>OY284414.1:101070493-101670493 GCA_958301585.1 Merodon equestris
CCTTAAACAAAAATATTACAACTTTTCATAGAAATTCAAAGTTTCTCTGCCGACTTATAATTATACTTCTAGTGGTTGCCCCTGTATAGGTTTAGTGTTGACCTCTTACCGGCTAAACAAGCCAAAGGAAATTAACTTGATTTCTAAATCAATAACCTTCTGCCTACCAGTCACCATAACTAACTATTCACTTATAAAAACCATTATAAGAAGCCCTCCTACATGTCCTTTTAGTCTTCTACCTTGCACAGTAGAGAAGATTTATGCAAAGGCTTTCCTCTCTGTCCGTCTGTCCGTCCGTCCGAACGTATCAAACCAAACTTGCTACGAGTCTGAACCTAGGCTGTGTTATAGAGTATATGATTCTGAGCCTATAGCCACCCGTTTTTGAAACCCTAGGTACTGTAGTTCCTGAAATCCAGGCAGAAGTTTTCAACATTCAAGGTAGAAGGTCTGGAATTGTAGCTTGGCTCCCGGAAAGCTGATCCCATCTTGTTTTATTTCCTTTATAATTCGCAGAAAACTATGTTTATTGAGATTATGTAAAAGTTAGACGCCTCGAAGTTAAATTCTAATGGTCTGTCTAAGTCAGGTGTTAAGCCATTTATAATATGGGTTCTCATTACATTCTATCTGATTCGAGCTTAAACTACTCTCGTGGGCTCAACAAATTCTACAAATCTGCCGTTCTTTTGAAACGATCGAAGAATCGGCTCAACTTTTGGCTTCTTCGAAAGATTAGAATTGCAATCACAATAAGTGGTAGTCGGAAGGGAGAATTCATTTCCAAGAGAAGAATCTTCTTTTCTATTGTTCTTTAAGCCTAAGAAAGCAACGATTTGCAAAAGCCTTTCTGCGTCCGTCCCGTCGCTGGTTGTGATAAGTAAACCAAGATAGACGAAATCTTTGATTACTTATAGCTGCCAAAGGTGGCGCTTACTTTATAGTAAAACGTCATTCCTGTGAAAATGTGTGTAGATATTGCGCTTTTCGTGCCTTTTGTTTTTTTCTTCTGAAAAGCATATTCTTCTCCCTTCTTTTTTGTTCATATAGCTCCTGTCCGTCGATGCTGCGTAGCAATGTTTTCATTCTATTTCGCTACATGAATCTATCTGTATCCCTGATGAGACTTTGGCAACGTCTCCATGCTCTTCTATTGTTTTTTGACATTGCATCGGGTCTTTAGAGAGCTTAAGGAAGACACAATCATGGCGATCTCTTGTGCTCCTTAGCTATGACAATCTGTGTGATGTTGGTTCCTCGGAAAGTTGACATTGATTACACGACAAACAATGTAGTTGATTGCCTTTGCGAACACTGAGATTTGGTATTCACATTCTGCTGGCTAATAAATGATTACGTCCCGTCACAAAGTTCATTAGCAGTAAGGCCTGTAACAGTTTTGGTGATCAAATTGAATCATTGATGGACCGGGAACGCATATATTAAGCTCATGTTTCCAAGATTAGATAGTGATGCAGATTTTTATAAAGCGTTTATAAAAATCTGCATCACATTTGAAAGCTCAAGACTTTATGCCTAAGTCGAGCTCGGTAACATATCCGCCTCCAAAAAAGCGTTGTTTGGTCTTATTTTTGTGGTTTTTGTAGTAAATGTGACAGTTTTTCAACCCCTTTTACAGTACCAACCTCCATTACTTTTGAATAAAAAAGTTTTCTGCGATAATCATGATTTTCCTAAACACAACCCCTGGGGGCCAGGTCCCTACTTAGTCAAGAACAAATATATTGCGAGAGTCTGAATAGTACTAATCAATCAATTCTCCTAACTCGACCCTAAGTTTCTTCTACTACTTCGCTTCTCTCATTTGCTAGCTCCAACAACATCAGAAAGAAATCTCCTCAGGCTATAGTTAAGGTAAAGAGCCATAACCATAAGGGGTGTAAGAGCTGAGATTATCAGATTGAGGTTTAGATGTCGGTGTCTCCGTTTTCGGGTAGCCTACCCTATATCTTCCCGGTTGTTCTTAGATATGGGTGCCTCAGAAGTCCCGATTTTCTTACTTTCTTTTGTGCGGAATGTGACTACTCATATTTCTCATTCACAGCTAGTGATATAATCTTCTGAAAAATAAGTGTCATTGACGCTTTTGTCCATGCTTTTATTGTTCGCTCCTGCGTATAAGCTGCATATAAGACATGCACTATCGGGTCTTCGACTCAGAATCGGCCTTTTTTTTTGTTAAATTTTGTTTGATTTTGGAAAAAGTGTTTTGCCCATCTTTCTGGCAACAATCCAATTCCGCGATAGAAATAGTGCGCGTCTTTTGAGGCGACCCATAGCTCGACCCAATTTTTTGACAGGTTTTGACGACCTGACCGTAATTTTTTCTTCAATTTTGTGTTTGGTATTGAGCTTCTAGTTGCAACAACTAAAACATATCACGCCGAGCTGGCCTAACCAAGATTATTTTCTTTCAGTTTTCATCTCCCGTCGCAATACGATACAGAAAATTCTTCCTTACTTGCACTCGAGTACCAGTTCGCTTCCCAAAAACGGCCTTGGCTTCGATTCGTGTAGCATTAGGTTACTCTAATGTTTAGGCGACTCCCAAGAAAACGAAAAGGCTCATTGAGTTGCTACAAATTCTACAAATTAATTTGCATACCAATAAAACCTTTAATTCTGCGCCTAAAACATTACGGACAAATCCGGATGTTTTCTTCACATTGCTTTATACAAACGGCGCATAACTTCAATTCCTTATTGAAGTACGACCTCCCGGTGAACAACAGTGAACAAAACTTCACATTTAACCGAATTTGACGTGCTATTTTCGGTCTTGGCTCTTCTGGTCGCTTGGACTTTGATTTCAATGTCATAACGTCGATGAGTAATGGTCCTTTTAGCGAATTGGATCATTATTCACGTTATGCAACAGCTCCCGAGTGATGGTTCTTTTGGTCAAAATTTAGCAATATTGTTTCTCTTTGATCCATTTTTTTCCATAGCAAAAAATCGTTAAGCACACCAAACACGTCTAACTTTACATCTGTGGAAAACAAAGTAAATGCCCGAAATGACAACATAACAAAAAACCATAAATTCGAAAATCAAACTCAAAGGGTGTTTTTTTAGAGTTATACAAATTCAATATAAAATAAAATACTTGAAACGAATGATAATGCCTATGATGTTAGCTTTGTTTGATAGACAATTCTATGCCATTACAAATTTGTATGATTTCGAGCATATGCGTACCACAACTAGCTCGAATAAAGCGCAATCCAGAAATTCCAATTTTCGAACCGCTAAAAAAAAAACACCCTTTACTTAGCTCGCGAAATTCAAAAAGTTACTTTATTTTTTTCACAAACCTCGTATATTGTTGTTTAGCTAGTACAATTAAGTTTGCTTTGACTTAGCTTTAGGTCTAGTTTAAGTCTTTCCAAGCCTTCAACCCACCTATTCTAATAATTGACAACTAAATAATTTTCTCCTTTCCAACTCCATCAAACACGCATCTGCTATCTATAATGTGACAAAAAAAGCAAAACAAATGCAAACAAACTCAATTAAAAATAAAAATAATAAATATCCCGAAAAAATAACAGTTTTTGCACTCACTTTTCCCATCCGTCGGAAAGGATGGGATGTTAGGTTGCTCGTGGGCCGAACGAAAGTATAATGCAGAAAACTTGTCAAAGCAGTAATGCACAAAATTAGCAATGCAGTTGCCAAAACTTTTATCTAATATTACACTTTCACGAGGATGCTTAAACTTTAAATGAGCATAATTGAAGGAAACTTTTCAAGAGGGTGTATCCATGGTTTTTCCAACCATCCGTTTTTTCGCCCTCTACCACCCATTCAAACATCCAACCATCGTCTCCTACTCTCGTCCGCTTGTATTTTTATTTTTCCTATTTTCGTCCTTTGTTCGACATCGACAAGGTACTTGAGAAATAGCAGAGCAACGGCGAGGGAATGAACAAAAAGAAGAATTTCTAGAAGAAAGAGGAGTCGTGGGAATACTTGAGATAGATATGAGGTGATTTTTATGGCAGCACTCTCAAATGATTGAGAAATTGTTGAGATTTGAAATCCGATTACCTCCGTATTCGGTTCATTCAATGGTCGTCCTTATTTGGTACATTGTGGCGTGATAGTATCGCGATCACATTTCTGAAAGATGGTCGGCAATTTGTCCGTCTGTGATGTCAATAGGAACAGAGAAATCAAGGCTTAATGACTTTTTCTCATGCCTATAAATATGCAAGAAAATTTAAATTCGAAGAAAAGTGAATATTTACTTAATCGAGATGTATCATTCCTATTCCAAGTGAATGAGATTCTCAGTAGCTGCCTTACAAAAAGTAAAATTTATATTGGAACCTTACCTGACAACTTATGGAGCAGGAGTCCCCAATGTAGCCGTAAAATATGCAACGAATTTCATCTTTAAAGCAATAACATCTCTAGAGACCCGCTTAATTCTCTAGAAATAAGATTCGGTTTCGACCGGATACCAAATTGCGTGATTTTTCAAAGTGAATACCTCACATTTCATGCTTCCTTGACCCTAAAATTATGTAGCCAAACATAAGTTCGAGCAAAAAACCTATATTTTCATGTCGATTTTTTCCAACTCTCATCGTCTCACGTACTTTAGATACATCGCAACGTGAACAGAAGTCAACTAATATATCCGAACTTACGGCCAAAATATGTACACCTACGAGCACGAGTATATTATGTAACAGGGACACCAATCTATTTAAGATAAGATTTCTGAAAAAGTTTCTCCGCATCTTGTCCTACCTCAAGAGGGCTTGGCTCTTCCATCCTTATCTTTCATTTGCCTTTCTTCGACTTGAACTAAGAGAAAAATAACTTTCTCTACTTCAATGAGAAGGTGGCACGTAGGAAAAGAAAACTTATCGATACTTTAGTGTATTTTTACCTTACTTCTAGATAGGTTTATTCCCTTTTTCGTTTTCCGACTAAACCACTAAAAGGGTATGTCGTTATTTGTCCAGTACACAAGATACGTACGTTCTGGTATATAGGCCCCCCGGTATGGTCGTAATTCGTTCATTTACCACAGGATAACGAGGAGTGAAGCGAGGGAGAAAAAAAAAACACAACTTCTCGACAATTAAACACACGCAGTTATGTAGTGTTATTCTTTATGATCATTGGGTAATAAAATTATTTTATTTCCCAACGAGTTTTGTTGTGCACCCACAACCGCCTACTGCGGCGGGGAGCAACGCGATGGCTGTAATACCTACTAACAGAAGCAAAAGGTACAAGAATGGGGAAAAAAAAAGGATTCCCCGAGTGGCGATTAATTAAATGGACCGATACTTTACAATTGCTTTACACACCATGAAATTTTTGGATTAAATTTATAACTTTTTGATGAGCAGGCTTCAAGGGTAATTGGTTGGAGAGAGCAAAGAAAAAAAAAACAAAAGATGTAGCGAAATCGATTCGGGTTTTACCCCTTGAAGGTGTGTTGGTCAGTTGCCGGTTGAGTAGGTTTTTATAGGTGATTTGATCCAATCGAAGGAAAAAGTGTACGAGGGCGTGTGCGGTGAGTGACATCTAACTTCTGAAGTTGAGGATCAAAAGTTGTTTACAAAGAATCTCATAGGTCGAAGGGAGGATTTAAACTGGCAGTTGTGCCTTTTTCAAATGTTATTTTATTTTTAGGTATTACGTTCATCCATTGGAAGTCTTTGACCCTATAACCAAGGATATCCGACAAGAGGTGTCATTCAATTTTACTGCAAGGTACAAGCTCTGAGAATGGCAACGGAATGCGGCAGCTACCAAATTTACTCTACTTTCTTTCTTTTGACAATATTTTTCACAAAGTTTCATCCAAATTGCGGCTATATTTCCCGAATAACAGCCATGAAATTTTTTAATTAGTAATACGTGATTTTTTAAGTGTTTGGTTTTAACTATCAACAAAGGTCCATTAAAACTGTAAATAAATATACATATTTTACTTTACCTCTATAAAACAATACTTGCCATTTATTCTACAGGGATTATTTTGTGTAAATATTGAATATTAGTTAAATTTTTTTTTTTTTAGTAAATTTTAGTTAGATATGATTTATCCAGAAGGGTGTAATATCTAAGGTGACTGATACCATAACTCGTGTGGTTTAGTACGTTTGAGTCTTCGGGTCAATCCATTGCTGTCACTTAATCTTGCTGCTTCCTGGTTGATGTGGTGTCTCAGCTTTGTGAAGTGCGTTCTCGCGTATTTAGAGATTGTCGTCTCTACAGTATCTAGTTTAAGATCGCGTTGTAAGTCCGTATTCCTTACATACCATGGAGCTCTGACAATGTCCCTGACGACTTTATTTTGAAATCTTTGTATGATGGCAATATTTGATTGGGAAGTACATCCCCATAGCTGGATACCGTATGTCCATACTGGTTTTAATATCTGTTTATATATTAAAAGTTTATTATGGAGTGATAGGCGCGATTTTCTACAAATGAGCCATCTGAGTTTTCTTAGTTTGATGTTAAGCTCGTCTTTTTTCTTCTTCACGTGCTCCTTCCATCTTAGTTTAGCATCTAAGTTCATTCCTAGATACTTAGCTGTGTTTGAGTAAGGAACTTGAGCATCTGAAATAAATATTGGCTTGTGTGTAATTTTTTTGTTGGTGAAATCAACGTGGACGGATTCTGAGCTGTTTAGGTGAATACGATTTTTTTTGGTCCAGTTGAGAACTTCATTTACAGCACCTTGTAGGGTTTCTGTTGATTTGCTTTCGTTTTTTTGCAACTGTAAGTATAGCTGTATCATCAGCAAATGTAGCTATTGTGCAATTTGAAGGTGTTGGCATGTCATTAGTGAATAGAAGGTATAACACTGGGCCTAGGATACTTCCCTGTGGAATCCCAGCATTAATTTCTTTCAGTTGAGAATAAGAGTTACTTTGTTTAATTCTGAAATATCTATTTGGAAGGTACGATTTTGGGAAGTCTGTGCATTCCTTGGGAAAGAGTGATTTCAGTTTTTGTAGGAGACCTTCATGCCAGACTTTATCGAATGCCTTTGCCACATCCAAAAATATAGCTGAGCATACCTTTTTTTCCTCCAGAGCTTTTTCGATGATGTCGGTAATTCGATGTACCTGTTCTATGGCAGAATGTCTATTTCTGAAACCAAATTGATGCATTGGAATCATATCTTGACCAGTAATAAAAGGAGTTAGCCTCTTTAGAAAAACCTTTTCTAATACCTTAGATAAAATTGGTAAAAGAGAGATGGGCCTGTAGGATGATGGTTCGTGAAGATCCTTTCCTGGTTTGGGTATCATTATGACATCTGCTACTTTCCAGTAACAGGGAACATGGTTAAGGTTGAAACATGCGTTTATTAAAATTGCCACTTTAATCAAAGCTCTTGCTGGTAGCTTTTGTAAGACTTCGGTAGTTATTAAGTCGAAGCCAGGTGATTTTTTCCGTTTCAGTTGGTATTTAATAATTCGATTGATTTCATTAGGTGTGACGAAAGGAATTTTATTCGTTCAGTTGCTGCACTTCTGGCCATGTTTCATTAGTTTGCGATTCGTTGGGTTGAAAATTGCCCATTAGATACTCGGCGAATATGTCAGCCTTTTCGTCATTAGTCCTAGCCCAGGTGCTGTTTGATTTTAAAGGTGGGTTCTGTTGTGTGGGACGTTTTAGATATTTAATGGATTTCCAGAGGGAGTATTCTGTTTTTTTATCGGCTGTAAGTTCACTTACAAATCGGTGAAATGATTGGTTTTGGAACTCCTTTAGTTGGCGTCTTATCAATTCAGTTAGTCTATTGAGTTGTGACTTGTAGAGCGGGTATCTCGTTTGTTGCCATTTTTTCCTAATCTTTCTCTTTTCAGCTATTAGTTTCATAGTTAGCCTTGGGTACTTAACTTCTATTGGCTTTTTACTGACAAGAGCGGTACTTTTCCAGGCTGCATTTTGTATTTGTTCAGTGAAACTTAGTACTTCGCTTTCTAGTTCGGTGTTGGTAGTTATTATTTTGTCAAATTTTAAATTTCGATCCAACAGAACTTTGAAATATTGCCAATCTGTATGCTTGTTGGTGAGGTGTACATTTGGGTTTTCCTTAACAACGCATTCGCTAAGATACAAATATATTGGAGAGTGGTCAGAATTCAAATCTCTTCCCTCTTCTATCACAAGGAAGTTTTTTGATACTTGTTTAATTACAAAAAAGTCAATTAGATCTGGTATTTTTTCTTTATCCGTAGGCCAGTAAGTCGGTGTACCAGTGGAGATGAAATCACATCCTTCCTTTTGAATTGCTTTTAGTAACTCTTAGTAACTTTAGTAAATATTGAATATGACTAAGTTTTAAGTGGCTGTTACGGAGGATTCTATTTTGAATCACTTTTTTGACGATATTGGCTGGTATTTCGCTAATAACCCGTGTAATGTTCCCCTTTTCTTAGGCGCACACACTGAAAATTCGATACTATGGCAGGTCATTTAGCTTTTGTTCTTATACTCGTATGAGCTGCATTTTGTAAGGATTTAGACCAAAGTCTTTGCGTAATATCTTCCAGAACTGCGACGAATAGACAAATCACGGTCTTCAATATACTCAGACGGATACAGCCTAAATATATTCCTCTGTACGCACTCTATGCATACGGTAGGTGGCCTTTAAATTGGTGGAAAAATTGGTCACTAGAGCTTGACTTGCTTGCTAAGTAGGTCGATTATGACTGTGGTAAAGTGGTCGAAAAACATTGTTTTTAAAGCATGAGTTTTGATAAGAAAATTCAAAAATTTGTAGTCCTTATACGAACATAAGCTTTACCACTAAAATGGCAATGCTAATTGAGAATTTTTTGTTTTAAAAAATACCACAAATCATATGCGGGCTATTATAAATGGAACACTGAAAAACCAAACACCAAAGAAAATCACCCACATGATGGTTTCATTGTTATTAACTTTAACTTTTGCATATTTAGGCTTCTGACGCCAATAACACAGGGTTCAAATCCATCAACACCCATGAAATCGAAATCATATTTTCGGGTGCTTCTCCCTAGCGTTGTACTAACAAAACCCTCCGTACATAACACATCACTCACTAAGTTCGTAGGTCTCTTTCAAGAGTGACACATTCATTCCAATGCTTCTCTGGCATTTCATCCTTCTATTTCGGCATTCACGTCTTCATTGAAGCCATATCGCCCTCCTTAGATGATTCTTTTAAGGTCCGTAAAAAGGTGGATGGAAATGGAATTCACCATGCAAATTGTGAAGATTGCCTTTGACACGGTGCATTGCCTTTTGGTGTTTTTTTCCCAAGCTCTTTCTTCAAACTCATCAACAATGCTTCATTTCTCAACGTATTGTAATCGATGAATGAAATATGAAGACCAACATTTTATCAGCTGACACATAGTAACCGTCGCTTAGAATGGTTTTCATCCGATTTGACTCTGGAGTACAGTGATGGCTCCATGTTTCATCCGCTTTTTTTGTTTTTTCGAGATTCTTAATAAAGTTGAGGATGTCCCTTGTAGGAGCTGAGCTGATCCCCCCAGGAACCATGATTTCTCCGAAGAGGATACGCTTCCTAAAATGGCAGAGAATAGCACACTCGCATAGTATGTGCTCTGCAGTTTCCTCGTCTTCTAGACAGTCGATCTCAAACTACAGGTGAATATTGTTAAGACGATATCTCAGACTCAAGTTAACTGACCAATCGTCTAATAACGACTTTATTATATTTGAGAATATTGACAGAGTGTTTGTTCAGGAGCTGTACGAATTTCTTCAATTGTCGGAGTCCTAGAACGCTGTTCCAAAAGGGTTGCGATTCTTCCCACTTGCCTAAGAAAAAATTAATCTTCGACTAGAAAGGGGTAGAAAGGTTCGGCGTCTTAGTACCTTTCGCTGGAACCTTTTCTAGACAGTTGCTGGCCGATTTCGTTGCCCTTAACGCCCCGGCACCCAACAAAGTTTGACCTTATTTCATTTACCTAGGCAGGGCATCGTGTCATTCTTTAACAGATTTTGAGTTCATACTATATGAGCTCAACGCTTTGAGAGCGGCCTGACTGTCTGAGAATATATCAGAATATATCGATGGTCATACCTCTTATGCCAGTCTCTAGGTTTAGGTTTAGGTTGGCGTATAATTCGGCTTGAAAAGACACTAGGACTACTTCCCAGGGCCTTGGTCAGTTTCCGATTTGGTGCAAAAATGCCAGCGCCAACACCGAAATCCATCTTGGAGACATTTAGCAAGGAATCGCTGCCTTCCCAAACTTTAAGATTTGGGATCAATATCTCAAATCTTTTATAAAAGATGGTCGTGTGTAATAATGCGTCCGAAAGTGTGGTAATCATATCCAACTCAAGAAGGTGTTGTACCTATAGTATGATAATGTGACCCAATGGTCTACATGTCCGGTCCGTTTTCCGAACGGAGGAGCCTGATTGCACTCCGAATTGCAACCTTTTAAATAAAAAGGTGCAGTGGATTAATTCCGATTAGTGCCTTTTGGGCTGCCGTGAGCAGGTTAGTCTGTAATGCCGAGGCATGCTAGCCTCTAGAGGTGTTGAAGTTTAACTATTGTAGTTTTCTCTTCAACTTTTGTCCACTTACTTACCGCTTAAGGTAGGTCTTACTATCGCGGTATATAACCAGTGGATTACCTTAGGTTGTACCGTAGGTGCATCGACAGGCCAACAGCGCCTCAGAGGCCTTTGCAAGTTTGCTTATGATGTTGGACTTCCAGTTAGGGTCAATGCCTAGATATTTGACTTCTTCTGAGATTCCAATGTTTGTACCGTTTAGGGCGACGGGCAAGGCTATATTTTCCTCCTTTTTGTAAATGGGGCTAAAGTTGTTTTATTTGGGTTAATCGATGAACCCTCTCTGCTACACTAGTCAGAGATAGACTGAAGCGATCGACGTATCCGATGACCTCATAACATGTAAAGTAGGTCGTCGATGACTATCGGCCAGAGAAATGGTGAAAGGACTCCACCTAGTGGACACCCTTTGGCTGCCGATACTGACACAGGGATGTAGCTGATATAATATGGCTCTCAAGCATCGCTCTAACCGAATGGTTAGTGGGGCGGTCTACATCTCTCCGGGACAGTGCAGCGGTGATTGAGTTGTAGCCAGTATTATGAAAAGCCCCTTAATATCGAGGCAGGCGCAAATTGCGATCTCCTTGCATGTGAAATTTGTTTCCACATGTGCTACCAAGTGATGCAGCGCATTCTCAATAGATCGTTCTTTGCGATGTGCATATTGATTTGGATGCAGAGGTGTTTGATTTTCTAATATGCCTTTAAAATGAAGCTCTATACATTTTTCCATTGTTTTTAGTAGGAAAGATGTTAGGATGATAGGGCGATGGGATTTGTTCACTTGGTTTTCCAATCTTAGGCCAGAAGACCAAGTTGACTTCCCTCCAGATTTCAGGAATATATCCCAAGTTGAAACTTGACTTAAGAAAACTATCAGTGGTGCTAGAATTATGTCTAAGGCTCTCGGGAAGAAAGCAAGAAAGACACCGTCTTTCATCCATTTTCTTCTTCCTAGATGGCGTTACAGCTCACGAAAAGCCAGAGCCAAGCTAATCTCATTCACTTATGTTGTGTGCGATTTGTCTTTCACACAAGTGAACGTGACCTACAGTTTAATGCCGATTCCGAAAGGCGAGCGCTGAGAAGCTTTTTCAAAGCAGGAGTACTACGGGAGATTTTGTGAGTACCTCGCCGAGGAGAGAAGCCGCGTAATGAACGTTCGATGGCGTTGGTGTTGGGATCTGAACTCGCTCATCGTGCATCAGAGGTCGATACACTACCCACTGCGCCACTTCGCTCTTTTATCCATATAACATGAAAATAAAATTTCTTTTGCACTGAACCAGTTTAAGTTTTCGTACCTATGGTACCATTTCTGACAAACTTTTCTCATACTCAAATGTTCGTACAAAATGGTGCCTTCTATTATCTGACGCGACCAAAACCATTTTCTGGACTTTTTGATGTTTTCTGGAACAACGGCCGATTTTTGGGGACCAGAGCGTTCAACACAGATCAGAAAATTACAAAAGTTGCGTCAGTAAAACTACTGAAACTTGTGAACTGAACGTTTAACACGTATCGTTTGAAGGTCGATAGTTCCGTAAAAGTGGCGCCATCTATATGCCACCCAATGAACTTATTGAGATATTAAACTTTTCCACAGTCAACTATAGGAAATGCATCATGTACCATAGATGATCAAATTTTAACTCTGATCGTCCATGTATGGTATTGTCAATTATAATTTTTTAAAAAAGACACTGGTTAATCAACTCTCCAAGTTCTTAACACCAGTTCCAAGTAAGACTAGAAAAAACAGCCAACATAATTTAATAAGGCAATTCATTCACTAAGGCGGTAGCTCCAACCCAATAACCAAGCTGTCAATCATTACACTTCATTCCAAAAATGCGGTGTAAAGTGGCAATGGACACTGCAGCGATTTTCAGTCGAACTTGCCAAATGAACACAAGTTCGAGTTTACGGATCGCTATTTCCCTCTGACGAAGACCAAAAGCAGTATGAATTGTGTGAAACATTTCCGCGATATATTCACCGTTTTCGTAGAGAACTTGCACTATTTCGAGTTTGTATCAATCATGCTTAGTAGTCTCCTACTTTTTACTTATCAAAAGTCATCGAAATGATAGTTGAATGTTAACAGCTAAACAATGTCGCGCCATCTCACGTTGAACTACCCTAAACCGAAACCTACCGCACCATTAAACCGAAATTTACCGCAAGCAATACTGCACACTACTGCTGCCATTTCTGCTACTCTAAACCTGAATGGAAGCTTTCTGATCCATATTTTTGGCAATCCAAAACACATGTGACCTCTTTGACAGCTGGCAGCAGACCAAGCTTAACTTTTTAACAACGCACAAGTCGTATAGTCCGTTAAATGCCAATATTCCTGTTACTCTTTGGAGCCTTAATCTATCCTTGATGTGCTTAAATGTTACATCCGAAGCCTTAAATAAGAATTTCATTTCGACTTCTAGATATTTTCTAACGGAAACCTGGATCTCTAGCTAGCCTTCGTCATAAGCCTACATTTTTGGAGATTTATAGCATTTCTACTGGATTCTCACCCGAAGTTTATTTTTGACCGATATACTGGACTGAGAGGAGGTCCAGTTTGAACAACCAGATGTTGCAATCGTTGTCCTTAGACCCAAGGCTAAGTGGTCCAAGTATACATACATATCTAGGCTAGACGCTGCAGAAGATAATCTATTGATACAATATTCCCCGACATGATGGTTTTTTTAAAAAAAAAACTTTCTTTCCCAATTTATTAGGAAACCAATTAGATTACGCGCATTATATTTTACCAACTGCAGATAAGTCATCTAATTTCCTTTTTAACAACCCAAATCATATCTCAAGCGAAAGGGACATCCGTGGCCATCGGCAATCGTGAAATGAATAACCGGAAACCGTCAATTTCAGGCTCATCTCATCCAGCCATCTCTCCCCTCTGATTGTCGTTCCAAATATATTTAAAGGATGTTTACTTACCATTTTCAACAAAGAGAGAAAAAATTTAATTAAAGCAGTTTCCGTTGATGGAAATCCAAAAATAAGGACAAAAGTGGTCAATTATACCGCCCGCCTAAGGTAGCTGTTTCGTTAGACAGGTCCTGCGTGAACGAATCCGAAAGCAATTCACCAGGACGTAAAAAGGAGTAAGTTAAGCGGAAAATTTATGGGTTATCTTCCCTTTGCTGTTATCCTTTTTTTATTTTTTCACCTTCACCTTCTCTCGTTTTTGTATCAATGAAGGTAAGGTAGGGAGATGTGTATTCAGTGGCATTGATAAGAAATATCCTTTCTGTTAACCGAGTACTGCCTTCAGGATAACGCTTAAAAAAAAACAAAGCTTTCCATCGAAAAAGTTTTCCAACTCACTGCACGATAGAACGAAACAAGGATCTGGGAGTATCTTGAAGTGTTTCCTTTTTGGTACCTACTACCTATAGTTCTGTCTGATAAGGACACACGCTTGGCGGAGTGGAAAGTACAACGAAAGGAATCGAAATATTTTTTCGGTGTTCATTCTGAAATTAGATTTATCGCCATTGGTTGCACTCGAGATTGTCCTTATTTGTCAATGACGCGTCTGGTGGGTGCCGGTTCAATAGACGTTTCGCCCTTAAGCATATGAGTTTAGGACAAGGTCGGTGTAATTCTGCGGTTCGGCTATCTTGTATCGGATCCCATTCCAGTGACTCATGTTGCTGAAAGTTATACGTTCACAAGGAACCTGATGCTGTCACGATACGGGATGAAGGTTAGACTTATGCGGAAAGTGTCGCAAGGACTTTTTCCTGTAACTAAATCGAAAAACTTTCACTTTGCCGCTTAAAAGCAAGATGTAAGAGCAAGAAAAGAAATTTATCAAGGCGACATGGAAGATTTGTTGCTATTGTTGCTGGAGTTGGTGTCACTTTACAGGTAACAACTGCAACAACCGATGTGCGAGCACTCGTCCTTCTGCGATGACCAACTTTTCTGTTTACTATTGCAACTATTGTTGTTGCACGTGCTAGATTGTTGTTTCGCCATGTTGGTCAGTGGCAGAGTAATTCCACATTTTTTTCTGCTCTCCCCTTTCATTCTTTGCTTAGTCCGCCGGGAGAAATGCAATTTGTCTTGTTTGCGGCAGTGGCAACGATGCGGAGTGCCTTAGGTGACCCTGTTTGCACATTCGCACAAGCAAGTAAACAAACTCAAAGACACACTAACTAACACGAGAGGAGTTGGAAACGATGCTGCTGCTGATGACGATGCCGATATGACCGGGTGGCGAGGAGCAATCTGAGGTTTTTCTACTTTTCATCTGTTAACTGCAAGTAGTTAACAATCTAGGTGGCTGGCTTAAGTTCTGGCAATAACAAAACGGAGCTGTGATTTATTGTGAATTACGGATTCCGGTGTTTTGGGGAGACTATGTGTTCGGGCAAACTATCGAATGGCCTCTGGGAAATTGTAGCTCCAGAGGCAAGTTTGTTTTTCTTGTGTTTTGTTTCTAAGAATTGCTTTTTGCAAACGTTTTCCTGGAAATCCAAGTTCTATTTGTTTTTTTTTCTGTTTTGGTAGTTGAGGTATTTTGGATAACGTTTTTAGGATTTTTTTTGGGATAAATATGAGGCATGTAAGGGTGGCATACCAGTAGAGTCCTGTTCCCCAACGAATCGTTTGCCTTAAAGCCTTAAAGGAGCAAGCGGTTAAGATTACTTCTATTAGTATGTCCTGAAGATTCAGGATGAATAGCAAGGTAGCATGAGCTTTGGAATACTTCCTAAAGATACTTTATAAGAATTTGCAGATCTTACAGAACTTACCACCTTCTGAGCTTGTTTTTATGGTTCAGATATGAAAATGCTAGCCTCTGAGAGGCTTATGGCAAGAAATTTTAATGCATCCATAAACAACAATGAACATGACTCGCATTCTGAGCGTTTTCCGGGCCTTGGAATGATTGACCTTTAGTTTCTATGTATAGGCTTATGTGAAGCTATTTTCTAACATTTCCTGGTAGTTCTGCGTCGTATTTGGCCTCATTAACAACTTCTCTCTGTTGTATTTGGTAAAATGTTGTTGCCATGCAATTCACAACAAAACATAAAATAAAAGGATGGCCAGGATGAACAGTCGGCATGCCGATATGTACATCTGCTTAATCCTTCGTTTATTTGATCCACGTTTTCAACCCTTACCGATGTGCTGGGCATCCAGGCTATTCGTCATCTTCACCATCTTCATCTAATACACGTTTCTGGATTCAGACCAATGAAACATGGTTAAGTAAGAACATGTTCAAGTTCAATTAAGCGAGCGCATATAACGCCCGATATTAGAGTCAAACAAGGTCTGGGTTGGTCCACCAAAAACTTCGATATAGAATCCAACTTCATTCGTCAAATATCATAGAAGGTTTTATTTTTATTTAATTTTTTTTTTTTTTTTTTGTTTTTTAATTCGTGCAGGTTTAAGAGCGTTTGTCACACAACCTGGAGGGGAAGCCGAATGATTTGTGTCGAAGATGTTCGTTCACTACTCTCCAAGGGTGGTTGTCCTAGATAGGATTCGAGAGATTCGACTGAATTCGTCACGTTGGTTGTAGTTCACAGTAACTTTTTTGTTTCCATGTCATTTACATGCTAAAGCGGAAATTCACACACAGAGTGACTTTTGAAGTGATCTTATGCTGCGAGTGTTATGCTTCATCAGCACTTTTTGATCATCTCTCATTCATAACTGATGTTGTTGCACAGTTTTTCCGTATAGGAATTGTTCTTGACTATAGACGGACTTGTACTACAGACCTTCGGCTCAACAGTCGGTGATGATTACATTTCACCATCACGAAACCGATTAACTCGCTGGAATATTGTGGACGTTTTCCTGCCTGCCCTCTTTTAACAAATTAGTCACTTGCAGCTCTTTCCTTCAATTCTCTTACTCTCAATACTAGCCTCGCTCGGAATACACAAAATATGCACAGAAGCCTGCCTTTGGGTTCTTGCAAAGTTCAGTGTTTCCTCCTTCTCTTCTTTCAATATGAACTGCAGATATTCAAAAGCAGTGTATTCTCCCTTAACACCCTGCCATTTAACCTTCCGCCGAGCGTTATATTCCATACGATAAGGTTTTCTACACCTGATGATGCCCCAAAAAAAAAAATGAAATTAAATAAAAGCTCAATTGTGGGAAAACCTTTGATTATAGTTATTTAAGGTATCAAGCCACAACCAGGATCTGCCTGGTTTGAATAGCAGCCTTCAATGCTTTGTTTGGTATTCCGTCGGGTCAAGGCGCCTTTTTGTCTCCTACTCTGTCGAAAGCTGTCTGCAGTTCGTTCAGCGTAATGGCTGGGTTACTGTCGACGTCTGCTTCCCAGACGATCGTGAGCATCGCATCTGGCCTTTTGGGGAACAAATGGTCTACTATGGTTCTTAACATTATTGGACATATTAGTTGTGGGGACCTGTAGCCTTTTAGTTTGGCCATCACCGCTTTATACGCCGTGCCCCATGAGTTAATGTCGTCTTCTTCGCACATACGTTTGAAACATCTTGCTCTGCTTCCTTTGATTGCCTTTATTAGGTCCCGCTTCATCTGTTTGAAGGTGTCGAGGTGATGTTGAAAACCAACTCTTCCTCTTGCCCTTTCGATTTTACGACGAGCCTTTAAGCATTTTGATCTGAGGGTTTTTATCTCGTCATTCCACCAGTTTCTTTTCTTTGTTATTTCGAAGACAATCGCCTGGTGGTCGCTGTGTGACACAGTGACTTTGAGTGGATGAAATGGCTCTTCGTGCACCACACACGGATTTTCAGTGCCCCAGGAACGACGATTTTGCTTATTGACGTAATCACTTAAGTGGAAATGCGCCTCGTCACTCATGATGATTTTCGACACAAAATCGTCCTCTTCGTTGTTGAAATTAAGGATGGTTTGACAGTAATTCACTCACGACTGACGGTCAGCAGACATTAACTAGTGCACTGTTTGCGTTTTGCATTGGAACATGTGTAAGTCCTCCACTAAAATTCACTGTAGGGTCCGTCTGGTGATGCCCAATTCTCGGCCGAACGACCAGTCCGGTGGCGGCCACACCCTGCATGTCTCCTGTGGTTCTAGTCTGTTCGAGTCGAGTAGCTTAGCTCCAAAATGTTTGCCCAATTGGTGCGACACGATTGGAAATCGACGTCGAAATTCACGCTGCGCCAACACTATTGACCGATTGTTGGTCAAAAAAATTTACACAATTATTCCACGTTGTGCAGACACTCCATTGCTTGTCTGCAGCTGTCTAGTTTACAAGTGTCAAATATGATTGGCATACGAGGCCATTTGCAAAAATTGCAACATCTTTCGATAGGATGATTCATTTTGCGCCAACTTGTAGGTACGAAAAACAGTGAGAGTGGTAGACCATGTCTTTCAACTTCTATAGCTTCTCTCCCATGAAAATTAGATAGGAAGCTGCTGTCTACTGAGTCTTGTGGAAGTCATCCAACCGAGTCTAAAAAGTTGGCCTCAAACAGGCAAAACTATTAATTTCTCTCACCAAATGCGGCAAATTTGCTGTTTTACGATGCTGTGTAACCAAAAATACATAGGTTCGGCGCTGAAGATCATTTTTTCCCAACATTTGGGCACCTTTCCAAATGCCCTCAAATTTGTGGCTTTAGTTTCAGCAACGGCAGTAAATCGTTTGACCGTGCGTTTCGGCATTATACAGAGACCTCTCGAATTTTGGGATAATTTGTTGAATCGTTCTCTCGGTTTGATGATCATTCCGGCCGTAAATATTTTGTAACTCGCGAAAAGTCTGACGAACAAAGAATCAAATTTTTTTTAAAGGATTTTAAAAATTTAGACTCGCTGACTGTGGCAGAATAAAGGCGCTAAAGAACGACGGCGGTGCCACTTGAAATGCCAGTGCAATAAACATATAGAGTTCAAGCAAAGTTACTGAAAAACCCATTTGTAACCCATTTCGTGGCTCTACCTGATGTATTATAAAATCTCCACCTCACATATGCTAAATAGGCTTCACTAAGATCCAATTGAGTTGAAACAAAGCTGCCTATCAGAAAGGTCAGACATAACGCTCATTTAAGCCGTTTTCACTCAATTAATTTCCCATTACCACTAACAAGTCATAATTTGATTCCTTTTGCGCAATTACTAAGTGCCAGGTAGCAATGGGAATATATTGTATAGACAGGCACACCAACGACACCTCTATCAGCTCATCGCCTGCTTCCTACCTGTATCCCGAGCAGTCGGACAAGCCTTTGAAATACATTATTGAAATACCAAGCGATAGAAGAGAATGTTTCTTTATCCCAAGCTAAAATGAATAGCCTTTATGAAAAGGCGAAGCAAAAAAAAAATCATCTATTCCCCTAAACTTTTCTGCTTCCTCGCCGTTAACTCCAATAAACTACTCTCATATATCCTTGTATTGTCACCGATAAAAATCTCCGCTCGACTGTGTTAAACACAGTTCTCGTTCCTATCCTTTCATTTGCTCGCTCTTCACTCTTTTCAGTCCTTTTGTTTCTGCGTCCTTGTTGCTCATCCTGGAAGGAGTGTGTAAAAAATAAATGTCGGTATCAGCGAAAATCCCACTTCCTGGACAGGAAACGAGCGAAAAATTCCACATTTTTATTGCCATCTTTACCGTTGTCGTCCTGTATTCCTTATTTTTTTTTTAGTGTTCTTACCTCTACAGGCAGGTCGGCATGGCCGCAAATATACGAGTAATGCCTCATCCATGCGATATAGTAGTCCTCGTTCGTCCTTGTGTCCGCTTACTGTATGTGGTATCTGTATGCTTTGTGAACTTTCGGATATGACTCATGTTGGTATCTCTCAGTTAATTTGACATAATCTAGCCTCCAAATATTTTGCAGGAGTTTGCGGAATTCCCGGTTACCATGACACAGTGGAAAAGTTGAGAGGGAACAAAAAAAAAAAACCAGAGAGACCAGGATACATGGTTTAAAAGCATTCCGCCCGCAGCTACTGACCCAATGTGTGTCGAATACGGCTGCAGGGCTGTCGTGTGAGAAATAAGGACTAAGAACATTATCCGAGCGTAATGCACACGAAATGGTAGAAAGGATATGAGCTTCTGGTGTCTTTTTCCTGTTTGGGCTTACCTGGAGGGGTGTTAAGGTGGTTCTAGTTGGCTGGAGCTTTTTGGGCGACTTACTCCTCGGTGAAATGAGATTTATTACGAGACAGTGCTTAGGTGGGAGGATTTTTCGTCGCCGCCTTATTCGGCAATCAGTTTCCTCAAGATGTGACGGCAATTCAAACTTTACCTAAGCATCACCTGTCTTAAACTGCATCCGTTGGCATCCATCACGCCACCTTATCACTTCGTCGAGCATCAGCCCCCAGATACATCTATGTCACAGGTGAATCGATGTAGAAAAGTAAGATTTCTACGCGAGAACGAGAATGGGCGGTCCAGGATAATTCCTCCCCGATGTCATTTGCATGCATTCGTGCTTTATTGCTGGCACTTTGTAACAACCCGTCCGGTCATTATCCGCAACTGAACGTAGAAATCCAATTCGAAGAAGCGTTATTTATCTTTTTTCTGGCTTGTAGCTACGAAAGTAACTTGAGATAGAAATGAATTGAGAACGGATCTCTTCATATCCGATATGGTGCGCGAGGGTTTGCAATTAAGATGTGGCCAATGCCATATACGTACGATCGTCTGGACGAAAACGACCACGATGACGTTTCAGATGGAGGAAAAGCAGTGGAATCTATTCGACACAAACAGACACACACACATTTATTGAATCTGTGTCACGTGTTCAATTTATTTTCTACGTTGAAGATAATTTATTGATGACATGAAGTCGTTTTCATTGCGAAGATGCAATAAAAAAGCGCAGTTTACATTCATTGCAAGTCGATGGTGTATCTATGGAATCCACCATGGATGTGTGTATGGTTGAATTTGAATAGGGGGCAACGGTGAACGAGCAGTAAATAATAAAAGAGTCATTAAGGTCGATTGGTATGAAAATGAAGAATAAAGGAATTTTCGTTATTTCTTTATGCACTCGCAATGGCTTCGAATGGCTTCGAATGGCTCCCAATGGATTTGAATCGGAGGTTCGAAGTTGAAGTTGCTCTAGTGCCCGACCGCAGGTGGAAACCTGGCGGAAATTAAATAATTCACTTTAATGGCAGCTATGCGGAAAATTAGAAATAAATATCAAAACTATGGGTTTGCTCATTGCGATTCGTTATATAACCTTTTCCCTAAAAGGGATATAGGTTATGTTAGGTTAGGTGGCTTATCTCTGTATGTGGAGGTGGGGATCACTTAGACCAGAAATGGTCCATTGTGCTACCACTTGAATCGGCTTGGTCACCGCTACTTTTGGAATTTTTATTTTGTGGATCTCCATATCACATAGATCTGTTAGTTCGTTGAAGAAATATTCTCCCAGAAATCGTCTTCTTGAGGCGGCTAGAGCAGGACAATTGCATAGGAAATGGGATGGAGATTCTTCCTCTTCCTTATCATGGCACCTACTGCAGTAGTTGTAACGAGCTTTTCTGGGCCGGGGTATACTCGCCGGGCCAGGATCTATCACATAAATTTTTGTGACGCCGACAGACGTACTAGTGGTTTGCGCACCACGCTGTCCCTCTGGGTTGAGACCCGTTCGGGACACTCGGTCATAGCGGTGCCTTGTCACCTCGCAGCTGTCGCGTTGACGGTACCAAGTCAGTCTCCTTATGGGTGAGAACCCGAGTCCGGGTCCCGACTGGTGATCGGTTGGCAGGAACAGTGTGAGGCCGAGTCTGTCTGGGTAGGAACCCGAGTCGAGGCCTTAGTTGTTGTCGGCTTGTCCCCTTCAGTCGAGGCCTTAGTTGTTGTCGGCTTGTCCCCTTGAGCGCGGCTATAACGTCTGGCCAGGCCCTTCCGGGTTAAAATTTAAATCGGGGAGCTGACCCTACGGTACTTGTTTCGGGAGTAGATCCTAATAGGTATTGGTCGGTCTCGTATGGGTTAAAACCCGAGTCGGAGAATCGATTTCGTCCTATTAGTCCCCTTGATTGTTTTGTGTTTATTTAATTGATGATCTTGTGTTTAGTTGTTTTATATTTGGTAACAAAGCGCAATGCCCTGTTAGGACTCCGATTAGGCTGCTTATAATCTGCCTACGTGTTTTTAGCAGGCTTGTGGCTTTACTTTGACAGTACCTGGGCCAAGTTTCTCTCGCATAGCTGCATGTTTCAAGGTCCCGCCATCTCTCATTTGCCTGTTGCAGTGCATTTTTCGAAATTATATATTTTTGCGTTTCCATTGGAGGGTGGATTTCCCCTTTAACAGTTGAGAGCTCCAGTGTGGTGCCTATTTTGGCTAGATCGTCTGCTTCACAGTTACGTGGTATGTCGCTATGTCCAGGTACCTAGCACAACGTTACAGCGCATCTGTTCGATATCTCATTTAGAGACGTGCGGCAGTGCCCGACCAATTTTGATCTTATTATTGATGATTCGAGTGCTTTTATTGCAGCTTGGCTATCTAGGTAGATCTTACAGACTGCCAGTCGGCGGCCTCACGAAGTGCCCTTAGTTCAGCTTGGAATATGCTGCAGTGGTTCGGTAGTCTAAAGGATTGGCTGATTTTTAGGGTCGGTGCATCCACACCATTGCCTGTCCTAGACCCGTTTGTGTATATTTCCAGTGCAGTGCTTTTTATTGGAAATTCATTCCCCTCCTATTGTCTTCGGTTGGGAATTGTTGTTTTGTAGAGAATCTTGAAGTCAAGGATCGGAATTAAGTAGTCCGTTGTTTTGGCGTAGAATACCAGCGTGCCCTATTTCGGGGAACTTCCAGTGAGCGGATTCCTTAAGTCGCAGCGCCGATTTCTTTGCCTTTTCATTGTCAAAGGATTCCAAGGGGAGTAGGTGAAGCATCGTTTCGAGGGCTGAAGTGGGGGTTGTTCGCAGTGCCCCTGTTATCGCGGTGCACGCCATCCTTTGAACTCTGCTTAGGAACTTGCAATAATGAGATCTGCACAGTGCCGGCCACCGGACAAGGCACCAGTATAGGTCTGACAACCGCGGTATACAGCCAGTAGGTAATATGGAGTTTGATACCCCATCTGGTACCCAAGGCTTTCTTACAGGTGTATAGCGCAGTTGTTGCTTTTTTTATGCGTTCTTCCGCATTCAATTTCCAGTTGAGCTTCCTGTCGAGTATCACGCTAAGGTATTTGGCGTGGTCTGCGAATATAAATAAATCCCATTGAGTTTTGGTGGAGTGATTTGAGGAATCTGCCGTTTTCTGGTGAATACAACTAGTTCCGTTTTGGAGGGATTTATTCTAAGCCCGCAGTTCTCTGCCCAATTGGCCAGCTTGGCTAAGCCTGTGTCCATCAAATTCCTGATTGTTAGGAGATGTTTCCCGCTAATTGCTAGTGCTTTTTTTTTTTTGTGGAGGCTTCTTCTGTCGGTTCATTGTACTGCCAGACAGGCACCTTAGATGGCGTTGGAGCTCATGAAGAGCCAGAGCGAAGCTTCTTTTTATTCACTTATGTTGTGTGCGATTTGTTTTTCACACAAGTGAACGGAACCTAAAGCTTAATGCCGATTCCGAACGGCGAGAGCCGAGAAGCTTTTTCAAGACAAATCTACAACGGGGGGTTTTGCCAGTACCCCGTCGAGGAGGGACGCCGCGAAATAATAATGAGAATAATATAGGGGGTACAAATTAATTCGATCCGTTTTCAAAAGATGGCGCCACCTGCAAGTTGTGGCTGATCTTGGAAGCGATTACCTACTTCATTGGAAAGGCGTGACATCTGTCAACAATAATTAGTGTGCATCAGCGTCTGTTTCTGACAACAACATTGTTTTTTGCCTCTTCGAAAATGTCCGGATTTGTCTTAAATAAACAGCATTTGCGGGAAGTTTTGATTTCTTTTTTAATTGGAAGAAAAATGCAGCTGAAGCCCATCGAATGCTTGTAGAAGTTTATGGTGAATCTGCTCCGACCGATAAATCATGCAGAGAGTGGTTTCGACGCTTCAAAAGTGGTGATTTTAGCGTCGAAGACATAGAGCGTCTTGGCCAGCCCAAAAAGTTTGAAGATGAGGAATTGGAGTCTTTACTGGATCAAGATCCGTGCCAAACGCAAAGTGAACTCGTAGAATCGTTGGGAGTGACTCAGCAAACAATTTCCGTTCGATTAAAGAAATTTGGATTTATTCAAAAGCAAGGAAATTGGGTGCCGTACGAGTTGAAACCGAGAGATGTCGAAAGGCGATTTTTCACCTCGGAACTGCTTCTTGAAAGACATCAAAGGAAGGGATTTTTGCACCGGATCGTGACTGGTACGATAACCCCAAGAAGAAAAAATACTATGCAAAGCCTGGTGAAACCGTTCCATCATCATCTACATCGACGCTAAAGAAAAAAATCCACGGTTCAAAGGTCATGCTTTGCATATGGTGGGACCAGACGGGTGTGGTGTACTATGAGCTGCTAAAACCAGGCGAAATCATTGATGGGAAACGTTATCGACTACAACTAATGCGTTTGAGCCGTGCATTGCGTGAAAAACGGCCAGAAACGACCGAAAGGCATGACAAGGTGATTTTGCAACATGATAACGCTCGGCCCCACGTGGCTGTAGCGGTCAAAAACTCCCTGGAAACGCTGAAATGGGAGGTCTTACCCCACCCGCCGTATTCTCCAGACCTTGCTCCTTCCGACTACTGGCTTTTTCGACGGATGCAAAACGATTTGGAGGGTCACCGGTTCGGGTCATTTGAAGAAATCGAAGAATGGCTCAATGATTGGATCGATGCCAGAGAGGACTCATTTTTTAGAGATGGTATTCGAAAATTACCAGAGAGATGAGAAAAAGTAGTCGCTTCTGACGAACAATACTTTAAGTGATGTATTTTTTACGTTTTTTTTCAATAAAAAAAAAAATGTTTGAACACAAAAAAACGGATCGAATGAATTTGTACTCCAATACCAAAAGCCACGGTTCGAGAATGCCGCCAGTACGTTATATCTCTACCAAATAGATTCCATCCGGACCTGCAGATTTGTATGGAAGGAAGCTATTTACTGCCCATTGGAGTTTCCTTTTGCTTTCTACTCTCTTTGAAATGAACGGAGGACTCGGTATGAGTTATTCGAAATTATAGTTACTAGCCTCTGCGTTGTCGTGAAAGGGTGTACTGAGTGACTCTTCGCTGGTCACCGTTATGGTACCATCTGGTTTGTTAATTAAGGCGGCCTTTGATAGTATCTTCCTCACTCTACTGGCTTCATTATTCTCTTCTATTTCTGAGCAGATATTGCCACTAATGCCCCAAACTGTGCTGAGCGTTCGCGTCAAATCCTAACAGGACCGGAGTTTTTCTCCGTTCTGCCTCACTGACCATCCTTCTGATTGTTGTGGATGGTAAGAGACCGATGTCGTCGTATTCCAAGTATGCTGCGGAGATCCATAAGCCTTCCTCACGGGAAACTTCTACGCTGGCAATAGTGAGGTCGCAGGTGCTGTAATTACTTAAGGGAAATATATTAATATGGGATTTTGCTAGAATGCAGGTTCTAAGACTACCCTGGCATATAGCAATTTGTATTGCTTTGTCCTTAATCCGTCAATGCGACTATTGCTAATCCATGGCTCCCGGATAAGGACTATGTCGTCTCCACTTTCTGCAAGTTAGAGAATAAGATTGGCAGAAGCAACCATACTGTGGTGGAGGTTTACCTGGGTTATACGTAGCATTGGAGCTATCGCTTAAGCCAGATGCCTCTGTCAGAGTAGCATCCAGATCCTCTAAATCAGGGGATGGAGTATCGGATTCCTGCCGAGTTCTGAAGGAGGCTGAGGTGGTGGGAATCGTGGCCATTGCCTGCCTCTCGTCCTCTTCGTATACCTTCAACCTAATGGTTTTAAGGCCATAACGAACTTTGAATCCACCAATCAGAGAGCCTTTGGTTCGCTTGAAAAGCTTATGGCAAACGTTTGTCGATACCTAAGCCCTGTGGACTAGAGACCAGTGTCGATTCATGTGTCGTTTATACTCTTTCCACGTATCAAGATTTGAAATATTTTTAAATTCTGACTTTTGACGAAAGAAATTCACAAAGTACAAACGTTCAGGCATGCTCGAACCTACAGAAGTACTTTTAAAAATTAAAGATTTTGACTCTATAAGCATCAAAACTTGAGGATATATCACAGTTCATAGTTATCATAGAACCCATTACAATAACTCCCATTCGGGAAGCTAAAAATCTCATTCAATCGCTTACAAATCCCGGTTAACGACGCTTAGCCTCTTACCTCTTTCTCATAAAAATCTAACACTCATGCCAAATTGTTCTCTCCTTTCACTCATCATTATAGCTCGTTATCTAATTTTATTGACTTCACCAAATTACCTTAGTGCCTCAAAGCTGGTTTTGACAATAATAAATCCGGCAACGATTAAACTTCTACTTATCTGTTAATTTAACTTAAAATTAAACCCTGTAGGTGCTTAACGTCATTTCGCCAAGGATCACACAGGCATGCGGTATCCGTCTTTCCTGTTCACGAAAATAAATAAATAAAAAATGCATTAAGCGGGAACACTAAAAATCCTTCCTCGTCCTTGTAATGTCTGCCATTTAGATCTGCATCTTTATTATATTCCAGCACGGGACTTACCCCCTCCCTCACTTTTCATTATACGAGAGTATATCCTTTCACTCGTTGTTTTGTTCCACATTTCCTGTTGTTGTTGCTGTTGAATGTCCTTTGTAGTCCCGCTGGCAAGGAACAGCTTTTCAGTGTCACCCGAAAAGAATGTTATTACCCAAGTGAAATATGCACGTACTCCAAGGATCACTATATGCACCATACACGAGTTAAGGCACGGGTATTCCCTTAAAATAATGTGTCCCACTCGAGACCATTCGAAGTGGTACATACATATATATATATATATATATACATATCATACCACAGTGGCTTCCAGAGGATGGAGCCGAGTTTAAAATTTATAATCCTTTGACTACATACGCAAGTTAATGAGCGATCACGAAACATTTTTCTCCATCTTTGATGTTTTATTACTGAACTGCACTGCTCAGATACAGATACGGATACGAAATCGTTTGCGTGCCCTCATCTTGACGAAATTAAAAACACAATTTTAATGGTTTCATTATGAGGATTTATTCCATCACTTTAAGAGTCATTCCCAAGATCCGTGGATGTTGTCCTTATGGGGCGACCAAATGCCTGTGGGATATGTGGATATCTTAAGCTTATATCGGGTGATATGAAGACGTGACAGCGATGTTGATTTTAACGGGTCGGGTTTGTTGGATTGGGAAAATGTCGAGCATCGTAACGGATTCAAATGGATTTATATTTCATTTCGAAAACTATTTGGACATTATGGCTTCGAATTTCGCGAGAGTCATAAAAATGAGAGGAGTTTTATGACTTTAAAGAGTCGTTTGCATTGAAATGAAATATAATAATAAAATAAAATGCATAAAATGGAATAGGTTATGTCATTTTCTCCTAACGCAAGAACTTATTAAATCAGATGATGTTACAGCTTTGCCAATTCACTTTTCATGGTTTTGACTGTTATTGTTTATTAAATCGCCGCCATTTGTACTCGGAATACATTTTTATTTTCGGCACTTCTCTGTGAAGTTTGACAATAGATAAGCCAAAGGCGAGATCCGAGATTTGTTCAAAAAATAAGGTGAGGTTAGGAAAGGGAGTGTGATGGTTGAACATCACTTCGATTCGGAGGCCAAAGGGCCCATTATAAATCCCTTCATCTGTGGCGTGGCTGAAACCACCCCATGCTCTTTATGAATTTTAGAAGATCCGATATATCTGCATTTACCACGTCAGCAGTCTCTGTGAAGAATCTATGGCCCAGCAAAGGTAGGCTCCGATTCTGGAGAGCTGGGCAGTGGCAAAGCAAATGTTGGATCGTCTCGGTTTCTTCCTCGTCGCATTCCATTTTCGAGTTCCATTTTCGGAGCATTTCTCCAATGAGACAGTGTCTTGTAATCACTCCGACGAAAATACCCATCGAGTTTCGATCCATCGCCAAGAGCTTCTTTGTTTTGCCGATATTAAGCTCTGTCCATGATGATCCAGTCGTTTCTTCCAAGTCAAGTCGAGTTAGCTTCCTTTATTACTGTGCCATTTATGATCCGGTATAATGCACTGATCGGTGGTTGCACTGATCGGTGGTTGCACTGACGTTTCCGCTTGGCTGATGTCCATTTCAGACCCTTGTCTGCCCATTTCGTCCGCTCTTTCGTTCCCTGCAATTGAGCTGTTGTCCGGAGCCAGCAGGGTTTGAACTTGTGGTGTCTGACGGACTTCAGTGAGTTTCGAAATTTTATGACAGTCTTCGATCTTGTTGTACAGGATCCTTTTGATTTCAGTGCGGCCTGGCTGTCTACAAGGATGGTGATATCCAATGGTGGAATATCGGTTACGGTAAGTGTTTGGCTGCTTTCTCTATTGCCAGGACCTCTACTTGGAAAACGCTGCACAAATCAGGGAGTCCTATGATTCCTTTTTGTGCAGGGTATCAGAGTAGAATCCGGCCCCAGTGCCTGTGTCCATTTTCGATCCGTCGCGTCGGTGAGGATAGTCTCGTGGTCGTTGATCACAGCGTTTGATAGCCACTCTTCTCTGTCGAGGAATAGGATTGGTATTTTGAGAGAGAAGTCATTGTAGGGAGATGCATAGTCGGTCGTAGCTACGAGGCTAATAGAACCATGTTTCTTTCCCTGGTCATCTATTATTTTGAGTATGGCTGCATGTCCATAGTTGGCTTGTTTCCACGAACAGCTTCTTGCAGCGCAGCCAACAGAAGGTCTTCATGAAAGAAGACATTCCGGCCGGAATTTTTGACAAGTGACATTTAAGGTTAGGAAAGAGAAAAAAGATAAAAATAAATACGAGTTTGTTAACAAGTTGATTTCAATTGTGCAGGACAATAAGTGCCTCTATGATAAAGCAGATGGCTTTTATTTCAACAAAAAGGAAAAAGCCAAAGCCACACCGAAAATAAACAAATCGAATGAAAACAATTTGGCAGTTCCTTTCCTTCTGCTTGCTTCTGCTTGCATCTGTTCATTGTGGGTACCTTGACCTTTCGTTGAAACAGAGGGGAGAATTTCGTTCGGTTCTGACATAAGCTTCTGCTGGCGTCTGCCTATTATGGTTAGCCCTTTACGCTCTTATGATGTTTGTCACACATCCTGGACGAGGTGCAGATGAGTCGAAGATGTTCGTTCACTACTCTTCGGGGTGGTTGTCTTGGGATTCGAGAGATTCGACTGAATTTTGTCTCGTTGTTTGTAGTTTTACAGATTTTTTTTTAATTCCATGCCATTAAGATGATATATTGGAAATGCACAAACAGAGTATGAATTTTGAAGTGATCTTATGCTGCGAGTATTATGCCTTCGTCAGCATTTTTTGATCATCTCTCATTCACAGCTGGTGTTGTTGCACAGTTTTTTTTTCCGTACAGGAGTTGTTGGTCAGACTTGAACTACACACCTTCCGCTCAACAGTCGGTGATGATGGTGATAAAAGCTGTTCACAGAAGTCCGATAGTATGTTCAGACGATGCCCTCTCTGGATACCCCGACATCTCAACGACGGATGAAAACGTAGAAACAGTGAAGAAAATTGTTATGAAATCATCGAATTATTATCATAGAAGTTGCTTAGGATGTTGGCATATCAGTAGCCTCATGTCTCGACATATTTTTCAGATAATTTATACATGGAACATGTGTCAGCAAATTTTATTCCGAAATTGCTAAATTTTGAATCATCGCATCAGCATCAGTTGAATGACGTAAATGAAGATCAAGATTTGCTAAAAAAGTTCATTACAGATGACGAAGCCTGGGTGTATGGCTATGACCAGAAGAACCAAGACCAATATAAGCACGCCAAGATAAAGTTTCGCCCGCTGTTTTTTATCGATTACAATGGTATAGTCCACCAAGAGTTTCTCCGAGGTCGTAAGGCTAACATAGAGGAAAAATTACCTTGAGGTTCTGCGCCGAAGGAAACGTCTGGATTTGTGGATAAAAAATCTACAGCTAATGCGCTGCTCACTCAGCGTTACTTGCGCGTACTTTTATGGCCAGAAACAACGTATCCATTCCTTCTGCCATCGTATTCACCGGGCTTGGCCACCTGCGTCTTTTTTCGATAACCAAACCTGAAAAGGCCCATTAAAAGGCGGAGAATTGCCACGATTGAGGAGATAAAGATCCGATCGCTGGACACTCAAGGCTATACAAAAAGTGCATATCAGAAGTGCTTCAACAATTGGAAAAACGCTGGCGCAAGTACGTTCTTCCCTTGAATTTCTCCATCAGATATATAGAAACCTGTGGTTTCATGAGACTCAATTAAATGGGCTATTGGCACATAAGGCCACAGCGACCTCTGCCTGCAAATTCGATTTTTGATCTCACACTCTACCTACTACCCTCACTTTCAACTATAGTAGTATGGCGTTGCACAAAGATTAATGGGCAGCCCGTACCCTTTTAACTAGATTACCGGCATCTGATCTTAACATCGGCTTCAAGACAGAGTACGGCGTGGAATCGAAAGTGTTTTCGATCGAGCGTGACTCTGGTCTGCTCCAACTTAGTGCCATCATCAGCGACATGAGTCGTCAACTTGAGCAGATCTCCTTTCTCATCTAATGCCGATCAAGGTCATGAAGCAGATTACGCTTACCATAGAATCGTTTGCTGCTATGAAACATTTTGTCAGAGCAAAAGCGTCCGCGCACGAAACTCGCAGATCGCATAGGTAAATGCTGAAAAGGATCGGCGAGAGGATCGTGCCCTTTTGCAGTCCACTTTTAATTTCAAATATTTTACTAAAAGTCACGTTGGTAATTTCATGTTAACATGTTCAAAATCATAAATGCATAGCAGTGCTTTACTTGTGCGCAGCCGACTGAGCTTGTAGTAAAGTCCTTGTAATCTCACGATGTCGAAAGCTCAGATCAATCAGACAGGCACCCGTGCATTGGTTCTGGATATCTGATATGAGCTTCGACGCGGCATGAATAGTGTCATGCCCCGCTTGGAAACCCAATTGGTTATCCGGAAAGATTTTATTGTCCTCAACCCACTTAGATAGTGCTCCATTGACGACATTCTCGAAGACTTTGCTGACACTTAGAAGAAGACTTATTGACCGGATTTACGGGCCGTGTCAGAGGTGTCGGCATTGGTCAGGTGGTGCATTGTTAAACAGGATGGCGTACATTTCTTAATCTAGTGTTTGGAGGTGCCTGAGCATAACATTAGATATTCCATCGGTTCTTCAATGACTCGGAGATCATCCAGAGATCGACCGTCGAAATATACAGGGCGTTACCTCTTCACTGGCGACGCCATTATTTGCCATAAAATCGTCATTTAATTTAATTTGGTAAAACCAAGATTCCCTGATCGCCAATGATCTATATCATTTCCAAGGTAGAAGTGATAAAGTAGGGCTCTGTTTACCAAGTCGAGGTGTAGACGAATACTGTCATTCTCTTAATACACTTCACGGAAGACAGCTTCGACTGTCGCCACCTTCTCCTGAGGTTCTTCGATCACGAAAAAGTCGTGATCTAGGCTGGCGCTCTCTAGATCGAAGCTGATTGTTCGTAGAAAGCGTTCATTGTCTGACGTTCTCGGAAGCTTTAGATTTTGAATTTATTTTGATTGCTTCTCCAAAATATTTTATTTATTTGCGGGAACATACCCACGCTGTTGGAATTCTGTTGTTCTGATGCAAACTTACAGATATTCTTGACCAATGGTTGGAGATTTTTAATCAGTGACTTCAGTGTCCTGACCTCCAAGTTTTGTCGGTCAGTACTCGCAAAACGTCTGTACAAGAGTTTGAGTCTTGTTAGGATTCTGCTTTTTTTTCTGTGCAATGCGTCAATTGTCGCGTTTTGGTACACGTCCGTGGTACTGTCCATCGTCTGCTTAATTTTATCGTCCAGTTCATTTGAGGTACTCGTCAATCTCGTCGTTTAACAGGTTTATGTTGGACGGTGGGAAGGTGGCACTCAAAGTAGGCGCTCTCGTCAGGGTAAGTGTGGCCAGTGCGCTTTACTGTAAACGTAGGGATGCATTTGCACATCTCCTGTCATCTCCACGAACTCGCTTAAGGCCTACGAAAGTCCGTAGACAGTTAGTAGACCATTCGTTCGTGTCAATCGGCCTCAGTTGAGAGTCAAACCGCATGGGATCCAGATAGGAGCCGCTCCTAGTATACGACAGACTATTTGTTGCGGGTAACTTGAGTCTGTACTTTATGCTCTGCAGAACCGACCAATGGTTCAGTAAGCTCCTCCTAGTGTTAGGAATGTTGTATTCCTAATCACTATGTTTGGCGTTTAGATCGCCGCCAGAATGTAAAAGTTTTCTATCGACTCAAGCACGGTGTTCAAAATAGTGGTTTAAGATGCTCCAGGTGCGTTTGCCGCTAAAATTTATATTCTATGTCCATACAGATTTCTACATAGCAACTGGAACCTCCGGACTTCACTGCTATCTGCGACTCTATGTTTTTCACAAATATTGCTATCTTAACTTCCCCACCTTGAGTAGCGTTGCATCGGTCTCTTCTAATTATTTTGTAAGAACTGTGCTAAAATTTGTGCTTCATTTTTAACGTTGTTTCCAGTACTTATATGTGAGGTGATCCGCACTCAACGGGAAAAGGGGAAATGGGATGATAGTAGAATCCAATATGTTGAATGGGTGTTTTGAAATCCGTGTCTAGGAATCCTATGGACACCACAATTCACATGGTGAAAGTCTATCGGAAACATGTTTTACAGAGGCTTCACTTCTTTTGATTATCATGTGACGAAGTGCTTTCACGGAACTAGCTGTATGAAAAAAGAGCAAGACAACTAAGGCACAAATAACTTTCAACGATAAGGAAAAAGTTGATAGAGTCGCGACATATTTCTAAAAGCCGCAGATGATGGCTTGTAGTTCTTGTGCAAGCTCCTAAGAACCACAAAGGTTCTCAGGACCTAACCAACAAATCAAGAACTTTTTTAAAATTTAGTATTTAAGACTAAAGCCTAAGACTTCTTTTAAGTGACATTGACGTTGCTATTTTCGAAAAGCAAATTTCGAGAAACTGATAGAGTACTCGCATTATTATAGGAGTCGTCTGTCTCATTTACTAATGCCCATTCTGCTTAAAACTCGACACACTTCGTCACAGAATCCACATAAGTAAGGACGTTTTGGCCGGCCTATAATTTTTTTGCTTTTGACATTGAAGCCTAATGAAGTAGGCATAATTCATCATTCATGCACGCATACTACAAGGTCCAATCACGACACCGTATATTGTATACCAATAATATTGATGACCTAAAGATACCCAAATCGAGGCCCTTAAACCTGTGAAGGGGCTGAATGTATAAAAATCAATGCAGCTCAATAGGTATATCAAGCAAAAATCAAATTCAAGAGCTTCTGAATCTGAAGGGCATATATAAAGCATAAAACTATATTCAACCCATTAACGACCCTCTTTCAATCAGTCTCCAATGAACCAGAACCGACAAACCGCAACGACAACAACAAACTAAAATAAACCACCAATTATCCCTTGTTACTTCCGCATCATATAGCCCGCAGGATATATGACAAACTACTGTGGCCCATCGTCCATTTATTACACCCAACAACCCCGCTAAGCGCGTATCATCATCCGAGGCAATCTCAGGCATATTGTCCACCAATTAACGGCCCACATACAGCCTGCCGCAACACTCCCACTCAAACAGCAAACTTGTCTCAATTCCCAGCATTGATCGATGAAGTCATGTCGCCTGCCGCAACCGTCGCACCACGAGCACAAGCGTTTAAATTAATAACAGACGAGTTGGCAGGAGCGATGGTAACAATGCCAACAATGGCTTGCAAAATTAATCGCTATTATCGGATCAGTTGGATCTGCATTAATTGTTTGTTATTATTATAATATTGTAGGAAGCCGCTTTTCGAATGATGGCAATAAGTCAGTGGGCTATAAAAGCCACCTCTTCAAAAAACCATCAAAAATCAACCAACAACAATGTGGGAAAATGAAAAGAAGCGGCAAGCTTTTCAGTTGAGCGAACTCAATGGATAGAACAGACATCAGGAGTAATGCTTGTATGAAACGAACCGCATGCTGATTGATGTCAGATTGAGCAAGTGGCATTACACGCAGATGAAGGCTCTGCTATGCGAACAACAACACGCTTTGCTTGAGTGACCGCGAACCAGCCGTGGCAAGATATGGCATGACGATTAATTATGAATCTAGTGATCGCATCACTTGATAGCACCGGGCATTAGGAAATCCACTTTATTAGGCAATTAGTATCTGGTTACTGTGCTTCTGACGATGCCTTCTTTGCATTGTCTTGTACTTTTATGCTGGGGAGGGTGTTAAGCGCAAACGGAAATCGTTTTCGAAATGGAGATGTGAGATGGGCGCGTGTTGCAAGATCGAAGGGAGTTATTAAAGAAGAGGTGCAAGAGAGGAGACCCCTAATTAAGTGGCTGTCACAAAAAAGTGGGTCACCGCTAACTACGTTGAGTGATGCCTATTTAATGATTGTAGAAATGAGTATTGTGGCTTGTGGCAGGTGAGGTCGAAGTGTTTTCATACCGCCGACATAGATGAAATATTTGTAAAGTTGCCTCCATATACCAAGAGATGGCGTTAACGAGACATGCTGATATGAAATATCATATCGGAAACTTTGGATATCTGTCGAGTGAAAATGTAGACTTTCGAGCGACAACCTGTCGCGAATGGTTTCAACATTACAAAGGCAGTGAATCCTCGGTGGGACGTCGGAACCTACCAGGAATTAGATCGATTCGCGGATCGCTGTAAAAATGTGCAGTTTTTTTCTAAAAAAGCGGAATTCTGCCGGAATGCCAGAGAAATGTGCAAAATTTGTAGTTGGCGCTTGATAAAACTGTAAGGGAACTTGTACCCATTTTTAAGAAATAAAGCTTTCAATTTTGAAAAGTAAAACGGCAGATTCCTAATTGTAGACTCAAAAGTTGTGTTAAAAAATCTTTCTTTCAATCAATGGCCAAATACATCTAGTCCAAATCAGAGGAATGTGCTTTAACAAATCATAGTCATTGGCTCAACTAATACGGAGAAACAAAAACGAATAAAACAAATGGTAATCCAACAAGAGGTGTCACTTTAAACCAATGAAAAAACAGCATTCTTGGGAAAAGTGCTGATATTTTAATTTTGCTCTAAAGTAAGAGCTCAAGGTTAGATAATGGAAAACAATTTTTTGCCCCTGGTTTGCCTACAAATAGTCTTTATTTTGATCCCATTTTCCCATAATGTCGAATGTTTTGTTAAGTGCTTGAATCATTGGTGAAGTATTTCCGTAAACATATCCAAAGAAAATTGTAATGAGATTAAAATATAAGTCTCCATATCGAGAGCTCATCCATCAAGAAATTTCTTACGCCAAAAGACCTATTGTTCTGCCAGCTATGTGGTATGTGACACGGTTTTTCTCAAAACAAATTTCGTCCTTGTGGTCTTTAGTATCAATTTCAGGCAAAAAAGGTGGTAGACATCGTTTTGTAATAACCTTTCAGAGATTGTATGGGTGAATTATCCTCTGATTAAACTGATTTGAGCTCACCTTGCAAGAGCAATGATTCGGTCAATAACCCGATCTCCCGGGCCCAAAAACTTATGAATAATACCATGGGAGAATGGGCATTTACGGCTATGTCCCCCCAGAAACATTATTCTGTTCCATTTAAATCAATGTGGGCCGATCCAGGGATACTCTAGTTGTACCGATAATCTTCCACATTGGGGGTGGTCGTGGTGTAATGGTAATCATCACCGACTGTTGAGCCGAAGGTCTGTAGTTCAAGTCCGTCCATAGTCAAGAACAATTCCTATACGGAAAAACTGTGCAACAACATCAGTTGTGGATGAGAGATGATCCAAAAGTGCTGATGAAGGCAAAACACTCGCAGCATAAGATCATTTCAAAATTCATATTCTGTGTATGCATTTCCAATATAACACCCTAATGACATGGAAACAAAAGAGTTACTGTGAACTACAACCAACGCGACAAATTTAATCGAATCTGTCGAATCCTATCTAGGACAACCAACACCGGAGAGTAATGTACTAACATCTTCGACACAAACCATCTGCACGCCGTCCAGGTTGTGTGACAAACACCATAAGAGCGTACACTCTTGAACCTGCACGAATTATAAAAAAAATCATTGATCGCAATTCCGGAAATGCAATTCTTCTACGGATCCGATGACATGCTGCGCGAGTCCGAGCGCCTCAGTTTTTGTAGCTCAGTTTCACGCCGAGATCGAGGAAATGTAGTATCAACACTTTTGATGATTGGGATAACTTCATCGACGGAAATCTTAATGGTACAGCCTCTTCAAGGTAGAGCCTGCCTAACACCAGTGGCAGGCTTACATAGGCTAGGCTGGTTAAGATTGGGTTAAATAAAACGAATTTTCTTAGCCTTAAAATATCATACAATAGTAGACGAAAGATTAAGGTTTAAGTTGTACTATTTATTTTAAAGTGTCTGCATAGGGCCAATTAAATATTTAAGTTAGTTAACATAGTTTTAGGCATTTGGTCTAGCATAAAATAATAATAATTTTAATAATAATAAAAATAAAAAAGGAAACAAAAAGCTTAAATTTCTCCGGTACAGCACAGTACAAAAAGGATAAGGGAAATACGAGTATGTTAAGCTCTCTGTTAAGACTATCATACGCCTCTTCTAAGTAGATGAAAAACAGAAGAAATGAGCAATTCTTTATAATAGAAGGTATTAATTGTTTGCTAGAGTGTCTTCAAGAAGGAACTTTGATCGTTCAATGGTTCTAAGCTTTCTAAATGGAAGTACTTGTAATGGATCGATTTATCGAATTGAAAGTGTTGACACCATTCCATCGTTTTCAGAGAGATGTCTTTGAGCGTCGACATCGCGCCTGTACCAACCAATATTCTTCCGGTATTTTGTATGTTGGCGTACCGACGCAAAAGATATAAAAGCATACAGACGAGCGGATTGCGATTCTGACCACATTCTCGTCATTGCCAAAATCAAAACCGAATCCAAATTCACAAAAGCGGAACACAGAATGGTATAAAGAAGCAACAATAACAGGACGAAATTAATAATCTAGATGACATGGAAACTAATAACGATGCAAGGCAGATAGAAGCAGTATAGCCAACAATAAAAAGTGTTGTAAAGGAAGTAGCAAAAAACAAACTAGGCTTGCAAAGCTCTCAAAATCTTGGAAAATCTACGGAATAGATTTCGCGTTCAACATGAAAGGAAATCAAGCGTTTCCTTCTGTTCCTTAAAAAGACACGAGAACAATGCAAGCAGGCATACAGACTGCACGAAAAGGATTATATGCAACCATAATGGGGAGCACGTTTCGGACAGTGAAAGTATATAAACTCAATGGAGAATATATTTCGATTAACTGCTTCATGTGAATGGAGAGCAAGTAGCATTGGAAGATGATATTATCCAGTAGCAGAAATTCAGGTGGAACTACCAACAATCGATTTAAGAATAACAATGCCGTAGGAGCCAACTTAATACAATCGGAATTAACAGAGAACTTACATGGACTCACCACCACTGTATGGAACAATGAAACCATCCCCGAAGAATGAAAAAATATCCGTCATTATTCCCGTATTTAAAAAGGATGAGCGGATACAAAGTAACACTACTATCAGGTCCTTACAAATTGCTGCGAAATATTGTCTTAAAGAGAGTGTCACCATACCCAAAGGATATAATTTGATTTCGACCATCACATTTGATTCCACCAACCATTCATAGATTTTAAAACTGATTCTATAAGCCATTCGAAAATGTATCAAATCCTCAGGCTGGGAGTCTCCAGTTAAAAAGTGTTACACATCGTAATACATACGTGACGGACTAAATCAATAAGTCGCCTTGTCACTAATTATAGAAAAACAACAATTACTGGAATCCCATTAACTCAAGCTCGGGCAGACGACCTGGACCTTCTGGAAGGTAGTTAGGAAACAGGTAAGAGAAACACAGAAAGTCTAATACTGGTAAGAAAAGAAGTAAGTTTAGAAGTAAATCAAGAGAATGAAGACCAAATATATGGCCTCGACAAAAGCTTTAAGAAAGTGATCGAGACCCGTATTGACTGCCAAAAAACGACTGATAAAAGGCTGCATAAGAGCAACTCGTTCCTCTTCGCGATGACTATTCAGAACAATACTTGTTCTGCCACTGACATTGATGCCAGTGACATTTCTCTGATGTGAAATTTGGTCTCTAACTAAGAAGAAGAAAACTAGATTTTGGGTCATTGAAAACAAGGTCTTAAGGAAAGTCTATGGTCGAAAACAGGACAAAGAAATGGGAAAAAACTGCAGAATCAAGAAGTAAAATCTCGTAGACTAAGATATACAGAATACGTAGAACAAATGGATAGTAGACAAACAGTCAAAAGAATAATGAGTGAAAAATTAGAGGGAAAACGACCGTCAGGAAAGTCGGGCCGTAAATGGGAGGAAAATATAAGAACATGGAAAGAACACACTCATGACAGGGAGGCTTGGTGAAGGTCTGTCCACAAGACTTTGAACTTTCGAGTTCCAAATGACCGGTAATAATAATGTAATAATGTATTTTTCAATATGAGCGGGTAGATGTTGAAATGGAATAAAAGAAGCTGTGTGAGGTATTAACAAAATTCTTCCTTTATTCAAAATGCCCGTATATGCCATTATGTATGAAAAATAGCATTTTTCAAATGTTCACCTAGACTTCTTACGGTCATACAGATCCGAGTAATCCATCTTTCAATGACTCTTCCGCATAGATCCGGTGGAATTTGAAAGATTTCCTACCTTATGTTCACCGTAAGAGGTTCGGTTGATTGTTGTTTATTCGTATAGACCTGTGACTTCAGGAAATCCCACAAGAAAAATTCTATTCTAGCGGGGTTAGATCGCATGACCTTGGTCAATTCACGTCACCTCTGCGAGAGATAACCTTACCCTAAAATTGTTCATACAGAATGTCAATCGTGGCTTCCGCTGTGTGGCACGTAGCGCCATCCTGCTGAAACCATGTGTCGTCTAGATTCATATGAAACTATCACCGATCTGTAGCTCGTAGTTTCGTTTTTGAAAAATTGACCAAAGACGCCGCCAGCCCAAAATCGACACTAAACGATAACCCATTGGCACCTTGTAAACCTCATGTGGGTTGGATCCATTTCACTAGTACCACGACCATAAAGATCTATTGTACCCCCTTTTTTGGTTTAGGGTTTGGGTGCTACCTCCTAAAATTTGACAACTTCTCTTGATGAGATTTCCTGGAAGTCTTTTCCTGTTATGGTTATTTTTCTTATCATTTTTAATCTTTCTTGGACAAGGCTTGGGCAGGCGGTCAGTATATGTTTCATGGTTTGCATAGCCTGATCATATCGCCTACAGATTTCTGTTAAGACCGGTTTTATAAAGGTGGTAGCTGCATGCCGCGTGTCCTGATAGTACCTCACATAACACTCTTAAGTCGGCTTTATTAAGTTCTATAGCTTCTTTGACATGAACGTCCCATGTATGTACGAGGGTGGTCCAATAAGTACTTAGCCTACAAAAGAAAAACAAAAATTTTGGAGAAATGGCGAATTATTTTTCAATATAGTCTCCTTTTAGCTCGATACACTTGACCCAGCGATGCTCCAACTTCTTTAACCCGTCTGAAAAATACATTTTCTCGAGTTCTGCAAAATAGGCCTCCGTGGCGGCGATGACCTCCTCATTCGACTGAAATTTCTACCCGGCGAGTGACTTTTTCAAGTTTGGAAACAAATATAAGTCGCACGGGGACAAATCTGGAGAATACGGTGGATGGGCCAGCAGTTCGTAGCCCAATTCAACCAATTTGGCCGTGGCGTGGGCGGAGGTGTGGGCCGGTTTTCTTCAATTCGGCGCCAAATCGGCCCAATAATTTGGCATAGTACAGCCCTGTGACCGTTTTGCCCTTCTCCAGGTAGTCGATGTGGAGCACACCTTGTGAATCCCAGAAAACGGTGGCCATCATCTTTCCGGCCGATGGGACAGTCTTCGCCTTCTTCGGAGCACGTTCACCGGGTGAAGTCCACTGTTTCGACTGTTCCTTGGTCTCTGGTGTGTACCAGTGGATCCATGTTTCGTCGACTGTCACGAAACTACGCAGAAACTCCTTCGGATTGCGCTTAAACTGCGTCAAACACTGCTCTGAAGTGGTCTAACGGTTGCGCTTGTTGTCCGGAGTGAGCCAACGCGGCACTCATCGCGCCGACAGCTTTCTCATGCCCAAAATTTCACGCGACCTTTGAAATGCCTACTGTCTCAGCTATCTCGCGCACCTTCAATCAGCGGTCTGCCAATACGAGAACGTGGATTTTTGTCACGTTATCCTCCGTGGTAGCCGTTTTCGGGGCACCTGGACGTGGCTCATCAAAAACCGACGTGCGACCACGTTGAAACTCGTTAAACCAATTTTTGATAGTCGCCATCGAAAGAGAAGAGTCACCGTACACAGCATCCAAACGCTCTTCGCGCGATTTCCCTTCCAAAACCAAGAATCGAATCACCAACCGATATTGCTCTTTTTCCATTTTTCTAAAATCCGCGGACACTCCCGCTTCCGCACGCGGTCAAAACAAAACTACGTGTCCGATCGGGCAGTAGCCGTCTACTAGAATGTACTACACGATAGTAATTTGCTCTTGCGATACTGGCGCCATCTGGCGGCGAAGCTAAGTACTTATCGGACCACCATCGTATATCAGGTATGGTTCCATATGCTTGTTAACACAGCCATCGTCGCTAAAGATGATTTTCTTCCAAACACTCCGAAGCCCAGTGAACGAACAAGCGGGGTTGTCTATTTCCATGAATTTTGAGCTCCTGGGTCGATTGGATCTTAAACAGGTGTAGGCCTAAGTCTTAACTCAAAATTCGTTTGAATACGAAAGGCCGAGTTCCTGTGCTCGATTGTGAAGGGCGACCACGTCTCGAAAAATGTGCTCTAACGAACACTCATTTTGATTAAAAATGTTTATCATTTGGACCTGCTGTTCAATCGTGTTACTTGCCATAGCGGTTTGGCATCAGTAACTAAATATCAGAACAACATGGCCGACATCTACCTGCTTCAATTGAAAAGCCCAATTAGTAATAACTGCGAACTGGAGATGTTGGGGCGCCTTAAGTATATTGATCTTTGATCTTCAACCTGAAGTTGATAGTTTGGATAAGCCCAAGACTACGTTTTCCAAGCCTTTGATAATGACAATTCAGTTTTCCGTGACTCCATATCACTGGCGAATATATGATTTAAGACTATAGCAAAATCTTTCTTTCTTTGGGGCCTTTGCTCATGCGACGTGAATTGTTTAAGGCTTTCAGCGGATGTTGTCTACAGCTCGCCTGCCAGAGTCTTGAGTTATTTAATACTTTTGTCGACGGTTCTGCAAATACACTTTCTCATTATTGCTTTTACTTCTAGCTACGCTGACATTTGCTTATACTTCCTTATTGCTGCAGTCTGCTGAAATACTAGGTCTTAGCGTTTTGCAGCCCCAGGGCAGTGAACAGTTCCTGTGTTCATAACGAAGATAAGAAAAATTAATCTACCCGGGGTGTGGTTAAAAGATTGATAAAACTAATTCGAAACAAAAATTTGTTCAAACTTTTTCAGCGATAACTATTTACTATAATGTATAATGGAATGACCATATCCTGGTTTACAGACATCAAAATATCGGGGTGAAAATGTTATCCCTAATCTGTGAACTAAAACACCGGACCTCTCTTATGCTGGTTTTAAGAGACCATAACTCCATTTACCAACCTACTCCGTTCCTTATAGGTTCTAGATGGCCCCGAACCTTTCGACCGAATTCTCGCAAAGCTCTAACGAAGATGAATAAATCAATGAAACATTCATTCAATCAATCAATCAACCAATCAATCCTTCAAACGATTTAACTACAGGGAAAATCGAAGCCTAAATTTCGTTAAGTGTTTACGAACACACATTCGTTAAGAACAGTTTTGCGGCAACCATTATGTAAGTCAGCTTTTACCTTAAAGCATAGTGATTGAAGGTATTGAATTGATTGACTTATGGATTAAGGGTTTAGCCAAAAAAATTGTTTGAAAATAATTACTTTTAATCGTGCACCTCCGTACTGGAAAGGCTTTTTGGCATGTACATCTACTTTAAGTAGGCCATCGTACCAAAGCCCCTGAATTGTAGTGCTCTGTGCACCTTACTGAAGCTCCTTCCGATCATGAAAATTTCCTTCTTATTCGGGTAAATTTAAAACGCCTTCAACCGATTGTCCTCCGGCTTACTATTGCACTCAATGTAAATTATGGAAAACCTTCCTTAAGAACTTGCTTAGCCAAATTTATGTCCATTCCGCAAACCCAACGCTCAGCATCGAATTCCCTTCTACCCTTGACTGGCTTTCCTACATTCCGCCACAAGGTTAGTCGGATGCAGTGCAATTACTGAACAGAAAAAAAAAAACTTTACTTACTCTCACATCAGCTAAGTCTCCACGATTGATTTCTCATAAAACACACTTCCGTTGTCGTTGTCGTTTCCAATTCCTGTCCGCATGGCTCCGTGGAGAAATACCAGTTGACAACTCCATATCCGTCCGTTAGGTTCGGTCGCGTATTGCAGGAGCGGCAATAAATGCAGCCAACGGTCAGGAAGTTAGGGCAAGTTCGGTGCTAGGAACAAGTCCTCATCCTTTTCATCCCACGAAAAAGCTAAATGACAAAAGAAATTGCATGGAAAGAGGAGCAAGAAAATGGGATAAGAAGGGAGAAGGCAAAATGAATGAGGAAAAAAAACGTTTATGATGCCATTTTGAGTTTAATGGGTTCTCAATGTGACTTTAAGGATGTCGAGAGGGACACGTTAAGGCATAATCCTACAGACAGTGGGACACTGGATTAAAGGAAGAGAGTTGGAGATTGAGTATAGCGAAGGTAGGTATCAAGAACTTTGGCAATCTATTCGCTCAAGTTTTCCTCTCTCTCTCATTCTATGTTTTATGGGCAATAATAAACGACAAGATTTTATTGCTCCAATCATGATAAGTAGGACAGTTTTTGTGGATCATTGCAAGCGAAAGTGGATTTTATGTTGATGTGGATATAAGTGTGGAGGGCTTTGAGATCAATTGAGTGGAATTTTGAGTGAAAGGCTGGTACAATGCTAAATTGTAGAAATAAGCCACAAGTACGCGGCAATGATGCATCACATTTCAGATCACTGTTCATTGACTCACTGTGCAAATTGTTTACCCACAACTCGAGCTTTAGCCCGACTTGCCATCCACCTTACCGCCAAATGGCATGGCAGTATGTCATCCATTTGACACTCAGTTTGTTGACAAAAAAACTTATGGCCGACGAAGATGATGGCAAAACGACACCACAGCACACGCTGACAGCAGTGACTGTTTAATTGGAGTGTACAGCTCGTCCGGAGTTTTCTGTAGACACTCTCGATGATGTATAGCCAACGCACCTGTTGTCCACTTGCATATTCCACCTTCTCCACGGCAGGTGTCCACAGAAAAACAAAGAGGAAAAGAAGAAAGAAAATTAATTTTTCAACGTCACTTCCTTCACCGTCGATCGAGTACTCGGAAACCACTGAGTAAAACGCCTGCTAATGCTTATATCTGTTTGAGTGACGCATAAATGGCGGAAGTACGAGTATGAGCCATGCATTCGAATCACACTCGATTGAGCGCAGCTTGTAGAGGAAAAATTCAAGCGCAATTCAACATACGGCGCCCTGCTTGACGCAGCAAAGTAATATATGAACATATGCACTCAAATGTATGCGTGTTCCGGCAACGGGTGCTTAATAAAATTAATTCGCCATGAATACAAAAACAACAATAATCATAATAATAATTACAATTAGGTTAAATGGTTTCTGCCCGAGTGCAGGCTACCCGCATAGAAAATTGAATTGCCTTTGTGGACAGCTATGGCTTCCGGGGGATGAGCGGCTCGATACGACAGAGTGGGATTGTGGGACATGGATTGCTTTACACATGATTAGAGCGACACAGTTGATGGGATTCCAGGAAATTACTGCAAAGTGAATTTGGACATTGGAGTCGTAATTAATTGTTTGGTTGGGTGCTGCGATGCTACTGATGATGAAATACGGATGCAGATTGGGACAAATGGACAGTGCGTTGTGCGATGAAATATGACACAGATAGTTTCAATCTGGTCAATGGCATGTGTGCATATGTTTTGAGTTAGATTGAATGGTTGCAGCTTTGAGTTCTGAATTCAATGGATCATATTGAATGAGATGACATTTATCGAAAACGGAAGAGGATAAGTGTCAAATGATGTCCTTATTCTAAGCTTATGGGATACTTCAACTGATTTGGGGGACAGATATGTGGACTTGACAGTTTTAAAGAGTCAAGGTAATCAGTGAGAAGATAGTACTCGTAGCTTCAGCCGCAGTATGGAAAGACTTCGATAGACTTGCTCATTGAGTAAGTGAAGTTAAGTGCTAATGAATCAATTCAAATTGAGTAAAAATGAGTTGAGTTTAGCCTAGCTTTATTGATTCAAGGACGATTCAATTAAATCGAGATTTACTTAAAGTCTTGCTATGACAAGTTGAACTCAAGTCTGATTGAGTCAAGTTGAATTGAAGTTACACGATATGGTAAAAGTCAAGACGAACTGACATAGAACTGAGTCGATATAAAATAAAGCTCAATGAAATAGAGTTCGTCTGAATTGAACCAAGTTCCGCAGACCTGAAATGAGTTGAATTCGATTCATTTGTTATAGGTCGGAATGAGCTAAATCAATTAATGTTAAATCAAGTTCAGTAACGCAGTATAGACGACAAACCCATAGAATTATGCAACCTTACTACTGGGAGTTGGAATTAATTAAAAAAAAAAGGGAAAAATAAGCTTCGAACAGGCCAGAAACCATGGAGGTAATCGAAAGGCCCGAAGTCTGAGAAATACAGCGGGCGGGTAAGACGTCCCATTTCAGTGACCTGGCGAACTTTATGACCTGAGCAACAGGTGGCCGAACGTTGAAGTGCTGCAAAATCACTATACCGTATCTGTGCCCATACCTAATCTAGTCAAAAATATTGATACAATTTTTACCGCGATCATTATAAGTTAAATGCTAGTTGCACTACTGTTATGTGACTTGTTATTTCACTTGTTATTTTTATGCTTCTTTATCGCGCAAAAGATTTTTGTTTTTAGTCGCCTACAATCATGTAATGAATTGGTATCGAAAATCGTGTTGCTGTAATGGACTTATAAAGGGTGTCTCAGTAAGAGTGCACTTTTTAAAAATTGGAATATTTTTTTTTTCATGCAAGTGGCAACTCTGAAATTTGACAGCTGTCACCTCTGTTTATTCCGATTATTAAAAATGGAGCGCTTTTTGAAAGAACAACCCGTTATAATTGTGAAAACTCATTACAAAAATGGGGAAAGTTACGCTGAAACCGCTCGCAAACTTCGCCAAATTTTCAGCCGAGAAAGTGCACCTAATGTGTCAACCATTCGAAGAGTGGTCAAAAAATTTGAAGAAACTAGGTCAATTATGGATAATAAGAATCCTTTGCGTCAACGTACCGGTCGGTCTCTTGAAAACATTGCTGCTGTAAACGAGAGTGTCGCCGAAAACCCGAAAACATCAATTCGACATCGTTCTCAACAACTGCAAATTTCACGAAGCACTACGCAGCGAATTTTGACTAAAGACCTCCACCTTCATGCGTACAAGATTCAGTTAACTCAGGAGCTCAAGCCAGCAGACCACGGAAAGTGCCGGCAATTCGTTCAATGGGTAATGGAGCAAAGTGAAGTCGATGCCAATTTTTCGAAAAAAGTAATTTTCTCCGATGAAGCGCATTTCCATATGAATGGCTTCGTGAATACACAAAATTGTCGAATTTGGGACTTCATGCAATCCATGAGAAACAAATGCACCCACAACGAGTAACTGTCTGGTGCGGATTTTGGTCAGGCGGCGTGATTGGACCTTACTTTTTTGAAAATGAGGCCGAAATTGCAGTGACTGTGAACGGCATTCGTTACAGGAATATGATAACGGACTTCTTGTGGCCTCAACTAGACGGCATGAATCTGGACAACATGTGGTTTCAGCAGGACGGCGCAACCTGCTACAGCGCGCATGAAACAATCGACTTATTGCAGCAACGATTTCCAGAACACATTATCTCACGAAATTCTGATGTCAACTGGCCACCAAGATCGTGCGATTTTTTTCTTTGGGGTTTTGTGAAATCTCGGGTTTATGCGAATAAACCCGAAACAATTCCTGAGCTCAAATCGGAAAAATCGGAAATCCAACGCGTCATCAGTGAGATAGAGCCACATCTCTGTTCAAAAGTCATCGAAAATTTCATGAAAAGAGTAATGGCCTGTCATCGGAGCCGTGGGGGTCATTTGCCGGATATTTTATTCCATACTTAATCGGAACATGTCTTCTTTACAATACAATAAAAATATCACAACTCTGTCATAAAATACTTGTTTTTATTTTAAAATGAAAAAGTGCACTATTACTGAGACACCCTTTACAAGTCTAATATGATTGATTTTGATGCAAACAGTTGGCATAAGTTATGATCTAGCCTATTAAGTCAAATCTTGGGTGGTTTTTTCATGACAACTTAGCTGCCCGGGGTCGTGACGGAGCAGGTACAATAAAAATTTAAAATGTTACGTATACGCCCTGTAGTGCTTATGGCCGATCCCATTTCTCGGCTCCACAACTACTTTCATGGGTGAATATGACTGCGGACCTTGCGACCGCTTGAAATATTCGAGGATAGTGGCAACCACGCACTGTGAGGACTCCGGGACCCATCAAAGCGGCGCAGACTAACTCTGAAGCCACACTCTGAGAAAACAGAAGCGGGAAATCAACATTTGGCAAGAATCCATGTCTCGCATCATCAAAATCGACTTGGGACTTAGTGCTTACAAGAGACACACTGGACACCTGCTAAAGTGCTAACACCGAAATTGGAGCAAAAACGTATGCAAATACAAATGCTCTCTTAAGACAGTACGCTAAAAATTGTCACAGACAAGTTTTTACCATCGAAGAAGCTTTTAATAAACAAAATGATCGAGTATGTGCTCGGGCATCAAAAAAAATTTCAAAACTTATACCAAAGGTTGCGGAAGGCCACCATACTGTAAATATAATAGTATGGTGAAAAGTGAGCTACGATGACGTAATCAAAATCCAGTTTTATGAAAACAGAGTCAAGACTTCGAAGAAAGTCTACCAAAACACTGTTTGTGGAGGATGTCGTTAAGCCTCTAAGCCGACCAATGTTTGAAAATAAGACAAACGAAAAGCACTCAAAAGTGGCTAAAAAAATATACCCGACTTCATATCAGCGAGTGATTGGCCATCTGGTGATCTGAACCTCAACCCTTTGGATTACAAGTAGTGCTCCGTTTTAGAGCAAGCCTTATCCGGTGAATGAGGGCCGTAAAACGTTTGATGATTGGCCAGTCCGTCTCAGGTGGTGCTTTAAGGCAAATTACAGTAGTTTCAAATGAAGACCTTCATAGCTTGTAGCCAGAGATTTCACCTCGGAGCTGCGATTTGACACCGTTGGACTATTATTTGTGGGGTGCCGTCAAAGATAAATGTTACGCCGACAAGCCGGAGACAATTGACGCTTTAAAGGACAATATTCGTGAAGCCATTGGTGAAATACAGCTGCACACAATCGATAATGTGCTTAAAAATTGGACCGATCGTGTAGGCTACTGCATGGCCAGCCGAGGCAGCATTTGAATGAAATTATTCTCCATTATTAACCGGAAGGATTGTGCTTTCAAATAAAAAAAGGAATTTGAGAAAATATTCAGTAGTTTTTTTTATAGCATTTTCAAAAAAAAAAACGTTATTTGGCGGACTCTATAGACAACTGGCTTGAAGAGAAAGCTATTTTTGCATCACCGATCGTGTTGGTGACAAAGAAGGATGGAGCGGAAAGGCTGTGTTGCGACTACCGGAAACTCAACGAGAAAATTAGGAGAGATAATTCCCCCATGGTGCTAATAGATGAGGCCATACAACGCCTGCAAGGACAGAAGGTATTGTATTTTCAACATTAGATCTGAAGAACGGTTTCTTCCATGTTCCGATGAATCCTGGTTCCCGGAAATATACAGCGTTTGTGACACAAGAGCAACAATTGGAATTCTTGTGTGTACCGTTTGGGATATCGAATTCACCGGCGATTTTTACGATATACATTAGTGCCATTTTTCGGGCTTTAATCCAGGCACGTATAGTGGAGGTGTACATGGACGATATGCTAGTGCCATCGCAGGATGAGGACGAGGGTGTAGTAAAGCTGAAAACAGTCCTTGAAGTTGAGGCTAGATATACGTTTTAACTGGAAGACATGCCAATTTTTAAAACGGCGAATAGAATTCATAAGATATTGTACATAATCGAGAACAATACAGTACAGCCATCAACTGAAAGGACCAGAGCTATTAAAGACTACCCAGTGAAAGCAGACAAGAAAGCGCCTCAACGTTTCCTTGGATTGACTTCTTATTTTAAAAGGTTTGTGGTAGAGTTTGCTTTGATTGCGAAGCGCGAAGTCGGATTTGCTCCGGAAGGAAGCGAAATTTATTTGGGAAGATGAGCAGATGATAACATTTAAAGGCGGGGGTAAGGGAAGCACCCATACTCAAATTGTTTAACCTCAAGGCAGCTACGGAAATTCACGCGGATGTCAGCAAGGAGGAAGACCAGCTATTCCACCCAGTCCAGTTCATGAGCCGGAAGACAATGGCGACGGAGCAGCAATACCACTCTTATAAGCTTGAAGTGCTCGCGATTATCGAAGCGCCGAAAAAGTGGAGGGTGTATGTGGGCGGGTTGAAGTTCACTATAGTCACAGATTGTAACGCGCTGGCTATGACTATGAAGAAGAGAGACGATCCGTTAAGAGTGTCGAGATGGGCCATGTTTCTACAGGAGTTTCAGTACGAAATCGAACATCGGGTCGGTTCCAAAATGCCTCATGTAGATGCGTTGAGTAGGATATATTGCCTACTATTGGAAGATTCATTAAGTCACAGGATTAAGGAGGCACAGTTAAAAGACAGCTGGATCAAAGCGGTAATAAAGGTGTTGGAGAAAGATAAGTACGAGGATTTCTGCTTGAAAAATGGAGTACTGTATAAAGACCCGGTACAAGAACTAATAGTAGTACGTACGCCAATGGAACAAGCAATCATCGACGTTGCGCACCGCCAAGGAGATTTCTCCACTAAGAGGACGGCCGAATTGGTGGCGAAAACCTTCTTCATCCCGGATTTAACCAGAAAGGTAACCGACGTCATGAGAGGATGTGTGCATTTTATAGTATCTGAATCGAAGGCAGGGAAACGGAGAGATATCTTAGACCCATCGATAAGGAGAACAAGTCGTTGGGTACGTCGACCATGGAGCCGACCCATAAGAAGTACAATCAGTAAGTGACTCCAGGGACTGGTATAAAGAACAGCAAATTTTGAACAACACTCCGCTGGGAAGCACAGGATTTAGTCCATTTCGTATCCTTACTGGTCTGGAAATGCGTGTTCCAGACTACCCAGATTTACGAGAATTGCTCACGCAAGATGTGATCGAGGAGTTAGGCTCGGAGCGAGACACCACATGCATGAGAGAAAGTACGAAGAAATATCGCTTCTATGCAAAGTGAGAATAGGACACCGTTCAACAAAAATAGAAAGCCGGAGTTGGAGTATCTGCCCAATGAGTTAGTCGCCATTAAGCGCACCTACAAAGTAACAAAAAAGCTCAACCATGGAACATACGTGGCCCAACACATGAAGGATTCGGGCCTTGTCATCATACAAGACTAGAATAAAAACGAAATATCCGATTATTGTTGCTCTTTCTTAATACATAGTTGCAAAGGGAGAAGTCAGAGAAAAGTTATATGTCTAAATCTTATCCATGCATCTACACACTTAATTAGTAGACTCCCAACCACTTTTTTTTTTATTCCGAACAAAGCGTTTTCCAGCCAGCGACTTCAACGAGGTTTCTCAGAAGTGAATCATTGAACGATGGATTCTATTGGTTAAATATAATTTTAGTCTCCTATCCAGGGCGTCTGGCATACTCCGCCTACGGCACACCATTATGCTAATTGGGACATCAGTTCACAGCTCCTACTCGCTCATTTGTAAAAGTAGCGTTGTGAATGCAGGATTATTGGAAGCAGCAATTTGAAGCACATGAGGCTTACATTCAACTTTTTAGCGAGAATTTCCTTACTTTAATACCCTCAAACAAGGATATATTCGATACGACTGCCAAAACGAATATTACAGTTTTGACGTATGAACTGTGCTCCACAAGTCCTACTCTATGGCGCTCCATTTCAATAACTTAACGAAACTCATTAAAGAGATTTAAGGGTAACAAAGCATCCCATGCCCACTTCCTCCATTCACACCATCACCATCTTAAAAACTCGGAAAACTAATTATTCTTTACTTCGTACAATAAACAAGAAAACTCATAACTAAATGTTATTCGAACCTTCATATACATCACGTTCGCAGTACGTTGGGGTTACATTGGCTCAGGGACGACCTCCAGTCGCCTGCCCCCACCCACCTCATTATGGCATTGCATGACTACAAAACTTTAATTGGATTAACTTAAACAAAACGAAGAACAAGCTCAGTAAGAACACACCAACGAAAACAACAAAAGCGAAAATATAGAGAACAAGAGAAGAAAGCGGATATGCCGCCAAGGCGCAGGAAACACACTGGATAATGAGATAGGAAGAAGGATAAAAAAAAAACAAGCAACCAAAAGACCTTTCAGCAGTGCCTATCAAAATTTGATCCGACTTTTTAGACAAGTTTAACCCGATTTCTTGCTCCGTGCGCCTCGTCGTCTTCATGGCAACGGACAGGACGACACAATTCGTGTTACCGAAAGGCGAATAATAACAATCCGCTATGCAGCAGACACAGAGGCAGAACGAAGAGTTTTTTTTTTTTCTTCTCTTTTTAAGTAACTTTTTGGCTAATTAAAATTTATTCCAGTTTGACTGGGATGCACCAGAGGGAATATACCACAAAAACAATAAACGACAGGACCGACACCCACTAGTCAGTATCTGGCCCATCCGTGCCACACCGGAAGTGAGAAAACAAGAAAAATACGCTGCGCGTTAAAGGATATATCTTTCTCCTAGCCGTTCCTCCTTCCTTGTCCCTTCTTCCTTTCAATCTCTTATATGCCACGAGGATACTATAGGGATAGAGGGGATGGAGGTGAGTTTTAAAACCCAAAAACAACACCGAAAAGGAAATGAAAAGGAAAATCCCTTCCATCGTAATGAACTCCGGCATGCAATCGTGAAATAAAAGTTGTAAAAAAAAAAACGCTCCTCAATCGTGTTTGGTTCGGCGACCGGATGGATCCCACTCCAATTCCTACTCCTTTCGATAAAACAATGAAACAAAAGAGAGCAAGCAAAAAACCAAATAAAGACAGAGGAACGAAAGAAAAACCATCAACGCCATTGTAAGAAGGAATTAAATGCAACAATTTAAAATGGAGCATTTGACCAGGCAGGCGGATGAGCGTCGCGTCAGGAGCCGGCCAGGTGTCAAGTAGCGTGGGGAATTGCATGTTTCCCATTAACAGCCGAAATGGAATGTAAAACAGTTGACTAAATTGGCGGAACAATTATCCTTGGAATACATTTTAATTCGCTATTAAATGGTAATTTGCGAGTAAAGGTGTGGGAGGAGGAGCAGTGAATCCTGGTTGAGCTGATAAAGAGGTAACAGAGTTATTAGGTGATTAACGTTGAATCGTTTTGTTTGCTCTGGATGAACTGATAATCTTGTTTTGTAAATTACAAGTAGATTGAAGGCGTCGAGGTATTCGAGAATTGGGGTTGAAGTATGAGAAGAAAAGGGTGAGAGATCGACTCGAAATGGTTGTTCTTAGACATGGAGTGACATGGCCTGCTTTTCATTCACCATTTTCGCCTTTCCTGTGATGCTTCAGTTATTGACCTTCTTGACGGCACCATTGTGCACGTAATTACACACTCTGATTTGCCATCCTATTTAATAAATTACCAACCAATATTGGGTAAGTCTACACATAATTCATAAAAGTATCCATGTATGCGTGCTAGTGTATTTACTTACCCGATTTTTCGTTTACGATAACTGTTCACCATGTAGTATAATTAAGTAGATCATCAGATATTTCGAGTTCGTGTTAAACTGCTTCCAAAAGGTCAAGAAGTCTTTTTTGTATAAGGTACTTATGGAAGTCGAGTGAGTAATTTGCAATTTGGGTTTGATCTCATGCGAGGTTTTGCAAGGTTTCAGTTCCAATGGGTGATAAAGATATCTGCTCATTCCATATGGTCCGATCACCTTCTCACCCAGCCTCAAGTTAACATATCACATGTGTGATTCATCCAAGTTAAATGTTTAAAAGTTAAGGTTAAGGGCGGGTAGATGTTGAAGTGAAATAAAACAAGCTGTGTGTGGGGTATTAACAAAATTCTCTTGTTGTTTGCAAGGACCATGTATGCCAATATGTACGGAATATGACATCATTCAAATGCCCGCCTTGGCTTCCTACAGTGTCACCGATCCGAATAATCCAATTTTCAATGACTTTTCTGCATAGGTCCGGCTAAATTTGAGCGAAGGCGTGTGTTATATTCATCGCAAGGGCATCGGTTGGTTTATTCGACTTCAGGAAGCCTCACACGGAAAAAGGGGGTCAAATCGCATGACCTTGGTGGCCCTCTGCGAGAGAGGCTGAGATTACCCTTAAATCATTCATGCAGATTGTCAATCGTGGCGTCCGCTGTGTGGCACGTAGCGCCGTCCTGCTGGCACCACATGTCGTCTAGGTCCATATGGTTCAATTTGGGCCATAAGAAATTGGTTATCAATGTTCTGTAGCGCTCTCCATTGAAGGTGACCGCCTCACTAACGTCGTTTTCGAAAAAGTACGCCGCCCAAAATCAACACCAAACGATAACAATCGAGGAAACATGATTACCTGATGAACCTCATGTGGGTTGGTGTCGTCCCATATACAGCAATTTTGCTTGCGTCGCCAAATATGATTTTTCGGCCAAAATTGGGCTCCTTTTCCAAACGATCCGAAGCCCAGTCAGCGAACAAACGGCATTGTCTATGGTCATAACGTTGAGGTTCTGGGACAGTTTTTTTGTTTTTTTGTTTTTTATAATTCGTTCAGGTTCAAAAGTGTACGATCTTATGGTGTTTGTCACGCAGCCGGGTTTGTGTCGAAAATGTTCGTTCACTACTCTTCGGGGGTGGTTATCCTAGATAGGATTTAATAGATTCGACTGAATTTGGGTTGGTTGTAGTTCACAGCAACTCTTTTGTTTCCATGTCATTAAGGTGTTATATTGGAAACGCACACAAAAATATGAATTTTGAAGTGATCAAACTTTGATCATAATTTTGATCATCTCTCATTCACAACTGATGTTGTTGCACAATTTTTCCGTATAGGAATTGTTCTTAACTATAGACGGACTTTAATTAACAATTGCAACACGATCTTGTACGAGTGTAGGATTAAGTCCCGAAGCAAAATTCACCAAGTTGATGTCTGCGAAAAGACAAGTTCTTATGCACGGTGAGAAATCGACTGCCTCGGGATCTGTTGTAAAGTTCCACGGACCATGCCGATGTTCTCGGCCGATCTTGCATTCCTTTGACGTACGAATGTTGGCTGATTGATTGCCGAACTAATCATCCTAAATTTAGCCATCAAACGTTGAATTCGGTCTCGCTCTTATAATCACCGCCAGCACTGTTGAAATGATCAATTCTTTGGAGGCAATTTTCTACCGTCCTTCTATACATGTCGGTCAAAATGTTGACAATTTCACGTTTAATATTTTTCCTGGGGCCCTTATATGTTGTTCGCTTGTTTACGTAAACCGTAAACCAACGATTTGTCATAACCCTATGAAGAAATTCAAATGGCTATCGTATGAGAGTATGGCCGTTTGCGAACTTCTTTCAGCATTTGGCACCATATTATCGAAACCACATGTCGCTGACATTAAGTCCATTTTTCCATCCATCTTTGGCAAAAAATAAACTTTCCATATGGCACGATAGCAACCTCCGTTGACCGCAAAATCTTGATCGTTTTCATTGACAAAAAAATATGAAACAATCACACTACTCTCATGAAATCTACACCCAACGGTCACTTTGGGCGGGGAGAATGAAATCTCTTGAAGCACTTGCTGTCCAGTAATGCATACCGTGGTTCTTGGTAAAGTCATTCATCCACCAATAAACTTCTGTTGTGATATTTTCAATACTTCCACCAGGACGTTGTCTCAGTGGCACAGGAACATTCAATAATGAATATGTTTCCTCGAATTTGTCCATTAAGCACGCACAGCTCATCTTATAGGCCGTTTATTTCTGGTCGATCAAAAGTAAAAGCAAGTAAGTAACTTATTAAAATTATAGTTGCAACCACCGATTCAGATATTCTGTTATTATTTTCAGTGTTTCTCAAATGTTAGGCAAAAACGCAGATATTCTCTGATATTTTGACATTGACTAATCTTAAAAAAATTGTTATGTCCCTATTGAAAATTACTGTCCGTGTTTGTATGCGCTACTCGCGGCCCTGAAGTGAGTGATTTCCTAAATGATATAAAGCAAGGTTCAGAGTCAAATATGTCGATATACAATACTTAGCCTAAATAAAGTACAATAACTGACTCCCAGTTATTTATAACATTAAACATCTTTAAGAGTCCGATCGATAACGCACCTTGGCACATACTGCTACGGTCAATAATTCTGTGTTGAGTTAACCTATGATATGGTCCCCGAATATGCATCACCTTGGTTTCAGAGGTTTCGTCATGAAGCCTTATGAAATTCATGTTACATTGTTCTTGTAGCCGCATCAAGGCATTTGTATCGGACGACGGAATGCAAAGGGCAGTCTTCATCACAGTCATCCCTCTGGTACTCCGAAAATAACCATGGTATCATTCCTGAAATTGGTATTTACTTGACTTCGAAAGTTCTGTCACATATATTCTTACATTCAGTCCGCCAATATGTCTCGGATGCCTCATCGGTCATCACTGTCATTAGCTTCTTGTTGTTCAGCGTAAATACCTTACTGAAATCTATAAATAAAACTGATTTTTTTTTTGTTATTTTTATGACTCTTTTCTGCGGATAAAGGAATGTTCTTTTACGTAGCTTTTAAGCAGTCTCGCTAACAACCATTATTACCTTTTCCGAATACTTCTTAATATCGAGCGAGACGGCATTGTCCTGTAACCGGTAAGCTGACTTTTAGAGCCTTGTTTATAGAAAGGATGTAGTCTTAATTATTTGAGGAGCTAACGTGAAAATTATACGAGCAAGCCTCGAGATTATAGGAGTTAAGGTAGCTCCTATAATACGTTCTTAGCTGAAATGTTTGAATGGATTTTCTTAGAAATAATGAACCATTTCTGGAACTTGATTCGAAGATAGGTCCTAACATCTCTGGCATAATGTCATTAGGCACTCCTCTAGGGGGTATGATGACTTCGTCGAGATTTCGCGTTTTCCCACTCACTTTTTCCCATAAATGGCGTTCCATGTTTTTCATGAGCCTGATCTTAGGTTGTTAAAATTACCCTGACGGTAATTGGGCTTCTGTAAAACGATGTCCCTATTACTTTGTCCCGTAATAGCTTATATTCAGCTTTGCAGTTCGTGTTCGTTCTGTTTTTCTTCCATCTTCTTTATTCTTGATCCCTTTGTTGGCATTTTGCTGAAATTTCAGTGGTAGTTCAATGATTTCGTCTGCATTTCATGCGTCACATTGAGTTGTTTTGTAGTTCTTAAGCTTTAAGAAAAAGAAGTTAAAAATTATTTTTTTCATGACTTGGAAGTCGACCGTAAAATATTCCGAAGCACGATGTTGTGGCGAATCACTCAACGATTTTCGTCAGAACAAGAATGGGATGCTGTTAATGAAGGATCTATAGTCCTGGATAGAGTTAACGGTTACCAATGCCGTTGGTATGAGGAGATGGAGCGAAGTGCAGAGAAAATTGAAAATAGAAAAAAACGGTTGGCCACAGCCTTGCCGAATGCGAGAAATTATCTACAATGACGGAGTATCCCTATTGACGAACGACTATTTGCTTAGACTTTGGTTATTCCATTAAAAACTGTGATTGAGTCCTGAGTCTCTGATGATTTTCGTCGCTATTGACGGTGACAAATGGTGGGTTGACTGAACGTGCCTTATGAAAGTATCTATAGTGTCGTGAGCCGTATATCATCACAACAGTCATCAAATGAAATATTAAAGGTCTCCTTTGGGATGTGGTTCCTACTCGTCATCACATTTCGTCATTATTGATTTTAGACGATGGCATTGGAATCGAAATGGCTTGCAATTTACATTACAGCTGTGGAACAATGTAAAATTGACTATGAAAAGCTCAAGCTCTGACACTTCACGACTTATAGCCCTATCGATATATGTAAAAAACTAAATCAGTTAGGAGTAATATATTTTTCTGGGACGATTGAGGGTTGCCAGCAAGCGTTTAGCTACATTCAATTTTTTTACAGCAAATAAATTCAAAAAGTACCAGGAATTGTGTATTTTCGTGGGTTTCGTTCGCAGTTCGAATTACCTGATTTCTTCAAAGTTTTATTATTGAATACGTTCAAGAAAGTATTTTTAGACGCTGGCAAAACTAGTTTTTAGTCTGCTGCCAAAGACGTTTACAAAATTGGCTAGAAAAATTCTATGCGAATGGAGTTTAGTGAAGCAAGGTTCGGGAATTGCTATATCTTTTCGCCATTCTGCTATGGCGAATTGTGTAAGCGTTGATGTATGAACCTTTGGCACGAGTTACTAAATGAAGTCAATAACAGGACACATCTCTGCCTCATGAGAGATTAATTATGGGCTTACAGGTATGATGTCGAAAGTAAGGTTCAATCGCTCATAACCTGAATAGCGCCATCACCAATAGTCTTGAACTCTCATGTCTTGTAAAAATACCTCTCCTAAATAGATCGCTCAAATCGCATTCGGAAGACGACTGGAATAGGTATCGATCGAAGCAGAAGGAATATAAGAAGCTTATTCGTATTAATCCTTTTGCAAATAGACCAAATCCCTGAGGGCGACCAGCAAGTCCTCAAGCGTGGAAAATCGACAAAGCTGGATTTACTCAGAAAATCTGATGGTACCTTTACTGAGTCTAAAACGGAAGCTCTCAATTTACTCCTTCAGACCCATTCCCACACGATTGTCATCGGCTCGTTGCATACTCCTTCAACTGTTACTGCGACTGAAACGATGAAAAAACTCGGCGTAACTGGTATATTGCGTCACACGTGGCAACTACTGAGGCCACTGAATTTGCTGTGGCATCTTTTGATGGCTTCAAGTGGCCGGGTACTGATAGGATATATCCTGTTATGCTGCAAAAAGGTATAAGATAGCTATTTCCCACTCTGAAAAATATTTTCGCTGCTAGCCTGGCACTTTCCTATATACCTTTTTCATGGCGCGCTGTAATAATGTTCTTGATTCCCAAAATAGGGAAAGAAGATTACTCACTCGCCAAGAGCTTTAGAATATTCGGTCTAACATCCTTCTTGCTGAGAAGCATGGAGAGAGTATTAGAGTTGCACCTGCTCAAAATCGCCTTTCAAGAGATGCCTTTCGGAGATGCAACATGCTTATCAGCACAGAAAATCCTGCGAGACTGCGCTTCAAAACCCTGATGATAAAATTGAAAGGAAAGAGTACGTACTGGGCATTTTCCCCGACATTGAGGAGGCTTTTGATAACACAGCTTTCGAGAACATACATACATATGTAACACTGCAAGACGGCATGGCGTAGATGAAGCACTGATCTTATGGATCAGAGCAATGCTTGCGCATAGGACATTGATCGCAGATGCAGACCTCGAACAACATGTCAAATCTGGCGTAAACAGAGGCTGCCCGCAAGGTGGCGTCCTTTCTCCGATATTATCGGCATGGTGGTCAACTCTCTGTTTAATGCTCTCAACGCCTTAATTTATGGCCAGGCCTATTCGGATCATGTTCCGTTTAGCGATTGCCTGTCTCTAAGCTCAGACGGCGCTATATGTAATCGATGATTGGCGAACGAGTAATGGGTTGTCGGTTAATCGTCTCAAGATTGATGTCGTTCTCTTTACAGGAAGGAGGAAAAATACCCAGCTCGTGCTAAAAGGCATTCACATCACGATATCCAAGGAAGCTAAGAACCTAGGAGATATCTTAGATAGTAAACTTCTTTGGTCAAAGCATGGCGAGTCAACAACCGCCAAAACGCCGTCAGTTTTTGGCAATACAAAAACATGGGGATTATCGTTGAAAAAAGTCCCCTGGATCTACACGGCACTGAGATCGATAATCTCATCGGTTGTCTGGTGGAACAAGCTAACACGCAAACACTTCGTGGCCTCTTTCATCAAACTTCATAGAGCGGTTTGTCTCAATTATACAGGGGCTTTCCCCAGCACCCCGGGCACTACTCTAGTCGTTATGGTAAACCTTCAACCCCTTGATAAATTTATCGGAGAGTGCGTCTCGCCTCAAGAATAATGATTTTTGGTACACTGAAGTGACAGTGTCCAAATTATGTCCGACCCAGCTCCAAATGAATGCATAAGCTCAAGACCTTTTTGAACAAAGTCGGAAGACTAAATTGACAAAGGCTTGCATAGGTCCCAGCTTATTCTAGGATCCCTGGAATTGAAATCTCCGATGAACCCGGCTCAGGGGAGAGTTTCTTAAGACCTGAACTGGCCCTAGGTCTACCTGCTTCTACAGTCAACTACGACATCAATGATTGGGTCCTTAATGCACACAGTCTTAGATGGAGGATGCAGGATGACTAAGCGCGTACGCACTGATGTCTGCAAGAAATCCGCTGCATTCTTCTTATCCCTAAGGAGAATTTATTGCAGAAGACTACCCCATGTGCCAAATATCCTTCTAGTACAATGACAATGGAATTGGTGGCAGATACCATATATGACCAATGCCAACCATGCCTACCGTCTTCAAAACATTTCTGTCCTCTAACATTTATAATGCCTCATTGCCAATATGATGACATCAGAGATAGTTAGGAGCTCAACACGATACAGCTTTTGGTTCCACTCGTTTTCCAAAACTTATTTGCATACATTCCTCCTTTCTCACTTTAACTGCTTCAAAAGTCGAGAATTCCTATTACTCATTCAGCCAATTCAAGTAGGAGTTATAGTCTCCTCTCTTATTCCATCAATATGGGAATAACCTGGACCAAAAATTAACAAATCCTCTTTTTTCCACGTTTCTAGCCCAGACTTAAACCACAATAATTGCGGTGCATATTTAAAGGATCCTCTGTTTCCTTTTTATATCAAATCATCATATCTTATACTAGTGGTCGACCGCTCTCTAATCCGACAACATTTTAATATTATCTAGCAATATATCGTCACATGACTGAGATAAAAATAATCAAAGACAACAACCCACGATGGGAGTTCCATTCATACCTACGAGTATGTATATGTGTATATCGTACGTTGGACGCATTTCCTTCTCGCCCATCCTCCTTAGTGGGAGAGTATTATCTGTCAGAGTTGTTTCCGCATTGTCATCTTCATAAATTGAATCCTAAAACAGAAGCTTCCCTGGACAATGTCATTCCCCCGTAAAAATCCTATGATTTTCGCTTCGTTCGAGCTTTCCCGTCATGCTACAATCACATCACTGTCCACCGCCACATAAGAAGTAAGTGTATGGGACGGATGAATATCCTTTTTGCTTACCTGCTCAAATGTTTTTATTTTTTTTCTGTTTTGTTGGTGCGGGATTTTGTGAAGTTTTGATTCTATGGGAATGGTATTTACACTATACGGCTACTTGATGTTGGGTTCAATTATCTAAATTGGAAAATGTTTGCACGTTGGTATTAGCCAAAACTTGTTTTTCTTTTTCTATCCTCTCCTTCTTCTTTTATGCGGTCCTCATAGGTACCGAATGAGATCGAAAATTGTTCAGGCGAATCGAATAAATGCATACAAAGTTGTATTTTAGGGATTTACGAACGGTTGGATAAATGTTGTTTGGTTGCATGAATGGGGGATACAGGATTCAATGGCATTGCAGTTACGAAGATTTCCTTGCATGTGATGCTTGGAATTAATTACAGAGTTAGTATGTAAGGAAACTAAGGGAATTTTGAATGCAGCAGACCTTTGACTCGGAGTGGCACATGAATATTGGACAGAAGTCATTACTCCGATTAAGCCGGTAGTTGTTATATAATTATTATAATCGGTAGTTGTTAGATGCACTCACATTTACTGTGAGATTTTCCTGTAAAATACGATCTCCATAGCATCCATGATTTTTGGTTTGTTATACCCAAAACAACAATGATAGTCAAAAATAAAAGCAATTTTCCTAAAATAAATATCCCTCTTCAGTAAAATCCCTAAGCCTCAGTGAGAAGTGTACGAACCCTTGTAAAGGTTTAAGGTTAGCTTCAAAGGAAATAGCAATGGGCCCATCCGAGTCAGCCGGACTGGGGTTTTTCCTATAGAGCCGTTGAGAGTCCGCAAGAATTGAGCAAGTGCTTAAAACCGTCTCTAGTTCAAAAATATTGCGACGGATTTTGTAAAAAACAATCCAGCTCGACGTTCATCATCTATTTATCGGCTTTAAGGCAGCATACAATAGTGTGTCCCCAAGCCAGTAAAGCAGCGCCATGTCTGGCCTTTTCATCTTTCACATATTCGACGGGTTGTGCAGGACGATGGTGAAGAACACACAGGGCTTAGAGTGATCTAACTGAGCTTTCAAGGTCATTTGGGAGGATGACTGTTATTAATTGGGAGAACTCAGAGAGATATCAGTGAAGGGTTTCGGGGGTGATCGTGGTGCAATGGTTATCATCACCGACTGTTGAACGGAAGATTTGTAGTTCAAGTCTGTGCAACAACATCAGTTGTGATCGAGCGATGATCAAAAAACAAATGCTGACGAAAGTATAACACTCGCAGTATAAGATCACTTCAAAATGCATACTCTGTGTGTGCATTTCCAATATAACACCTTAATGGCATGGAAACAAAAAAGTTATTGTGAACTACAACCATCACGATAAATTCAGTGGAATCTCTTGAATCCTATCTAGGACAACCACCCCCGTAAAGTAGAGAACGAACATCTTCGACACAAACCATCTGCATCCTACATTCTTGAACCTGCATGAACCCTATAAAAAAATAAAAAAAAATGGATTATCGTTGAAAAAAGTCCCCTGGATCTACACGGCACTGAGATCGATAATCTCATCGGTTGTCTGGTGGAACAAGCTAACACGCAAACACTTCGTGGCCTCTTTCATCAAACTTCATAGAGCGGTTTGTCTCAATTATACAGGGGCTTTCCCCAGCACCCCGGGCACTACTCTAGTCGTTATGGTAAACCTTCAACCCCTTGATAAATTTATCGGAGAGTGCGTCTCGCCTCAAGAATAATGATTTTTGGTACACTGAAGTGACAGTGTCCAAATTATGTCCGACCCAGCTCCAAATGAATGCATAAGCTCAAGACCTTTTTGAACAAAGTCGGAAGACTAAATTGACAAAGGCTTGCATAGGTCCCAGCTTATTCTAGGATCCCTGGAATTGAAATCTCCGATGAACCCGGCTCAGGGGAGAGTTTCTTAAGACCTGAACTGGCCCTAGGTCTACCTGCTTCTACAGTCAACTACGACATCAATGATTGGGTCCTTAATGCACACAGTCTTAGATGGAGGATGCAGGATGACTAAGCGCGTACGCACTGATGTCTGCAAGAAATCCGCTGCATTCTTCTTATCCCTAAGGAGAATTTATTGCAGAAGACTACCCCATGTGCCAAATATCCTTCTAGTACAATGACAATGGAATTGGTGGCAGATACCATATATGACCAATGCCAACCATGCCTACCGTCTTCAAAACATTTCTGTCCTCTAACATTTATAATGCCTCATTGCCAATATGATGACATCAGAGATAGTTAGGAGCTCAACACGATACAGCTTTTGGTTCCACTCGTTTTCCAAAACTTATTTGCATACATTCCTCCTTTCTCACTTTAACTGCTTCAAAAGTCGAGAATTCCTATTACTCATTCAGCCAATTCAAGTAGGAGTTATAGTCTCCTCTCTTATTCCATCAATATGGGAATAACCTGGACCAAAAATTAACAAATCCTCTTTTTTCCACGTTTCTAGCCCAGACTTAAACCACAATAATTGCGGTGCATATTTAAAGGATCCTCTGTTTCCTTTTTATATCAAATCATCATATCTTATACTAGTGGTCGACCGCTCTCTAATCCGACAACATTTTAATATTATCTAGCAATATATCGTCACATGACTGAGATAAAAATAATCAAAGACAACAACCCACGATGGGAGTTCCATTCATACCTACGAGTATGTATATGTGTATATCGTACGTTGGACGCATTTCCTTCTCGCCCATCCTCCTTAGTGGGAGAGTATTATCTGTCGATATCTGGAGATAATACGATCTCCATAGCATCCATGATTTTTGGTTTGTTATACCCAAAACAACAATGATAGTCAAAAATAAAAGCAATTTTCCTAAAATAAATATCCCTCTTCAGTAAAATCCCTAAGCCTCAGTGAGAAGTGTACGAACCCTTGTAAAGGTTTAAGGTTAGCTTCAAAGGAAATAGCAATGGGCCCATCCGAGTCAGCCGGACTGGGGTTTTTCCTATAGAGCCGTTGAGAGTCCGCAAGAATTGAGCAAGTGCTTAAAACCGTCTCTAGTTCAAAAATATTGCGACGGATTTTGTAAAAAACAATCCAGCTCGACGTTCATCATCTATTTATCGGCTTTAAGGCAGCATACAATAGTGTGTCCCCAAGCCAGTAAAGCAGCGCCATGTCTGGCCTTTTCATCTTTCACATATTCGACGGGTTGTGCAGGACGATGGTGAAGAACACACAGGGCTTAGAGTGATCTAACTGAGCTTTCAAGGTCATTTGGGAGGATGACTGTTATTAATTGGGAGAACTCAGAGAGATATCAGTGAAGGGTTTCGGGGGTGATCGTGGTGCAATGGTTATCATCACCGACTGTTGAACGGAAGATTTGTAGTTCAAGTCTGTGCAACAACATCAGTTGTGATCGAGCGATGATCAAAAAACAAATGCTGACGAAAGTATAACACTCGCAGTATAAGATCACTTCAAAATGCATACTCTGTGTGTGCATTTCCAATATAACACCTTAATGGCATGGAAACAAAAAAGTTATTGTGAACTACAACCATCACGATAAATTCAGTGGAATCTCTTGAATCCTATCTAGGACAACCACCCCCGTAAAGTAGAGAACGAACATCTTCGACACAAACCATCTGCATCCTACATTCTTGAACCTGCATGAACCCTATAAAAAAATAAAAAAAAATGTTTGAGCGTTGAAGAGTAAGTGGCTAAAATAAGACTGACTATCGTCAGGAAAAGACACACATCACCAACAATTTGGCCAGAACTTCGTCTACCGTGGCTCTGCGATATTAAATACCAACAATTCCAGTGAAAAAACCAAACCAGCATTCGAACGGCTTCCGTGTCTTAGTTTACAGGTCTCGAGAGATTAAATTTCTTATGACCAATAAGTCAGCCTGTATCTCACCAACGGTTAGAGATGTTGTTCTCCAGCTGATCAACTATTGTTGGCTTAAGCCAGCAACATCGAAAGCCCAATAGTAAAATGTCTAACAAAGATAAATCACACTTTTTGACGGCCGTTCAACATCGCCTCTTAGAGAAATAACGCGTTCTACAGGAACACTTTTCTTGTTCTTTCCAATTGAGGCTACAAAAGGTCAGTCATATGGTCCCATATCATTCTCCGTTTGGCCATTCTGTTTGGGAAAACCTATGGCCCAATTACGCCGCCTGCCTGAAATCCATACCAAAAGTCAGTTCCTTCGGATGCAATGGTGACTCTTGAATGCTATGGACTACCATATAGTACCAGTAGTCAATAAATCTCACTTTTCTAGGTTTTATTCTGTTATCGCGGCTCGTCTCTTTAATTTGTTACCTGACTACGTAAGATGCGAAAGAGTAAAAACATTATTTTTATCTAATGTTAAAAAGTGGCTTTTTTCATTTAATCACTCGGATATTGAACTAGATTTTTTACCATTAATTTAATCAAATTTTAACACTTGTTTGGATTTTCTCTTTTTATTTTGCACTTTTTCTCTCAAGTGTTCATAATGTTTTCCCCATCAACTTTTTTAACCTTTTTAATTCTCTATTTGAACATACATTCGCCTCTTGTCCATTTGACAACAGAATGTAATAGCTTATTTCATGTTAAAATGGATTTTGTATTATGATATATTGTTAACAATAGTTTTAAGTTGAAATGAAATAAATAAATAAAATAAATAAAAATAAAAATAAACTACACACTCCCGAAACGTGACGATTTCGCTTGTTCACGAAGTCATTCCACCAAAACTGTGCTTCACCACTAAAGAAGATTTTTTCAGCAAAATTTGGAACCATTTTCAAATGCTACAGAGTGAAATCAATGACCCCACGAGAAGTCTTGTGATCTCTTGTGTCAATTGTGTCCTCACATTTTTTTTTTTTTTTTATTACGAAATTCGCTCAGTTAAGGTCCCAAAAGGGCCTATTACTTGCGTACGATTAGGAACACTCTCAGCTATACGAGGATGGTCCGATAGGTACAAAAAACAAAATATTTGGAGAAATGGCGATTTATTTTTCAATATAGTCTCCTTTTAGCTCCAAGGAGCGATGCTCCAACTTCTTTAACCTGTCTAAAAAATATGTTTTCTCGAGGTCTGCAAAGACTTTCTCAAGTTTGGAAACAGAAAGAATTCGCACGGGGCCAAATCTGGAGAATACGGTGGATGCCCCATCGTTCGTAGCCCAATTCGACCAATTTGGCCTTGGCGAGGGCGGGGGTGTGAGCCGGTGCGTTATCATGGTGGAAGAGCACTTGTTTCTTCGCCAAGCGAGGCGATGTGGATCACACCTTGTGAATCCCAGAAAACGGTGGCCATCACCTTTCCGGCCGATGGGACAGTCTTCGCCTTCTTCGGAGCACGTTCGCCGGGTGAAGTCCACTGTTTCGACTGTTCCTTGGTCTCTGGTGTATACCAGTGGGTCCATGTTTCATCGACTGTCACGAAACGACGCAGAAACTCATTCGGATTGCTCTGAAGTGGTCTCACGGTTGCGCTTGTTGTCCGGAGTGAGCCAACGCGGCGCTCATCGCGCCGACAGCTTTCTCATGCCCAAAATTTCATGCAGGATATGACCCACACGATCTTTTGAAATGCCTACTGTTTTAGATATCTCGCGCACCTTCAATCGGCGGTCTGCCAATACGAGCTCGTGGATTTGTGTCACGTTATCCTCCGTGGTAGCCGTTTTGGGAGCACCTGGACGTGGCTCATCAAAAACCGACGTACGACCACGTTGAAACTCGTTAATCCAATTTTTGATGGTCGCCATCGAAGGAGAAGAGTCACCGTACACAGCATCCAAACGCTCTTTGATTTCGCTGCGCGATTTCCCTTCCAAAAACAAAAATCGAATCACCGACCGATATTGCTCCTTTTCCATTTTTCTAAAATCCGCGGACACTCCCCCTTACACACGACTACTACGACTAACGACGACGACTAACTACGAGTCCGATCCGGCTGAAATTTCGACAGTAGCCGTCTAATAAAATGTAGTACACAATAGTTGCTCTTGCGATACTGGTGCCATCTGGCGGTGAGGCTAAGTACTTATCGGACCATCCTCGTAGCAGCTATATTCACGTTTCACCGTCGTATGATCAGCGACCGAACTGCTTTTTCCGATATTCATTCATTTGCTCCATAGGTCGGGTGAAATAATGAATGATGTAGCGCTCCATGGTACAATGGCGGCTTTGACAGAGCACAGACGAAGTGACAGCGTTGCCATTGAAAATACCAGAAGAAAGCTCTTATCATTCCGATTCCACATGGACCTAACCATAAACTGATGAAGAACCTCTCTGCTCGTTTCAAGAGTAAGGTACTACGCAAGATTTTCGGTCAAGTTTGCGAAGATAGAGACTTGAGGACAAGGCACATTCACTGTACGGAATGCGCGACGATATCGGCCTAGTCAGGTTCCTACGGAACGAACGCCTGAGATGGCAGAGCCATGTGGAGTGAATGAACACCACCGTTCTAGTCCGTAGTAATGGTCTGAATCAATTAGTACTACGCTGTTGGAGAGGGCTAGAGCAAGACCAAGTTAGCTGCGAAAGCATGTTGGTTAAGGCTTTGGTCGATCACGGACTGTAACGCTACCTAGATATGTAGGTAGATAAATTTTCATTAAGTCCGCTGGCTTCAATTCTTGTGTGAAGAATTATGGAGCGAGTTTCCCCTGTTTTAGCAAGGATGAGCGTGTATTGACCCATAGTTGACAACCTTCTAGTTTTTACAACAGCTCAACATTTCACTCACTAGCCTGAGGAGAATTCTACACAAAGATCTCGGATTATTCACTAACAAGGTCCAATTGATGGCGCGCGACCTTCCGCTTCGCTATCGCTTCGTAGTTTAGGCCTTAGAGCAGCTTGTATTGGACAACGATTTTGGGCGAAAAATCATCTTTTCTGACGAGGCGCATTTCGATCTCGGCGGCTACGTTAACAAAAACATTGCCGCATCTCGGAAAACCCGCACGTTATTCTCGAGAAACAAATGCATCCACAGAGAGTACCCAGAGAGTGAGTTTGGTGCGGATTGTGGAGTGGTGGCATCATTGGATCATTTTTCTTCGAAAATGAGGCTGGGAACAATTTTTCGATCAACGGTGGGCGTTACAGAGCCATGTTAACCGACATTTTTTTTTTACTGAAATTGAAGACATGGATTTTAACGACCTCTGGTTCATGAAGGATGGCGCGTCATGCCACAATCGATCTTTTGAGCACCAAATTCCCAAATCGTGCTATCAGCCGACTTGGCGATGTCAATTGGCAGCCTCGGAGCTGAGACTTGACCCCTCTGGACTTTTTTCTGTGGGGAACCGTGAAGGGCCGATGTTATACCAACGATCCGAAAACGATTCAAGTACTTAAGGCCAATATCATATCCAAGCAATCCGTGAGCTACAGCCCGAACCCAACATCAAGGTTTTGGAAAATTGGGGTGACAGAATGCGCTACTGCCAAGCCAGCCCAGGCAGCCAACTTGAACGACGTTATATTTCGTAATTAATGGGAATATTTGTTCTTAATAATAAAGCCATACTACATTGAAAAAATTTAATTTTGTTCATTTCATTGCATTTTTAAAAAGAAACTTGTATTGGGCCCACCCTTAATATTCGAGTTATCCACTACCAGTGCTAGGAATCCAGAGAAAACTTTAGCCCCTTCACTTCGGTAGATACATGAAAGTCGACGGATTACATCGCACTAAGATTGACAAAGTTGATAGTTTCATTTACAAAGTTTTGGAGTACCCACGGAAGACGAGGGGACAAAAAGAGCTCTTATTGCCGAAAAATGAAGCAATTTGATTTGATGTCAAATCCCTCTATTCAAACGGCCAAATGACCAATCGCAAACATTGTGTCGCCTGACAACATTGCTTTTCTTCCGCTTGATTTACAACCACGTCATATCCTTGGGTCGAGAAAAGTTTTCCTTGCACTCTACACAATTGCACTGTGTGATGACCACACCGACCTCCTCCTCGGTCAGTACGTTTTCTAATGAAACCCAAAATAAAAAAAAATGTCACCGAAAACCGCCCCCCGAAAACGATCGATTTATTCAACTGCTACGGTGTGAGTACGGTGAGGAAAAACTATTTCCGCTTAAGATTCCAACAATGTGCATCGAGTGACTAGGATGAAAGGAGCAACTTTTCTTTCATCGTACGAAATCCTAGTGAGCATGGACCAATCTCCATCGACTCGCTTTATACGCCTTTAATGAACAATCAAAGTGTCCTTTTCAAAATCATCGAGGACCGGCACTCAAAGCGCACATCAATAATTGAATCGCTGCCAGATTCTCGAAAGCCACCAACTGCCCTACGGAAACGTCTTTACAGTATTCCGCACAATTTGACGTTTGCGTGGCTGCGTGTCGGCTGGACTTTATTAATTTTTTAGTAAATTTCCGGTTGATTATACCACTCGCAGTAGCTGACGGGTTTCTCAATTTCACATGTGGCATGTTACGACGGCAATGGGCAGGTGCGGTTTGAAAACTTGAGGGAAAACTAATTTTGTGTGAATTTTTGAAGACACGAAAGGCGATGGCAGATGGAAGAGGAATGAGAAAATGTTCTAATTGTGAATTCAAACGGCAATTGAGAGTCAAGGAGCGTTGCAGATTCTTTCCTTTCGAGTCCGTGAGCGTAGTGAAGAAAGTTCGGATTGTGTTGACTTAGGGAACATTTTAAGTTTGGCACCAGTTAAAACTCGAACGGTGGTTAATGAAAGTTTGCGGTTTCCACTCCGTCCATGTTCATGGCCCTATTATTCTCTCTTGCTTGTCCGCACCTTTTGGCCATTTCTCATCTGTCAAAGTTTCATGGCTTGAAATGCGAGGTTGCTGGCATGGAATAGATGTAATTGTGACTTCGTGCCTGAGGTGGTTCATAAGGGTTAACGAGATATCGTAAATGGCTTGTAGTAATTGTGGAGCTCAGGGATGATTTGCGTGCGAAAGAGAATTTTTAGATCATTAGTTGGTTTCAACTCGACGTAATCCTTTGGATAAACTTGTGATAGATGAAGTTATCTTGAATTGTATGCAATTGCGTTTACACAAAGGATTTTATGTAGAGAATCGTCATTGTTGTGACTTCAATACCCGACACATGTTGTGTCCTTCTACAAATATTGACACTTGTCTCCGTCGTACGAAAATCCTTCACAACATTCTGAATAAATTATTTCATGTTAAATATCCAATAATTAACTAATCCATATCCCACTTGCCCCTCTTCACCGTCTATTTCCAGAATGACAACATCCGATGGCAACACTTAGCCAACACTATGACAGCAATCTTGATGTGAATCCTTATTATGTGCCGATCAACAAACAAGTAAGTCCATCTGTCTATTTTGAAGCATTCCCTACATATGTTGAGACGAGTATGTATGTATCTTGCTATCCTCCTTTGACTAATCCAACATCCTAAATAATTCAATCCTTCGAAATCCCATTACACATTCAAGGAAGGATGATTATTTACGCACAACTGCCATACAAATCCCGATAAAATCCTATTATCCTCTTGTATTTGTTTGTCTCCGATTGAATAACTAAGCCCAACGACGACGACAAATTCGTCGTAGCCAACGCTAAACTAAATCAAATAATAGCAATTAACTGTGTAATTAAAATGACAGCCCTTCCGTTCGAGATTGAAATCCGGGTGAAAAGGGATAAACAACAACTCCGAAGAAGAAATTCTCGGGGCAAAAAATCCTATTCCCCATCGCAAATTGCTATTCAATGACAGGGAACCCTTTTCGTTTCCCCTTTTTTATTTCGTTTTTCTTCAAATCCACCGTTGCGATTAACGACGGACATTATTGACTCAATTAGCCTGCCTGCCACGAAAAGGGTCAACGGTCCATCGGATCTGTCCATACAACCTCCAATCATTCAACTTCCATCCGGTCGTCCTCAATCTGTTTGTCCGTCAGGAAGACGATAAAACATAACCTAACGACAGTTGAATGAATTTCATCAAGACCAACACAAACTGCCTAAAAGAAATCCATTTAATTTGGAACCAATGCCAAAATAACGACACGACGTTGGGATTGATATCCATACAGAGTCCCCATGCTCCATGAATATTCAAAGTGAAAGGCGATACACTTTAGTTCTCCGTCGATCAATCACTATCTCGCTATCACTATTGTGAATGTATGACTGTGTTGGTGTGCTAAGGCTTCTGAATCCCACCGCAAGGATAAATCGGAATTGAATTACCGACAGTTCAAATGCACTGCAGTTGCAAGGACAAACAAAAAGTCGCTCCCGACCTAAGGATGGCGACCAAAACAAGAGCGACCTACGGACCACGTCATCGAATGACCGCCATCAACCGTCGGTTGGGTCGATAGTATCAGCATACAGGCTGCTGTGCGCTTCCTCGTCATTTTCGTCGGGAATTGAAAAGCAATTTTCCCCCGAGACCGGCTGCAGGAATACCAAGGAGCAGCGGGCTTTTATGTACTTCAAAAAAAAAAAATGGTTAGTCACGTTTTGGTATATTTTTTTAAGCCTTTCAAAATTGCAGCGGAATAAACCACCAGTGCTTGCAGGTGGTTCTGCTTCATACATCCTTGAAAATGGTTCCGGATGATGTATTCCGAAGCTACATCATAGCTGGAACCGAACTTGTGCCGGATGAGTTCACTTCAATATGAATTAAAAACAATTTTCAAATGTGTACCATAGAGGTGGACCATATGGGACTACTGGTCGGTCGTTGGGGATTGATGTGAGCTGAATCCCTAGGTTAGAACTATAGATGATTCCCTTTTTGGGAAGCTCTTCATCGACGGATGCGCAATTAAAAGCAAATTTATGGGCAACTGGATATTTTTTTGCAGAATTCTGTTTTTTCCGCGGTTACCCATAGAAAAAGGGGGATTCGGGATTAGCGACTTGAACTGGAGTGAATTTATGACAGATACATGGACACAAAGTGAATTTTTGGGCGAATAAATCTATGAAATGTGGCTTGGAAGTAACAAAATTGGATCAATCTTTATAGCCATACCTTTTGCTACACCCTTTTTCACTCAGTTATTTCTCAGAACTTGGTTGGGACTTAAAGAGCAGTCGACTTAAGTTTTGAAACCCACTCTAAGCTTGTTACGATGTATAGCAAGCTTGTCCTCTAGCGCAAATTTTTTGCAACACTCACTCATTTGACCGGAGTCACTCACATTACCAAACTCACTCATATTGTCAATTAGCTCAAATTTCTTTACCGATCCTATCACTCATATTGGCAATCTCACTCTTTGGTTGTCTCACTCAAGTTTACTCACTCAATTAGTCAGTCTTGACAAGTCAAAATAACTCAAGTCATATGCCTGGGCCTATGCTTAGTAAAACTCAAGTTATCAAATCACTCAAGTCACCGAGAACACCATGGTCAATTCTCTATCGAACTCACTCATTTCACCCAATCTTCCTCCCTGGCCCAACTCATTTACATCCACCCGCGGCCGCTACCTTTCATTCCAATTTTCTTTCCAAACTTTGACCGCTCTATGTAACACTTTGGTCCTGTTCTCTTTTCAGCTATCGCCGATGTATGACAAATCAAAGAAAACCTGGAGTCAACGGCTCAAAATCACCAAATCCGAGAAGGCCTCCTCAGCCCAAATGGTGGTTCCACAACTACCACCACCTCAGCTACAACCGCCACCTCTCCAGCTCAACGAATACACTGGCGGCTTGGAATTCTCTCCCAGTGCTCTGTCCCGTTCTATGAAATATGCCGAACCATGGATTTATGGCACCGTACGCGGCATACCCGCTCGACCACTTCGTTTCCATCCCGGTCAAGCTGTCTTTGCCCCTATGCCGTCAGAAATCGCCGTCGTCATCTGCTCTTGCCCAGAGTACCTCAATGGAACCAAACGCGAAGTCAAAAAAGCCAGCATTTGCAAAAAATGCAAAGGATCTCGTCTTCCGTTAGCTCCGATTGGCGGCACGGTACGCATTCGACCAACTAGTACTCCCATACAGCAGAAGATACGTCCAACCAATGCTGCCACCCTCAGAGTGGCATCTACCAAATCTAGACCATCAATCCTGAATCAAACGCGTGATCCTTATGATCTTATGCGCCGCACTCGTCTCCTCTCGCCGGAGCCGAAATCAATATCACAGCAATCGGAGAAAAGCTATCGTCCAAATCGTGGCAAAAGTGCCAGTCCGAGCCGTAGTCGCAGCAGAACTCCGCGTTCACAGCTCGACGATGCACCAAAGCAAAGTCCAAAAAGCAACAAGACCGATCCCTGGATTGTCGACAATTCCGGCAAGGAACCTGGCCACCGACGTTCCATTCTGCGATGCAACGTCAACCCATACGATCTGATCTCAAATAAATCGTCGACGCCGTCTCCCTCGTCATCCGCCCAGCATCACCTGAGCGAATTCTCACCAAATCATCATGACGACGATGATGATGATGCTGATGTCACTCCCGACGTATTCAGTGTACCTGCCAGCAGGACAATTAATCAGAAGACACCAATTAATCGCAAGATACCCGAAACCAGATTACCACCAACCCCGTCACCATCACCATCACCCTCACAACTTACCCCCAATGGATCATCAGCATCCACCACTAAGACAGTCAACTACTCCAACGTCAAAGCGATTGCCGGACAAAGGATAAGTTTTGGTGAAAACAAAACGTCATCATCATTAATCACCCAGAACGGTGACAGCTTTATGTACGAGAACGTCACTCCAGTGCCGTTGGACAATGACACCAGCCCCAAGCACAGTGCCAAAAAAGACGTGATGCTTCCTCCAAATCAACCCAAACGTCCACCGCGACGAAAAAACGACACAAATCCGTCCCACGCCACTACCGGAGAGGACAACGACAATGGTATTGTTACTGTAACACCAACCAACGACCATCATCATCACCATCACTACCAGGGCCATCAGATGTCGTCACAAATCTCTCCAGATTCACCAGCAGTAGCTAGTCAAAGACCTTCCATCAAGTCCATACTCAAGAGACCACTGTCCGCGCCACCATCCAATGCTGTACCTTTAACTACCACGGCAGCAGTACCTAAATCCTCGTTGAATGGCGACATTGATACCGGAAGTCTTGTCGGTTCCTGCACTACCCCCACCGACCAGAAACAACAACACCAACATCAACATCATCATCAAATCAAACGTAATTCAACTAGAACGACACATGAAAACGCGATGAAGAGCTCCTCAAGTGGAACCAACGCAAACGCCATCGTCCACACCAGGCCCAACAGCACCGATGCGGGTACTGGCAATAGCCTGAACACAATGGTGGCCAAATCGAATGGCGGACAAAAAACTGGTGCGCCAGAAACAAAGACCGGATCACAGTTTTATATTCCGCTGCCACAGGCTCGTAAAAAAGTCCAATTTATGGTCGAGGATAAAATAATCCAAGTCGACAATGCTTGCTATCGAGACGATGACGAGGATGACGACGCCAACCATGAGCGCGAACATGAACATGAGCACGAGCACGAGCACGACAACGATACCGGCAAGAACAACGACAACGATGACGATGAAGACGACTATCATTCTGCTCAAGAAGATGATGACACCAGTGACACGAAGCAAATTCCAAATCAAATGGGCAAAACCTCTACGACTGGCAATAACACCAGCAACTGCTACCAGAACTGCTATAGAGCCGGAGTTGGTGCTATGAACGAAAACATTGATGCAACACTTGAGGAACACCCCGGCGCACCGACAATCATCAGCCAGACTAATAGATCTAATGACGACCATCGTCATCAGCAGCACCTTCTTAAGCAGCAGGATGCAATATTAAACCTACTCCAGCAAGAGTCGAACTTGGTGTCGAGTGAATTATTAAATTCGACCAAGACACCATCCGCTGGTCATTATCAGAATCTGCCGCTGCATCATCATCACCACCACCAGGAGCAGGAGGATGAGCCACACTACGAAGATGTTCCCGACGACACTACCATCAGCAGTCCGACTATTGTGATAGAAGCATTAACCGCGACGAGGGAGGATGTTCACGACCGCGAATCCATTGACGCAAGGGCAAAGGGTAAGTCTTACTGTTTACGATCATAGAGAGGCGGAATGCTCTTTTGTTTCATCATTTAGATATGTATTTTATGACCCTCCCGACGGGGAGTGGATGGATAGAGATTTATTGTCAATCGTGAATGGTACTTCATTTCTAGGGGATTTCCTGCTTATTTTTGATTTTATTTTCGTCGTTTTATGACCCCCATCGGTGACGGTTGCAGGTCCTTTAACTGAAGATGAACATTAGGCAACTTAATGACCTGAATGCCGATAGGAAGCATTCGGAAATCTATTTAAAACATTTAGGAGCTCCTTAAATGGATTACCTGGAAACCCTCGAAGGGAAAATTTTTATTGCTCTGAGCTTGAGCTACAAAAGGGGTATGGAACACAAGAGCTAGCAAGAATTAAATATAGACAACCTGTCTGAGGATTGTATTCACGGTCAGGCATGAAACATTGGGTAATTGGTGGTCACTTGGAAAAGTGTCTTACAGTTCAATCGTCTAGTAGCCCAATTAAAAAACTTGGACCTTAAGTTTATGGCTACATATTATAATGGTACCTCCTTTATGAACGGTCTATTGTCACACTTTGTATTCCTTATGAGGTCTGGATGATGGCTTTATAATGTACTCTTGAAAAGACTAGTCGAAAAGACCGATATAAAAATAGGATTGAGAGCTTTGTATGTTTTCTACTTCCCACTCTATACCACATCTTGCTCCCCAATGCCCATAGCAGGACAGAGAATCCGCAGCATTGCCACAAAGATGTTAGGCTCCCAACAGAAGATCGCCACCTTACTGACGTCATACGGTTTAAAAAATACCTGTAGGCAGGCTTGCATATAACCAGAACTTCTTCAGCAATATTCCTTCATTCAATAACTGATCGCTGATGGCTCTTTTAGAAGTCGTAATTATCGTCAGCTAGACCTCACCTTTCTCCCTGACTACAGGGTTTTTTTAATGCAAACCACTTCATAACATAGAGGTCAAGTCTTTACTAGCCTTTACCTCCACCGGTCTTTATGGACTCAAAGTCTATGATCTAGGAATTTCAAAGACGGTAGGTCTACCGTCTGAATCAGAGACATAATATCCATTAGCAAAAAAGGATACTTCAATTGCCGTTCGATGCTATTCTACTTGCCTATTGACTGCGAGGAGTGTTCAAAAAATATCGGGAAAAATAATTTATTCGCTTAGGATAGTCCCCATTCTCCCAATCCTCTACATACTTCTGGATCCAAACATACAAACGTTTTGGAAGACATTTTTCTGTCACATAGCTACATTATGCATATTTTTGTCACATTTATTGGTTCTTGGTGTGTCTAGACCTTCAAGGCCTATTCACAATCAATTTTTGCACAGAAAATCTTCTTCTTCCGAATATCATCAAATTATTCGAAAAAGCTCTGATTAAGTGACTTGAGTACATAGTTTTAGAGCGGGCCACGATGCCATACATGCTGCGAGCTCTAGGCTCATTTCGGATATCCGATGCAACAAAAACTAATACCGGTACCACGGCTGCTTGTCTGATTGACTTGGAAAAAGCCTTTACCACTATATGGCTAAGAGGGACTTAAGTTCAGTAGGTTAAGCATACGAGAGTGGTCCGATAAGTACTTAGCCTCACCGCCAGATAGCGACAGTATCGTAAGAGCAACGGCTACTGTCGAAATTTCGGATCGGACTAGTAGCGGGAGTGTCCGCGGATTTTAGAAAAATGGAAAAAGAGCAATATCGGTCGGTGATTCGATTCTTGTTTTTGGAAGGGAAATCGCGCAGCGAAATCAAAGAGCGTTTGGATGGTGTGTACGGTGAATCTTCTCCTTCGATGGCGACCATCAAAAATTGGTTTAACGAGTTTCAACGTGGTCGCACGTCGGTTTTTGATGAGCCACGTCCAGGTGCCCCGAAAACGCCCTCAACAGCATCGGCGCGATGGGTGCTGCGTTTGCTCACTCCGGACAACAAGCGCAACCGTGAGACCACTTCAGAGCAGTGTTTGACGCTGTTTAAGCGCAATCGGAAGAAGTTTCTGCGTCGTTTCGTGTCAGTCGACGAAACATGGATCCGCTGGTACACACCAGAGACCAAGGATTAGCCGAAACAGTGGACTTCACCCGGCGAACGTGCTCCGAAGAAGGCGAAGACTGTCCCATCGGTCGGAAAGGTGATGGCCACCGTTTTCTGGGATTCACAAGGTGTGATCCACATCGACTACCTGGAGAAGGGCAAAACGGTCACAGGGGTGTACTATGCCAAATTATTGGGCCGATTCGACGCCGAATTGAAGCAAAAACGGCCTCACTTGGCGAAGAAACAAGTGCTCTTCCACCATGATAACGCACACCTCCGCCCTCGCCACGAATAAATTGGTCGAATTAGGCTACGAACTGCTGCCCCATCCACCGTATTCTCCAGATTTGGCCCCGTGCAACTTCTTTTTGTTTCCAAACTTGAAAAAGTCACTCTCCGGGCAGAAATTTCAGTCGAATGAAGAGGTCATCGCCGCCACGGAGGCCTACTTTGCAGACCTCTAGAAAACGTATTTTTCAGACGGGTTAAAGAAGTTGAAGCATCGCTGGGTCAAGTCAAGAAGACTGAAAAATATATCGCCATTTCTCCAAAATTTTTGTTTTTCTTTTGTAGGCTAAGTACTTATCGGACCACCCTCGTAAGCTAACTCCTTTCGAGTTGTTTGATATTAAAAATGTTTTGCAGCAAGCAGAGAGCAGTAAATTCGCCGGTCTTTCCATATTAAAACTGCTTTTGCCCTTACAAAGAAGCTGTTTTACAACACTTTGCTCGATGCATGGAGGTTAACTGCTACACGGTCCTCATTCGGCCTATGCTTACTTATCGTTGTCCGGTGTAGTTCAACGTGGGAGCAAGCCGGATGGAAAAGATTCTGATAAGGTCTTTACTCAGGTCATGTCTAAGGCAAGAATCGAATCAGTTTTATACAATGTAGTTAATTTAAATAGAACAGACAGTCTCCTGCTTACGTTGATATGAGGCCACATTCAGAAAACAATGGTCTTTTACCCCAATTCTCAATGTCATGAGAACGTACGCCTTAACGGCTTTGTCACCCGGAGGCATTCCTACATCTCAATCAAATCGATCTAATTCAAGATTGGTGTCCAATTCCGTTTATTTACCAAGTCAAGCGCTCCGCTAGCTATTAGCTGTCAAATGTAGTTTTGAATGCCCGTCAAGGTCCAGTAGGCTAGTTAGAATACTTGAGGTAAGTACGAGTAAAAGCGGTTTTGTCTAACTTTAAATATAAATTAAAAAGTAAGTAAAACCTACCTAGTCACAAATCCCTTTAAGATTTGGAGATTTGGAACACACTTAGTATGAAGACCCTTAAATTTTCCCAGCCAAGTCTCAATCTCGAAACAAACCCAGCTTTTAAATTTTTCAACAAGCAGCAAGCTTGCTATAATAGCTTTCTATTTGAAAGTTATTGTTTTGGGTCCAATTTTCCGAATATCTTGAAGTTGCTTGAACTTCAATCGCTGTTAGAGAAATGTCTCTAAATATGTTCAAAAAGTAAGGAGAATTTTTTAATTTCGCGATTTATACAAGGTGGCGCAAAATTAATCATCCGATTTTGTTTTTGAACTACTTTATCACTTAATAAGAGAAAATGATTTCGAGTGATGAAAATCTTTACTTGAACCTTTACACTTTTTACTGTTAAGTGAAAAAGATGACATCAGTCAAGTGGCGGCCGCCAGTGTTGATAAGCATTCGTACCCGTTTTGTCGCATTTTCCATGACCTTCCGCCAAATTTCCGGTGATAAGTGTTTGCTTTCCTGTCGAATATTCTCCTTAATGGCTGAGATTGTCTAAGGCTTTTTGGCATAAGCCCGCGACTTTAAGAAAGAAGTTTGTGATGGTTACATTGGGCGGTCTTGCTGGCCATGCCAAATCGCCAGAACGGGACGAGATTACGCGACCAGGAAAACGCTTCCTTCGCAATATCAATTGTGGCTCGTGCTATGTGTGCGGTTGCACCGTCTTGTTGAAACCACATGTTCACCAAGCCCCGCTCATCCAACTCCGGCAGTAAGAAGTCGTTTATCATAGCCCTGTAGCATTCGCCAGTAACAGTGACCGTATTGCCGATGGCGTCCTCAAAAAAATTTGGCCCAATCACTCCTCCCGCGTGAACGTCGCACCACACAGTAGCTTTAAGTGGATGTAATGGTTCTTCGTGCATCACACGCGGATTTTCAGTGAACGCTTATTGACGTAACCGCTTAAGTAGAAATGCGCCTTGTCGTTCATGATGATTTTCGACCCAAAGTCGTCCTCTTTGTTGTTGAGATTAATGATGGCTTGACAGTAATTCATACGCGACTGACGGTCAGCAGGCATTAACTTGATGCACTGTTTGCACTTTGTACGATAACATGTGTAAGTCTTCCACTTCGCTATAGGGTCCATCTGGTGATGACCAATGGAGTGGCCCCTCGACTGATTGATGTTTCTTCGATCTCAGCGATATCAGCAGCCAGAGCCGCGATATTCTCGGCCGAATGACCAGTCTGGTGGCGGCCTCGCCCTGCATGGTCTCCTATGGTTCCAGTCTGTTAGAGTCGAGTAGCTTAGCGCCGGAATGTTTGCCCAGTTGGCGCGACACGTTTAGAAAATCGACTTCGAAATTCACGTTGCGCTAACACCACTTTCTTTTGATTAGATCTGTGGCAGCTGCGGCATAAATGTTAAATTGTGCGCCAGCATTGGATGTCTATAGGCCAGCAGACTATTCAGAATGCCACGTTACGTCGCAAGGTCTAGGTCTAGGTCATATATAAGTTGATCAGGATTTCAAGCATCCTGAAACTGGTTGTTTGATTAAAAAGTGATTGGCGCGGATAGATTTCGCCGGCCTGTGGCGGACATGTTGTTTTGGTAACATCTATTAAATGTATTGCTTGTTATCCAGTTACTGATGCCAAACACCATGGCAAGTTACACAATTAAGATGCACGTTTAAATGATAACATTTTATTATCAAAGTGCTTGTTCTTTAGTGCAAACGTTCTGCGCTTTGCACCCATGTTACGGTAGACGGTAGACTCTTTTACGTTTGGTGGCCAAATTTTAGACGACCGGTTCGATAATCAATCAACCAACATCCGAACGTCAAAGGAACGCAGCATTGGCCGAGAACATCGTCGCGGTCCGTGTACAGCAGCTATGCAGAAAGACATTGGCCTCTCGCAGACTTCAACTTGACGAATTTTGCATCGGAACTTAGGCCTACACCCGTACAAGATCCAACTGACTCAAGAGCCCAAAGTTCATGACGATAGTCAATGCCCTTTGTTCGCTGACTAGGCTCCGCAGCGTTTGAAAGAGGACCCGAATTTTGGCCGAAAAATCTTCTTTAGCGACGAGGCCATTGTTGAATGAAAGACTGTGCTAACACGAGGTTCACCAGGTGAAAATGCATCCTCAAAAAGTTACCGTTTGACGTGGATTTTGGGCTTGTGCCGTCATTGGTCCGTACTTTTTCGAAAACGACATTGGTGAGGCAGTCACCGTCAATGGAGAGCGCAACAGAATAATGATAACCAATTTCTTATGGCCCGGATTGAACCACATAGACCTCGACGACATGCGGTTCCAGCAGGATGGCGCTACGTGTCGCGGACGCCACGACTGACATTCTGCATCAACGATGAGGGTAAGGTTATCTCTGGTAGAGGTGACGAGATCGTGCGTTGGATGTTCTCGATTTTAGAAATGTAGGTTTGTTGGTAAGGGGACCACACTTGAGAGACGTATTCAATAAGGGGCCGGAAAAAGGTTATGAAGAAAGATCGGGTAACGTGGAGGTTGGAGAATTTTTTAGACCATCGCTTCACGAAACCGAGTTCTGAATTGGCTTTAAGGACTAAAATTTAACTCCTGGTAACATAATAGGCCAAGATCGCGAATAGCCTAAACGGTGAAGATTTGATTTGTTTACGTGGAAAAGTGATTGATTGGCATTCAAAAATGTTAAGCTCCAAGCAGCTTTTGTAACACCAGATGGAAAAACTATTAAGATCTGATTGAACAATGGAAGAGTCATGACTGGAAGAAATGGTCTTAAAAGACTTGGTGTCATCGGCATATAGTAAGATGTGGAAATGTTTAATCAATATTTATTAATGGTAAGAGCGAACAAAAGTGGACCTAAGTGGCTGCCTTGGGGGACGCCGGAGGAAGCTAAAAAAGGATTAGAAAAGCAGATCTGAGACGAATACTGTAAAACCAATTTTTCAAGTATGAAGATATCCACTTCAAAGAAATGGGGTCGAAGCCAAGGGAAGACAATTTGAAGAGTATTAATCTGTGGGACATTTTATCAAACGCTTTGTTTAAATCGGTTGAAATAAAGTCAACTTCTTTGCCATTCTCTAAGGCCGAGAGGCCTTACACAAATTCAACGAGGCTTATGGTTGTAAATCTGCATTTGAGGAAACCGTGTTGTCTAGGAGAAATTAAAGACTTGCAGTGAAAAGTTTGAATTTCGTACAAAATATCCTCGAAGAATATGTGACAGTTTGGCAATGGGACGATTTTTTTTTTTATAATTCGTGCTGGTTCAAGAGTGTACGCTCTTATGGTGTTTGTCACACAACCTGGACGGGGTGCAGATGGTTTGTGTCCAAGATGTTCGTTCACTTCACTCTGGGGGTGGTTGCCCTAGATAGGATTTGAGAGATTCGAGTGAATTTGTCACGTTGGTTGTCGTTCACAGTACCGTTTTTTGTTTCCATGTCATTAAGGTATTATATTGGAAACCCACACAGAGGTAATGAATTTTAAAGTGATTTTACACTGCGAGTGTTATGCCTTCGTCAGCACTTTTTTGATCATCTCTCATTCACAACTGATATTGTTGCACAGTTTTTCCGTATAGGAATTGTTCTTGACTATGGACGGACTTGAACTGCAGGCCTTCGGCTCAACAGTCGGTGATGATTACCACGACCACCCCCATTTTTTTGTATATAGGTTATAAAAGAGGTTTTCTATAACTGGGGGAATTTACCTAAAAATAAGAATAAACTGAGGACTTTTGAGAGAGGGAGAGAGAAGGTTGAGGAACATTTGTTGACCGTCAGATCCAGGAGTGAATTCCTCATTGAGTTTATTTAACTTGTTTTCGATAACACAGGGATCGACTGTACGAGGAAGAAATGGTCCAAGGGAGAAATACGGTAAATAATCGAAGTGAACGGAGTCTGGAAAAAAGGTTCCATTCAAGGTTTGATCATGGAAGTAGAGTGAGCTAAGACAGTCATCAGATTTTCTTTTGTAGTTAAGAAATTTAAAGAAGGACTTTAAATTTAGTAAGTTTCATAAGTTTGGCTTGCGTTTCAGCTAAATATCGTTGATAGAGGGGGTTGTGAAGGGCGGTAAAGTGGAAATAGATAGTGGACTTGGTGAAATTTTGCTTTGTGGAAATAGTGAGAAGGCAAAGCTGCTGGAGGAAGGTTCTGTAATGGAGAATTGTGAAAAAAGGAAAGAAGAAGGAAATTATGGAAGGTCGAAAGGGAAATGGGACAGAGTGAGACAGAAGAGTTCAAGGGATAAGTTGTGAACATGAGGTTTAGTTGTTTGCCCATGTAGTTTAATATGACACTAACTTGGCTAAAGATTGAATCTGTAGGGCGATCCAAGAAGCGACATTCTTTGGCAGTAGTGGGGATGGTGGTAATATAAAACCATTGATCGTCTTATTGAACCCATTTAAGATGAGGTAGGTTATATTCCCCGAAAAGATGGATTACATCCAGGGGGTCTCTTGGTCAATTGTATTAGTGGCGAGTTGACAGGATTCAATAGGCTGTGAATGCAAGCGATAGAAACAAATAATGCTAGTAGGACACCTCGACAAGGGCAACCTTCAGTGGGTCGGCTGAGCTCGTCATCGCGATAATCGTTTAAATTTGATGGGAACAGTTCGCAGTTGTTTATGCTGGGGATGAGGTTCGTTTTGGTCAGAGCAAAGATGTCAAAGAGTAGAGAGTGTGACTGTTGGAAAACAGCTTGTGTTTTAGAACGAAGACCTCTTACATTCAATCCTAACAGAGTGAGGTTGCCGGAAGAGAGATAGAGAATTAGGGACGAAAAAAACTTATCGCGATCAGCTCTACAACGTTAAAACACCCTTAGGGAAATACTCTTTATAATTTTAGTGAAGGAATAGGAGCAAGCACCGTGCATTTCATACTATGTTATTGTGATCTGGTCCTAGAGAAAAGTGAACTTCACCAGACTGATGCTTGCTGAGGATAGAGTTTTGGCTTGGCTGTAATTTTAAATGGTAACGATCATGTGGTTACCTACGATAGAGGGCCGGTCTTTCCATTCCATTCTGGATTGAAAGTGATATTGTGTCGTGCTACTTACTAAAGTTGATATTGGGAGTAGTGTAGTCTTTGGAAATTGATACACGGTTTCATAGTACCCGTGGTACCTATTCCTATCTTTTCTATGGTGGGGAAGATCATAGATGCCTAGGTGGGGAAGATCATAAAATTAGTCAGCCAGATGAACTAGGTTTCCTGACCCTATTTTCCGTATTCGCCCTCCATTGACTGCACTTTACCTCTTCGTCACATCATTCGGGAGATGGTACTTCAATACCAGACTTTCCACTCACTTCCTTCAGCTCTAGTTTTCGCATGTGACTCAAATCAGTTAAATGACTTTAGTAAATTGATTTGGTGGCTTGTTCAGTTTGACCTCAGTGTAATTGAAAATATCGACCTCTTGTCTCAAAAGGAGCAAGGTGATGCCTTTTGGCTTCTGTTGGAACCATGAATTCCCTTCTATTGTAGCCTATGACTTACAATCCCTATTCAGCTGCACGAAAGGATGTCAACTGTTACCTAAATTGAATGTTTTAGCGCATTTACCACCAATAAATATTTTTACTGTCAATCGAATTACTATCTAATTTCTAGCTATGAGATACAGTAAGAGGAAAAGACTCTGTTTACAAAAGCCTTCGTTTCGTAAACCCATCCACAAAAGCTCCAAAATCAAGTTGTGAACACGCAATTGCCCAGATTTATAAACAAACCATTTGAAATAATAAATTTGTTTTCCCGCAACATAGCATCAATTATTTAATCAATCGGTTTGTTTTAAATAAACAGCTATTTCGTTACATAGGAAAAACAATTAAAACTTCAGATTGAAATTGTTTGTCCGACTTATTTCGATGATTCGTGTTTAGACTAAATAATAAATTGTAGCATTGCCCATGGCATAAATAGTTAATAATAAAAAAGCATCAAACGTCAGCACAAGCAACATCGAGGGCAGCAGCCTCACCACCTCACCCGAAACCTGTCTAAATCTCGCATTTTCGGGACACACATATCGCCGGATCAGGGAATAAAAAAATAACGCGCTATTTTATGCATTAAGTGTCAGGATAAACCAAAATGTAAAAACATTCAACGAAAAACGAAATATGCAAAAAAATATTAAAAAAAAAACAAAAATGAATAAAACAGCAAAGAGAATCCGGGTTTCCCCCCAGTTACGGCCTGATGCGGTATGTTATGATGTTGTACCCGTTTTCATATCCACACCGAGAGTGTTTCGGCATTCCGTTGGCAGTGGCGGGAAGAGTGACAGTAGCATTATGCATATGCAGCTGGTGGCTCGTACGATGCAGCTTGCAACTTTGGCATATAAAACATAAACCAAAAATCAGCGTCGCAAATTTGTCCGCTTCGCGTTTTTATTTTTTATCTCACAATTTGTTTTTGCTCCTGCTGGAGTGTTGTCCTTTCGGATACATCACAGCCTCCGTTGGGAGCGCGGGCGGGAGTTATTTAAGGGATGACAGCTATCAACAAAAAAGCATACAAAATCCTGCACATATCTAAAAAAAAAAGCAAAATGTGATATAACGGGCTTGTTGTGTCATCTTGCGCTGCATCAGACATACATGTGTTGGTTTAATGTCAGCAGCAACAGTCGACTCGACGACGATGAAGTGAATCCTGGCACTTGCATATAAATGACAACTAGACAACCAGGACGAGCAGTGGGAAGATGCCCAACCCACGCATGGATGCGCGTTCACAGTGCAAACTGTCACCGATGCATCCGAGAGATGGATGATGCGAAAAACATAACAAATACATCCAAACGAATACGATCGCTGCCATCACCATGGCAAGAGGATGATGAGGACGACGATGACGATGACGGGTCATCGTGAGATGGTAATAATCCATTATGGAATTTAACTCAGATTCTTGCCTTCTAAGGGTATTTCCACATTTTGTTTTTTTGTTCACTCCTTTTGGCCTCGGTTGGCGGTTTGGTGGAGGAAACTTTTTTGGATATATCCGAAGAAGTGATGGAACGACGAAATAATGAAAGAAAAAAGTTCAGAAGCCACACTGAGGGAATTGTTTATGGAATTATGGCGTGGATAGTACAAGAGGAGATGATGTTACCCCCAAGCTGAGCTGAGCTGAGCTACTGTTGTCGATGACGGAGGCTGAGGTTGGACGGGTTGCGTTCAGTGAGGAGGTGCCGTGGTTAGTCGGGCTTATTGCTTTATGTAAGGATTTGCATCCTGATTTTTCTGAATTTGCTTCTCTTGGTTTTTTGTTTATGGTTTCATTCTATATCCTTGCAGTTTATTTCTCATTTTGGATATTTGTGCTTAGCATTTATATCAGGAATTTTGAAGATGAAGTTGATGTGCCTCGGGAAGGTTTTATGAAGTAGCGTAAACTTATCGGACTTTTTTATGGTATTTGTGGAATGTTTTATTGTGTTATATCAATGAAGGTATTAGTCGAAGATCCAGTGTTAGAAGATACTCTTTCCCAGTATTCACCGCCAGGAGCCAGATATTAGTGTTTTTTTATTGACTACAAAAGTAGATGTTGAAAATTCCTCTGTAAAATATATCCTGCATCTGGGTTAATAAAATAACCGAATGAGTTGAAATTCATTAGTTCATCACAATCATATCTATCTGGAGCGTTGCAATATAGCCATAACTTGGGTCAAACTAATAAGAAAAGTAGTTTGCTATAACGTTTGTCCATGTTTCCGTAAAGAAGGTTAAGTATACACTCTTACGGTTTAAGGTGTCTGTTACACAACCTAGACGGGGTGCAGATGGTTTGTGTCGAAATGTTCGTTTACTACTTCCCAGGGGTGGTTGTCCTAGATAGGATTCGAGAGATTCGACTGAATTTATCACGTTGGTTGTAGTTCACAGTAACTTTTATTGTTTCCATGTCAGTAAGCTGTTGTATATTGGAAATGCACACACTTATTTACCTGTGTCTATAGACTTCATAAGTGTCTGGTAAGGGTCTTGTTGAATGAGTTTTCGGATTTCTTAGATTGTCAATCTTATAAAATTGTGATTTTGTTGGGTGACTTAAATACAAAAATATTGTCCAACTCACGGAGGTAGGCGACTTTCTATCCATGTTGCGTTTATTCTGTTTTAAATTAGCCTACCCGATCTGAGTCTTGTTTAGACCACATATTCTTAAGACTTCATAGAAATAATAACCATAATAACCATAATCATAGTTTAACCAGTATCAATTTGCTTGCAGTGTATATAGGGCCAAGCCATCGTATAATATGAATTTTAATAATATTGACTATACCTGTCTAAAAGCAAATTTGAGTTTTGAGCTCTGGGAGGAGGTTTTCGAAGCACGGGATCCATCAATTGCTTTCGATATATTTCCAAATAGGTTACAAACTCATTTATCCAACTGTAGTAGGAGCATGGCTCTTAAAAATAATAAGTCAAGATGTCTAAAGCCAATGATGACTCAATCCTTACTCAGTAAAATAAAAATGAAAAAGGCACCTTTCCCTGCGAGTTAAGAAACACCCCAAAAATGCTGGACTGAAAAACTATTACAACAAGATATGTACTGATCTAAAAACGGAAATACCACACTGCAGGTATACCTATTTCAGATTAATACGCAACCCTAAAAGAGAATGGGGCGTAGTCATTGAAATATTGAATAGAACCAAGGACAATGTTGATATAGCCATAAGCCATAATAATACATACGTGTCTGAGCCTTTGAAAGTAGCCAACTTGCACAATGATTTCTTTTCAAATTTGAAGGGATTTTTCCAATGACGATGGTTTCTCTTGCCAATGTACTTATGGTTTAATTCAAGACTCACACCAGTCACAAACTTTTGTTTTTGAAGATATTACGGCACTTAAAATAATTAATGTCTCTTAAAGGATCAAATTCGTCTTAATTTGACCGCATTTCGAGCTATGTTTTGATAGAGAAGAAGCTATATCTTCAATTTCAGTACTAAGCAGGGTATTTTTCAGGAAGCCCTGATAACAGCAAAGTCCTGAAAATTCTGGAAAGGGATGTGAAATCTAGAGTTCCTAGTCCCATTTTTTCAGTGATTGCCAGAAAGTGCCTTACTTAAATGAACGTGTGAACTATTATATATAATAGTGTTGTTGAACTGTTGAACATTAGTGTACATTTACATTCACTTTATATAACGACTTACAGTATAACACTTTATGTATAATAGATTGTAAGCTAATGTATGCAAGTTTAACCAATAAACAAATGTCATTTTGTCCAACATGGTAGCAGAGCGTAGTTGGTCTGTAGATCGCGGTTTAAGTCGATAAAAGTAAAAAGTGATGTATTATATTATTAGCATGTGTAAATAGTAAATCTAAAGAAACAAAAAAAAAATAATAATGGCATACGCAAAAGTGGATGATGTTGTGATTACAATTTTTGATGGTGAGGACTACGCGAACTGGAAGAAAAGAATAATGAAATTCTTGGAGTTCAAGAATTGTAAGGAACCAGCTATCAGAAAACGGACAGAAGTGGATAAAGATGAAACGGAATGGAAACGTGCTGATATCAAAGCAACAAATTATATATATAGTTGCATAACAAATAAGCAATTGGAATATGTTGGTGATCTTGACTCTGCATATGACATAATAAAAAAGTTTGACGATATGTATATAACTGAGTCAACAGCTTTACAAATTGTCCGAAGGAACATCTTAGAAAATGTGAAACTGCAAGATTTCGAAGACATTAAAACATTTTTTGATGCATTTGAAAAAGCGGCAAATGAACTCAAAGCATCAGGCGCTAAAGTAACGGAAAAAGAAAAGTTACAATACATGTTAAAAGCGTTACCATCGTCATACAGTTATGTTGGAGACTTAATCGATGTGTTGCCAGAAAAGGACAGAACTATTGAATTCCTAAAAACGAAAATTAAAATGAAATCAGAGGAAGAAAAGCAGTGGAAAGAGAAGACAGATAGCAGTTCAAATGCATTTACAACCAGCATGCGAGGAAAGTGTTTTAAGTGCGGAAAAATTGGACATAAGCAAAACGAGTGCACAGCGAGAGGGCGTCAAGGAAGAAATCAACGAGCTGCTCAACGAGGATATGGAAGAAATCATCAGCGAGGGGGTTATGGTCGCAACAGGTCATGGAACTATCAAGAAAGGGAGAATGGGTCAGGTAATGTATTCATTGCAGAAGTGAAAACATTCAGTGTAGTAAAAAAAACTGAAATGTGTGTAGATTGGATTTTAGATAGTGGTTGCACTGACCATATAGTAAATAATGATTTGTTATTTGATGAATTTGAAATTTTAAAAAACCAGATTGATGTGAAACTCGGAGATGGTAGAATTTTAAAAGCCACTAAAGTGGGAAAGATCAATGCAGTGTTTTTAGTTTATGGAGAATATATAAATGTTACTTTAACCAATGTATTTTATGTTAAAAATATGAAACAAAATTTAATTAGTTACTCTAAAGTCACCAACAATAACAAAATAATTTCTTATCGTAATATTTGCAAAATATATAATCAATTTAATGAAATAATTGCAATAGCTGAAAAAAACGAAAACTTATACTATATGAAGAGTTATGTAATAAGGAATAAAAATAGGGAACTTAACGCAAATACGGTAAAAACGAATATGACATTAAAGGAAAAATGGCACAGAACTTTAGGTCACGTAAATTTCGGATACTTAAAACGGCTGTGTGAACAAGAATTACTTACAGGTTTACCTAGGGATTTGGAAAAGGAAAATATAAAATGTGCAACATGCATAGAAAATAAAATGACTAACGTACCTTTCGAAAACAATAGAAATAGAGCTAAACATATTCTCGAAATTATTCATACAGATCTAAATGGGCCTCACTCAACAGTAGGGAATTGTGGTGAAAAATATTTTTTAACATTTATAGACGATTACAGCAAATTGGCTAGAATATATACAATAAAAGCTAAGTCAGATACGTATAAATGTTTTTTTGATTATGTAAATTTAGTAGAAAACTTGACAGGGAAAAGAATTAAAAAACTTATTTGCGACAACGAAAAAGAATATCTAAATAAAAATATATATGAATTCATAAGAGAAAAAGGAATTTATTTGAGTCCATGTCCACCGTATGTTCATGAATTAAACGGTGTGGCAGAAAGGTACAATAGAACAATAATGAATTCAGCTAGGTGTTTATTCAAAGAAGCACGAGTAAATAGAAAATTTTGGCCGGAAGTAGTTAAAGCTGCAGCGTATCTAAAGAATAGGACATTAGCAAATACAATAGAAAGAAACAAAACTCCTTATGAAATATTTTTCAACGAAAAACCAAATGTGAAATACTTAAAAATTGATGGAAGTAAAATCTTTATAAGAACACCTGATGAAATGAGGAAATCGAAATGGGAACCAAAAGCTAGGTTAGGAATTCTTATAGGCTATAATGAAACCAGTTACAGGGTGCTGATAGATAATAAAGTTTTGAATGCAAGGCATGTAGATGTTATTGAGACAGCATTTTTAAATGGCCAGATAGTTTCCGAAGTTTACGTCAACCAACCTGAAGGTTATAGAAAACCAAACAACAAAGTTTACAAGTTGTTAAAATCTTTATACGGTCTTAGGGAAAGCCCACGTTCTTGGCACGATTGTTTTAATAGATTTATGAATGAAATTGGATTTGAGAGAAGTAATTATGATTTTTGTTTATATATTCAATGGAAAGATAATGAACCAATTTTTATTTTGTTATTCGTTGATGACATGCTAATTTGCTGCAAAGATAAGAATAGAATAAATGAAGTTAAAATAAAATTATCAAACCGCTTTAATATGAAAGATTTAGGAAAAGTTAAAAATTACATTGGCATAAATATTGAACATGATATTGATAATGGTATCATGCGTTTAAATCAAACGAAATATATTGAATCATTAGCCAAAAAGTATAACTTAGAAAATGCAAGACTTAATAGTACACCCATGGAAGTAAACTTAAAATTAGAACCTGCAGATGAAATTGATAAAAGTGTAAGATATAGAAATTTAATTGGAGAACTTTTGTATATAAGTACCGGAACTCGGCCGGATATAGCATTTAGTGTTAACTACCTAAGTAGATATCAAAATAGTTATGATAGCAAACATTATAAATATGCGATAAGAATTTTAAAATATTTATATTTAACCAAAAATTTGAAATTGAATTACAACAAAACTGAAAGTTATGATATAATTGATTGTTATGTTGATGCTGATTGGGCTGGTGATAACGTAGACAGGAAATCCACCACGGGATATATTATACAACTATTTGGTAACTTAGTTTATTGGAGATCTCGCAAACAAAACTGTGTTACGAAATCATCTACTTATGCTGAGTATGTAGCTCTATCAGAAGCCGTTACTGATATTAATTTTGTACGAGATATGTTAAAAGAAGCATTTAAAATTGAAATCTTTCAACCTATAAAAATACATGAAGATAATTCAGGGGCAGTAGCGATAGCTAAATATGGCAACTTTACAAAAAACTCAAAACATATTGAAGTCCAATATCATTTTGTAAATAAAAAGGGTCTTAAAAGGAAGTATTGATGTAATAAAAATCGAATCTGAAAATAATGTAGCTGATATATTAACCAAAAGTTTATGCAAAGTAAAATTTGAAAAATTCCGACAATTGTTAAAAATTATGTGATAGTTTTTAGTTAACGATAAGTAAAATGGATTGTTAAAAACAGAAGTCAATGTAAATGTAAGAGGGCGTGTTGAACTGTTGAACATTAGTGTACATTTACATTCACTTTATATAACGACTTACAGTATAACACTTTATGTATAATAGATTGTAAGCTAATGTATGCAAGTTTAACCAATAAACAAATGTCATTTTGTCCAGCAAGTGTAAATACATCTAAAACTTCAGCTGCATTGTGCGTTGATATTACCAAAGCTTTCGATATGGTGGAACGCTTCCTATTTCTAGATAAAATTTATCGTGCGGTTTCGTCTATGATTGGTTTGCCTCATATTTAAAAAACCGAAGCAAATGGTGAAGATTAAAAACACCCCAAAACATCGTTATGGGTGTCCCGCAGGGTTCTGTTTTTGTACCCATTCTGTTTCTAATTTATGTCAACTCCCTTTTTTCTCAACAATTTGAAGATTAACTAACTGCATTTGCTGACGACATTACCCTTTCATATTCTTGTTCGAATCATTTTCATATTTTCTGTCAAAACGACCTAGAGATATTGCGGAATTGATTTAAGCAGCATAGGCTTGTAATTCTAAATTGTACCCGATTACCCGACTATGCACGTCAGGGTAATACTATCGTTTAAGCGCCGTTTTGATGCCACAAAACTTGCGGAACGTAAGAGATGGGAAGGGAGATGTTCACTTAAATTCAGCCTGTGGTTATGTTGGCCAAGCTGAGGTTGTCTACCTCTAAGAGGTCATCAATTTGCCAAAGGCACAGTACTTGAGGCTTGCCAGTGCTGGGCATTCGCTGAGAAAATGGAGCAGGACAACTACGGCAGTGGGTGGATGCCTATTCTAGCAGTGTGAGCACCTACAGGCCAATGACTATGTACTAACCGCCATGATTCTAGCTATCTAGCGGTGTCTATTGAGGAAGTTGTTTTCTTTTTTGAATATAAGGGCCAGGTTTTTCTTGATATCCTGTATCTAGTTGATTTAACCCACTTACGATTGGCTATGTTGAAAAATTGTTGCAAGATTTTGCATTTGATAAGGTTCAGCGGCAGGCCCACATTTTCAGTAGGGAGTTTGAGGTGGCTCCGAGCTTGGCTAACTCATCGGCCCTCTCATTCCTACTGTGTCCTGGAATTCAAAGGTGTCAGATCATTTAAGCTCCTTCTTGCATTGATCCACCAGCTTACAGAAGGTGGTAGCAGACGAAAGCCTTAATAGCCGCTTGGCTGTTACTACAAATAGCGGTAAACGTGTGGTGAGCTGCACTGAGTATTTTGCATCCTTCTCGGATCGCTAGCACTTGAGCATGAAAAATGCTCAAGTACGGAGATACGGAATGAAGCTGAGATATTTAGTTGTGTCCAGCTTAGATGTGCTCCAGCTTGGAACCATCAGTGAAAATCAGAAGTTGGAACTGGGTTGCACATTTTCCATTCTTCTCTGGAGGGAAAGTGAGAGTGCACCAGAAGGTGTTACGCACTCCGTAGAAAACAAGATCAAATTCGTTGGCGTAAGTGACTGAGCTCTGCTTGATGTAAAGGTTCAAGGGGAGGAGATGCAGTAGGGTGTTAAGTGCTTCGAAGGCGCTTAATCTCATGCCTCCCGTGGTTCCGATTCCTGCTAATCTTTGGGTATTTTTAATTTTGTTGATGTTGTTAGCTTTGCTTAGGGCTGGCCACCACACAAGGAAGCCGTAGGTGAGGACGGACAACGGCTGTGTACAACCCCGTTTCACCGAAAACTTTGCTACAGATGTAGAAAATTACATTACCTTTCTTTAGCCGGTTTTCTATATTGGACTTCCAGTCAAGTTTTGGATCTAGGATAACGCCTAGATGCAGATTGCTGATAAATATCAAGAACTCAGTTTTCTTTTGATTTATGCTTAGGCTATAGCCTGTAATCCAAGCGAAAACTCCAGCCTAAACCCGCTCTGCTATTTCACTAATCACAAAACGGAATATTCCTAATTTACCACGTCGTCCGCGTTCGCTACCACTTTTATTCCCTTCTTCCATGACTTGAAAAAAGATTAGAGAGTTGCTTTCTAGTCACGTTGAATCTTAGGTCGTTCCTTCATTGAAACTCCGTCAGTACTCAAACCTTCTAGTCGGAAGGGGCGCACTTGACATGTGGTCAAGTGCTGTCATACTGCAAAATCAATTTGTGGCATATCTCTGCTCGAATTGTGGCCTAATGCTCTGCTCGAATGCGTTAGTGTTTTTCTATTGCAAGCTCTTGTGAGTTTCACCCGGTTGTAGCGACTCATAAAACAAAACGCCGAGCTCATAGAGTTTGGGCTTAACCGACATTGTGGAAGAGAGGCCATTAGGCCCTCAAGATTTTTGTAGCATTAGATTATCATTGAATTTTAATCATCAATCGCAATGCCATTCAAGAAATCCTTTTGTTCTAGCTGCTGGGGCAACAGTTGGCCCTTGAAAAAAGCCGTTCCACGACTTTCGGCTTAATTTAATATAGCTTTTCAGCCATTTCCAAGGTTTTCAAGCAATGGGAAATGACCAATGAATCTGCACATTCTTGATGAGTTCATGGGTCTGGATCTAGTAATGTCGGCCCGGAGAGCTCCTTGTCTTCGACTTCGAAATCACTATGTTCTTTCACTAATATTTAGAAGGCTTACCGTAAATATCTAGAATATGACCCGCATCTGCCATAGTTTTTTTGTCGGTCTGAAGGCGAAAATCGAACTATCCATCCAAAACGAATAACAATTTGTCTCGATAATGGCTTGGTTATAAGGAGAAATTGCTGACAGATGCCCGGGCTTATTACTGAGCTAACTTTTCTGACCAATATTCACTGCTAGCGTCATCTATTGGAAAACAGTGGATTCCGATTTGTACACGATCCTGGCACCCAATCGAAGTCTTCATTTGGAGCAGTCACACCTCCAGCAAATTTCTTATCCAATAAAGCCATTGCGTCCTCAGCTGTTGCGTCCCTTGTTTAACTCCGTGTCAGCTCATAAACCGCACCAAACGCTCAATAATTTTAGATGAGTAGGTTAGGTCAGTAACCTGTCCGAGACATTCAAATTCTTCAGTCAAATTCAGTACTACTGTGTGAGAAAGTTCTTGTAATAACCAAAAGCTGTACGAACTGTTCGAGGCGTTTTCGCAGTATATTTATTCTACTTCAACATGTGATGCAAGTACTGCAAACAGATATTTAATAACCTCCTAGTTCTTTCCTAATTGGAGTCGTCACAGTCATAGTTAGGCGACAATACAACAATAGCAAGAAATTCCAAATGACACCTCTTGCTGGATCACCGTATAAGAATATATAATGGGCTCATTATCACCTTGGAGTACGTTAAATCCTCTTTCTGGTTGTTTATGACGCATTCAAATTACTTGGTATTGGGGACTTATAAAGTTTTTGAGGAACCATCACTCCATGCCTCTTCGAGAAACTATTCACTTTCCAAAACTTAGTGACTACTTTGAATGCGGTTTCTTTGCTGTCTCCAGGCTTCCTTATTTTCCTCTCTCTTCTTTCCAGTACTAGTATTTCTGAACTTTCAGTGTAATCTAAACGACAGTTTGGAAGTTTTTCTTCCACGCGAGGATTGAGGACGCTTGAATGTCTCCCAATTTGAGTCACATGGACCAAATTCATTTAGATTCTAGAAATAAATAAGTTTAAATCACCCTTCAGGCTCATGTCCTTAAAAAATCTTAAGACAAAGGCTGCCATTTAGCTCCCCGAAATTCCCACTCACACCGCCACTTCGGGATGAATACATAGGCGCGCAAATCTAATTTCTTTGGCCAGAAAACACGAATCACAGCCATTCATTAGATGTGCGAGCGCTATTCATGCTAATAACAGTAAATAACTTCAAAGACACGCATCCAAGGAACAAGTAAACGATTCCTCCGCAGCCTCCACTTCGATACCAATGAACAGCCATCTAGCACCAGCGGCGCTTTGTTTCCTCCTCGAGTTTAATTATGAGTTCCAGAAGTTCGTTTCATTGCCATTATCGCGTTTAGCACTCGTCGCAACCGCACACCTGTGCCATGTGGTCGTTGTTTTCTTTCTCATCAATTTTTTTTCTTGTGTTGGTCTCCTATTAATAGTTAACGCGTTAACAGTTAGTAGACGCGTTGCCATCCACCTCCACGAATATCCTTCACGACGACGTGCAGAATGATGGAGTCCTGCCCGGTGGATGGCTGAAGGAATTCCTTCGTGTGAGAAGATAGAGCGTGTCGCTGGTTGTTTGCGTGACTCCTTGATGCACACCATGAATCACACATTCCCCTCCACTCCCGCAGATCACACTCACGCACAAGCTCAAGCACCTGCATAGACAGATACTAGTCGAATGGAATGGCGGCATTAATGAAAAGCGTGTAAATATTGGTTTTACGTTATGGCAGGTGCTAGATTGGTTGTCGTCCCCCTAGCCATCGCTGTTGTTGTTCCATAAGATACCACGAAAACGCCAAGTGCTATCCAGATCTGCCGACACCACGACCTGAATGTACTTCCAGATACTCGTGAATGCCACTAAGGCAAGGTGGGAGTAGAACGCATTCCTGTGGCAAGCAGGGCAGTGTTTAACTGCTATTCAGGTCTGCTGATCGTCGTTCGGGGGTAATTCGTGACCAGAATTTAATTTTCCAAGTATCGAGCATCTTCCGGGTACGGGTGCGGTAGCATCATCATCACAGTCATTGTCCTAGCCGCTATTGTCGACCAGGTTTTTGAAGAAATTAAGGTTCTGCTTGCTCCTCCCGATGGCACCACGGAATCGCGCGAAGGGAATAAATCTGGCCAAAGGTGGTGATTGCCTCGTTGGCAGTGCGACGAGTCAAACAGTAAAGCAATATACGTATCGTAACAGAGTGGAGTGCTGGTGTTTCTTGGGAAATTTATGAACTTACGGTTTACACATTCCGACCGCACGATTTCACCTCAACGTGTATTCCTGTTGGTGTTTGTTCCATTGTACTTTGGCTCCTTGGAGTTTCAGTGTCTTGCTTCTTCCATATTGCGCGCTTCAAGTGATCTACAATGCGATTAATTGGTTGGAATTTATGATATGAAGGGCTTTATGCCGATATCCACATTAGTCGCAAGGATAATGAGGGAAATTAGAAGTAATTACCCCCCGAGTTGCTGATATAATAGTTGGATTCGACTGCGTGTACCATATATATAATTATTGTTGCTGAAAAGGCAGTTAGCCATTCGAAATGGACAAAGGACGATGTGGAATTTAAATGGCACTCATTCCTGAATTATTTAGTAAATTTAGCTTTTGTGTCCTATTAGTGGTCTGATTGAGTGGGACGGTGATTTCCTGTAATGCATACAAATGTCCTCAAAGTAGTTTCTCCTGATTTGTCACATTACACCTTGTTTTCAATATTTTTGGTTGTTTTTTTTCATTTGTGGAACGTATTCGGTTATACGGAATGTTTCTTTGTAACGACCGGTTGAGGTATTCTAATTACATCAATATGGGTGAGTATTAATTATGTAAGCATTATGTGCGGACGACATTGAGGTCCGCTTAGGTTTCAGCTGAAACCATGGTATGGAACGTGTTTGCCACATCAATTAAATATTTCCTTTGTCGATTCCACGAAATCAAATTAGTCATGTCGAATGGACTTCGTTTAACAGACGTGCTATCGGTCTGGGGATTTACTGATTGATTGCTAATTATAAGATATAGGGCGATCCCATTCCAACTATTGACAAAAGTTGATAACGACAGCATATGCAGGTAATCCAATAAGAGGTATCATTTTACGTTTCGCGTTTTGAAGAGAATTCATTATGAAACCTATGAATTTATCTCTGGACCTTTGAGTCTGGTTTTGGTCATCGTCTTTTCTCAAAGAGCAAAGAGCACCAACAATCGATAGGGATAGGGATGAGGACCTATAAGATCCAATAATCCGAGCATGACAATATTTAGGAGAAAAGATCGTAACAATATCCCTTATGTCAGTCTTCCCCAGACGTCGGACAACACAGCAACGATCGACACTTCTTTCGAATCTCTGTACACTCTGCCGAACGCAATCACAAGCTCAAGAAAGTAGCCTTTTAGAACCATACACAACGCACTAAAGCAAAAATATCATAAATTTGTTGCGTTTTTCTGTTGAATTAAAAAAGACACTTGTTGCTGGATAACGAAAATTACATACAACTCGTTACCACCAGTGATTATTTATTTCTACAACTTGAATCTGATAACCTGCATTGCTGTAAATTGTTCGTATAAGACGAAATGTACGAGTATACCTTGAATGAAAATGTTCCTAAAGCCACCAGACATTGGTGGTTAGTTCCCCACTTAACAACTCTTTTAAGTGTGCTTCTTGCAATTAAGTTTACAGACACATACTTTATACTAAGCCCTCATTAAGCATTTGGCATCTCCCATTACGTTCATCGCATTATTCTCGTAGTCAAAGTCATCGCCAGAAGAGCTGTTCGAGAGTAATTCTACATCAACCCAACATGTCGACCAAGTACAAAGAACACCCGAATGGGCCTCCTATTAAGTCGATGAACGCATCTCGTATGCAATAAATCTCCCGGAAATTGAAATTTCCGCACCACACCTCTGGTAGGGTAGCAGCACAAGGAAAAGCGTTTAATTCCGTGGTGGCACTCTACATTCACCGAAAATTAGAGAGCCGCCATCGACTACCCGAAAATACCTTCCAATACTCTTCACTTCCACATCCACTTCTGCTTGAACTTCACCTGCACATGCAGTGATAATATTTCACATTCTATCTGCCACAGCAACAAATCACAGTCCCCTCACCCCCACAACACCCTCCTTTCGACGGATGTATGAGCCTGACAGCGGCACCTGTACGGTGCAAAGAGTATTTTTCGCCGTCACAGATGCAAATAATACAACGACAAACTGTTGGCACTCCACTATGGGCCACCCGTCAGCGCGAGACCCAACGTAACGTACATAAAACGAACCAAAAGCCGACAATGAGCCATGTCGCCGACGAGGTTAAGGATCCTCTTCAAAGTGTCCCTCCGCCTAAATTGAATTTTTGATTACTTTCTGTAGTATAGTAGCTAACACCCGCTTATATCCAGTCGGAACCTGTCATGGACCGTACAACAACTACACCATCGAGGACAAGGGCACGGGACAATTGCTCCATGGGTTGTCGGTCTTCGGTCGTCGGTCGCAGTCGTCGTGTGGATGTTTTGCAAACAAATTGAATTGTCCTCATTTCCAAATTATGCCATGTTGAATGTCTTTTTAAGTGTCCCAACTTGTGACGATAAATTTACATCCCCTCCAGCGCACTCGGTCCCACGACTGACGTCCCAAAGAATGAAAAGGAAACGAAAAAGTAAAAAGAAAAGGATCACATCAGACGTATTTATTAGAACCGCACATCGAGCGGTTGCCGTATAGTACGAGTATGCTGTGAATAAATATTAATTTTTGCGAAACGACTGCGACGATTTCAGGACCCACTTGGGTCCTTTCGGCCCACACCCCAATCCTACGTGGTAGTGGCGCGTGTAGGAACGTACCCTCATACGTTCTCGCCAATAAATTGGCAAAAAATTACTTTTCTTTATGCGGACACGGGAAGGATGGGGCCTGGGAGATTCACTTTATTTTCCCATTTCATTGTGGAACATATGTACATGCGTGCGGTAAGTGGTGGCCGGGTTGTGGGCTCGGAGGGTAATTTGTACACATTTGCAATCATTCGCAGTCAATTTAACTTGGAAGAGGAGGAATCGTAACTCAGTTTCATTGTTGAAAAGTTTTTTCATTATGTTCATAGGAGCTAATGTAGTTTGCCTGCTCGGGTAGTTAGGGTAATTGGGCAACGGGCAAAGAACACAAATTTTATACATGGGGTCTAGACCGTTTTTTATTTTTGTAAAGGTTTTTCCTTTCAGTTTGCCGTGTGAGTTGTGAGTATGTAAAGAAGTGGAATTTATGTGAGGTAAGAAGGTCCAGGTTGAGGTGTGGACTTGAAAATTGTTGAACTCTAACCTATGTGGAATCATTTGGTGTAATGAACGCTCGATACTTCTGTATAGGTAGCGATAAGGGTTGTTGTTCGCGCTAGCTTATGTATTTTGACCTTTTTGGGAATATGTCGATCAAGGTACTTTTTCGACTATCTTGCCTCTACTAGTTGAGGAATGGTATGCAATACGTAGGAGTCAATAGTTAGTATTTCGTTGTTTTATTGAGAAACGGCTAAAAATAGTGCGAACATTATTAGGCAAATTTTGGAGGTATCAAAAGGACTACATACGATAGGAGGTGTTACATTAACTTTTATTGGGTAGAATGGGATTTGGATAGAATTTTACGAGAGTGGTCCGCTAAGTACTTAGCCTACAAAAGAAAAACAAACATTTTGGACAAATGGCGATTTATTTTTCAGTATCCTTGACTTGACCCAGCGATGCTCCAACTTCTTTAACCCGTCTGAAAAATACGTTTTCTCGAGGTCTGCAAAGTAGGCCTCCGTGGCGGCGATGGCATCCTCATTCGACTGAAATTTCTGCCCGGCGAGTGACTTTCTCAAGTTTGGAAACAAAAATAAGTCGCACGGGGCCAAATCTGGAGGATACGGTGGATGGGGCAGCAGTTCGTAGCCCAATTCGACCAATTTGGCCGTGGCGAGGGCGGAGGTGTGAGCCGGTGCGTTATCATGGTGGAAGAGCACTTTTTTCTTCGACAAATGGGGCCGTTTTTTATTCAATTCGGCATCGAATCGGCCCAATAATTTGGCATAGTATAGCCTTGTGACCGTTTTGCCCTTCTCCAGGTAGTCGATGTGGATAACACCTTGTGAATCCCAGAAAACGGTGGCCATCACCTTTCCGGCCGATGGGACAGTCTTCGCTTTCTTCGAAGCACGTTCGCCGGGTGAAGTCCACTGTTTCGACTGTTCCTTGGTCTCTGGTGTGTACCAGTGGATCCATGTTTCGTCGACTGTCACGAAACGACGTATAAACTCCTTCGGATTGCGCTTAAACAGCGTCAAACACTGTTCTGAAATGGTCTCACGGTTGCGTTTGTTGTCCGGAGTGAGCAAACACGGCACCCATCGCGTCGACAGCTTCCTCATGGCCAAATTTCATGCAGGATATGACCCACACGATCTTTTGAAATGCCTACTGTCTCAGCTATCTCGCGCACCTTCAATCGGTAGCCGTGGTAGCCGTTTTCGGTGCACCTGGACGTGGCTCATCAAAAACCGACGTGCGACCACGTTGAAACTCATTAAACCAATTTTTTATGGTCGCCATCAAAGGAGAAGAGTTACCGTACACAGCATCCAAACGCTCTTTGATTTCGCTGCGCGATTTCCCTCCCAAAAACAAGAATCGAATCACCGACCGACATTCCTCTTTTTCCATTTATCTAAAATCCGCGGACACTCCCGCTACTAGTCCGATCCGAAATTTCGACAGTAGCCGTTGCTCTTACGATACTGTCGCTATCTGGCGGTGATGCTAAGAACTTATCGGACCACCCTCATAAGTGTTCATTAGTGTCAACGTTGCGCGTTGCACCTATTTCACGGTAGATGCAGTCACGTCACAGTCGACGTTTATTGGTTAATTTTAAAGTGACCGGCTTGGTAATCAATCAGCCAACATTCGTAGGTCAAAGGAACGCACGATCAGCTTAGAACATCGCCGCGGTCCGTTAAAGTGTGCAGCATAACCAAAGGCATTCGATTCCTCGCCGTGCAAAAGAACCCGGTCTTTCGCGGACTTAAACGTGATCGAAGACTGATGGCACGAGTAGTGGGCTGTCAGTTAATCCTCTTAAGACTGATGTCGTTCTCTTCACGAGAAGGAGGAAAATACTGGCATTACTCAGCTGGTGCTAAAAGGCCGATATCCAAGGAAGCTTAGTACCTGGGAGTCATCCTAGATAGCAAGCTTCTTTGGTCAAAGCATGTTGAGTCCAAAATCACCAAAGCGCCGTCAGCTTCTTCGCAGTGCAAAGATGCCTTTGGCAAAACATGGGGCTTATCGCTGAAAAAGCTCTTTTAGATCTACACGGGAATGATAGGACCGATAATCTCATATGCATCGGTTGTTTGGTGGAACAGGCTAACACGCAAACACGCTGTGGCTTCACTCACAAAACTCCAAAGAGCGCTCTGTCTCAGCTGCAAGGGGGCTTTTCCCAGCACACCGGGAGCTGCTCTAGATGCTATGATGAATTTTCCACCCCTTGACGTATATATCTGTCTCATGGATATGCCTTCTGACGCAATGATACCTGTCATCCTACTCCGCTGTAATCACATTGCCATGGCGTCAGGACTGGCTTAAGCCAGACACTGAAATCTGGAATGGAATACCTTCGCATTTTCACAGATGGCTCCAGGACTGGGCAGAGATTCGGAGCTGGAGTTTTCTTTGAGCGCGAAAACAGTCGACTGCAATTCTCGTTAGGAAAATATGCGTCTGTCTTTCAGTTGGAGATTTATGCAATCCTAATGGCCATGCACTATGTTGTGAAACACAAGTGGAAGGGAAAAAGCATATGCGTCCGCAGTGATAGCCAAGCTGCACTCAAAGCTGTGTCTAACCCTCTATCCAACTCCAAATTAGTGCACGAACTCAAGACCTTTTTGAACAAAGTGGGAAGACTAAATTCACTTAGGCTTGTATGGGTCCCAGGTCACTCTGGGATCCTAGGTAACGAGATCTCCGATGAACTCGCTAGAAGGGGCTCAGAGGAGATTTTTTCAGGACCTGAACCCGCATTAGGCCTACCTGCTTCCACGATCAAATCTGACATGAACGACTGGGCCTTTAATACACACAGTCGTATATGAAGGGAATATCCAGGATGCAGGATGACTAAGCGCGTACGCCCTGATGTCCGCAACGTTTTTCTTATCTTTAAGGAGATAAGAAGGCTTACGAGCGTCATTATGGGCCATTACACTTTTGCGAAGCATCTCTGTGTGCTTAGCATCAGTGAGACGCTACCTACTGCAGGGTCTCCAGACGACTGTAGTTTGAGTGTTTGATTTTATATATTTTGGATTTCGCCAATATGAGTTTGAGCTGCTCTCCATATGTTAATATACTGCACTCCGATCGTGACTTAATTAGGGCGTGTTAGACTTGTCTTAGGACAAAACTTTGTGTCTATAATTATGCCCAAGTACTTGTAAGTATCTCTCTCTTTCTATGCCAGTTTTCTAGATCTTTACAAATGAAAGTTTTAACTTTAACTTGAAATACATTTCATACATTTCCTATGTACATGAGTTTTATTTTAAATATAATATATTTATGACAAGACAATGCATAATCCGCTCAGCCTTTGCGATGGATTTGTGACATAGCACAATCACCGTATCATCTGCATATGCGATAGAAAAATTGTTTTTAAGACATTTTAGTAGTTCGTTTTTGTATATTTTAAAAGAAAATGGACTGAGCACGGAACCTTGCGGAACTCCATATTGCACTGATTTTTCGATGCTGTAGCTGTCCACTTACACGAAAGATTTTCTTTTTTAATAAGTTTCTCAGCCAATTTGCTAGTTTCCCTCTAATCCCTACTCTCTCCAAGGCATCCAGGAGGTTTTTCTTTTGCGGTTAAGAGTGTCGAATGTTTTATTAAAGTCATGAAAAATCACTAAGACATGATAACTTTTTGTAGGACTACTGCTGATTAAATTGAGGTGAAATTGAGTATCCTATATGCCAAAATATGTTCGAAGATCTTCTCAACAGTAGGTAGTATTGTTATAGGTCGGTAATTTGTAGTTTATTTCTTGGATTAGTCGATTGTTTGCTAGAGATTCCTTGGTGCATGAACTGAGTGACGATACAAATTTATAGAAAAGGGTCATCAAAAGTGGCGAAACATGGGTATATGTCATCAGGACGCCAAGGCCATCCCTCCCAACAAAAGTGTATAGAAGAGCCAAGACCGAGAAAAGCCCGCCAAGTTCGGTCAAATGTGAAAGTTTTGCTCCCTTTTTCTTCAATTACAATGGCGTGGTTAATCATGAGATCTAGCCAAAAGGTCTTACAGTCTACAAGGAATATTACCTTAAAGTTATTCCCCATGATTGTAAAGCAATACGAAGAAAACGTCCGGATTTGTGGGGAAAAAGTCATTGCTGTTGAATCACGATAATGCAACTTCTCACTCATCGTTGTTTGTGTGCAATTTGTTGGTCAAAAGCAAAACTGTAATCATGCCTCAGCCATCGTATGCATCGGACTTGGCCCCAAAACTAAATAAAAAAAACCGAAAAAGCCAAGAAGGAACCGACATTTGCCACGATTAAGGAGATGAAGACCGCATCGCTGTAAGAGCTTAAGTCTATATCAGAAAGCTCATATAAGAAGTACTTCGAGAACTGAAAAAGCGCTGGCACAAGTGTACTATATTTGAGGGGGAATATTTTAATAGATATTGATGAATAAACAAAAATGTGTGCAGAAAAATAAAAAGTCATCTTAGTTTTTGAACAAACTTCCTAGATAAGGTATTTTTAAATCAGTTTCTCCAATGCCATCAGCCTAGAAATCTTCCCGATATTTAATCAAGATACTAAGTTTTCTAGCTCTGATGGTTTTTTTGCCTTTAGGCTTCCGTCTTTTTAGGAAATTTTCTTCTATAATATTGGTTTTGCATCAACAATGTCTTTGGTAATCCAACCAGCGTTCTTCTGCTAAACGTCCATGATACCGAAGCAATCCATTCGCAAAAGTCTTAACCATCAAAAAAGCTCAAAAACCGCAACAAACTTTATCTTGTTGGGGCTGAAGAGGTGTCTGCAAATCGAAATAAGCCCCATAACCCAGAAAAATTTTATGTAAAGAGTCTTAATCTTGTTCATTAATTTCCTACACCCAATCAGCCCATACGTGGCATTGTGAGTGTTCTGCCAGCTGCAATTCCAGCATCAGCTGTACCTTTTTGGTTATATTCTCAACATCTGGATGTACACGAGATCGACTCTCCGCTAGTCTGTTTCTGTTGGGCACATTCAAATGTATCATTCAAATTCACTATAGCTGTGCGAGAACGCCCTTGATGATGACCAAGAGTTCTTATTTTAACTATTTTTGAAAATATTTTATTTTATTTCCTTACTTAAGAAAAGTCATTGTAATAATGGTTCAATGCTAACAACTGGCAAACGCACGAAATCGTAAATGACATTTCTTGTTGAATAACCCTTAACAACAAATTAAATTCTTTTTATTTTTTTAATACTCGCACGCCTATCTTAGATCCTCCTCTGCATCTGACCTTTCTAATTACATGCAGTCCTACACTAAATTTGCACAGCTATGTGAATCACTCTACCTCCGATACCTGAACAGAATGCAATCATCCCTTATCTCTGACCCCAAGTGTTTCTTCCACTTCATTAACACAAAAAGAAAAACTGAAACCCCGCTACATTTAATTTTTTCAATAACTCTTCCAACGAACTCGAAGTAATGGCCAACTTCTTGCTGATTTCTTCAGCCAATCATTCACCGACCAGGATCTTCAACCCGATCACGACTATTTTCAATATTTGAAAGACTGCCCCCAGACGTCACTTGTCTCACTGAACATAACTCCCGACCTAATCGCCGAAAAAATAGGCAACGTAAAAGACGACTACCCTCCCGGTTCCGACTGTCTGCCTGTCACAGTTTTAAAAAAGTGCGCGAACCATTTTATTTTACCCCTTACCGCTCTATTTCAAAGCTCTATCTCTCAAGGACTCTTTCCTAAGCTTTGGAAATATACTTATATCATTCCAGTCCAAAAAAAGGACTGAAAAATGATGTGTCCAACTATCGTCCCATTGCCAAGCTCTCATGCATACCCAAACTTTTCGAGAGCATCGTTTATGATGCACTATTCTTTCACTGAAAACCCATATTTGCTCCTAACCAACATGGGTTCCTAAAAGGTTGATCGACAACCACTAATCTAGTCGAGTTTGTTTCACAATGTTTGTGTGCACTCGAAGCTGGCAAAGAATTAGACGTTGTCGCCACTGACTTCAGCAAAGCCTTTGACAAAATGTCTCACCATATCATTCACCTCAAGCTCACTGCCCTCGGTTTCTCTCCCGATTTTATCTCATGGATCAAATCTTATCTTGATGATCGTCAATATAACGTATACGTAGAGCCGAATATCTCTTCTATCTCTGATCCAATTAATGCCACCTCCGGTGTCCCGCAAGGTAGTCATCTCGGCCCACTGATATTTATTCTAACCATTAATGATGTTGACAGCGTTATTCTGAATTCTCAGCTCTCCATATATGCCGATGATATTAAAATATGAAAACACATATCTTCCCTGTCGACTCGTACTCTCTCCAATTGGACCCTAACAGGTTCACTACTTGGTGTCAGAAAAAACCATCTCGAGCTCAATGTCAGTAAATGCCAAACCATCACTTACTCCCGCAAGCCCTCTTCCTCACCACCCAGAACCTACATTATTCGTAATGAAGCCGTTCCCCCTGTCAACTTCTTGGTTGATCTAGGGGTTATTTGTGATCGTGAACCCAATTTTCGCCTCCATATCGACAGCATAATCAAACGTGCTAACTTTGTCCTCGGTTTCGTGAAACGTTACGAAATCATTATACATCACTTTCGTTAAGCCCCTTCTCGAATATGCTAGCCAAGTCTGGTCCCCCTCTTATGAATTCCATACTACACGTATTGAAGTCATTCAACGCAGGCTTATCCGTTTTGCCTTCGTGGCCTTCCCTGGGCCGACCGCCTTACTTTACCACCTTATACTGATCGCCTAAAATTAATCAACCTCCAACTCCTTAAAGAACGACGTGATGTTGCAGATATTCTATTTATTCACGACCTTCTCAGTAATATGGACAGCCGCACATTATTGCACATGATTCCTCTTAACACCAACCCATGTAACCTTCGGTCCATGCCCCTTTTATAAAGATTCATGTGATTCAACTGTGGACACCAACCATCTCACATGCTATCCCCGTTTTGATCCCATAATAGAAATGTAATTAGCCTCAAGGTGCCCTTAAAACCTTTAAAGCCTTCGAGCATAACTGTTAAGTTATGTATAATAGAAATTCTAACATAAATAACAACCGCCTAATGCAGTCACCTACCCCAAGGGTCTATCATCCACAGCACTATTTTAAGAAGCCCTCCCGTCGTTCTTATTTACATTTCACTACCTGCTTGAAAGAGCCTTAGTTAAAGTCCTCCATTATCCTCTATGCCTCCACGATTGGCTTCCAACTAAGTTCTAGCTCGGCAATACCGCTATTCCGACACAAATAGACTCAGTACCACACAGCCCGCATCACAAACATATCCCACATTTCAAGTTCCCAAGCAGCATACCCGTCAAGCTCCGGGCCATTCGCAACAATCCTCCGCCCTAGCCCGTCCTGATTATCATATTTACCCTGTTTTGTTTCAATTTGCAAAACTACCATGGCACATGGAACGCGCTGCCAGAGACTGCCGTGAGCCTGCGATGAATATTTATGTAATGTAAATCTGCCCGGCTACACCGGAAATCGAACACAAAGGAAACACTTTCCACAGCGACCTCTGGATCTAGTTTCTTTTCGATTTTTTGCTTAATTATCATAATGGCGCGGTGGTGCTTCGTTGATTGTCAGTTTGCCTAGTTACACTGCGGACAGCTTGGTAGTGCCAAGTGTCAAATGACGGGCTAAAAGGAGTCAATCGCTCCGATAACTGTACATCAGTCGTGCGCTGGGAAAAGTGAAAAGGAGCGTTCAGCAAAGACGAAAAAAATCAAGGAAAGCCGACCACTTTCATTCTCCTTCCAATTCCAGCATAACCACGCGTCAGTTGCTCGCCGGTCTTCGTTATGTTGTCAGCCCTGTTGGATGACAGTAACTGCTCTGCATAAGTTCATGCCCGGACACTTTCCACCAAAGACAAGAATAAAAACAAAAGAATGAAATAAAAAGCAAAAGTGGTTCGTCGCCTCGTTATGCGAGACCGTTGTTTCGCATGCAATACTACGCTCGTTTACATCCAACCAATCTAGGCGTCGTGGCCGCGTCGTGCCTTGCATTATTTAATTAAACACAATTTTCCATTTTTTCCACTTTTCCACGTCAACGATGCAGACGCGATGGAGATACCGGAGTACCGGAGGGAGCACATCGCTACCGCTACCGTCGCTCACCGCACTCGTTCGATGGGAAAAAATGTTTTTACTTTCATTCGAGAATGCAGCAATTTAATTTGCCTTACATGGCGTGGTATGATTCGGGGTATATACGGTCGGTCTGATGTGTGATGTGCAACCCAGTGGCGGGAAAAACGCAGTCAGCTTGCCTCATCGACAAGGTCTTCGGCTACACCGTAACATTTGTATTTAGGTGTGAGATAACAATCTGCATACTAATTACCGCTTGCGTCGATGCAGCACCTCAACTCCCTGGAGGATGCAGCGTTTAGTAAGTAGATTCAATGACGTTGAAATGTTATTCGAAGAAAGGTGGATGAAAGAAACGTCGAGAAACCGCCGAGCAAATTATCACAATTAAAAGACGTCGAGTGACATTTGAGATCAACTTATGCCACCATGCAATGGGACAAATTGAACTAAAACAACTCTTTCGATGAGTTCACTGGCTTTGCTCCCGAGGATGTGACGGTTAAAGCTGCAAAAGTTCATCTCACGTTTTGCTGTGGTGCCAAGGAGCGAGAGATACTCTGTGGTAATCGAACTCCATTTCATCGCGATGGAAGTGGTATTCCCACATTGATCCGTTGCTGGTTTGCATGTTGCGACAGCACTCGACTACTCGATAGCCCCCAATTTCATTACTCCTGCAATCCCAGACCTATCACCACACCGGAATGCTGCAACAATCTTTTGCTTCTCCCACTCCCTACTCATTGGCATTCCATCGGCAAGTATCACAGCAACAAATGGATCTTGCACTATGCCCCGTTTCCTATTGTTCTTCACAACACACCCTCGTTCCATGCGACGATTTCCCTTGAGGGACAAGTAGCAATGACGACACGCTGTCAATCGATACAATCAGTCATAGTCACCGCATATCTTCGATCCGACTACCGACTACCAGTGAGTCATGAAGCAGTCGAAACACGAATAGAACAACAATAGCTTAGATATCGAGACCGACTCCTTTTTGTTTGGGGATATGTGAGGAAATTAGCAGTCGTAGGTACTTTTCAAAACACTTTCCTAAAGGATTCCACAATCGCCCCGAGCCCGGGCCGCTCCATGCAATCATGTTTTGTTGCAAACTACAGCGTTAACAATCTAGTATGGAATCGAATCAGGCACTCCCTCGAGAAATGCATTATTCAAAACTTTTCTTATTATTTTCTTGCCCTCAAAAATTCTTTGAGAGTCACCGCCATCACCATCACCATCGTCACCGACATTGTAGCCACTGCACCAGTCAGCTATAGTATCACAAACGAAGTTGCAACGTGCGACACTCCTAGTGCGCTGCTGTTGTCGCTACCATCAGCTTGATACTCTGTCGTCATCGCTGTCATTTTTTCCGTTTTTGTGTCGTTTTTGCGGTTGATTTTTCTACTGTCAGTGTCGTTATGGCTTAGGAAGTTGCTGATGTTGGCTTTAGAAAGCGATGCCTGAGAGGGAATAGAGGGAGGGGAAAGAGCAGACGACGGCTTCTTTTGCATGATGCACTGGGGCTTCTTGAATACGTCAACAATGAACTCTGGTGCTTGAATGAAACTTGTAGGAGTAGCGAGGTTTTTGATAGATTTTTTACTCCTCATGCTTCTTCCTGTTTCTATTATTTTAGATTTCGCTTTAGGTGAGACTCAATCAACTGGACTTTATGAATAATATTGGACAAACTTTATTTAGCAAAAGTGGTATTATCTTTTGGTTTCGATCTGAAATGCTTGCGGAAGTAAAATAATTTTCGTTTTGTTTCGCAGTGCCACAGGGTTCAATTTCTTGTCCTGTTCTTTTCATCTTTCGTGAGCAGTAAGTTAATTTTGTGATGAACATTCATCCTGATTTCTATCTAGAAGTAATAGGTTTTCTACTGTGTCCAGTGGCATTTTAATCTTCTACCTTGCAAAGCTAGGGTAGGAAAGATTTATGCAAAGGCTTCTGTCCCGTCTGTCCATTTGTCCGTCTGTACGCATATATCAAGCCAACCTTGCCGAGGAGCTACGAGTTTAAAACTTGTCATTATTCAAAATTAAAGGTAGAAGACCTGGACTTGTAGTTTGGCTCCCGGCTAGTTGATCCCATCTTGTTTGATCTTTGTGTTTTACCATAGTCACCATTTTATCAAGGAGCGCTACACCATTTAACAACGCGTCGAAATAATTCACTTAATATTTACGGCCGAAATAGTCGTGTAACTGAGTCAATAATAGAATTATCGCGAAATGCTGGGAAAGTGGTTCGGTTACTGATCGAGATTTCAAGCAAAAAATTTGTATTGGAGCTGAAGATGTGAGTGAAGGCCGAAAACACTTAATTCTTCGTCATGCGCAAGGTGTTGGCCTTCCTGCGACCTTAACTTGACGAGATTTGCGAAAAAGATTTGCCTATGCATCCGTATAAATCCAATTTATACAAGAAGTGAATCGTCTAAAACACCAAGCTCTTCGTACGATCGTTGATTGGGCTCTAGAGGTTTTAGAAACGGATCTAAGTTTTAGTGAAAAGTGCTTCCTTATGAAAACATTGACCTGTCGACATGTAGTTCCAACCAGACGGCTCACGTGCCATATATCGGGCTCCACATTGGAATTTTTGACAGGAAGGCTCGCATAACGCTATATTTTCAGAAGAGGTGATGTGCCGCCAAGTTCGTGCGTCTTAATGCTCTTATAGTTTTTAACGAGGGTGGTCCGATAAGAACTTAGCCTACAAAAGAAAAACAAAAATTTTGGAGAAATGGCGATTTATTTTTCAATATAGTCTCCTTTTAGTTCGAAACACTTGACCCAGCGATGCTCCAACTTCTTTAACCCGTCTAAAAAATACGTTTTCTCGAGGTCTGCAAAGACTTTTTCAAGTTTGGAAACAGAAAGAAGTCGCACGGGGCCAAATCTGGAGAATACGGTGGATGGGGCAGCAGTTCGTAGCCCAATTCGATCAATTTGGCCGTGGCGAGGGCGGAGGTGTGAGCCGGTGCGTTATCATGGTGGAAGAGCACTTTTTTCTTCGACAAATGGGGCCGTTTTCTCTTCAATTCGGCGTCGAATCGGCCCAATTATTTGGCATAGTACAGCCCTGTGACCATTTTGCCCTTCTTCGAGTAGTCGATGTGGATCACATCTTGTGAATCCCAGAAAACGGTGGCCATCACCTTTCCGGCCGATGGGACAGTCTTCGCCTTCTTCGGAGCACGTTCGCCGGGTGAAGTCCACTGTTTCGACTGTTCCTTGGTCTCTGGTGTGTTCCAGTGGATCCATGTTTCCTCGACTGTCACGAAACGACGCAGAAACTCCAGCGTCAAACCCTGCTCTGAAGTGGTCTCACGGTTGCGCTTGTTGTCCGGAGTGAGCAAACGCGGCACCCATCGCGCCGACAGCTTTCTCATGCCCAAAATTTCATGTAGGATATGACCCACGCGATCTTTTGAAATCCCTACTGCCTCAGCTATCTCGCGCACCTTCAATCGACGGTCTGCCAATACGAGATCGTGGATTTTTGTCACGTTATCCTGCATGGTAGCCGTTTTCGGGGCACCTGGACGTGGCTCATCAAAAACCGACGTGCGACCACGTTGAAACTCTCTAAACCAATTTTTGATGGTCGCCATCGAAGGAGAAGAGTCACCGGACACAGCATCCAAACGCTCTTTGATTTCCCCTTCCAAAAACAAGAATCGAATCACCGACCGATATTGCTCTTTTTTCATTTTTCTAAAATCCGCGGACACTCCCGCTCCCACACGCGGTCAAAGCAAAACTACGAGTCCGATCCGGCTGAAATTTCGACAGTAGCCGTCTACTATAATGTACTGCACGATAGTAAGTTGCCCTTGCCATACTGGCGCCATTTGGCGGTGAGGCTAAGTACTTGTCGGACCATTCGTACTAGAACATATTGTCGCTCAGTCATTTTATAACCTCTTACGTCTTAGAAAAAAAGTCAGTTTCAACCGCACGGCTCAGCCTTTAATGTTGATCTTATGGTAAATTTTCGTCTTCTTGATATACATATATTTTTTTTTTTTAGTTATAAATTTGTTTTTATTCACAATTTCTATCGACACCCTTGACAAAAATGCTTAAAACTAGCTTAACTATCTTAACAAATCTAAATATCTTACAGACACTCTAACATAAAGAGTACAACTTAAACCCATTTCTCATTTTGATCATATGATGTACACTGAATGGCATAATTGGTCTTAAGAGGTTCGCTCCTCCACTCTGATGAACTTGCTTAACATGACATCTGTCTTACGGATATGTCATAACACCAACCATCCAATCACCCAACCAGCTTTCTGTAGTACTGGAACTAGCTTTAGCCTGATGCTGAAGAAACGCCCTTTTCACAGAGGATTCCAATCGCATGCTACAGTGGTAATGCATTAAGTTGTGAATCATAGATAAAAAAGAAAAAGTAACCACACGATCTGGCTCTGTTCAGCCTACTCAACTTCCAAACAAGGGCGTGGACTTAACGTTTGAACAACGTTGGAAAACTTAATTCACAGCATCTTGCCTGGGTCCCAAGTTATTCTTCAATCCGGGAAAATGACAACTCCGATGAGTTAACCACTACCGACGCGAGGGAAAACTTTTTCAAAATCTGTGTGTGCATTATACAGGGTGTCCCACGAGCAGTGTGCCAAAAAGCTAGAGCGTGTAGGTTGGGTCAAGACAAGAAAAAAATCGTATGAGAGGGGGGGGTCTATTCTCCCCGGTTTAGCCGGGAGGAGCAATTTTCTAAAAAAAATTACTTAATTTGGAAAAAAAATTATTAAAAATCAACAGTTATATCCACAATGCCGTGGTATACTTTTTTGTAAAGCCAGAAACCTCTTCTTTCATCTTGTTTTTAAACGAAGCTAATTTAAGGAATAGTTTTTGAGAAATTAATTTTCAAACTCAAAATTTTGAAATTTTTTTTTTTTTTCAAAAATTCAATTCTCTTATTAGTTTTTAGTTAAAAACCGAAAACCGGATGAAAAATGTCTTGTAGTTTTTGAGAAATTAAAAAAAAGAAACCCGAACCATTTTTTTCTAAGAAAAACCTTTTTTTGGGTTTTAACGCGGCTGGACTTGTAATCAAATTAATGTATGAAACATTGACCTCTTTTTTATTATTTTTAAAAAATTCGGAGTTTTATTATAATAAATTTTCAATATGATCCCCATTTTTTAGAAAGCAAAGATTATATCTCCTTCTAATGGCTGCACATAAGTTTATGCTTGACAAATTTTCCTGCAATTTGATTCCAGCGACTTCAATCCGTTCTTTCAGTTGTTCCAAAGATACTATTTCCACTTCGTAAACATTCTTCATGAATCCCCACACATAAAAATCTAGTGGAGTTAAATCTGGTGATCTAGGTGGCCATTCCGTGGGGCCCCTTCTTCCGATCCAAAGGTCACTAAAATGATCATCCAGCCAGTTTCTAACCCGTAAGCTGTAGTGTGCTGGTGCTCCATCTTGCTGGTAGATTAAATTATCTGCTATGGCCAAAGGAACGTTGTCCATCAAATCGGGCAAAAGGTCTCGTAGGAACTGCAGGTATGATTCCCCATTAATAACGGCATTCAAAAACCGGGGCCCGATTACAGTTTGTCCAACAATACCAAGCCAAACATTACAGCTAAAGCGGTGTTGTGATTTATTTTGTTTTTTGTTGTGTGGATTGGTGCTACTCCAACGATGCAAATTGTGGAAGTTAGTAAACCCATCTCTGGTAAACTGTGCTTCATCCGTCCAGAATATCCTTGCAAAATAGTTTCGTTCAGTTTCATCTCGAAGCAGTAATGATCGACAAAATTCTGCTCTCAAAAACTTGTCGTTTGAGGTGAGTTCCTGAACTGGCCTAAAATGGTACGGGTGTAAGTTTTCGGTATGAAGCACTCTCCATACTCTAGATTTGGGCACTCCAAGCATAATAGCTATCCTCCTTGTACTAAGGGGGGGATTACGTCGGACCAAATCTAAAATTCTTTCATCTACGATTCCTGATCCATCTGTAACTGATCTTTCGCTTCTTCGATGTTCTAGCACTCCGTGCTCTCGCAGACGTCGGTGGATTCTTGAAAACATGCTACGACTGGGACACCTCCGATTGCGATATCTTTCAGCGTAGAGTCTTTCGGCTTCACGATCTCGACGATTAGCTAAACCGTAGCAGAAGTGTGTGAAGCATGTCATAATGTGTTGATGAGTTAACATGCAATTTGGAAATGGTTTTTTATTAAAAATGCGATGCCTTTTATTTACATTTGGGTTGCAAATATTTTGTTTTTCAATAAAGTAAATTGCGGTTTTATTGTCTTAAGGTCCTAGCGGGTAGAACCCATCGGCGGCGGGCGGACCCAGACGAAATTGGCAGGTCAGTTTTCAAGCCTTATCAATTAAAAAAAAATAATTAATCCAGGGTTATTCCAATACTGTGTCACTTTATTGTATCCTCATAAAACTCCGATTTTTTTTAAAAATAATAAAAAAGAGGTCAATGTTTCATACATTAATTTGCCTACAAGTCCAGCCGCGTTAAAACCCAAAAAAAGGTTTATCTTAGAAAAAAATGGTTCGGGTTTCTTTTTTTTAATTTCTCAAAAACTACAAGACATTTTTCATCCGGTTTTCGGTTTTTAACTAAAAACTAATAAGAGAATTGAATTTTTGAAAAAAAAAAAATTTTCAAAATTTTGAGTTTGAAAATTAATTTCTCAAAAACTATTCCTTAAAACAGCTTCGTTTAGAAACAAAGTGAAAGAAGAGGTTTCTGGGTTTACAAAAAAGTATATCACGGCATTGTGGATGTAACTGTTGATTTTTAATAATTTTTTTTTTCAAATTAAGTCAATTTTTTTAGAAAATTGCCCCTCCCGTACGATTTTTTTCTTTTCTTGACCAGATCTACACGCTCTAGCTTTTTGGCACACTGCTCGTGGGATAGCCTGTATAACACCGTACTGACATGGAAATAAAAAAAAAGTTACTGTGAACTACAACGAACGCGACAAATTCAGTCGAATCTTTCGAATCCTATCTAGTATAACCACCCCCGGAGAATAATGAGCGAACATCTTCGGCACAAACCATCAGAACTCCGTCGGGGTTGTCTGACAAACACCATAAGAGCGTAACTTTTGAACCTGTGCGAACCCTATAAAAACAAAAAGAAATCTCTGTTCCTTAATTAAACACAGTCGCAGATGGCGGAGTTATGTATACCTACACTGCTTCTTATCAAAAAAGAAACCCCTCGTAAAGACTGGACTAGAGTGAACTAGAATTATAATAACGAGTCACGACACTTTTGATAAGAGTGCTTGGAATCTATGTGATGACCTTAACATAGGTAAGGAGAACCCGACACAATATTTCCTCTGTACCTATCCTGCTTTTGCTCTAAATACTTTATCTCCACTGAAATTTCTTAGGTGCCTGCCTGTGGAACAATTGATCAGTCCTGATGGATGTATTGCATTTCCGACTGCTTGTCGGAAATTTGCAAAATTTAATGCAAATTCATTGATCAATTTTGTAAAGAAGAAGAAATAATCTAGATATTGTCAGTTGACAGCTAATTAAGCCACGAAATTCATGTTAATTTTTGAACATAGTCGGTGTATTGTACTCAGCTTTACACTCATTGACACGCCAGACTTAGCTTAGCCACTTATGCCTCAATGCTTACAAGCGTTTTAACCTGGTTTCGACGGTGTACTACGTCAATGTTGTGATCACATTATGTATAATGATGAGATGCTTCGTTTAACCATCACTCAATCAATTAAAATCTATATCTAACCTATGTTGAGCAACCTTTAAAATGTTATCTCAACGGCTTCATGTGCACTTCTCATGCCCACGCTTATACATATCACTCGTGCCGTCTTTAACTTTTCTGACTTGGAAAACCTTCCGATTCAATTCAATCTAGAATCTATATTTCTCCTCAGTCCACTTCCTACAAAAAGTATCCTGAAAATCCCCTCACACATCCAGGTAAACTTACCATGCATGACAGAAATATCTTGATGAAAAGTGCACATACGAGTAGCCTTCGCATAAAGTAAACTAATATTCAAATAAAAGCTCAATTCTGGCACAAAAGAATACACTCACAAAAGGCACCGAGAGCTATAGCTATTATATGATACATGTTGCAGCCGCTCTCATGGCCCACTTCCATCGCTTGCCCTTCTGCAACCGCTTCGGTTTCAGTGTTCTTTTGAGATACAATAGCATTGGCCATAAAACATTTTTAGTAGTGGCACGTGATTTCTCACAGTGATACGTCCACGGTTGCCCAGGAGCAGAGCGGGAATAAAAACACTAAAAATTCACGAAAACCAATGAAATATACGTACATATCTCGCAATCCTTGAAGTACCAACTCCATTCCCTTCCTTGGTTCGGGCTGTAGGGTAGTGTCGTAGCTTTTGTGAAACTGGAACCTCAACCGAGAAAATGTTTGTTGCAAAGTCTCTCGATGCAACACTTGCAATTTGTTCCACTGCACTGGGTTTGTGTTGTGTTATTGTTGTAAAATGACACGAATGGAGGAGCATCAAGTCGTAAGTATCAACTGGAAGTGGAAGTGTACTAGTCTACCGCCTGTAGTCGGTAGTCATGGTGCTGATGTTCATGGCTCGTGTGGGCTGTGTTCGCTCGTGCATTGATAATGCGGATTTATGTCCTCGATATTCTTAAAATATTAGTTTGTTTGTATTTCATGCTTCTTGGCGCGCTTTGATGATAGAGAATGGAGTTGCCAGAGTAGTGGCTCTTTATGTCAACATTTATTTGGCAGGTTTCAGTTATGTCAGTAGTGAAGGGAAGTTGAATGGAGTGCTCTGTCACTAAGGAAGACGGAAATAATTTTCATTACCATCGCGATGAATAGCTGAAGGAAAATACCACGAACGTATTTTAGTCACCTGTTCAGGCATCGATTCCTGGAACTTATTAAAAATCAACTCAAGCGGAATGAAGATATTATTGTGATGCGAGTAGATGAAAATTAAATTTATTTATTTTTGTCGCGCTTCCGCGTCACGGGAAGTGCCTGATTCCATTTGATGTGTGTCATTTTTGTGGCTTCGTAAACGTCTTATAAGACCTCAATAAAATACCGCAGAGCTGCTTAAGATAGGTGAATAGTTTAAATGTCACTCAATTCTGTATTTAATACGGTTAAATGTTAACTGAGATACCAGAAGACGAGGTGGTTTGAACTAGGACTAAAGTTAATTCGATTTCTTCAGACATTTTGCAGCCTTTATGGCACTGCTTCCACTCCCATGTGTCGGCCTTCATGGCGGAGCGGGAGCTTTGACATTCTACATGCTCACCTTTTTAGACATTAGATCCACAGACAGCAATAGTTCGCATGAATCTTTTTTTTTCTCCAGGTGCCTTTGATTGTGCCACTTTGATTCTCCTAGAAATTACGCTCGCATTTAACGGCCTCTTGAGCCAAGGCAATCGATTCAAGCCTGATCGCGCATATATTTGCGACGCCGAGGTAGTTGAAAGCCTTGTAAGTTTCCTTCTGCTTCTACAGTTCTCTTTTCTTGCAACTTCTACTCTGCTCAACTTTGCCTGCACATTTTTAGTGCGCAGATAATCAGCCAGTACTCCTCCGACTCCACCATTCGCTGAATTATATTTTCTGGTCCTGGTAGAGTATCCCTCCAATCTACGAAGAGTCTACATTCGAAGATCATGTGCCTCACGTCTTCCTCTTGGTTTGGACAGTCTTGCCAAAGAGGAGAAGTATCGTGTCTGAACGGCGTTGTCCAGGGTCATGAATTTTAAGCTCCTGGGTCAGTTGAATCTTGTACGGTTGTAGGCCCAAGTCACGTCGCAAAATTCGCCAAGGGGAAGCCTGAGAAAGACCGAGTTCTTGTGCACGGCAAAGAATCGACTGCCTCGGGTTCTGCTGTACATTTTCACGGACCTCGGCGATGTTTTCGGCCGATCTTGCGTTCCCTTGACGCACGAATTGTTGGATTTCCGAACCGGTTATCTAAAATTTGGCCACCAAACAAATTTGGCATTAGTAACTGAATAAGAAACAACAGATTTGACAGATGTCACCAAAACAACCCGCCCCAATTGAATAACCCTTTAGCAAAAAGTCACCATTGTAACCTTGCAAAACCGAGACGATACATAGATTGTGTAGGCCATTAGTATGTGCATTAATATGCGGCTTCAAAATCGTTAAGCACGGTACGAAAACCCGGGGCCGTCGCTTTGATAGGGGTACTCGTAATACGAATCGGTAGATCGATAGTGTACTCATCTGTCACCACATCGATATGTACCTGTCAGGCTGTTAACAAAACAATTAAATTTTTCCATTCATCTTTCATCATTTTTCATCATCGTTCTTTAGTCTGCTATCCGCTGTCAAAAAAGTTACATGCGACTTAATAAAATCGGTGTTTATGTGTGTGTGTACGATCGTAGGTTCACGTAAGTTTCTGAGTGACCCATATGTACATATCTTGGAAATCAGCTGATAACTAAGCTAAAGAAGAACTGCTTAAGATTTTTGAAAAAAAAAAACCGCAAACTGGCACTATCACAAGTACTCTGGTCTCTAGTTTTCAAGGATACCAAATGGGAGGTTGAAAGCCCGTGTAGACTTGTCTTTTTATTCATGGGAAACTCACGAACAGCTCTCGCTCGTGATCTAAAACATTTTTTTAAGCCTCTTGCTGACAAGTGAATTTCTGTATTGATCGGATCCTACGTCTACAATTTATGCAGGCGGTTGAGAATCTTAGAAGACACAGTCGACGTCATTTTCGTCGATTTTCACAAAAAAAAAAAACTCATTTACGAGTAAAGACTTTTCATCATTAGCTATGGCCTTTTCCCGACTTCCTTGATGGTTCCGTGCCGATAGCACTGCACGTCTTTGGAGGCATCCAACCATTCTGCTCCGAAAGTCGGTGCTGCATCGATTGAAACAAGCCGTAACCAGGAGGGGCTAAGTCTTTTAAATACAGCGGACATGACAGAACTTACAGTTAATATTTGCCAAAAAGTTTTTTACCAATTGATGTGTGTCCTTGAGCAAATTCTAGTCGTTTTAAGCTTCACTTCTCGATCAGTTGATCAGCAATCATTTCACCAAGTTTCAGCAGTTCACAGTGCATCATTCTCTCGTTTGTTTTTTTTTTTAATAGAAGGGCCAGATTTTTCTTGATATCCTTGATCTAGTTGATTTAGCCTACCTACGATTGGCTATGTTGAAAAAGTGATGCAGAATGTTGACCTTGAGGAGGTTCAGCGACAGGCTCACAGTTTTAGTAATTAAGGAGTTTGAGGTGACCCCCAGCTTGGCTAACTCATCCGCCCTCCCATTCCCCTCTATGTAGCTTGGAACCCAAAGGAACGTGATATCAGTCCAGCTGCTTCATGATCATGCTGTTTCTTGCTTGCATTAGTCCACCAGTTTAGAGAAGGTGGTAGCAGACGTAAGAGCCTTAACAGCGGCTTTGTTGTCGCTACAAATAGCGGTGGATGTGTAATTGGGGCGGGTTACGCTGACTATTTTTCACGCTTCCCAGATCTCTAGCACTTCAGCTTGAAAGATCTGTGAAACGGAATGAATTTGAGTTATGTCGAGCATATTTCCGATCCTACACCGTGCTGCAGCTTGAAGTGAAAATTAGAAGTTGGAATTTCGCGACTGGGTTACATGCTTTCCATTTTTCTCTATAAGAAAAGTTGAAACTATTGAAATCGAGGGAAGGTGTAATGTAGTCCGTAGGAAGCGAAGTCAAATTCGTTAGCAGAAGTGCCAGAGCTCTGCTGTGGCCACAGCCTGTAGCCCAAGCGTAAACTCTGGCCAAAGGTCGCTCTGCGATTTCACCAATCACAGAAGGAAAAATCCCTGATATGTTACTAAAATTACCACATCGTCCACGTACGCTACCATTCTTATTCCCTTGCTGTCCAGCTCAACTTTTGTAGGATAGGTACCGTTGATAACTAAGAGCCATAAGAGGTGAAATAACTCCACCTCAATTGGGTCAGCGCACCCAGGAAATTGAGTTGAGTCAGGAGTTCCAATATTTAGCAGCGTTTGTCCATGCTCCGTCCTCTCGTTCGATAAACGATGGGAAGAAGTTTCATTTAGGCGGATTCTTACTCAGTCTGGCGGTATCTTAAAGATATTTCAACAAACTACCTTCTCAATAAACACCACTCAAACATAGCTAGAAACGTGGTGGTTGGTACGGGGGGCCATTGGCCTCTAGAAATGTACACTGCCAGAATAGGCATACAGTCTAACACCCATTGCCGTAGTTGTTACATCATCAACACAGAAGAAACCCTGCACCATTGGTTGGTAGCAAGGACTTATTAAACTAGAAGTTACAAAATTCCCGTGATTTTTTGAACACACCTCGTACTCTGTCTAGAAATTGTCTTTCCAGCCAGACATACTACACTCGAAAATACTGTTTACCAAAAATGACTTTAAGTCCCATACTTGAATGCTGGGCTCTTTGAGCACATGACATCCTCAATGTTCAAAAGTCCGTAAAAGTGACTTTCAAAATGAAACTAGATCCAGATCCACTGGTACCAATAACCAAACAATTCCTTGACTGATTCGGAAGAAGATGAAAATCATGGTTAGTTTCCAGTGTTGACTTTCAATCAGTCGGTTCACGAAGTTCCTTGAACTCCCTCCTCAGATAGACATGAAAGCTAAGTCCCATGGCAACCCTACAAATCCTTTTGCCTCGTGACCAAGAACTTTAACAACAACTGCCAATTCGTAACGTCAAAACAGGTCAACATCATTTTTTCCCAGTCTTCCAACCCATTTAAGACTGAACTGTTTATTCATTTAACTTCTCGGTTTTCCTGTGCCGCATCTCCTGCCGATCCCCGTCCTCTTCATTTTGCCAGATATACTCGAATATAGGTCAGACTGTAGGCAGCATGGTTATTAAAAAATCATTTTTTTATATTTCCAGCTTTGCTAAATGGACGACTTGTTTTCCTGGTTTCTTTTATATTTTATTACTCTTTGCGGGTTTTGGTTTGTTTGTTTGTTTTTTTATCGCCGTGTACACAACCGTGCTGTCCTTATCGGGGAGCAGGAATGGAAGTTGAATGTCTGTTGGATAAATGTGTTACAGTCTCCCCGTGCTGTCAGGTCAAGGACCTGTTTTATGAGACCTTTTATTGCTGGAAAGTGATATATTAATGTTGCAATGCCGTCTGCAAGTATCGGGAATATTTAGTGTCCCAATTTCCCGAACAAGCGTTTACGAATGTGCTATAAAATGAACACAAAAAGTCATTTGGAGGACAGAATATAGTCAATTCTGGTCAAAAAATTTGGGTCAATAATAGTTGCGGAACATAAGATATAAGCAATCTTCGCTATAAAGGAAGCTCTCAAGTTGTCAGCATGATACCCCTTGTACACTCCACGCCCGTTGATTGCTCAATTGCAATTTAGATCACTTTATCAACCATCAGGAGACCGACGACTATCAAACGAAAGAGAATCCAAAATCGTTTCACGTACCATTTTAATAATAACCGTTGGTCCCGACGCGCCACCTCAACTATGCAAGTGTAATATTAAGTGCAAGAGTCAAAGCCATACGTTGCGATGAAAACGTCGAAAAAGCGAGCGAGCAAAAAGGAAGAGATCAAAAGAAAACGTTCAACGCACGCTCCCCGAACTGGCGTGAATGGGTCACATGGAAGCGCGCGGTTCCATGTGGGAGTACTTAAATAAATTTGCTCCAGCTTACGGTGTTAGGACTGCAAAACGTCAGTCTGTGTACACGCAGGCATGCAGAGCGTGCATTTCCGTAATAAAGATCCCACCATTCGATTAAGACGTCCTCCAGCAATCCGACGCTTGAGTTTCCCGCCCGCCGCATCCACATTTGCTTTTACTTTTTTTTACTCTTCTGCCTTTCTGCGCTGCACAAACTTAACAGGAAGAAATCAAAAATTAAATTTTAATTACCACCATACCGGGTCGGAATCAGGCCAAAATGGCTTAAGGATACAAGTGTGTCAATACTCCGATATTGTTGTGCGGCAATTAGACATGGCACTCGACTAGTGCGAGTCATAGACCGTAAGATGCATTCACGATAAAAATGTTAACAATTATCCAGGGGTATGAACGGCGTGCCATACCATCGTGTCAGGAGGCAATTTGAGGAAGGCGCTATTTGTGTGTTTCGCGTTTCGTGTTTCCGAGGTTCGTATATGGACGGACGTTTGTGTGCGTTAAGCATATAGAGTTGGAGGCAAATTGTTACGACTGCCGCAATAGCGGTAATTGAAAGGAAAGGGCTGACAATTTGTCGCGATAGAAATGGGCCTTAGGATGGGCCACACGCTAAGTCGGAAGCATGTCTCGCCCGTGTTCGCCTTTTGAATTATACAAATCGAATTGAAATGGCGCGTGAGCGAGGCGGAGATTTCTTTCGATTACTCGCGGAAAATCGTCATAAATTTTGATTAAGTTAGTTTGGGGAACTTGTTGACACGGTCAAAGTCGGATACTGATTAAAGGGAGTTGAGGAAATGGTTCACCTTTGACAAAGGTGCTGTGATTTACTTGTACCTCGAAGTTCAGGTTTGTTTCTGTTTTTTTAGTTTTAAAGGCTCTTAAAGGTGTTTTAAGACATTTAAAAAAGATAAGACACAACAGCTTCAAGGCGTCGTGCTGTATTGTGGCAACCCTTCTAACCCATGCGATCTTTAAATGACCGTCTATAAATTGATATACAATTTTGCTTTGAGTATCATGTACATCATAGCTTTGTGAGTCTTATAAAGCCAGAGTCGGTGTACAGACAAGACAAAAAATATATAAAAAATAAAACAATAGAAGAGAGTCTGCATGATTCTAAGGACAATAAGTTTCGCTATGAGCGCCAAAACAAAAAGTCGTACGAGCAATGTATAAAAAACAAAAGACACCGTTGAAAAGTTGAAGGACACTCAATATCAGGGCGCAATCAATAACTAGTTTACTCGATAAAGCAAGATAGGTAGAAGCAATATGATCAACACAACAAAATGTTGTAAGGTAAGCAGCGGAAAACAAGCTAGGCTCTTTGAAAGCTCCAAAGGGGAAGCCTTGACTCGTCCAAAAAATTCAATGGAGAGTGTTGGAAAACAAGATGAAGGGACAAACGAGCAGTTATTGATTGTGTACATCAATAACTCGATTCAGCCCGAAGCATTGTCAAGTAATAAAATCACAAAGACTAAAATGGCCTGGCAATGTAGAACAAATGGACAATAGACAAACAGTCAAAATTGTTATCGATATATTTTGAAATTAGTTCTCTTTGAGGCATCATTTGAAGATGAAACAAAAATATTTCCTTATTTAAAAGTACGAGTAGTATTTTACTGCGGGAAACTCAAAACATAGCAAAAGCACTGCTTGATCCACTTAAGGGATGGCATTCCATCAACGATGCGATAATCGCCGACTTTTTTTCACTCTCCTGATCCATTTAGTTACCCATATTCTCCGGTAATCTCAGTGCCCTTGAGCTAGTCATCATGGAATATTATAAAGAATCAAACCAGCCAATCTTTCTTGAGGATACAATGCCCATTATCAAGGTTTTCATGTTACCTCAAATGCGGTCGAACTGTGTTGTGTTCAATTAAAATTTTTAAAGTTCCCAAAATAATTTGAAAATTCGTATAATTATCTTGTTTTTTACAAGGAAGGGCTGTTTTAAACGGGGTCAAATTAAGTTAATCAGGATTCCGATGGTCGACAGTCAACATCGATGTTATGCATAGAATGGAGGACAAGCATATGACCCTTAGGGAAGTCAAATACTATGTGGATATCTAAATGATGAGCTGTCATTCTTCTTCTTCTTAGATGGCACTACAGTCCGGTGTGCACCTGGGCCTCAACCAACAAGCGTCTCCAGCTGGCACGATATTTTACCAGTTGTTTCCAGTGCCGCACTCCGAGTTGGTTAAGGGCCAATTCCACCTGTTTGCGCCACCTTAGATCCGGTCGTCCTTTTGCTGCGTCGTCCCACAGGGTAGGATTCGAAGACCCTTCGGGCCGCAGCTGTGTTGTCCATCTACACGGCCTAGTCATCTTAGTCGTTGTATTCGAACACGATGTCGCTGTATAGCCCGCACAGTCCGACGTTGTATCTTCTCCTCCACCTTCGGTTTATATAAACGGGACCATAGATTTAACGCACAATTTTCCTCTTGAAGCCACCAAGGGCATAATCATCCATCTTCGTTAAAGTCCAGGCCTCTACGGCGTAAAGGGGGACCAGGATGATTAGTGATTTATATAGTGCTACTTTAATTTTTCGAGAGAGGGCTCTACTTCTCAATTGCCTCATTGTTGTTGCTGGTCACTAGTGAGCCAAGGTAGACGAAGTCCTCGACAACTTCAAATTTGTAACCGTCAATTGTGGCGTTCTGGCGAAAACGTCTTCTTGGACCCTCGTTCACCGAAAGACTCATTTTAGCCGCTTCTGCTTTCCTATTTGACCATCTGTCCGTCTGTACGCATGTGTCATAGATGTTTGCGTGAAGTAAATATGAATTATAATGTATCGTATCCCAAAAATAGATGGTGGGTGAACTGGGTTTATTCATCATTAGGGTTCATGTATTTGGTTCTGTAATTTATATATCATTCACAGTTTATAATTCACATTCACTTCGCGCAAGCTTGTAGATATATGATATATGCCGACAGACAGGAAAGCATTTGCATAAGTCTTCCCTAACCCTAATAAGGTTGTAAAATAAAAGCGACTAACACTTGTATAACGAGTTTAAACGGATGAAATGCACTACAAATCGGTATCACAAAATCGGAACACTTTTGGTCATCATTAATCGCCAGATACACAGCTACGGGAATTGTAATCGATAAATTTAAACGTCTTGAGCAGGTGAATGATGCTAGCTCCTCAAATCGCGTTCGTCTGGTAGGACCGGCTGAAAATATCGCCGCCGTACCTGATCATTGAACAGGTGATCACAATGACATTGAACTTCGATGGATGAAGATACTAAAACGGATCTTGGTATGGTCTCTTAACTGCAATATTTTCCTGAGACAGTCTTCCCACTAGGGCCTTAAATCGGGTGGCAAACTTTCATTTCACTCCTATTTCCTTTTCAACGTTGTCTGGAATAGTGTCTTCAACTTGATAATTGTTGGACTAATTATTCCCAAGGGATCATTCAAGCTAGGGCCGATAAAATATTACGCCTTCTACCTCGAGACGAATTGAGCACACTGGACCGATCTTAGTGGTACGGACGGATAATTCGTCGCTAAACAATCCAAGTGAGGCCCAAAACCTTCTGTTGCACTGGAAACTCCTCCGACGCGACTGCACTTCGGACGTTTGAAGGTTCATGGAAGCAGTGCTCATCACCTCACTGGCTTCCCTCCAATCACGCTCGCCTTCAGCAGCAGATTCTACGCTGAGCATCAGGTCGTCCATATAGAAAATGTTCTGCAACATTTCACAAGTCTGTGTAAACCTTTTCTTTTTGTGTGGTAAATGATGACGAATAGTAGCAGTTAGTAGAAATGGACTGCTACAAACCCCGAATGTAACCCTGGTCATTCGAAATTCCTGATACTTCTCTAATGTTGCTGGAGAATCTGACGGTACCAGATAGATCTGTGTGCATATCGGTCGACATCGCTCAATAACATTTGTAAAAACGCTTTTTTGATGTCGGCGACAAGACCCACCTGTCCCAGACGAAATTTTAAAACTATCTTCAAAACATCGGGAAGCAAATTTTTGCTTGTCAGCAGCTGACTGTTGAGGAAAGAGGCGTCATCTGTCTGCATGGACGCATCGAAAACAATTCGCATCTTCGTAGTCGTGCTGTCCTCCTTGTACACAGGGTGGTGTCCTGTTGACGAAAGCGTTTGAACAGAATCCGCTATTACGTCGGCAACCATCTGAAGAATGCTGTCATTATACTCCTTGAATTTCTTGCGGTCCCTAGAAAAACGACGAAACAATCCATTTAGTCGACTTACCGCAAAACTTTTGTTGCTGCCACAAACACTTGACTCATTCCAGGGCAAGCTGGCTTCATAATGGCATCCCATTATTAGACGAGTGGCTTGTCTTGTCTACTGGCTTGTCATTTCTTGAGTAAGACGCTGTTTCTCGAACTCCTCTCCTCGAATTCCAATAGATTCTAAGGCCCACATAGCGGAAAAGTCCGGCTCACTAACGACGCCCACATTGCTCACGAGCAACAGCTGGATGATGTCATTTTTCTTAGATCCATTCGAGTGAAGACCCTGGAGCGGTTAGCCAAATATTGTGCCCTCAAACGGTCAGACAGACGGCGCTGTTTTCCTGTTACTACAGACCAATAATGATCGGCTCCGATCAAAATGCTAATTCCTTCCTAAACGTTGAGATCCACGGCAACACAATCGACCAAATTTAAGCCGCGATAAGATTTACAGGATGACTCTGTGGCTATGGGTCACTGCACTTGTCATATTCTGTTATTTCTTCGTTATCTCTTTTATTCTCTCCTTCTTTCCTACGATGGTAATAGACTCGTAGTTCAGCAGGTAGGCAACGTAAGAGAATTGATTTCAACATAATGTCATATCTCTGCGAAGGGAATTGTGATCACCTTGCAGTGTATTTTGCATAAGAATTCTGGCCTACATGCCTATGAAGCCCATTTGAAAAGTGGATTGAAATCAAAACGCCATGCACAGCGCATTTTTGACACAACATTGTTTGAAGTGTGTAGGCTTTAAAACCTTAGAAAAATAGTAGAACAGCCTCTCCATTGTCGAGTGGCAGTTTTCTGAGACTTTTGTGGACGCGGTGTGATTTAGCCCTATTTTCGGAAAAAATATTGACTTAAGCTGATTCTATAGAGATTTATCTACACATGGCATCATTGCGATGCTGAGTGCGCTAGAGCTGAAAAAAAACAGGTTAGGGCATAAGAGACAGTTTTACAATAGCGTTCTTATTTTGTTTACTCCTTCTACTTACTTTACTGGGTGTCCTGTTTTAGTATTGTGTCAATTCTATCCTTTCATTGCCATTGGTGATCTTAAAGAATTATTTTAGGCATTATCTGCACATTCAATCCCCACCACCTCTTCTACGACAATACGCTTCCATTCATCTTTCATTTGACTCCAAGTTTCGCCAATCAGGGGGTGGCTATGTGTTTCTCCCACCGATGCTCGGGATCATTTGGTTATTATCATTCTGTAGCGCTCGCCATTGATGGTGACAGCCTCATCAACGTCGCCTTCGAAAAACTACAGACCAATGACGCTGCCGCCTCGAAATACACACCAAAGGGTGGTTTTTTGAGGATGCATTGTCATCTTGTGAGCGGGTTGCGGCTTATTATTCGGTACAATGGTAGTCAACACCGACTGTCGAGCGGAAGGTCTGTAGTTTAAGTCTGTCCATGGCAAAGAACAACTCCTATATGGAAAAACTATGCAACAGCATCAGTTGTGAAAATGGCATAACACTCGCAGTATAAGATCACTTAAAAATTCATACTCATTTCAATATAACACCCTAATGACATGAAAATAAAAAAGTTACTGTGAACTACAACCAATGCGACTAATTCAGTCGAATCTCTCGAACCCTATCTAGGACAACCACTCCCGGAGAGTAGTGAACGAACATCTTCGACACAAACCATGCAGCGTATTCGTCCAGGTTGTGTGACAAACACCATAGAACGTACATTCTTGAACCTGCGCGATCTCTATAAAAAAAACAAAAGTGCGCCTCGTCGCTGTATATGATTTTTCGGCCAGAATTTGAGTCCTTTTTCAAACGCTCCAAAGCCCAATCAGCGAACAACCGGCATTGGCTATGGAACGACGACTTTCGCCAAGTTGAAGTCTGCGAAAGGCCGAGCTTTTGTGCGCGTCGAGGAATCGACTGCCGCGGCGATGTTTTCGGCCAATTTTGCATTCCTTTGACGTACAAATTAATTACCGAACCGGTCGTCTCAAATTTGGGCACCAAACGTGGAAGAGTCAACTGTGAAGGGCTACCAGGTCCACCGTAAAATGGACGTTGGAACGTTTGCACTAACGAACACTTTTTATAATTTAGACGTACTGTGCAATAGTATAACTTGCCATGATGAACAACAGATTAGAGACATATGTCACCAAATCAACATGGCCTTCACAGGCCTCCAAAATCTACCCCCGCCAATCGAAAAACCTTTCACATTGATCTTATCCATATGTCTACCGCGAGCACCACTGCAACAAACCATTCTTTGTGACGATTTTCGATCACTTTTACCGAAACATTGCCGAGGTCCTCAACGTCGTAACGTAATAATAGGAAATCGCACGGACTTAAGCCAAGAGCTCGGTGGCCATTTGACTAAGGTCTTTTTGGGGATTAACGATGTTTTCCTTCAAAAGATCGATTTTTTGATCAGCTAAGTGGCATGCGGGTTCATCTTGTTGGGAACACATATCATTAAAATCAGTTACATCCAATTCTGACGGAAAAAAATTGTTCGACATGTCACAATAGAGACCTCCATTGACCGTTAAATTTTGATCATTTTCATCTACGGTTTTCAAATACGGTCCAATCACACCCCCCTCCTGACATTCACACCACACTTTTTGTGGATGCAATGGAGTCTCGTGGAGTTGAAGATAATTTTTCTATGACACTCATGATCTTCTTCAAACTTTTGCAGAGCCCACTCGGACACATTTTGGGGACTCGAATGGTCAAGAAGCTTAAGTTTTTGAGTTAACGTAACCTTGGGTGTACGTTAAGATCTTTACCACGTGTACTCAGAGATTCATAAATCCTGTGAAAGTCGTGGAATTAACTGATTTGACTTATTTTGAACTGCTATATGTATTTTCAGTACTTCGACCTATGAGTTGTCTCATTGGCACCAGAGCACTCAACCGTGAATACGTGACTCAAATTTATCCACTATAGCAGGCACAGGCTCAATTTGTAAGCCGTCCCCGGTAATGTCAATTAAACAGCACAAAACGACTTGAACTAAAAGTTATGACGTTAATCTCTCCATTTCTCATCAGCGACATAAAATGACAATATCCCCCTAGTCCAACCTAAGATATTGATCTGCACAATAAATCAAACAAATTATGTTTACCAATTCATCTCGACTTAAGTCCATCCAGCTAAGCTGACTCCGAATAGATATTTCTCATTAAATTTACATAAATCGAAATACCAGGGACGGAACTAAAACTTCTTATCTCTACAAACGCACTAGTTTCCTCATCTTTTGCCAGGAAAATCTAATTTTTTTCCCCTTTTCTTATCCATACAGATTCGTCTCCGGGCGACCCCAAGGCAGTCGAAGCCACAAAAGAAAAAGCAACATCACAAGAACCAACGTCAGGAACTCAACCGGCAGCAACGAGAGCAGTAGTAACAGCAACGACATCATCGTCTCCGCTATCTCGCAACGCCATTCGACGTACAAATAGTGAACGTCATCCGTGCAACTCGAACATCGACACATCTTCCGCCAAAGTTATTCTAAATTTCAAGGATACAATGGCATTACGAATAAAAGCCAACCGCAAGGACTCACGAGATATATTCCTAAACAGCGGCGGCATCACTTCCATGCAACAGAGTGTCGGATTGTTCCGACCCCGGGATCCACCTCCACCACCGCCGACAGCATCAGTGAATAATCAGCAAGAACGACGTCTAAGTAACAACCATACGAATGGTACCACAAAGGAAACTACACAAACGCCAGCAGCTTCCAACAAAACTCAAACAATCCTGATAACCAGCACAAAAGACGATGACAACGAAAACAACCACGACTACGATACCGTGAACGACGACGACGGCAACGCTACAGATGACGTTGACAAGAGCGGCAACAACAAGCATAACCGTCACCAACAACAACACCATCCGCAGCATTGGCAAGAATTTCCTTCAAGGAACCGCAGCTTATCAGTTAGCAGCTCGGGATTAGACGAACAAAAACAACCATTGAGTGGAAGAACGAACAACACCACTCACATCGCTGCGGTCGATAGAAGTGCCAATTCCTGCCGAGCAGCATCGAATATTTATGAGGCATTCGATAGCTTAAGCCCGACACTTGCCGAATCAACCCCATTCCCGCCACAGCCATCGACCAAATACACTTTCGCAAGCGCATCTCAGCCCAATCGAACCATCTTTCGCGTAGCGCCCTTCAATAAAACATCCTCCGAGATACATCGTTTAAAAATCACCCACACCGACGACGACACCAAGGCCTCGGGCACAAGAAATACCCACAACAATGCGAATAGCCAGAAGAAAACCTCAATCCTTATCAATGGTGACGATTGCTACTCAACTGTAAATGTCACCAACGATACTCCATTGTATCAGTCCTCGGTTGTCGTAGCAGACAGCAGCGCTGTCGACCCCTTGCTCAAAGTAACATCCAACACTGTCACAATAAATGTCGTTAGCAGTAGTCCCCGGACTCCCGAAGAGGAACTTATCTACATGAATAACAAAATCAACACACTACTCAGCCGAGGCGCCACCAGAGCCATCATTCCCATCACAGGATGCAGCACTTCCATCAACACTGCACCCACTGCCGATTCTCCCGAACCAATAAAGACCTCGCCTAAACGAGGACGAACTTTGATTACCCTGGACTACGACAAGTCCCCCTCTCCGCTCGGTAGTAGTTGCAGCAACTCCAGTAGCACACAACCCTCATCCCCGGATGGTGACAGTGCAACGAACGAGGAAATCTTCTCCCATGAAGAGGAACTGGTCAAGGTACTCCGAAATCCAGTCGAAGCCGTTCGCCGTAACCTAGTGCCACATGTATGTGGCAAAGCGGAAACCCCAAACCTACTCCTCGAACCGACCAATCCGACTGACGATGAAAACAAATCACTCAAGCGCAACCGAAAACGTCACAAGAACAACAACGAACTCACAGTTCCATCGCCTACACACTGTGGAGTCACCGAACGAAGCAATTCTTTTGTTAGTAAACTCTTGGAAGATCCCACCCTAAGCCAACTTGCCGAGGGACTCGAAAGTGACGTTGTAGTTAAACTTATCGAGAACTCACTGAAGCGGCTCAAAGAGTCACGGAACAGTCTAGACACAACCGGTACCAAAGACAACGAGGACATGAACCGTCTGATTAACATGTCCCTGCAGCGTATCAAGGAGGAACGTCAAAAGCTTGAAACCAATAGCCAAAAATCCCTTCCAACCCATGACGCCGATGACCAACATGAAGTCCAGTCGAACCGCGGCAGCATCAGTTCTGGAAATAGTTTCTCATCCGCCAACTACGAAATGTTCGACTTTAGCGATAATAACGAATCCGATTGCTACCAGAGCTGCTCCAGCGAACTCGCTGTCGATGTCGATGCTCCCCAGGAAACCCGAAGTAAGTTCTACCAAATGCTCGTCGATGCCACTCTTGCCGAAATCGAGATCTCAACGAATGCCGATGAGGACCATCATTACGAGTCGATCCGTGGAATTGGCAACAATAACAATGGCGATCCTATCTACGAAGAGATCACCGATATTCCACCGCCTCTGCCACTCTCGCCACCGCCCCTTAACGATCCGGAACTCGAGAAGAAAGCAGCGCGATCCATGTTCGAGGGCGCATCCAAATACGACATCCTTTCGTACCTGGTCGATGCCAAAGAACGAGGCTTGGTCCGTGAGGAGTCCTTCGAGTACAATATCAACAACACCTCGAATCCGATCATTATTGAAGAGGAGAACGATACGCTTAGCGATCTCAAACAAATTTCCGATTTGAGCAGTCGCATTAGTCATCTTTCTGTAACCAGTGATTCCAGCGAGGATAACTCTAGCTTGACAAGTAGCACAACCAATGATCGTCTGTCCGTTCTCTCTGCCCTTCGTAAGGGCACGGCGTCCGAAATCGAACGAAACGACTCGGGAGTAGGCTCGGAGACGAGCAAATCTTCCCGCAGCAAATACCAAAACAGTCCACAGACCTGTTCCGTGCTCAGTAAAATTAGTCCGATTCATCTCTGTGAAGACTGCGACGGACCTGTTGAGACACAGGTTACCGATTCCGGGGTGATGTTTGCACCGCTAGTGTGTCGTAAGTGTGGTAAGAAACGGGCGGAACGCAAGGAGATCATTACCGAGATCGTCGAGACCGAGGAGAAGTACGGTCGAGATTTGCAGATCATTCTAGAGGAATTTTGCCAACCCATGCTGGTGGCGGGATTGCTTACCCAAGAGCAACTCTCTGCAATCTTCTTGAATACCGAAGAATTGCTCGAGAACAATCAGACTCTTGCCGAACGGATGCGCGACGCGCTCGACATTGCTCTGGAACAGGGCGACGATGACTTGCTCACGGTGAATATAGGAAAGATTTTCCTAGACTTTACCCAGATGCTTCATGCCTTCGAAAGTTATTGCGTACGACAAGCGGGCGCTAGTTTATTGCTCGCGAACATGGAGAAGGAAAAGGAACTGCTAAGGATCTTCCTGAAGGTGTCGCAAATGGAGAATACCGTTCTGAGACGGATGAACCTGAACTCCTTCTTGATGGTAAGTTTACAACGTGTCTATGGTGACTTGGATTAATGATCGTTATGTCCATATTTGTAGGTTCCAGTGCAGAGGGTGACCAAGTATCCACTCCTCTTGGCCCGTCTCTATAAGGTGACTCCTCCACATTTGGATGGTCGCGATTTACTCAAACAAGCTCAGGAAAAAATCGAGCTTCATCTCAATCACATCAACCAGGAAGCGAAGGATGTACCGACCAAGTTGTGGCGTCGCATCTCATCCTCTAGTCCGAACCGACGAGCATCCTGCGAGATCGACATGATCAATATCAAGCTACGCAAGATGGCCATTGATATTCTTGAATGGAACCACGACGAAGTCAGGTTCGCAATGGAGGGTAGACTTCTATACACCCAGCCGACAGACAGTAATTGGAAAAAGGGACGCACAATCAAGTTGAATCCGGTAAATGCGCTACTCGTGACCAATGGAAAGGTAAGTATCATGGAACGAAATTGTTTTGGCAATAATGATGACAGCGTCTCAAAACAGCCAACTGCAAATTATAAGGCCGAGAAAGCGGCGACGGATCACCTTAATTTCCCCAAGCATACTGGAATCCGCGAGGCATCCCTACTTGTAGTCAAAGAGAAATGCGGGCGTTACACTCTCATCCGTGAACCACTCTACCTGGACCGTTGCATAGTCTGCACTGAAGCCGACTGGGATGATTACTTTGAACTTCAAGAGATTTCGTCTAAGGATACTTTTATATTTAAGGTACTGCAGTGACACCCTATCCTCTATCTCATTTCACTTTACCCTCTCTCTCTCTCTAGGCTGAAGATGGAGTCCGCACGAAACAATGGTACACACAGTTGCAATACCATGCCCAGGGCATGGGCGCCTGGCGGAAGCGACGCAACGCCCTGGCCAACATCATGATCAATGGCATGCTGTCAAGAGCCTAAGAGTCACCTGCACGACGCGTCCGACAACGAAAAGTTATTATAAATATATTTTTTTGACTTTCTCTTTTACGTTTTTTGTTTAAATAAAATTTTACTAATCCTTTTTCTATTAATATTTTTCCTATAAATAGTTATTCGTATGACCAATTATAATTATAGTTGTTTACTAATTAACCGATACAGTGTATGTACCTATCTTATAGCGTAAAACAAAAACACGTTTTTAATATAAATTGTTAAGGCGGTATCAGTGTTAGAAATTAGGTTTACAGATCGGTCTTGAGTTAAGTAAATTATAAATACAAATCAACTCGAAAAATTATTTTAATGTTATTTAATTAGAGAGACAAATTCGAATAAAGTAGTTTGTGTAATTAAATTTTGTGAATTTTGACTTTAGACCTTAACCGGATCAACCTATTTTAGTACTTCAGAAAATCAATTGACTTTGGTCAGTTACTGACTATTTTATTGGGTTTTTTTAAGAATATAATAGACAGAAGTGTATTTCACTGAACGATGTTCACTCGTGGGTGTCCGGAACAGAAGTGTTCCAAAAATCAAAATGTCCGATCCCAGTGTGGTATGTCATCTGAAGGCTCCTTTTCGAGGCTCGTAGCTCCGTTCACTCGAACAAAAGCAATAATAGTGACCGCTGACATTGGGTGCGTTCACGCTTGCTACAAACTAATTTTCGATACTACGGAATACTACTAGACAACACTAACACTGCGAGTAAGCCATCAATGCTCACATTGTATCCATTCAAGAACCATGGGTGTGGAACAAACGCCTGTGTGGTCTTGGTGGCATACTTGATGCTACAATCCTTTATGATGAGCGAATACGCTATCGGCAACCAAACTTGGTCAATTCTGTGGTCAAGATCTGGTAGCTGCGAAAGTGAGCTACAAGGCGCACGGAGAAATTGAACACTTCGTCGTGGCGTCTGCTTACTTCCCCTACGACTCGGTACTACCCCCGCCACCTAAGGCGGTTTCCGAACTCGTAGAGTACTGTGAAGCCAGAAGGATTGGACTCATCATCTGTTGCGATGCTAACGCTCAAAACACATTTTGGGGCAGCAGCAAATGCAACCGGAGAGGAGACCATCTTTTAAACTTCATTCTTTCGTCTGACCTTTTCATCAACAATGTTGGCTCTCAACCAACCTTTGTGACGGCGAGACGACAGGAAGTGATTGACCTAACCTTATCTAACAGGCATGCGAAGGCCATCACTAACTGGAGAGTCTCACCAGATGTTACGCTGTCAGACCATAGATACATCGAATTCCAATTGAAGTGCGGGATCTCTCCCTCGCAGCCCAAGCGGAATCCGAGAAAAACAGACTGGGTGCGATTTAGGGAGGAGCTTGAGAAATCCACTCAAGCCCCGCCTAAACTCAAAACTAATCAATCGGTGGAGGATGCAGTTCATAACCTGAACAGCGCCATCACTAAATGTTTTGAACTCGCATGTCCTGTCAAAAAACCTCCCAACAGGAAGCCGGTTCCCTGGTGGAATGCTGAGCTCCAACGGCTTCGTAGGGAAGCCAGAAGTCTTCTGAACAGATCGCTTAAATCGAATTCGGAAGATGACTGGAATAAATATCGATCGAAGCAGAAGGAATATAAGAAGCTTATTCGAAAATCGAAGAATGATTCCTATAAGTCCTTCTGCGAGGAGATCAAATCCCTGAGCGCGACCAGCAAGTTGGTTAAAGTCCTCAAACGAGGAAAATCGACAAGGCTGGAGGTACTCAGAAAGTCTGATGGTACCTTTACCGAGTCTAAAGCAGAAACTCTTAGTTTACTGTTTCAGACCGATTTTCCGGGAAATCAGACTGTCATCGGCTCGTTGCACACTCCCTCATTGGATACTGCGGCTGTAGCGATGAAAACAACTCGGCGTAGCTGGTATGTTGCGTCACGCGTGGCAACTACTGAGGCCATTGAATTTGCTGTGGCATCCTTCGATGGCTTTAAGTCGCCAGGCACTGATGGGATATACCCCATTATGCTGCAAAAAGGTATATGACAGCTGCTTCCTACACTGAAAAGAATTTTCACTGCTAGCCTGGCACTTGCCTACATACCTATCCCTTGGCGCGCGGTGAAAGTGGTCTTTATTCCCAAAATAGGGAAAGAGGATTACTCACTAGCCAAGAGTTTCAGACCAATAAGTCTAACATCATTCCTGCTGAAAAGCATGGAAAGACTAGTAGAGTTACACGTGCGCAAAGTTGCCCTTCGAATGCATCCTCTGTCGGACATGCAACATGCTTATCAGGAAAATCCTGCGAGACTGCGCTTCAAAACCTAGTTGGGAGAATTGAATGCGCTCTCGAAAGGAAAGAGTACGTACTAGGCATTTTTGTCGACATTGAGGGAGCTTTTGATAACGCTACTTTTGACAGCATGTGTAGGTAATGCTGCTAGACGGCATGGCGTAGATGAAGCACTGGTTTTGTGGATCAAAGCAATGCTCGTGCACAGGACACTGATCGCTGATGCAGGCCTCGAACATTGTGTCAAGTCTGGAGTAAACAGGGGCTGCCCGCAAGGTGGCGTCTTGTCTCCGCTGTTATGGTGCATGGTGGTCGACTCTCTGCTAGATGCTCTCAATGCCTCTGGAATCTATGCCCAGGCCTATGCGGATGATGTTGCTGTTCTCTCTGTCGGCTCATGTTTAGCGAATGTCTGTCTCAAAGCGCAGGCGGCGCTAAACGTGATCGAAGACTGGTGCACGAGAAATGGGCTGTCGGTTAATCCTCTTAAGACCGATGTCGTTCTCTTCACGAGAAGGAGGAAAACAACTGGCATTGCTCAGCTGGTGCTAAAAGGCATTCCCATCCCCATATCCAAGGAAGCTAAGTATCTGGGAGTCATTCTAGATAACAAACTTCTCTGGTCAAAACATGTTGAGTCCAAAACCACCAAAGCGCTGTCAGCTTTCTGGTAATGCAAAGGTGCGTTTGGCAAAACATGGGGCTTATCGCCGAAAAAGGTCCTTTGGATCTACACGGCAATGGTAAGACCGATAATCTCATATGCATCGGTTGTTTGGTGGAGCAGGCTGACACGAAAACACGCTGTGGCTTCACTCACCAAACTCCAAAGAGCGGTCTGCCTCAGTTGCACGGGGGCTTTCCCCAGCACAGCGGGAGCTTCTTTGGATGCTATGATGAACCTTCCACCCCTTGACATATATATCAGAGGGTGTGCACTGAAAACTATTTCTCGCCTAAAGAGGAATGGTCTTTGGTACAACTCGCAGTGGAGTGAAAGTGTACTTGAGAGAGAAATATCCTACGATCACTGTCTCATGGATATGCCCTCTGACGCAATGACACCTGCCATCCTACTGCGCTGTAACTACGCAGTCACATTTCCTTGGCGTCAGGACTGGCTTTGGCCAGACACTGAAAGTGGAATAGAATGTCTTCGCATCTTCACAGATGGCTCCAGGACTGATCAGGGATCCGGCGCCGGAGTTTTCTTCGAGCGCGAAAACATTCGACTGCACTTCTCGTTAGGAAAATATGCGTCTGTCTTCCAGGCGGAGATTTACGCAATCCTTATGGCCATGCTCTATGTTGTGAAACACAGATGGAGGGGAAAGATCATATGTGTCTGCAGTGACAGCCAAGCTGCACTCAAAGCTGTATCCAATCCTCTGTCCAACTCCAAACTAGGGCATGAACTCAAGACCTTTTTGAACAAAGTCGGAAGACTTAATTCACTTAGGCTTGTATGGGTTCCAGGTCACTCTGGAATCCCAGGAAACGAGATCTTCGATGAACTCGCTAGAAAAGGCTCAGAGGAGAGTTTCTCAGGACCTGAACCCGCCTTAGGTCTACCAGCTTCAACGGTTAAATCTGACATCAATGACTGGGTCTTTAACGTACACAGTCGCAGATGGAAGGAATATCCAGGATGCAGGATGACTAAGCGCGTACGCCCTGACGTCTGTAAAAAGTCCGCAACATTCTTCTTATCCTTAAGGAGAAATGACTGCAGAAGGCTAACGGGCGTCATTACGGGCCATTACACTTTTGCCAGGCATCTTTACGTGCTTGGCATCAGTGAGACGCCTACCTGTGCTGCTTGTTGCGAGGAGGACGACACAGCGGAACACTTTCTCTGCGACTGTCCCGCCTTCGCTCGTGCACGGTGGCGCACCCTTGGGACCGATGTGGTGGGTGCCGAATCTCTTAGCTCAACATCACTGAAGCCCCTCCTCACTTTTCTCCGGACAACGGGGAAAATACAATAAAGACAAGGTGTCTGTCTGGTAGTACAATGGACCAGTACTTGTGTCTGAGTGCTCCAGTAGATAGTAGAAGCCTCCAACAAAATAAAAAAAATAAAAAAAAAAATCAATGCTGAGTGCTTCATGGACTGCGCCGACTCGGTTCTGTTGAATGGGACAATCCTTGTTTCCATGAGTGGGGTCCCCACAGCGGAAGCAGGACCCAGGGAGTCGTCTCTCCTTCGGACATCCAGCGGAGGGGTGCCCGTGTCCCGAGCAATTAAAGCAGCGCATTTTCTAGGAGGTTGGTGCTTGAAGTGCGAAGGCGGCTGGACTTCACACTGAAATTGACGGCATGATGTTGGCCTGATGTTGGCGGCCGGATTTCTTCGCTGGATCGTAGCACGACTCAGTCGCTGAATGTGCGTTGGCGATTTTTCTTCTTCTATTCTGAGCATATCCACCATGTGCTTCTTGGCCAAAACTCGATTCATCGTTTTGATCCGAATAAATCCCATTCATCCGTTAAGGTCTCGATTTGAATTTAGTGGTACCCCACACCTGAGCCTTATGCCCATATCACAATACTGCGTTAGTGCTATCGTTTTCTACGTTACGAGAGAAATGCTTCAAGCATGCGTTGAAATGACATTTCAAATTTATCAGCTGTTTTCATGACAAAACTCTCAATAAACAAGCGCCTTTTCCTGTGTTATTTGCATTTCTTTATTTTGTTTTGTTGTTTCAATGTCGAAAGAAAGGTGGGTTCGCGAGCTTAATCTCTGCAGAGATTCCGACGGATTTTATGCAACCAATTTTCAACAAATGACAAGGAAATCGTCGTTCTTGACCAAGCCAATTATTTTTTCTTCAAAAGACATCTGAAATAATGTTTTTGTTATTAATTGTACTTTTTATGTCATAAAATCAATAAATTCTTACCTTTTTAATATTTCCTTTAAGTTCCGCCAAAATCAAAACATGTCCGAAGTCCGAATACGAAATTCTCAAACTGACAACGCACAGAAATTTCCAATCTGTTTGACTTTTGTGTACTTTGGTTACGTACTCTCACCGCTCTCATTTTTTCTTATTTTCTCTCATTTATAAACAAACGTAAGCAAGCCAACGCAAAAGCAGTATTGTAGAATGCGCCATTGAATTGCCTGTGTTGAATGTTAAACGTCACTCGAAGTTAGTACTAACGCAGTATTGTGATATGGACATTAGTACTTTAGCGAAACCAACTAAATTTGGACAAAACAACTGAATATTTTATCTGGCTTAGAAAAAAACCATAAAATCGCAACGTCTACTCATGCCAAAAAAGAAATGTCCGACTTCGGTATGGTATGTCATCTAAAGGCTCCTTTTCGAGGCACGTAGCTTCGTTCACTTAAAAAAAGCGATGATAATGATCGCTGACATGGGGTGCGTTCGCGCTTGCTACGAATTATTTTTACAATACTACAAAACCTACATTTTTCGATCACCCGATTTTGTGTAATCAATAACTTTTGTCCGTATGGGCAGTGGAGGAGCTTAGCTCAACCACATAACTTCCACGTAAAATAATATTTCCTTCGAATCCTCCCAAAAATTGTTTATTGGCAAATCCCCGACAGTGCAATCGGATCCTTAACAAGCAACAACAATCTCTAGAGTCTCTAGCTGTCAGATGAACTTAGTCAGATTTTATGTCCGAATACAGGGGGCACGTTCGAAAAGTGGTTGGATTTTTCTGAGTTACTGCGCATGATTTTTAGTTCATCAAAATGTCGACAAAAGAGCTCGGCCTTAGAACCGAGTCTAATAGTGCTAAATTCAGGATATAGGAGATCATTTCTTAAATATAGCTTTATAATTGGCAGTTGTGGTAAATAATAAATGAATTTTCAAGCATCTGGTTTTTAATTTTCAAAAAAAGTCAAATGAAAATTGGAAAAATGTATACAATTTTTACTTAAGTTGATAATCCATGTCTGCCACTCAGAGCCATATTAAGTGTAAGTTTTGATCACTTCTACATTTTAAGTAGACGTGGGATTAAATTTTAAATTACTTTTTCGAACATATTGACTGGTAGCGCCTATAACACATGTAATGATGCCTTCCTGTACTCCAATTGACGCTGGCTTATTTGACGTACATATCTGCGTACAAATTAGTCCAAAAGCGTGAAACCGCACGGTTAAGTCGACCAATTCACTGGTCCAAAACGAGAGATAAATTGAACTCGTTTCTTGATTGGTCCATCGATTCTAGCGCTGTGGGGCATTTAATGTCCTTGTGCTTCAGTTTTGTATGAGCTGTATTCTACAAGGTTTTAGACCAAGATCCTTTCGTAAAATCTTCCACGCAGTCAAGTAATACAGCGCCAATTGCTCATAAACACTGGTGGATACAATAGCAATATTTTCTTCTGTATGCACTCTACGCATCCGAGTACTGGAGGGGCAGCTATAGAGCATGGAGAGCGTTATCATAATATGTTGGCCAACTATGTTTGCTCAGAATTGAATTAACTGGGCTTGGAAAGTCCCTGATTTCAAAAAGATGACGCTGCCGCCCACTTCTTCTTCTTCTTAGCTGCCGTTACAGTCCGGGGTGTACCTGGGCCTCAACCAACAAGCGTCTCCAGCTAGAACGGTCTTTTGCCAGTTGTTGTTTATTTGCTATTTTGTGTTGTTGTCGCTGGTCACTGGTGAGCCAGGGTAGACAAAGTCCTTGACAACTTCAAATTTTTAGCCGTCAGTTGTGGCGTTCTGGCCAAGACGTCGGTGTTGTGCGTCTTTTTTGGATGACAGCATACATTTAGTTTTTTTCTCGTTCACCGAAAGACCAATTTTAGCCGCCTCTGCTTCAATGCTTTTGGAGACTTCATTGACGTCTTGATGTGCTCGCCCAATCACGTCAATGTCATCCGCGTACCAAAGCAACTGCGGAGATTTGAAATAGATCGTACCTCTTGTGTTGGCCAGTGGGTCTCGTATGATCGTTTCAAGCATGATATTGAAAAAGTTACATAACAGTGCGTCACCTTGCCTAATCCTTTTTTAACATCGAAGGTCTTGGTTAATTCGCTACCGACCTTGATGGAGCAGCGAAAATTCTCCAATGTCATCCTGCACAATCTGACGAGTTTGGCAGGGATGTTGAAACTAGACATGGTTCGGTATATCTCCCTGTGCACACTGTCATAAGCGGCCTCAAAATCGATTGTATATATTGATTTGGAATTCTTGCGTCTTTTCCAAGATCTGCCTAGCCTGGAACCACTTAAAAATTTACTTAGATTATCTACAAAGGTGCACGATGTTAAGGAGACTTATCCTTATGGACTAGGCAAACAATGCTGAAATTCTATTCGTCGGGCATGCTTCCCACACTACCAACTTATCTCCTTTGCTTTAAATAGCTCAGCAGGCAGGCCGTCTGCGTCCGCAGCTTTATTAATTTTAACCTAAAATAACCGACATAACAAGCTTAATTTCATCTAAGTCAAGTTGACGGAATTCTCTTGAATTTTCGTCCGTTACGAATGGATCATTCTGCCTGATAGCGGTATCAGATCTATCATCGCCGTTATACAGTCTACAGAAGTGGTTTTTCCATATTCTCAGCATCGACTGTGACTCTACTATTGGTTGTCCGTCTTCATCCCTACAGGCTTCCGCTCTGGCTTTATAGCCTCGGCATGTTTGTTTTATTTTTTCGTAAACTTGCGAGTGTCATTACTGTGGTAGCATCTGTCCATCTCCTCTCCATCTCACGCTTTTAGTGCCCTCTTTTTTTCTTCCTTTAAAGCGTGTGTTCCTCTCTCCTTTTCTCGTCGTAGAGCTCACAAGCGGCTGTCGTTCGTCTATGTAGCATGGCTTTGCTACTTGGGCTTGTTTGCATTGCTAATCAAATCAGGGGTTTCTAGCTGGCGGCGGTTTGAAACCCAGCTCCCACTGTTGTTTTGTGGATTATGCCCGTGTCATCGGACGTTGCGTGAGGTTGGGAGAAACTCGGTCGGCGATGATCTTAGCGGTCTCTTGCGGTTGTAACTTTCCGACATCAAACTCTTATTGTCTTGCTCGACGCCGTAGCATCCTTGATTCGTACCTTGGCTACAACAAGGTAGTGATCCGAGCCGATATTGGCTCCTCGGAAGATTCATACATCTGCTGCTGGCGATCTGGCGTCGATCGCAACGTGATCAAACTGGTTGATGGTCGACTGATCTGGTGACCGTCATGTTTCTTCATGGATGTTGAGATGTGGGAATCGTGGGCTTGCTACAAGGAGGTTACGCCCTGCTAGAAGTCAGTTAGTCTGAGTCCGTTATCGGATGTGGTGCTATGGAGGCTATGTTTTCCTAAGATCAACTCAAATAGCTATAGTTCGGTCCAGGACATCATGGCAGTCGTCCTTGAGTCGATCATCTGTTTCTTCCGTGGAGTGCGATTATATCTGCTTGTAGTAGTCGAACGTTTTTTTTCCAGTTGTTTGTCTGCACCTGTTCAGTTAAGGGACCGCACATTCCAGTAGCATACTCGCAGATTTTTCCGTTTATACGTAATTGCTTCGTAACAAGTTGGTTTCCGCGATCAGGATGTTAACCCTAAGCGCATTCCCCAACCTAGAGGATCAGATTCGCTGCACACATTAGTTTACTACCCGGCAGATGCCAGACCAGCTACCTAAGAGAGGCCGCGTGGAGGCTGTGTGTCACTTTGGATTGAGCAGGGACAGAGATCGAAACCGGTGTTTGCGATGTTAAACAATATCAACTTCTTTGCTCTGTTTGTTCGCTCCCTCCCTCACTCCAAAAGAGCGCGCTAAGTTTCGTAAATCTTAACATTTTGCTAATTGTCTTATTCGATTACAATGGTGTGGTTCATCATGAGTTCTTGCCGGAAGGTTGTACTGTCAATAAGGAACATAACCCTTGATTTAAATGTCGTTTGCACCATATACCTCTGCGATTTTTTCTCTTCCCTGAACTGAAAAGACCTATAAAAGAACAGAGATTTGCGACGATTGTTGGGGCAGAGACGGCAGAGCACAAGGGAATACGAAAAAGTGCAGATCAGAAGTGTTTCGGGGATTTAAAAAAGCGGATTTGGAAGTGCATTATATCTGAGGATTGCTTGAGAGGGAACAAAATGGATATTGATGGAAATTAAAAGTCACCTTATTTTTGAACAAACCTCTACACATGAGTCGTAGAGCATTTTTCCTTATCATCAATATTCTAGAGGAAAAACAGCAATTAAAAATTAAAATACATGTTAAGCACCGACATGCATTCTATAGTATCAGGAACACGCAAGGATTGGCTTATTATCATAAGTAATAAAAGCTTTCATGATTGCTGGGTGGTTTCTACAGTCCGAGACGAATTTGTCGCATGTTACTTGAGAATTAAAAATAAAAAAAAACAGACAATTACATAAATACGGTAATTAAAGCGGTAAGGAGGCAAGCCCGACCTACATGTAGCCTGGACACAGAGCCATCTCATATGTAATTAAACCGAAATAGCTATTATGTCTGAATGTGTCGCCGTGTCTTTCACTGAAACCACCGAATTCCTTCGATTCCCCAGCACCAAACAAATTAAATCCGTCCATAGCGCTCTCTGCCTCGTTCCATTTGACAATCAGTCGTAGGTCATGTGAGAATCCAATCTTAGTCTAATCTGAGTCAAATCATCCGAAATTGCAATTTCAATCTAGAGAACGCTCGCGCACTCCTCAGTCGTACCACAGGAAGCACCCAATACCACCCAGTCGCCGAGTACTTGAGACAAAGAACGATCCGCCTGGGAATTTCATTAAAAATTTAAGAAATCGAACAAATAAACCGGAAACGAACAAAGTAACGAAACAGGGAGCGAGGAACAAAACACAAAATTTCTTCAATTGTTTTACTTGTAATTAAATTTCAATTCCGCCTTTGGAGCGGAACCCAATACAAAAAAAAAATAAGAAATGCTATCCCAACACGCTTCAGTATGATACCGCCATGCCGTATTGCTTCGAGGACCTTGCTCCAGTAGCATGAATGCTTAATGGTATGCAAAAACGAGGGCACGACGTATCCGCTGCGTGCTCAGAACTAATGGAATCTGCTCCAGATCCTCTTCTCCAGTTCTTGTTCCGCTTTTTTTTTTGACTGCCCTTTTGCACTATTGGGTTTTTATCACCGATCTTTTCGAGAGCACTTGATGGACTTTTGGTCTCTCGTCATCGGAGGATGTGTTCATGTTTCCTGGCGTCGAGATAGACAACATTCGCTCACGAAAAAATTAAGTTAGTTCCGAACGATTAAGTTTGACTTTTGTACAGATGAACGGATGATTGCTTCGAACCAGTTTTTTTTTTTTTTGTACATATCTTTTGCTGATAGCAGTACAATGTTCGATTCAGTAATCCGCGATTCCTTTTCGACTATTCAAGACAAGGACACTGATGACAAGTTATGGCATCAAATCGAAAAGAAAAGCACGTGACGTGATGGGCGAGGAAGCAATAAAGAGTGCGCGTGAGACGGAGAAAAAGGAGAAAAAGGATATCGTTCTGCTGAATTTTAATGATAGGGATCCAGGAATACAGAAATCGTTGAAAGAACACGCCACCGTTGAATTTGGCTTTTGCGATAGTGATATTGGGCGAAGAGAAGCAATATCCTCCATCACAGAAGCACGCAATTGATGGAATGCAATTTTCATCAGAACCGTGGAATTCAATCAATTCGACTGATTAAAGATTGTGTTTAATCGAGCGATTGATTGGGGAGAAGGACCTGCACAAGATGCACAATATTAGGGGCGACAACAAAAACGAGAAGCCATAATTCAATAGGATCATAATGATGAGATTTTTTTCGGTTTTTTTTTTTTTATGGTAGGTGTAGCTGGGACCATAGAAGCGGAATTGGAACGGTAATTTAATACTGAGCTTCAGTCATGATGAGAAAATGAGTTATGAAATTCTCTTTTGGAATCAGGAAGGATGTTCAAAGGAACTAAGAAGGTAATCAGGAAACCGTAGTGCTGATGCAAAAGACGCTTCTGAATTGCAATTTTACTTTTCGGATCCTTGACTACCTGGTCAGGATTTGCTGCTGGGATATGTGTCATATTGGAAAGCAGTTCCATATAAACGTATCTTAATATTTTTCATCGGAACTCTTTTCCAAGCAACTGAAATCCATTTAACGAAGCGTTGGGCATACCTGCATACGTACAGTGCCTCACAAAATTGAACGCACACCAATTGTAAAAATTCATTTTCTTCTTTTCTAAAACCAAAATTTTATTTTTTTAACTAGTTTCTGTTGGGGTGGTCTTGGTGCAATAGTCAATAGTAATCATTACCAATTGTTGAGCCGAAAGTCTGTAGTTCAAGTCTGTCCATAGTCAAGAACTAGTCCTATACGGAAAAACTGTGCAACAATATCAGTTGTGAATGAGAGATGATCAAAAAGTGCTGACGAAGGCATGACACTTGCAGTATAAGGTCACTTCAAAATTCATACTCTGTGTAAGCATTTTCAGTATAACATCTTAATGGCATGGAAACAATAAAGTTACTGTGAACTACAACCAACGCGACAAATTCAGTCGAATCTCACGATTCCTATCAAGGACAACCACCCTCGAAGAGCAGTGAATCCACACCTTTGACACAAACCACCTTAAACACTATAAAAACTGTACTATAACTCTTGAACCTGCATGAACCCTATAAAAAAATAAAAATTAGTTTCATTTTACATTTCTTATTAATACTTGAAAATCGTTTTTAAAAAAACGCACCGTTGCATTTTTACAAAAAAAAACAAAGTCAAATGACAACATTATAAATCATAAACCTTATGTTAATAAATATGTACGCGGATGACCTGGTTATCTTGATAAAAGGTAAATTTCTACCAACTATCAGTGAACTAATGGAATCTGCGTTGAGGGAACTCTCCTCGTGGGCAGGACAGAACGGTCTTGTTCACCAGGAAAAGGAAAATTCCAATATTTGCTCTCCCAAAGTTAGAGGGCACTCCACTCAAACTCAAAGCGGAAGCCAAATATCTAGGCATCATTCTTGACTCCAAACTCTCCTAGAAAATGAACCTGGAGGAAAGGATGAAAAAAGGATTGAATGCTTTTTATGCCTGCAAAAAGACCTTCGGAAAAAGATGGGGCTTGCAACCGTAAATCATTCATTGGATGTACACGGCAATCATCAGACCCATTTTAACTTATGGGGCCCTAGTCTGGTGGACTGCTATCAGCACGAAAAGCTATATGAACATGCTCAACAAAGTACAAAGGTCAGCCGCTGTTTGTACAACGGGAGCCATGAGAAGCACGCCGCAAGCAGGGTTGGACATGATTCTTCATCTCCTCCCCCTGGATCTATTCATAAAAGGCTGCGCTGCAAAAAGCGCTCTCAGACTAAGGGAGTCGTCTCTGTGGAAGCAAGTCAACTATGGACATGCGCCCTTCCTTAAGACAATAGACGACCTGGGAAGGAAACATGGTTTTAGTAGCCTCGCAGCCACGACCGAGTATATTTCCCCCCAAAATTACTTCTCTCTCAGAATACAAATCCTTTTCCCCGACAGAGAAGAGTGGCTATCAACGACCACGAGATCACTCTCTTCACCGACGGATCGAAAATGGACACAGGCACTGGGGTCGGGTTCTACACTGATACCCTCCACAAACAGGAATCATTAAGACTCCCTGATCTGTGCAGCGTTTTTCAAGCAGAAATCCTAGCAATAGAGAAAGCAGCCAAACACCTACAGTTAACCGATATCCCACCATTGGATATCACTATCTTCGTAGACAACCAGGCTGCACTGAAGTCAATAGAATCCTGTATAACGAGATCAAAGGCTATCACGAATTGTCGCGACTCACTGAAGTCCATCGGACACCACAAAGTTAAACTCTGCTGGGTCCCGGGCCACAGCTCAATCGCAGGGAACGAAAGAGCAGACGAATTGGCCAGGCAAGGTTCTGAAATGGACATCAGCGAAGCGGACACGTCATTGCAACCACCGATCAGCGCATTATACCGGATCATAAACGACACAATCCATACACGACATAGCCAACTCGTCTTGGCTTACAGAAACGACAGCTGCACGACAAGATCATTGTGGCCAGAACTCAATATCGGAAAAACAAAGAAGCTCTTGAGTGATCACAGGACACTGTCCCATTGGAGCAATGCTCGGGACTCGGGATCCAGCAATCTCTGCCGGAGCTGCGGCGATGAGGAAGAAACCGAGACGATCCAACATCTGCTTTCCCACTGCCCAGTTCTCCAGAATCGAAGCCTAGCTTCGCTGGGCCAAAGATTCTTTACAGAGATTGCGGACGTAGCAAATGCAGATACTCGTATATCGGATCTTCTAAAATTCATAAAGAGAGAAGGGGTGGTTTCAGCCACCACGTGATAGGAAAGGTTAATTATATGTGTACCCCCACAAATGAAGGGAATAACAATAGGCCTTTTGGCCTCCGAGTGGAAGTGATGCTTAACCATCACACTCCCCTTTTTTAACCTAACCTAACCTAATAAATATGTAACAATTAAGAAGACAGACGTGTATATCACAGATCCTGCTAATGTTGCTAACGAGCTTAATTAGTATTTTGCCTCATTGGGACATATCTCTAGTCCAGACGAACTCCAAAACCTTTGCTATACATCAGGTCTTGAGCTCCAAACGCCGATGAGGAATAGCTTCTTGTTTGAACCAATTACTGGTTTTGAGTTGTTGAAATTAATAAATTATCTAATAACATGATGGCTATGATGGTATATCTAACATCATACTGAAAAAAAAAACTCCCAACATAGTTGACATTTTAGCCCATATTTTTAAATTAAATTAATTTTAAATTAAAAATATATAATATAAAAACGGGTAGCCTTCCTGACCTATTAAAATGCGCCAATGTTACCCTTCTTTTCAAAAGGGGCTGTAATAAAAAAAAGGAGCAACTATAGACCTATTTCCTTACTTTCCTAAATATTAAAGCTATTCGAGAAGACTATTAAAAGTGGAATTCTAAAATATCTGATTAAAAATAACTTTTTTAGGCGAAAAACAGTTTGGATTCAGGCATGGTCTTTTCACAGAAGACGCTCTCTTAGATTTGTGTGCTTTCCTATATAAAGGAATTGATGCTAAAAAATTCTGTGCCGGGCTTTTTGTTGGCACTACTAAAGCTTTCGACATGGTACACCACAGCCTTCTTGTAGATAAACTAAATTGTACGGGTTTCCACGGGTTTATCTTAGATAGGTTTACGTCCTACCTAAATAACAGAATATAAAAAGTAAAAATCGAGGACAATTTAAGTAGTTCAAAGGTAATCAATCTCGGTGTTCCGCAAGGATCTGTAACCGGTCCTATTCTGTTTTTAACTTATGTGAACTCTATTTCTGCGTTTCATTTTTTTGGTAATCTTAAAGCTTTCGCGGATAACCTTGCTTTTACTGATAGCACAAACACTTGGACTCAGTTGCGGAGATTAACCACGATGATCATCTGCTTCGACTCTGGTTTGCCAGTCACAAGCTGATAGTAAGCAACAAGCTAATGTTTCTCAATTTCACTTCGAAACCATACCCGGGCGTTGAAATTATTTTTCACTCTTCCACTTGTTTTAGGCACAAACTTTTTAACTTTATGTGTGCTGATTAGAGTAGTGATGTCCTATATAAAAAAAAAATTACCTGCAACGCGAACTGTTTTATAATAGAGATAGTTGAGCAATACAAACATTTCAGTTCTCACGCGAGTGTTGATGGGGTCACATCGTTTTGAGAATATCTCTTCAATTACAAAGTGTAAAAGTAATTAAAATCTACATACATATATTATATTTAAGTTGTTAGACAATAATGATGCTGCTGCCCCTCCTGCTACCGCTGTCGCTCTTCTTGCAGTTTCCACTTTGCCTGAAAGTGTTTCTTCTATGAACGTTGTTGCCGCTGAAGAACATATCGCCGCTTCTTGTACTTTACCAACTGCCCCTCCCGCCTCCCCATCATCAAGCAATGGTCAAGAAATTACTTTGTCCATGCTGTTTAAGGAAATTCTGAAACTCCAAACAATCAATAGTGAGGCACTTGCTAAAATTCGCTCTCTTGAAGATCGCAACGTCACTCTCACAAACGCCGTTAATTCCTTGGAGGCTAAATTAAATGCATTGGAACAACGAGAAAAGCAGCGTGATGTTGACATTGTTGGTATTCCAGACCTGAATTCTAAGAATGCAGTGGAAAAAGTCATTCAACTTATTTCTGTCGGTGTAGGCGAGCAAATTCAAAGAAACGACATCGATTCCTATTATGTGAAGACTGTGAAGCACAAAAACAACAACACTGGTGATAATAAAGTGTCCAACATCGCGTGCATAAAGTTTGCTAATCTCTCAGTCAAAGACAAAATAATGAACAAGTTGCGGATCAGCAAAATTAAATTGACTTCTAACATCTTTGAAGCTCAATACAATAACAAAGGAAAAGCAAAAACAAATATATTTATTAACGATAGTCTCACTGCTTATACTCGTACCCTTTTAAAGAAAGCAAAGCAATTGAAACAACAAAAGAAATGTCAATATATCTAGGTCCGGAGTTCATCGGTGTTTATTAGAAGGAAAGAAGGTGAAAACTGTATTAAAATAAAAATTTTTGAAGATTTCTCTAAAAACAATTTGGATACCTAAATTGAAAAAAAAAAAAAAAAAAAAAAAAAAAAAAAAAAAACAAATAATTGTACAATATGAATAGCAATAATAATAACAGCTTCTTAGATAAATCCTTTATTGATCTATATAACAACAGTTCACCTGAAAGTCTTGTTTATGATGAATTGAAATGCCTATGTATCGATCATCCGAATTCAAAGCCTTATTCCAGCTTTTCTGTCATTCACCAAAATATTAGAAGTATTAGAAAAAATTTTGATGTACTCTTGGCTCATTTTGCATCCTTAAACCATTTACCTGATTTAATTTTTCTTACTGAAATCTGGATTTTTGATTGCGAAATCTCTAATTTTAAAATTCCTAACTATACTTTTAGTGCTTGTTGTAATGACACTTATGCTTCAGGTGGAGTTGCAGTGTTTTGTAGAAGTGATATTTCTTGCGATATTGTTTTTCCTAAACTTAATACTGCTGATCTGATTGTCGTTAATTGTGAGTTATCGGGTGTCTTATTCTCCTTTGTTTGTGTCTACAGATTTAATTTCTTTCATATAACTACTTTCGTGGATGAATTTTCTGCGTTTTTAGATAATCAAAGCTGCAAAAACCAAGTTCTTCTTGGTGATTTTAATATTGACATATTATCTGAAATATCTGTTGTAGACAATTTTCTATCGGTTTTATCGTCTTTTGGTTTTACGTCATTAATAAATAAACCTACCAGAGGATTATCATGCTTAGACCATATTTTCATTAAATTTCATAGAAACAACGATAGAAACTATAGAGCTGATGTCTTTGACTTACAAATAACGGACCATAAGTTGGTTAGTCTTCAGTTCGACAACGTTGTTTCCAGGCCATATAAATCTTTTTCGAAAATAAATCAAAAAATCAACTTTGTGACTCTGAAATCTGATTTAACTTATGAGTTTTGGGACGATGTTTTTGATGCATTGGATCCGTCCTTGGCTTTTGACCTATTTCTAGCTAAACTCCTGTACCACATTTGGAATAACTGCCAACTCCGTGAAAGTAAAGACTTAAATTTAACTTGTCGTAAGTCCTGGATGAATATTCGTCTGTTGAAGAAAATAAATAAGAAGAAAAAACTTCACAACTGCGTTAAAAAACATCCAAATAATACGAGATTGAGAACACTTTACAAAAAACTTTGTCTAGAACTAAAAACTGAAATTCCCCTCTGCAGAGACTCTTATTACAGAGATAAACTGAGTGAAAATTTAGGTAATTCAAAAAAGGAGTGGGACATCGTAAATGATATCTTAAATAGAAACGAGACTAAAGTGGGTATTACTATTGAATATAACAAAGCATTTGTGTCTGACTCTGGAAAGGTTGCGGATTTATTCAATGACTTTTTTTCAAACATATGCCAGCAGAATATATTCAACCCTCCATCTAATTCTAGCGTTTTATGCTGTAATAACACTATAAGGGGTGATAATTTTAATTCATCAAGTTTTTTCCTTAATAATTTCAGCTCCCAAGAAATTCATAGAATCATAATGTCGCTAAAAAATTCAAACTCTTTTTCTGAAGATAATATTTCTAGCACTGTTTTGAAACAAATTTCTTTTTTCATATCAGATGTTTTATGTCACATCTTTAATTTCAGTGTACAAAAAGGTATTTTTCCAAATGCGTTAAAAAAGGCAATTGTAATTCCATTGCATAAAAAAAGGAGCGACTTCCAGCTTAAATAACTATCGTCCCATTTCACTACTTTCGGTGTTTTCAAAAATCTTTGAAAAAGGCATGAAGTCAAGAATGATGTCCTTCTTCAATAGAATCAACTTTTTCAGCAGGTATCAATACGGTTTTTTGAGTGGTAGATCCACGGAAGATGCTCTTTTAAAATTATGTGGTGAGATTTATCGTAGCATGAACAACTCTGAGTTACCTTCATCCCTGTTCATTGATATAGCAAAGGCCTTTGATACTGTAGAACACACTCTGCTTCTAAGTAAGTTATATAAAGCCGGATTTAGAGGTAATGTCTATGATTGGCTGGCGTCTTATCTAATGAACAGAAAACAAAAGGTGAAAATTCAAGGTAAACTAAGCTCGGAAAAGCCCATATGTATATGGGCGTGCCACAAGGATCAGTTTTGGATCCAATTCTGTTCTTAGTCTTTGTCAACTCACTTTTTAATATCACGGCTTTTGCAGATGATACTGTTCTGTCCTACTCATCGAAGAATTATTTTCAATTAGTTATTGATGTAAATCATGACCTAGAGATTCTTCGTAAATGGTTTTTTCTTCATCGACTTGTTATTAGTGACAAAACTAAACTTATGATCTTTAATATATTGGGTAATGTCTGTAAAGATATCTCATTCTCATACCATTCGCCGTTTTGCCCAGTTTTCTTTAAATAATGATTGCAAGCATGTGTCATCCACTTTTAATGAAAACTTGTCGTGTTCAAAAAGCTGTTTTGACATTGAACGCGTAGAAAACTTTAAGTATTTAGGTTTGTTATTAGATTCTCGGATGAGTTGGAAAAACCACACTTCCAACTTAAAGAATTATTTTAACAAGGTTGTAAGACAAATTTACCACTTGAGTCTTTATTGCCGTCAACCGATTCTTAGTCTAGTCTACAACGCCTTATTTAAGTCCAAACTACAATACGGTCTCTCTTGCTGGGGTGGGACTCATTACAATAAAATTGAACCATTACTTATCAAGCAAAAACATGCCATTAGAATTCTTTGTAGAGTTAACCGCCGTACTCCAAGCTTTGAGTTATTTAAAAACCTTAAGATTCTGCCACTTCAGCATTTGTATTTTTATAAAGTTTTAAAAATATTCTTTGAAAAATCTGGCTATTCGGCTGCTAGGTTATATGGATCTCACAATTTACGAGTCAACAGTAGTAACTTAGTTATTGTACCTAATATCAAGAAATCTCTCTTTTCCCATTTCTATGAAGTAACTGCACCTCGTCTTTTTAATAACCTGCCAGAAAGAATCCGATGTGATACAATCAAATCTTCCTATTTGAGAAATATTAAATCTCTATTATTTTCATTGAACTTTGATCAAATTGGTAGTTTACTGAACTATGTAACTTAAGACTATTGAAATATAAATACTTTGTCTTTTTAATTATTCCTTTCTTTTTGATGCTATAATGATTTTAATTGAATTCTTGTTACACGTTTGATCAGATCCCCATCAATAATGTTAATTTGTTATTGTAACTCTCTATGCGGTTAATCCAACTCTTGTCCTTAGGACAACCGGATGTACCTAACTATTTTATTATGATTTTCTTTTGTAAAATTATATTCTTGTAAATACTTTATAGTCTGTTATAAGGAATCATATGAAATAAAGAATTAAGAAAAAAAAAAAAAATAAGAAAAAAATTTGCTGGGGGGTACTTACCTCAACAAAATACAACAATTGACCGTCCTACAAAAGTGTGCTATTGGAAATGTTGGCAAATCAGTTCCTCTCGCCAATAAGTTCTACCTAGGCATTTATATTTTTTTAAAGGGCTAAAAATCTTTTTTAAAAGATATATGCAAAGCCCATTTCCGATATTTATAATCTACGTAGTAGCACTGAAACTGTTGTTAGTATTCCTTCATATCGTACTACCAGCATGAGGAACTTCTACACAATTACTTCATGTAAACTATTCAATAGTTTTCCCGAAAGTATACGAATCATTGGCAGTCTTCCAAATCCTTGATAACATTACTTTGGCGTCTTTTTGTTTCTTTTTATAGGGTTCGCGCAGATTCAAGAGTTGCGCTCTAATGGTGCTTGTCACACAGCCTGAACGGGATACGGGATGTATGAGAGATAATCAAAAAAATTCTGACAAAGGCATAACACTCGCAGTATTAAGATCACATCAAAATTCATACTCTGTGTATACATTTCCAATATAACATGTTAATGACATAAAAAAAAAATACTGTGAACTACAACCAATGCGACAAATTCAGTCGAATTTCTCGAATCCTATCTACGACAACTACCCCCGGAGAGTAGTGAACGATCATCTTCGACGCAAACCATCTGCACCCCGTTCAGGTTGTGTGACAAACACCTTAAGAGCGTATCCTTCGAACTTGCGTTAACCCTATAAAAAACAAAAAACGAAACGTTTGGACTTCACCAAAGAGCATGTTAACTTGCCACAAACTTTTTTGGAAAAGTTTTATTTATGGCTAAGACGAAAATAAATTTATTTGGGTGTGAGGCAAGCAAATTGTCTGGTGGAAACGTAAAGTGGAGCTGCAAGCGAAAAGCATTTGCTCACCCGTGAAGCATGGAGGTGGTTGCATTATGTTGTGGGGTTTCATGGCGGCTAGTGGCACCGGAAACTTCGAATTTATCGCTCCTACAATGGACAAATTGCAGTATTGACATATTCTAAAAAGAAATCTTCACGATTCTGCCAGAAGTTAGGTTTAGCATCAGATTTTTATTGTCTTACATAGTGAGGGAGTGGTTGTTGTACCACGCTCCAAACCAGCTTAGAGCCCCAACGCAGTCATCGGATCTTAATCCCATCGAGCATTTATGGCACGAAGTTAAGACTCAGTTAAAAAATAGCAACTATCCCAACAAAAATAAGGTCAGAAACAGGGTTAGGGACATTTTGGACAGTAATCGTATTCCCTCCAAAAAAACTGGTGGAATCCATGCCTCGACGCCTGCAAGTGGTCATAGATGTGGAGGTCGTTATATATTAGTATTAATTTCTTATTTGTTTTTGTATATCCATGCCCTTTAATGTTTTTTTTTTCATAAAGTATACGCTCAATTTTGTGTGATAAAATGAAGTGATATTTTATTTTTTATTTATAAGAAAAACTAACATTTCCATTTATATTTTGTTTTCCATTCCTAATACTATTTAAATAGTATTTAAAAATCGAAGTAAAAGAAAAAACAAATAATAAAAACCTCATAATGAATGTTAAATAAAGGGTGTACGCTCAGTTTTGTGAGGCACTGTATTTGAATGAAAAGAGTTGTGTGTGAGATGTTAGCGAAACCTTTGTTGAGAATAAGGGTACGTTCAGTTCCATTATATTTTCAAAATAATATCACTCAAATACCCTTGGCGACTTCGTTTATAGGATTCGATCCCAAAGCCGCATTTCGTATGACTTAGTTACATTAGTCGGACTGGATTTCACCATTGGCGTAGGTTATTGGTTTGTTGCCGTAAGCCAGCGGCTTATGAGCATCAGAGACAAAATGTCGGAAGGTATTAAATAGCGCGATCTTGACGATCGTTCCACAAGGCGTCCTTTTGAAATAACATGTTCTAAAAGCCTTTCTTAGAACAACTCTAACGTTACGCGCAACATATGTATATATGGCATGAAACCATATGTCGTCTAGGTCTATATCATGCAATTGAGGCCCCGAAAAGTTAGTTATTATGGTCCGTTACTCTTTGCCATTATCACTCACTGTCTGGATAATTATTTGAGAAGATATACATATGACCAAACAACGCCATGTGCCTAAGTCTAATTTATCCGGGTGCAGAGGAAACTCTTGCTATTGCTGTGGACTACTCTCTCCTCAAATGTAGACGTTTTACTTGTTTATGAAGCCATTCCACCAAAAAGGACTTCATCACTAATTGTTTCTCCACCATATTGATCTATTTTAAAATGTTCCAAAGCCCAATCAGCAAAGGTACGAGCTTAGTCATCTTGGGGCTTCATTTTCTGTGGCCGACGTTGAGGTCGCAAATGGGCCAACTCCTTGAGCACGACGTGGTATTAAGGGGTTTGGGTTTCAGCAACAGCAGCAATATGCCCGCTTGACCGCCAGTTTAACCTTCGTATCTGTTTGATCAGCAACCGACGCTATTCTCGAGTTTATTGATAACTGACTGAGTTGCTCCCTGGATTAGAAGTAGAAAACATTTCGTAGCTCATGCAAAATTCGGCGAACAGTAAACATGTTTTTTTATGGGAAAATCAAACATTTTTGACGCGCTGTCTAATGGTTAGCGTAAAGTGTTGAATATGACAGAGTGCGAACGTCAAAGAAGTACAGCGTTATCACTTGAAACAACAGAGTAACAAAATATTTGGACATAACTACCATAAAAACCCATTACCTTAAAGGTAAATAGAGACTCATTGATATATACATATATACGACTAAAGATTTTATTCAATATTTAAGCCAAAGCGAGAGCCTTTAAGTCACTTTTGGTACACTTATCTGAAACTTCACAAGATCGTACCATAAGACAAGTTTGCGTTATGGCACGCCTAATCGACTACAGACTGCCGAACAAGGCCGAACTCAATGATGAATCGTATAGATCGATCTCTAGGAAATGTGTCAGAAATCCTTATAGATTTCCTAAAGGAGGGAAACGTGGGCAGAACTATGTAACCAATTTAAATATCCTATGACAAATTAAACAACCTGTTTTACAAAGGAATAAACGGCAAGCCAAATATACGCGAATAAGTATCACCATCAACAGAAGCTAGGGTTCTAAAACCGGTCGGTATGAGCTCAGAATCATGTACTCTATTCGTATAACACAGCTAAGTTTCAGACTCATAGCTACTCGAGAAGTTTGGTTTGATATATTTGGACTGACGAACAGACAGGAAAGACTTAAGCAAAGGTTCAGCTTTGCAATGTAGAAGACTAAAAGCAAATTAGAAAATGACTAGCATTTTCTTTTAGCATGTGTTCCAGGCATACGCTTTGAAAGCCATAGCCTTAAAATAAGCTAAAACGCCATCAAGGAAGCAAAAACTCCTTCCTGGATAGAGTATTGTCAGTCCATCATAAAATTCAAAACCATTCTGAATAAGATCCTGTCTGAGGGACATTAAGCCCATCGCTTATCAAGCGATCCACCCACTTTCCTACACGCACTGATATCAGCATCATCACTGAGGGAAAGGTCACCTGAGCCCTAAATTGTTTCTCTCAAGGACTTTAGAGCGTCATACCTCCAGTGGTGGATTTCTAAAATTCCTCAATTTCGTTCCCGAACCCTAGAGGAAAATGTGACTTTATTCCCAAGATTGAAAAAGGGAATTGGCCAAGGATTTCCGGATATTCTACCTGTTGGCAACACCAATTCTTTAGAATATTAAAACAAACATACCTAGCTGTCAATGATTGATAAAATATGACACAATAAAAAATTGTTCTCATTCTTGTGTGAATATTATACGAGAGAAGACGTGCATTTTTAGTTACTTGTTACTTACGAGGTGGTGAAACATTTTTTTTTCCTTTATTTTATTTTATTCGCAAAAGAAACACTACCTTTTACTTGAGACACTCGAACACATATCTACCCCTGACCCATTAAAAATCAGCCATCTGTCGAACTAACAACTCTTCTTACTTTACCTAAAGCGATCCATAAACGCCAAGCAATATTCTGTGGCTATCTTCATGGGCATGCAATCTATCATAGAAGTACTCTTCAAGACGGGGCATATATATTATAGCTGAAGTTATAAATCAAACTCTAGTCGAGTTGAAAGATGAGAGAGTAAAAGTGGCTTTTGCAAATAACGTGGTTATCTTACTTTGATAAGTGAAATAACTTAGAGGCCCAAAGACGGAGGCCTAAACTTAAACCCAAAAAGGATAGGCCTTAAAACTTCGTAAGAAAACTTGTCTCTTCCAAAGTTTTTGCCTCGTATCCCGTAATCTGCTCGTAATGCGTCTCGGATGTCAGTTTATTTGGACGGATCTGGTTGACACAGGGATGTTAAATCCGGTCCACAATTTCGATGACCATGTTTGGACCTCACTCCCCATTCCATCGCATAAAACAGGGTTGGGAAAACAACAAAACTTTCGGTAAAAATTGAGGACTTACTCCTAAGTTGACTCTGTGGCAACCGCCCCATTCTCATCTAGGACCAACTTTCCAAGCTTAGGTTTAAATATTGTCATTAATCAGTACTTAGGTCTTTACGTCATGTACGTGATAATCTATGTCGCCATTGGGAAGAGGGCTATTAATTACCTACACCTTGTGGCCGTAACGGAGCTATACTATTTTCGCTTCCGAATCTATACCGGCTCTAACAGGCTGCATTACTTCCACTGCCGATTTCAGCAGCACGTTCAAAACCAATGGAAGACCGTCAAACTGATGGAGCTCCATGTCCCAGGCGTCTTCGCCTTTCTTCAGAATCACGGCACAACTATCTGTAATATCAACAATCACCTTCTTCGGACTGGTTAGACAACTCAAGTTGACAGGTCAGCACCGGAATCAGAATCACTCTCTACCATACCAGATACCAGATCATCAGCTAGACAGTCTCGGAGTTACCTAAAACGAAATGTCAAGTTTATTGCGGAGCAAGACAAGATTTCCCCAATTCATCGTGCCAGCTTCTTTCAATTAGCTGGCTTAACATCTCAAGCGGTACGTATGTAGTTCGACCTACTACTCGCCCAAGGCTGGCACCGCTTTTGGGAGCTGCTAAGATTCCTATTTCATGAGCCGTTTGACTCGTTTCAGAAATGAATCGCGACATAGCATTTCAACGTGTCAACGGTCATAATTTAAATTGATTCAACGCCATGTTTTGTTTAAATGCCACGAACTTTTCTTGAAGACCCAATAGTAAGAGTGATTTTTTTACGGTTTGGTTTTTCAGTGCTCATTTTCTGACAGCCTACGTTTGCCTCATGGCACGTATTAAAATTACACATAGTCAGCTGGTATTGCCATTTCCATATAGAGGAGGCTTATACTCGAACAAGACTTCTGGATTATTGATTCTTATAACCAAATTTCGTACCCTGTGAAAAATAGAAAAATATTTTCTACACACTTCGACCATTTTACGGTCATCAGTACCGATCTACTTAGCAAGCAATTCAAACAAAATTTACACCGATTTCACGATATTGCACATCAAACCATATACCTGTATGAGCTCCTAGAGAGAAGAATATTGCTGCTGTGTTAACGAAGACAATGATTTACACGTGCTTAATAGCAGCCAAGAAGTGACTTAAAATTAGACTCTCCGCATGGACCATTTGAAACATTATTCGGGTCAATATTTACACGAAATAATCCTTAGAGATTAATGGCAATCATTGATTTATCAACTCAAATACAAATTTTGTACACTTTTGTAATTTCTCTGTATAGTTTTTGACAGTTAAAAACCAAACGCTTAAAAAATCACGATAGAAATATAAGACATAAGTAAATAAGTTCTCAAGGTACAAATCAATCACTGATATCCCAAAAAAAAAATTTTACGATATTAGGCTCTAAGGAATTGCCGCATATAGACGGTCGAAAACGTTATTTGCAGCCGCCTATATGACCTTTGAAACAAAAATATTAAGGATGGGAGGATATCAGCCGTAACCACATCAACGTAAACTAATTCATAAAATATTCACTGCACCGGAAACCACTCATTGACTAAGCTTCTCTGCAAACAGTTTCCATGATCCAAATGATTATCTCCCAATGAAACAAATCTGCTGAATTTTAAATACTTCCAACGAAATTTAATTAGTGCAGTCACCCTGTGTGCCTCCCTTCCTCCAACTAACAGCAACGCTCGCAATAAGTTTCACGAGACCAGCAATAATTACTAATAACAAACAATTTAGAATGTAAACATAAACAAAACTCGGCAGTAAAATTCAAGCTCGAACCACACCCATTCCAGTACCACCTCATTACGATACTCCATCCGCATGTCGACGCCCTGCCTCCCGGTGGACTCCTTTTGGCTGCAACAATAACGCTCGCTTCCACCGTTGACTTTGTTTCCAGATTTCAGATTCCGCGACTAAGACTTATTTCACAGTTCTCACTCATTCATAACCTTTCGTAAAATTTTACGATCCTCTACGGACGTCGCAGGCGCGTGTGAGCCGATTCGAACGAGCAAGGGGGCTTAAATTGTATCATAGCACTCGAATAGACTGATGATATCCATATGAACGTGGGTGACTGTATTCTGTGAATATTTTTCAATTTACAACACATTGTTGTTTACTGTCAACCTAGTGTCGAGTGGTCCTGGGAAGACAGTCATCTCATAGCAGTTATGTCCTCATCATCGTCGTCGTCGTCATTAGCTGTAGCATCGTCGTTGTCGGCAAACAGTTAGTATTATCATCAATGGCACGAGGAACTGAAACGGTAATATGAATACCCCGTCAAGATTATACAGACATACATACATGTAAGCACTCAAGACCCTCAACACGAAGTAACAGCCAGTTGACAGACTAAAATAATCATAAAATGGTTGCATTTCATTTCCCATTCACATTTGCATCATTCATGTCCTTCGTTCGTCAAAAGTGGTCCTAAAATTCCATCATCCCCTGGCACACAACACATATGTAAAATACTCAACTGTCACCCGGCATGTCAACATTCATTGACATTAATGTGCGGAATGTAGTCGAATGTAAAAAGGATATATGTATCCTTTACTGGAATTAACATTCAATTTGGTCCTTGTTGCAACGCGCGTTATTATTCTCCGTCGTCCTTTGAATGAAAGACGTCCTCTTGCATGTCGTGACGCTTTCATTGCACCAACACGCATCCAGGAACCCGGACCCGGATGGTTGGAGACTTGGCACATAGCTAAAGGGAATAAACAGCTAAGTGTACAGTTTGTATAGGTTTTTAAGAGCCCATTGAAGCGAATTACGTTCAAGGCTTTGACATGCAGGTCCTGGGTAACATTGTCATCGAACAAGGAGGGTTCATGTGTGTATGGGGTGGGTAATATTCCTTTTTTGTTGTCGTTTCTCTTTCCTGGGTTTGCTATTGTTTTGGTAGCTGGGCGAAGGGTGGATACGAGATTTATTGGCTGGAAGCTGTTGGATGGTTGGACGGGTAAATGAATGGATTACAGATTACTGCACAAATGGACTTTGGCTTTAACGTCTGTGTAGTGAGATTTGAATGGACTGTTATTTTGACTCAAGCCTTGCTTTTTGATAGAGCTCTTAAAAATGAAAGAGATGGAGGAGGAGAGTTTGACAGGCGAATAAAAGAATGATTGTAAAGCCCTTCGGTAATACGAAGCTTCTAAGTTTATCGCCCTTACCTGACAAAGTCTATGGAGCGCAATAAGGTACAATTTTAGGACGACTCAATCAACGTGGCTAGACCGTTTGATTTCTTGGACCAATGTCCAAGACAATTAACCTATTAAATGGTCTTTCACCGAAAGGCACCTCACTATATGACGGAATTGACTTTTTTTTCTAAAACACGGAGACTTGAGCTATTTGTGTGATGAGCCGTACTCGTGTAAAGACGCGAGAGTGATGTATTTGACACCCATATTCTACCAATATAACTACCTTTTACCGGTAAGCTTTAAGAACCTATTCCATCACTATATGCCAATTTTATAAAAACTTTCTTCTTCTTTTGATGGCGCTATGTTTCAAAGACTCTTCGGGCGGGAGCTGTATTGCCCATAGGCTCTACAGGGCCTAGCCACCTTAAGCGTTGTATCCGTAAACGCTTAACCAGGCACATGCCACCGTACAGCCCATATAGTTCGTGATTCAATCTTCTCCCCCAGATGCCACCAGCGCAAACAGGACCAAAGATCGCACGCAGAAATTTTCTCTCGAAAAGACCAAGAGCTTCCTTTAAAAAGCGTCCATATATAAAGCCAACTTGGTCTTTCGAAAGAGGGCTCTATTACTCAGTCGCCTCTTGAGCCCAAAGAAACAGCGATTGGCAAGATTGATTCTGCGTCTGATCTCGGTACCGATGTTGTTGTCCCTATTTACTGCTGAGCCGAGGTAGACGAGGTGCCTGACTACCTCGAAATTCATGCTGGCCATTGTGACGCTCTGTCCGAGACTTCGATGTTGTACGTCCTTTCTTGATGACAACATGTACTTTTTTTTGCCCATTTTAGCCGCTTCCACTTCAATGCCAGCAAGCGCCTCATTGACCGCTCGCTGTGTTCGACCAATCACGTCAACATCATCCGCGTAAGCCAGCAGTTGAACGGACTTTTGGAAGATCATGCCTCTGGTGTTGACTTGTGAGTTTCGCACGATCATCTCGGTAAGTTCGTTGCCGACCTTGATCGAGCAGCGAGAGCTCTCCATCGTCATCCTACACAATCTCACGAGCTTGGTAGGGAAGTCAAAATTAGACGTGGCTTTGTATAGCTCATCTCAAAGTACGCTGTCATATGCAATCTGCAGATCTGCAGAGAAGATTTTGTAGGCGATGTTAAGGAGACTTATCCCTCTATAGTTGGCCTGTCCAAGGGGTCTCCTTTCTTATGGATCGGGCAAACGACACTGAAATTTTACTCACCGTGTATGCTTTCCTGTGACCATTTCTTACAGATGAGCTGGTGCATGCGTCCTGCCAGATTATCCCCAGCTGCTTTAAACAGTTCCGCGGACAGCCCGCCCGCTCCAGCAGCTTTGTTCGACTTAAGTCTCGATATTGCTATCTTGACTTCATCAGTGTCAGGGGGACGGAATTCTTGTCTATCGTCGTCCAGATTGAGTGGGGTATTCTGCCTGACAGCGGTATTTGAGTCCTCGTCGACGTTTAAATGTCTGCAGAAATGATTCTTCCAAATTCTCAGTATCGACTGCGACTCTACTATTAGTTGTCCATGTCCCGACATGCTTCAGTCCGAAATTTATATCCACTGGATAAATGTTTTACTTTCTCGTAAAACTTTCGGACATCATTCCTGCTGTAGCACCTTTCCATCTCCTCGATCGCGCGCTTCTCATGGTCTTTCTTTTTCTTTCTGAAAAGCCGGTTCTCTTCCCTCCTTTTCTGTTCGTAGAGCTCACGAGCAGCTCTCGTTCTTTGAAGCAGCTGCCTTGTAGGCGTCTTGTTTGGCTGCATAGGCCTGTCTGCATTCGTCGTCAAACCACGTTTTTTTCCTGGGTGGCGTGGCAGCTTCTTTGACAACGTTACCAGTCTTCTTCTATTATCAGTGCAGTCATTGTCGAACTTTCAGAGAGTTTTTGGGAGGCTCGGTCGGCAAAGTTCCTAGCGGTCGTTTGCGATTATCGCTTTCTGACATCAAACCGTGGTGTTCTTTCTCGACTCCGTTGTTTTTTTTTATATCCGGGTTCTTGACTTGGCTACAATAAGGTAATGATCCGAGTCGATGTTGGCTCCTTGGAAGGTTCGGACATCGAGAATACTGGAGGGGTATCTGACGTCAATCGCAATGTGATCAATCTGGTTGGCGGTTGATTGATCAGGGGATCTCTTTATGGATGTTAAGGTGTAGGAACCGCGTACTTACTACAGGGAGGTTACGTCCGGAGGCAAAGGCTACGGGCCTGAATCCGTTTCCGGATGTGTTGTCGTGTAGGCTGTGTTTTCCGATGACTCTAGCGAAAATTTCTTCGTTTCACAGCTGTGCATTAAAATCACCTAGAACGATCTTCGTGTCGAAGTGTGTTCAATAAGTAAAGTGAACAAGGTGGCGCAAAATTTGTCATCCCAATTTGTTTTTGAATTACTAAATAAAAAAAAAAGATCTTGAATAACGGAAGTCCTTATTTGGACCTTCACATTTTTTTCTATTAAGTGGAGAAGATGATATCCGTCAAGTGACTGTCGCCAGTGTTGATACACATTTGTATCCGTTTTATCGCTATTCGCTTTCCTGTGGCATAAACCCGCAACTTAGTAGCCCCAAAGAAAGAAGTCTGGGATGGTTAAATGAGGCGATCTTGCTGGCCATGCCAAATTGCCAAAACTGGAGATTACACGACCAGGAAATGCTTCCTTCACAATATCCATTGTGGCTCGTGATGTGTGTGCGGGTACACAGTCTTGTTGAAATCGCATGTTCACTAAGCCCCGTTCATCCAATTCCGGCAGTAAGAAGTCGTTTATCATGGCTCTGTAGCGTTCACCAGTAACAATGACTGTATTACCTATGGTGTCTTCAAAAAAATACGGCCCAATCACTCCTCCCGCGTAAAAGCAGCACCACATAGGGGCTTTGAGTGCATGTAATGGCTCTTCATGCATCACACGCGGATCAGTGTCCAAAAAATGAAGATTTGGCTTATTGACGTAACCGCTTAAGTGGAAATGCGCCTCGTCGCTCGTGATGATTTTCGACACAAAATCGTCCTCATTGTTGTTGAGAACAAGGATTGCTTGACAGTAATTCACACGCGACTGATGGTCAGTAGGCATTAACTGATGCACTGTTTGTACTTTGGACGGGAACATGTTTTCTTTTTTTTTTTTCTATAATTCGTGCAGGTTCAAGGGCGTACGCTCTTATGGTAATTGTAACACAACCTGGACGGGGTGTAGATGGTTTGTGTCGAAGATGTTCGTTCACTGTTCTCCGAGGGTGGTTGTCCTTGATAGGATTTTTTGAGAGATTCGACTGAATATGTCGCGTTGGTTGTAGCTCACAATAACTTTTTTTGTTTACATGTCATTAAGATGTTATATTTGAAATGCACACACAGAGTATGAATTTTGAAGTGATCTTACGATACGAATGTTATGCCTTCGTCTGAACTTTTTTGATCGTCTCTCATTCACAACTCATGTTGTTGCACAGGTTGTCCGTATAGGAATTGTTCTTGAATATGGACGGACTTGAACTACAGATCTTCGGCTTAATAATTTGTGATGATTACCATTGAACCACGACCACCCCCAAACTGTGTAAGCCTTTCACTAAAATTCGTCGTAGGTGCCGTCTGGTGATGCCCCATTGCGTGGCCCGTCGCCACAAATTGATGTTTCTTTGTTCTCAGCGACATCGGCAGCCACAGCCGCGTTATTCTCGGCCGAACGACCAGTCCATGTAGGGTGACATGGTCTCCTGTGGTTCCAGTCTGTTAGAGTCGAGTAGCTAAGCGCCGGAATGTTTTCCCAGTTGGCGCGACACGATTAGGAAATCGACGTCGAAATTCACACTGCGCTAACACCACCAACCGATTATTGGTCAAAAAAATCAACACAATTATTCCACGATCTTGCGGAGTATAGCACTCGATTGCTTGTCTGTTTGTATACTGCAGCTGTCTAGTTTACAATGTCAAATATGATTGACGTATGACGCCACTTGCAAAAATTATAACATCGTCTGATAGGGTGATTAATTTTGCGCCAAATTGTACTATCATAAATTACAATCCGAGAAGAGCCTGAAGAGACCTTTTGAGACTATATGGAACGTGTTGCAGAAAACTTGTTACACACCTGTTAAAGTCCAAACAAAACAGTGGCGAATGGAAGTTGTTCAAAAGTCGCTAAATGCATACTATGACAATGCTAAGTCAAGACCCTATATCCCAGTGGACGCAATTCGAAAATCGTCCGGATTTTGTTAGTGCCGAAACAATTTAAGGCTTTTGCATCCACTCAAACAATTTTTGGCAGAATCATGGCTCTCTTCAACGATTTTCTATCATTAAAAATAAAGAAATCCTTGACAGCGTTGCATGCATTGACTAACAGCACATTGCCGTTGCTGTCCCAATGATTTAGTTTCGTGGACTGAAACCAAGATGGGATCAGCTCATGGGGAGCCAAGCTACAACTCCAGGTCTTCTGTGATGAGTTTTACAAACTTTTACCTGGATCTCAGAAAGCACAGTAGCTAGGGTTCTAAAACCGGTCTCTATGAGCTCGGAATCATGTACTCTATGACACAGCCAAGTTTCAGAGTCATAACTACTCGGCAAGTTTGGTTGAATATAGGCGCATTGACAGACGGACGGACAGAAAAGCCTTTGCGTAAGTCTTCCCTACCCCAGGCTTGCAAGGTAAAAACTAAAAGTGCTGCTTGATATCTAATAAAGCAATGTTTCCTTTTTTCTAAAACTGGCAATTTCCTTTTTTCTTTTGAGCACATCGCGGCGCCGGTTCCTAGGCTTCTATGGAATGGAATACTTTGAATCCCCTTTATAACGCCATACTCGTAACTTTAAGTCAAATTCAAAGCGAGTGGTTGAGTCTCTGAGATTTTTTTTTTACTAAGGATTACTGGGCTTTAGCCCAACTAACTCTTCATTTGATCTTCCCCTTTTGTAATTTTCAAACGAAATTTCCAGATGACACTGCGATTAGATGGATGTGAGACTTACTAACAGTACCGCATGATGTTTGCCTGCGGTGCCTCTTCTCGTTTATTAATGAGCCAGTATACATCAGACACTATGAGGTCTTATTTAGTCTTTTACCATCCAGCCCAGTCGTTTCAGGAGGAATATACCGCGTATGATCTTCGGCCTCATTTTTGACAATGAGGATTCCAAAGAGCGAGGGATGTCCGACGGACATCTGCGTCTTTAGCGCCTGATATGGATGGACAATGTTTAGCGCATGTGGGTACCACCTCTCCAGCTTGAAGAGTCTTTGAGTCACAACTAGCTGGACCTCGCACCAGTGGACGACTTCGTCTACTGTAAAGAACGCAGGTGGAGGGGGAGTCAGTTCAGTCACTGAACGCATAAGACCGGGTTATCTGGGGAGGCATGATAGGTGAGGCATTAGTCTAACCCAGACTGTAGTACCTCTTAAGTAGGTTTCCTGTAAATCAGGCAAGTGATTTCAAAAAATCATCCTCAAGTGAGATGAAGCAATCAGAAACTGTCTTACGTTCCTTAATTTAGGAGTTCCTCAAGGCTGTGTCTTAAGTCCTATCTTCTTTTTTATTTAATCAAGACGGGAGCACCGACGGATAAACTAGGGAAGTCAGATCGATGGGGTGAGATGATGGCGGGATGTAGTAGTGGTGAGCGGAAGGGGCATGCAGCTGATACTTGTATAGAGCAAGGGAGCATGCAGGTCGAAGCAGAGGACTGTCATTTCAGGTAGAGCCTCAAAGGCGGCGAGAACAACTCAACAACAATCAGGGGCAGACGACGTATGCAGATGCGCAGTCACATAATGTCACCGAAGGAGAAAATTGGCTTAGCCGCTATAGTGTGCGTGACATAGCCGATATGATTCCGGAGTTCAATCCTAAGAATCTCGAAGGTCTATCATCTAATGCATGGAAACGAAAGGTAATGCATATCCAGCGCGTATACAGTTTGGACGATCGTCTGGTGTTGATGGCAGCCGTTTCACGATTGGCTGGAGCGACCAAGCTGTAGAGCTCTAGCCTGACGTGGGAGTCGTTAGATGAATTCTTTGATCAACTGTGTCGCATATTTCCATCCAGTGACGAACATGCTGATATCCACGAAGCGCTGAGATTGAAGAGGCAGAGGGGAGGTGAGGACTTCGACGAGTATGAAGGCAATTGCGTCCCGAAGAAATTTCCAAGAATTTTCGCTGATACGTTACAGAGTCCAAGGAATGTCAGACGGTCAACTCAAGGAGGCATTCGGGGTTGGAAACCAGAGAAAGACAGCGAACGGGCGAAGAGAGGCAAGGCAGAGTACGGCCGTTTGTTGGTCAGGGTGACCGGGCAAATTGTTTTCGATGCGGTCAACCAGGCCGCATTCAGAAAAACTGACCACAAGCACGCGGTCGCCGTGAGCAAGGGCCAGTGATGCGACAGCAGTTACTAATAAAGGACGAGAATTCGGAGTATCTGAAAGAAGCTGCAATCAACGGAAACCACGTTATGGCGTTTATCGATCTCGGAAGCGATTGATAGAATCTGAGGAAATCGATTGCTGAGAAGTGCGGCCTAAAATATGCTGTTTCTAAAACGGCGCTTAGAGGATTTGGAGGTGGAGGCTGTACGACGTCTGGTCAGTTGAGTGCGGAAGTGTCAGTGGATCGTTTTACTTTAACAGGCGACGTTATGGTTGTTATCGACAATAGTCAGCCATATTCGTTGATCATAGGGTGGGCACTTCTTGACCAACCACAAGTGAAGATCTATAAATCGTATAAAGAACTGCGAATCGTGGACGACGATAAGATAAACGGTTTGGCGACGGATATCAAGAAGAAGGAGTGGTTAGCTGCCGGTACCGGCATCGACGTCAACAGTGCTGGTGGCAGCAAGAAAAACCGGCTCATCGTCGAGGAGCTGGACAATATCAGTGAAGTGCTTAGGAGAAAGCTACAGGCATTAATTGATGACAACAGGGACTGCCTCGCCAAGAATCTGGGCGAACTAGGGCATTCGGCGGCAGTGGAGTACGGCATCGAACTAGTAACAGAAAACACGGTATGCGTAGAGCCGTATAGGATACCTTTCGCCAAGCGGGCCATCGTTAATGAAAAGGTGAAAGAGCTGCTACGACAAGGAGTGGTGCGACCGTCTACATCTGAGTTCTGTTCGCCGATCGTTTTTACTAAGAAGAATGACAGGACAGATAGGCCCTTAACAAAGTCACAGTTAAGCGCAAATTCCCGATGCGATCGAAGAAGTTTTAACAGTTCTGAGCAGGAAGACAGGACTGATAAGATTGGACCTGGCATCTGGCTATTATCAGATCCCGATGGAGGAGAGCAATAAGAAGTATTCCACTTTCACAACTAATCTGGGATCATTCGAGCTCAACCGAATTCCATTTGGGCTTGTCAAAGCCCCAGCGCACTTTCAAGCGTGCATGAAATCACTCAAAGCCCAGCTGCAGAGGTTTACCTGGACGACACCATCATTGCCAGTAGTAGTATCGAAGAGGGCCTTGAGAAACTGGAACGGTTCTTGAAGGCTGTGAAGAGCTTTGGGCTTACACTTAAATTAGGTAAATGTGACTTTTTCAAACATTTTTTTTATATCTCGGATATCAAATTGACGAGACTGGATTGAGGTCAAACCCGAAGAAGATTGAAGCAATAACGCGGTTTCCAACACCAAGGAATCCGCACAGGTCCCGGTGTTGAAGGGCTTCTTTAGAAATTTTGTTAAGAAATATGCGCACATCGCTCTTCCACTGACGGAGCTAACAAAGACGAATCAGTGTTTTGTGTGGGGGCCTCCCCAGGAAGCGGCATTACAAAAGCTGATTTCTGCTCTCTGCAATCCGTCGATGTTGGCTATCTTCGACCCCTCATGTGAACACGAGGTTCACACAAACGCATCTTCGGTGGGAATAGCTTGAATCTTGGTCCAGCGGCAGAAAGAAGAATCAACTCTGCGACCGGTGCTCTTCTTTAGTCGAAAACTCACGGAGAGTGAGCGGAAATATCACTCCTACGAGCTGGATATCCTGGCCATCGTCAACAGTCTCGAGCGATTTCGTGTCTACCTTCTGGGTAAGCAATTCAAGGTAGAGTCTGCATACCGAGGGCCGTAAATGGTCACCCGAGTTCTACTGAATGATCGCTACGACTTCGGGGATATTCCCGGCATGCAACGCACTCAACGTAAGTACAACACCATGGTATCAATTGCCTAGGAAGGGCTGGCTGACTATGAGTACGATCAAGCCGACAGTTAGGAAGACGAGTAATCGTGAGGGCACCATTAGCGTGTAGGATGGCCGAATTGAAACGGCAAGACTGGTTGTAGAAAGTAAGCTGTCAATATTGAAATGCGGAACAGAGTTGAATAAATAGTAGAACAGACTGGTTGTGTTTTTCTTTAGTTCTCGCGTGCTGTTTTCGTTGCTTTGATTCGACTTTACATAGGAAAAACCTGTGCAAATATCAGTGTTCCATTCGACTACCATTCTGGGTATTAAATATTTTTTATGCTCGTCAACCCCAGTGCCAAATCGACTAATCGACGTTTGGGGACTGAATTCGAGTCGATCGGTTCGATAAATAATCAGGGGAGACTCACAAAATATCGAAAATAAAATCCACATCTGTTCAAGAATCCGAGCCCGGATACTGACTGGGTGAGTGTAGCATCAGGCGACCTTGCTTAGGTCTGAATCCCAGTCGAAACCCCGACTGTCGTTCGCCTAAGGTCCTCAAGGATGGTAAAAGCGTTAGACTTTTCCTGATTAAATCCCAAGTCGGAATACTAATTTTTACGGTATCCACCAAAGAAGAGTCTAAACTCTTGTGTCCTAAAACCTAAGCCAGTTCAAGCAATAATTTTAATTGGCACTACGCTACCCGCACGTCGCTATGTTTCTCGTTCAGTCTAACGGCCCCCTAAGGTTTGATTCACACAGGTTCCCGAAACAATTTCTCGCGAACTCCATGTTCTTCAATTACAACAAGCCGTTGATTTATCTTAATTGTCGTTGACAAGACGTTACTTCGAATTTTTTTGACTCTGTTTGATGTTATGGTTGGACTGCGTGTGCTGCGTCCGTCCACCCACAGGTCTTACCCTTTCAAAGGGCCTAGTTGAAACGCGATGTGAACGAGGCTTTTCGATCATCACTGATATCCTGCTCGTGGGCATGTAAACAATGTAATTGTTAGTCTTTGTTGTTTTTGATTTGTGGTCTTGGGTCATCGATAGATTTTCAATTTAGTTTTCCCTTGCTTTGGGCACTATTCGATAAGTAGGCCAACATGCGTGTTTGTGTGGAATAATTTACAATCTTTGTCTTTTCTTTTGTGAACAATAGACTTTCTTTCGTATCCGAGTCCACCCACATTAGGTAGTATTTTGCAGATTGCAGCGACAACCCTTTTCTGCCCACGTGGCCTACATGTGTTTTTAACCCCAGCCTGTTATCAGACAACACCTCATCATCTTAAGAAGCTGTACTATAACGAACAAGTTCGAGCTTCTTGTCCTCTAGTCGGAAGAGTTCCACAACCCCGTTGGCCCATTTATACGAGTACATTTGTAAGTTCACAAAAATCCATACACGAGTGAGCGGTGGGTCCTGGAACTCCGTTCATGAACAAACAGTTTGCTCATTAGGCCCACCTCAAAACGTCAGTTAGCATTTGAAAACCAGCAAAACCAATTCCAGCTAACCTGACATCCAAATATGTTCCAATTCTCTTCGCGTCAATATTACTTCTGCATGCAGCTCCTCAGTGCGGAACTCGGAGCACACTCAATCCCTGTCACGATCGTTACCTCATTAGAATCCGATAAATTGTATCGAAATGTAAACACAATGTGGAGCTCATCAGCCGCCTCGTTTGATGAGCCCATTTCTGCCCGCAACCGTATTCGCTCTTGACATTTACGAAAAACGAGCTTGTGAACAAACACACAGCACTGCATTAATCAACAGTCGAATGAACGATAATTTGCAAACGAGCCAACTAGCGACCTGGCACACGTCACTTACCTCTCATCTGTATGACTAACAACAAACAACAATAAACCTGACATTACGTTTCATAGGTTTGTTTAGACAAAAGGACTGCAAGCAGCGAATCCGATGCATATCAAGACAATGAAAACCCACAGTCATAGCCAGGTAGTAGGTAGGACGGAGTGCATCCAAAATACATAAATGTACTCGTAATTCTGGCGCAGAGGACTATCAAAAACGACGAAAACTGGAAAGCAAAAGTCCTAGGTCAGGACGAGAAACAAATAAAAAGAGTCGAAAAAAAAAACATACGACAGAGGGAAAGAAAGAAACGTATCATAAAAACCGGAGCACGTAGGGCAAACACGAGCATATAAATACACTTCATTACGATATCCTGAAACCTCTGTGCTCCTCTGGGAGACATATATACCACTATCGTACTACCCAGCGTTGTTGCTCACACTCCTCCCGCGCACCAAGCGAGAAAGTGCATCACCTAGAGCGCCAAGTACTAAGAAGCAAAGCAGCACCATTGCACCCCAGGACCATAAAGCATCACAGTGCATAACACGTTCCTCATCATGAGGAAAGTTAGCGCCAGTTTGGCAAGAAGTGCATATTTTTACGACGACAATGAAAGCTTAAATGTATGTGTATATCCTGCTTGCCCTTTACACCCTCTTTTTCGGCCGAAACAGCAACCAAAGGCTGCACAACATTTACCTAACCCTAGGCAACACCTCGAAATGTAGGTTAGGTCACGTCAATACAGCGGATGAATGGAGGAATCCAAACCACATTACGCAAGGACTACATCAATACTGATTTTTTCAGCCCGTCCAGCGGGATTGTCATGTCCTTTCCATTATTCCATTGAGAGATTTTCTTTTCACTCTCACTCCCACTTCCACTCCCACTCAGTCTTTCACCCCTACGCTACGTGCTGAGTAAAGAGATATCCTGTTTGAGTGGCTTTGTAGTGACACCAGCGCCAATGCTTTCCAGTAGCGGAAAACAATTGAAACTCTATCTACACTCAAGAGCACCATCATGCCTCTCTCAAAGGACGAGAGCAAAAGCTTTGGAAAATGTTGTTTACTTTCCGAATGATGGTGTCCTCCTATCCACTGTCGACCTGTGTCGGCATTAGTTGCTCCACCAAACGTGGTGTCCTCTGATTTACTTGTTTTTCTTTTTACTCATTTTTATTTCAAGGACTCGCTCCATTTCCCCAATATTGACTTAAAGATTTAAAGAGCACATATGGAATCAGTCTTGCCCCAAATATAGTAGGTTTAGATGAAGGAAGGTGAGAAAGGACATTTACGACGTATAATCCATCTTTAGGGCCAAGGTTGTGAGGTTTTCCTACTTCTCTGTCCTTTGAAATTTTACTTTTTTCTTCTGTCTTCCCGTACCAACCTCGTTTGGTTCTTTAGGCTGAATGCAAAAGGAAGTCCGGTCAGAGGAAAGGACTTTTTTTTTGTGTCGCCTCAAAAAGGACTCTAATAGGATTATGCTGATTACGTTCGCCTAATTTTCACTATTTAGTGTGCGATGAAATATAAAGAATCCTTCGGGCTCTTATTCTTTCCTTTTAGTAAAAGGTAATGAGGGGAAAAGGTTTTTTTTTTTTCCTTTTCTTGGTTTTGTTGGGCACGATGGGAGCAAGAGTGAGGGCAGGAATGGAAACGTGGTTGTCGCTAATAAAGGGCTGTGATGGGAGGGATATAGTATGTGTGGTGAGAGATATAAGAGAGACAGGGTTGAAAGGGTAGAATAATTAAGGAGCAGAGGCGGATTATGTGACGGTTGAGGTGATACAAGTTTAGAACTTGTCAAAGTACGAATTTTGGGATTAAAGTGACATAAAAAAGTCAATTGAATAATAAAACCAAAGCGGGAACCCTGAAGAATTACAATGACATTGAAATTGATTCTAAAATCATCGATTAATTCTAATTATACTCTCTTCAAGATTTGATGTCCGCTATTCCGAAACTTTCAAAATCTAGGCTAGGACCTAACTACAAGCGACGGATAATGAGGACAAGTTAATTTGCTTTTGACCACTTTCCTTATCCGATGTTTTCAACCTAGACTAAGTACGTATACGTGGTCCCTTACCGCACCAACTAAAAACCGTAAACCGTAACCGCTACGTAAAAAACAAGCTGCAAGTATACTTGTACCACATGCTACTCATATAGCAGATTTGCAGTCGTCCACTGCAAATGTACTTTTAAAAAGTCTTTTCGCTTGCCCAGGCTGCCTTTCCTAGCCTATGAGCCACCTTAGAAACCATTGTCATCTCCTACGTCTTGCCTATGAGTACGAGTCGTAGACACTTCGGGACAAAGTAATCGCGCTACAAGGACCAGTTATCTTAGATGTTTGATTAATGAACATTGGTTAAGCCGATGTCGCTGTAATGATGCAAACGAAATCAACGCATTACTGTTCCCATGAAATGGACTTTTTCATCCGCTCTCCACAAGATCCAAGCCTTTGAACTTGTCAGAATTTTTTTTTTGATAGAAGGCTCTACTTTATTATTGCTCCTTCTACCCAAGAAAGCAGCGGGTTGCAAGAACTCTTCTGCGCCTCATCTCAAAGCTGATGTCGTTACCGTGTTTCACTAGCGAACCAAAATAGATGAAATTACTGACCACCTCAAAGTTATAGCTGTCAAAGGCGACGTTTTTATTTTCTCATTACCCTTAGAACCACTGTAGCTATTTAACGAGCCTTCTGGACCGGGGTATACTCGCCGGGCAAGGATCTGTCACATACATTTATTTGTGACACCGACAGACGTGCGCATGTGGTTCGCGCACTACTCTGCCCCTCTGGGTTGAGACCTGTTCGGGATACTCGGTCATAGCGGCACCAGTCAGTCACCCATAAGCGAGAACCCGAATCTGGATCCAGACTGGTGATCGGTTGCCAAGAGTAGTGTGTGGCCGATCCCATCTGGGTAAAAACCCGAGTTGAGGCCCTAGCTGTTGTTGGCTTGTGCCCAACCCAACCCAAATCGGGGAACTGACCCTACGGTGTTTACCTCGGGAGTAGATACTAATAGAAGTTGATTAGTCTCGTGTGGGTTAAACCCGAGTCAGAGAATTCCAACTAGTATCGACCACACACTCGCTACTCGCTTGCAGGCGACGTAGTCGAAAGGGTTTTGTTTTTTTTTTCCTTTTAAAAAAAATATTTTTCGATTTCGTGCAATGTGATGCCGCCTTAGCGTCAACACTGCGTCGTTGTTTTGACGAACTCTTCTTACATTGTCCGTGTGGTAGTTGCTGTTGCGGTTATACCCTGGTGTAGTTTCGGCCGGACTTCCTTTCCTTTCCTTTTGTTCTATTGTCGTTGTCTGCGACTTCTTGGTTGTGTTGTTGCGACTACGTTGTCACTACTCGTACTTCGCTGTTACTGCTTGGTTGTCACTCCTTCCTCTTCTTACAACTGCCTCGGCCTTTTATAGGGCTAGGTCGAACGGCGATGTGAACGCCGCCTTTCCAATCGTCACTGACATTTCCCCTGTTTACGGGATCTGTCAACGGTGACGGCAGCCGTAGCCGTTCGTCTTTGGTGTCTTTGACCTGAAGGTCTTAGGCAAATTGTCGAGAGATGGATGTTTTTAATTTTTTGTTTGATTGTTTTGTGTTTATTTAATTGGTGATCTCGTGTTTAGTTGTTTTATTTGTTTCTGTGTTTTGTTTATTTGTTATAATTTAATGTTGAGTATGTTTACTTTAACGTTTTGTTTTTATATGTTTGTGAAGAAAAATTTATTTATTTGATTCCTGTTCTAAAGGGTCCGCCATCTAACGTTTTTTTTTTCAAGTAGTGCGTATTTCGTGAATGGTAACACTTAGCTCCTGTCTGATTTGACAGATAATTAGTTTTATCCTTCCGCTGAACGAATATGGTTGTGTATATGCTTGAACGACGCTTCGCTAAGTGGGCATGCGATCGACTTACAGAAGATGCCGATTTTGCCAAAAAAATCATCTTTTCAGATGAAGCTCATTTTGATCTTGGCGGGTATGTAAACAAGCAAAATTGTCGCATTTGGGGCACAGAAAACCCGCACGCATACATTGAAAAGCCGGTGCACCCAAAACGAGCCACTGTTTGGTGCGGATTTTGGTCCAGAGGCATAATTGGGCCATTTTTCTTCCAAAATGAGTAAGGAGTGGCCGTTACAGTCAATGGCGATCGTTATCGGGCCATGTTGAACGAATTTTTGTTCACAAAAATTGAAGAGGAGGATATTGGATATTCAAAATTCATACTCGGCGTGTGCATTTCCAATATAAGATCTTAATGGCATGGAATAAAGTTACTGTAAAAACTACAATCAACGCGACAAATTCAGTCGAATCTCTCGAATCCCAAGACAACCACCCCCGGAGAATAGTGAACGAACATCTTCGACACAAACCATCTGCACCCCGTCCAGGTTGTGTGACAAACATCAAAAGAGCGTAACTCTTGAACCTGCACGAATTATAAAAAAAAAAAAAAAAAAAAAAAAAAAAAAATTGGCAACATTTGGTTTCAACAGGACGGCGCTACGTGCCACACAGCCGAAGCTACACTCGATGTTTTGTGCCCTGTTTTTGAAGATCGCATTATCAGCCGCAGAGCTGATGTCGTTTGGCCACCTCTGAGCTGCGATTTGACACCGTTGGACTATTATTTGTGGGGTGCCGTCAAAGATAAGTGTTACGCCGACAACGACAAGCCAGAGACAATTGACGCTTTAAAGGAAAATATTCGTGAAGCCATTGGTGAAATACAGCTGCACACAATCGATAATGTGCTTAAAAATTGGACCGATCGTGTAGGCTACTGCATGGCCAGCCAAGGCAGCCATTTGAATGAAATTATTTTCCATTATTAACCGGAAGGATTGTACTTTCAAATAAAAAAAGAAATTTGAGAAAATATTCAGTAGTTTTTTTTTATAGCATTTTCAAAAAAAAAAAAGTTATTTGGCGGACCCTTTACATATGTTTGTGAAGAAAATTTTTTCCTGTTCTAGGTCTACAAATTTTCCTTCACAGCTGCTTTTGATTTAATGCACTCCAATGCGTCATTAAGATTTCGTCCAAATATGTCAACGTCATCTGCCTATTGTAAAGACTTGAAATGGATTGTGCTTCTAGTGAGTTCCGAGCGATCGATAGGTCCAAGGACCTATCAGATGGTTCATGAACGGTCACAGATATCACAGCAGGTTTTCTGCTGTTTTGCCCGTTTTACTTTATGGTAGGACTTCCCAATTGAAGATGCTCTGAAAGCATCTCTTCACCTGCTGGATTTCGTGATTCTCATGCTTTTGCTTTTTTCTTAATAAAGTCTTTGCTCTTTTCTTCTTTTCTGTTCTTACAGCTTGTAACCAACTCTCGTCCGTTGATGTTTTATTTCTGTTTCTCTCTCATAAGTCTGTTTTCACTCGCCATCATTCCAGACTTGAAAACAAAGGTATCGGGTGAGGCACTCTTGGTGGCATTTTAATAACGTCTCCGTTGCTATTTTATTGTTTGTAGACATTGAATCGGATCTTGAGAGAGCTTAGGGAACATCCATAAAGTACGGCATACGTTAAGAGGCAGGGAGGGGGTCGTCGAGGTGCGACGTTGTGTTATAAGGGGTGGAAGAAGTTCTAAGTTTCGTGACGTCTTATTTTAAAATTGTATACATAAGTGTTAAAATGCCAAATTTGAACTATTAACTCGATTTGTATGGGCATAAGATCTAAACTAAAATGAACACCAAGAGTAATTTAGGTGCAGGTATTTATTTATTACAGTGCAGCTTATGCTGATAAAAAACGAAAAATGTACAAGAAGACGTTAACACTTTATGAAACAGTATGTAAAAGAAAAGAATAAAGAAAGCGACACTTATGAATATTTTTTTCAAAAATTCCTTCGACATCAACATCACGAACACAACTAGAACCCGAGGACACAAGAGAAAGTTCATACTTGGTAATTTTTCTGTGAATTACACTAATCCGTCCATCCGCGTATACAGTGCGGAAAGGATTAAGTGATCCCATTCGATTATTTTTATATAAATAAGATATCGGAAAACTGATTTAGATGTTTATTTTAAATTGCAGGGGAAAACTCAACCAGACATACTCGTACCAGAAGGTAAAGGGTGGGCCATCTATTGAGTGGTTATTTTGACACGGGCAGCTGCTTCCCGCTCGAAATCTTGACAGAAAGTCAGTATCATACCTCTGCGGAATGAAATGAGTCGCTTTACGCTTGAACATCGTTGGGAAACATTGAATAGTTATTTCCAAAGTGAGTGCTGTGTAGCCCAAACAGTGCGTTTTTTAAAAAGAAGTTTTGGCCGAAATGAAGCACCCACGGCGACTGCCGTACGTAGGTTTGTGCAAACAATTCGTGAGACTGCTTTGCTAGCAGACAACTCTCATGGTCTCCGTCGTCGTACGCTGCGCATAGATGAGAATGTGGCTGCTGTGGCCGAGAGTGTGAGACTCAATTCACGAATATCAACTCGCCATTGATCTCAACAACTCAACATTTCATGCACAGAGTTCAGGAATTCTGCACAAAGATCTTGGATTATTCTCTTACAAGGTCAAATTGACTCAGCAATTGAAGGCGCGACCAACCGCTTCGTTACCGCCTCGCAGTTTGGGTCTTAGAGCAGCTTGAATTGGATAACGATTTTGGGCGAAAAATCATCTTTTCTGACGAGGTTCATTTTCTTCTCGACGGCTAGGTTAACGAATTGCCGCATCTGGGTCTCGGAAAACCCGCACGTTGTTGAGAAGCCAATAAATCCAAGGAGAGTGACAGTTTGGTGCTGATTATTGAGTGGTGGTGGACCACTCTTCGAAAATGAGGCTGGGAACAATGTTCCGGTCAACGGTGGCGTTACAGTCGTATTAACCGACTTTTTTTTTTTTACTGAAGTTGAAGACATGGATTTGGGAGACCTCTGGTTCATGAAGGATGGCGCGCCATGCCACACAACCCATGTCACAATCGAACTTTTTTTTCGCACCAAATTCCCAAATCGGGTTATGTCCATTGGCCATTGACCCCTTTGGACTTTTTTTTTTGTGGGGAACCGTGAAGGACAATCCGGAAATGATTCAAGCACTTAAGGCTTATATCATCCAAGCAATCCTTGAGCTACAGCCCGAAACCATCAACAAGGTCTTGGAACATTGGGGTGACAGAATGTGCTACTGCGAAGCCAGCCGAGGCAACCACTTGAACGACGTTGTATTTCATAATTAATGGAAATGTTTGTTCTTACTAATAAAGCCTAATAAATGGTTGAAAAAATATTGAATAAAAAATTTAAAAAATGTTCATTTCATTGCATTTTTAAAAAGAAACTTGTATTTGGCTCAACCTTTATTAAAGATATTTTTTTACAATCAAATGAATGACAGTTACTCCTGACAATACCTAAACCAAAGCTTAGTCAGAACGCCTCTAGGATGAAAATTGTAGTCCTAGAATCTGAGCTAAATAGCTTGTTGTTAACACGCGATACTGATATAGCTATAGATGAAGCAATAGAAAATAATTGGAACATTGAGGAAGGAAATTGAGCCGGAAAATAACTTATTGAAGTGAAAAATTAACCGAGTGGAACGTCAGAAAAAGGTCGTGATTCGAAAAAACAAAAACTTTTACAACTTTGTGAAAATAAAACCGACTTAGCAGCAGCTCTAAAGCTTCGGCTTAGAGTAGAAGAAAACCTATCCTGTATACTTCAAGTCATAAAATAGATTGCAGTTTTTGGTGGCGCAGCTGATGATCGACGTCGTACTGAAACATTAGGGTGTTGAAAACCTTTGTACGACTTACAAGCCGAACTTGAGACTTCTTCTCAGACCACTCAATACAAAGGAAGAAAAATACACGTCGTAACTGTTCCTGCTACGATAAAAAGTCTTGAATCTTTAGCTTCAATTTTAGGTCCTGACCAAGTTTTCTTTTTATCGATGGATGACAAAGCACCCGTGTCATTAGGTATTACAGCAAAAAACGCTTAAGCACCAATATCAATGCACCTAAATTGTCGTTTAAGATTACCGGATCATGATTTTATAGTCGCCGAAAAACATAAACTTATTTCCTCTGTTTATGCAGGTATTGTAATAAGGAAAGATGGCAAAGGGAAACTGAAGCTGCAACACACTCTGGGCCGACATAATTAGCAATTCGTAGTGGAAAGCATTCTTCCTCTAATTCTGAGACTCATGCCATAGACCGTGCTTTCAAAAACTTCATGAGAACTCGAGAAGATTTCGTAAAACCCGTATTAATTTTTACTTGCGATGGTGATCCCGACGAGATTCCACGATACGAGCAAATTATAGTTTGAGCAATACAACATTTTAAGAATTCTGACTTGCTGCTATTATAATAATAAAATAATAATATTTAGGTTGCCACAAATGCCTTCAACAGAGTGGAACGACGAATAGCGCCTACAACTTTCCAAAGTCAAATTTTGGTGGTCCACCGACCATTAGTGTCTACGATACAGCTAGATAATAATCCACACGATGTTCTCGAAAGGTTTAGACATTTACGATACTGGAAAAGTGTGTGGCATTTCACATATCCATCACATTCTATTGGCTACAAAATGTTTCCGTCCCGCCACAAAGTTCAGTAGTCTATCTCTGTTTTATGATATGGTGTTATGTAGACTAAGCTTACCTTTCATTGAAGCATTTTATAATGACGCTACTGTCTTAATTGAGGCATTAAAGGCGGTCATAAGTTTTCCTTGAATCTTCTCGGGGTCGTGAATGCATATTGAGCTTATGTTTCCAAGATCAATTTTAATATTGAAAGCTTAAGACTTGTATTTAAGTCTGGTTTGGATAACATATTCGCATCCAAAAAGAGGTTGTTTGCTATAATTTGCTTAGTTGAATTCAGAGTTTTTCAACCCTTATCCAGTTCAAGACGAAGTAGGTAGTGCCTTTTGTACTTTTTTCTGCCCTTTTCCAATTATACATCCGCATATGGGCTATCAACATTCCGAAAGCTAAGTCTTCTCTTCTAAGTTTCTCTCATTTGCTATTTGCAACAACTTTACAAAGAGGTCTTCCGATCCCCAGTTGAAGTAAGGAGCAACTACATGGAGTTATGAAAGAGGATTTGATGTCGACGCTTGTGTCTTCATATATGCTTCGCGTAGCCTTCCCTTTAGCATCTCAGGCTGTTCTTTGATGTGGGTTCCACAGTGTCAATAACTTGTTTACTTTGTATTGAAACTACTTGTGCAGAGTGCGACTGCTGTTTCCTGAAAAAAAGGAGTGGCATAGCATGAAACTTTTGACCATACTTTCACTTTTAGTCTTCTACCTCTTCTACCTTGCAAAGCTGAGGTAGGGAAGACTTATGCAAAGTCTTTCCTGTCTGTCCGCCTGTCCGTACGCATATGTTAATCCAAACTTGCCGACTAGCTATGAGTCTGAAACTTCAATGTAAAAAACCTGGAATTATAGCTTGGCTCCCGGCAAACTGATCCCTGTTTCGTCTTACATATAAGTTCCCTGAACCTTCAGGTCTGTAAATAGGGATCCACTGGTCTTTATTTTTTTAATTGAAATTATTATCCACCGCTGGCCACAACTCTTGCCTACCTTTCCGGCAGTATAGGGGTTCCACGTTGGAAAAACTGCACGTCTTTTAAGAAGATCTATGAATCGACTCAATTATTGGTATTTTCAAAGGACTGAAAATGCTGCTAAGTCAAGCATCATTGACTGGAGGAGGTGGTTATCAGAAAGGGCAATATCTAGAGTAAGTAGATGTCAACTTGAGCATTTTCATGCTGCGAAATCACTTTTCCTAGTATTTTCTGATATTGCAGTCATTGCTCCTCTATCACTCGGCACATACGCATTAGGTATGTTCAATAGAGAACTGCTGTGATGAGTTCACCAGGCTGCAACAACTTATAAGATACCACGCCAAGTGGGTACCACTAAATACAAAATATGAGTTTCAATCCATGGAGCTTGGCTTATAAAGGGTGTTTTTTATAGAGTTATATAACTTTGAAATAGAATAAAACAAAGATGGTTTTTCGAAATTGACATGAAATTGACTTTATTCAAAAGATAATTTTCTGACATTATAATTTAAATATAATTTCTGGCATATGACTGCCACGGCTGGCTCGGACGTAGTCTAATCTGAAGGCCAATTTTCGATGATCTTTTCCAACATTTGTGACCGAATATCGGCAATATCGCCGCGAATGTTGTCCTCCAAGTGGTCAATCGTTTCGAGTTTATCGGCGTAGACTAGCGACTTCTCATATCCCCACAGAAAATAGAAAATAGAAAATAGCGGCGTTAAATCGCACGATCGCACGGTCCGTAACGTGAAATTATGCGGTTACCAAACGTTTCCTTCAATAAATCAATTGTGGCACGAGCTGTATGACATGTTGCGCCGTCTTGTTGAAACCACAGCTCCTGCACATCATGGCTGTTCAATTGATGAACGAAAAAGTCAGTAATCATGGCTCTATAGCGGTCACCATTGACCGTAACGTTCTGGCCAGCATTGTTTTTAAAGAAGTACGGACCAATTATTCCACCAACCTATAAAGCACACCAAACAGTCAGTTTTTGTGAATGTAACGGTGCCTTAACATACACTTGAGGATTATCATCACTCCAAATATGGCAGTTTTGTTTATTGACGTATCCATTGTGAGCTTCATTGCTAAACAAAATTCGCTTATGAAAATTGGGATCAACGGCAATCTTGTTTTGGGCCCATCCACCGCCAGCCGTGGCGGTCATATAACAGAAATTATATTTAAGTTATAATGTCAGAAGATTATCTTTCGAATAAAGTCAATTTCATGTCAATTTAAAAAAACCATCTTTGTTTTATTCTATTTCAAAGTTCTATACCTCTATAAAAAACACCCCTTAATATTTCGAAATTGATACCCTTCATCAGTAAATGATTCCAGTCAAACTAAATGAGCTAACTTTTTAAAATTTAAAATTAGTGAAATAAAGCAATTTTTTTTTATAAATATAAATAAATAAAAATTAAACTTATGTCATCAAGTTAGCACATATAATTTTTTTTTTCATTTTTGTTAAGCTTTTAAGCCACAAACCTATTACTTAGCTTATACTCGTACATTAAATAATTTAAACATTTATGTACCTCATAAATTCGATTGGGAAACGACTCGTACAATTTTGCAATACATATAATTTAGAGAAGTGGCCTGATGCCTTCTGCTTTGTTGGATTATTGTTTCCCAGACTCGTAAACTTTATGAACCAGCCATTCCCACATGTTTTCTATAATATTGATGCCGGGTGAATAAGGCTGGTATTTTGGTCTTTAATCCATGATATAACCACCTGTACGATTCATAATTTTTTCGCTAAAAAAGTTTTTGGTTGTCATTTTCATAAGCCCGCACATGTCCTTCGATAATACTCTTGTGTTATTTCACCCCAAAATCCAAAATCAGTCCCATTTTCACCATAAGGGGCTGAACCCTGATATACCAAGGAACTACTATGTCCAACCTTTCTAATTGCCTGCGGTCTTAGATTGAATTTGGGAACCAACATGGGTGAATGAAAGGTCAATCGACAACCACTAATCTAGTCGAGTTTGTTCCACAATCTTTGTGTGCACTCGAAGCCGGCAAAGAAGTAGCCACTGACTTCAGCAAGGCCTTTGACGAAATGTCTCACCAAATTATTATCTTCAAGCTCACTGCCCTTTATTTCTTTCCCGACTTTATCTCATTGATCAAATCTTATCTAGAAGATCGTCAATATAACGTTATTTTCAGATCTTCTATCTCTGATCCAATTGATGCTACCTCTAGTATCCCAAAAGGTAGTCAACTCGGCCCACTGATATTTATTCCAACCATAAATGATGTTGGCAGCGTTATTCTAAACTCTAAGCTCCCTTGTTGACTTGTACTCTTTCCAATCTGATCTTAACAGGCTCACTACTTGGTGTCTCTAAAACCATATCGAGCTCAACGTAAGTAAATGCCAAGCCATCACTTCCTCCCGCAAACGCTCTTGCTCACTACCCAGAACCTACATTTGTCGTGATGAAACCATTCCCTAACAAATAAGTTAATCAAGTCTTTTTTTTTTTTTTTAAGGCTTGCATTTAGCTAATAAAGTGCCCCTGTGGGTGCGTCAAATCGTGCAACCATGTGAATCTCTCTGCCTTTGATATCTTAACCGAAGGCAATCCTCTCTTATCTCCAATCACAAGCATTTCAGTTACTATATATATGAAAAAGCACAACTTTCCCTCTACTTTTAATTTTCTCAAGACTTCCTCCAATGTTCCGACTTTTTCCAACTTGCCAACTTTTTCACCCATCTCGTCAGCGAATCATTTACCGACCAGTTCATTTAATCCAATCATGACTCCTATCGTTATAAGAAGGGCTGTCCCTAGACATCTCTAGCGTCAATCAATATATGTAACACCCATCTTATTCATTGAGAAATTATGTCGTTGTGCGATGGTAATCATCACTAAACTGTTGAGCGGAAGGTCTGTAGTTCAAGTCTGCCCATAGTCAGGATTTTTAAAAACACCAGAAGAGCGTACACTCTTGAACCTGCACGAACCCTATTAAAAAAAAAACATAACTTTTTGTCCGGTCTTGACCGCATCTCCGCCAGAGTAATAAAAAAATACGTCAACCATCTGATCCTTCCCCTCTCGGAATTATTTAAAAGATCCAATTCAAAAGGATGCTTACATCATCAATCTTCTTCTTCTTCTTCTTTTCCTTTTTCCGGCGTTGTTATGGTCAGAAGTGTAGGACCATAACCTTCCCACTTAACTGCATTCCTACTGGTCCGCTTGTGGGGTCCGCCGGTTTGACCTCAGAAAGTAGCGGCAGGCTTCCCGGTTTGGGATTACTTCATCGCTGAGGCCAATCAAATGCTGGTGTTTTTGCATCAATTGTTTTTCGGCCTGCCGTTTTTTTTTTTTTTTTTTTTGTGACACGGGCATGCTCCAGATTTTTTTGTTTGATCTTACTCTTACAACACCGGTGATCTCCAGTCGTGTCAGCCCACTGATTTGCATGTATACTTGTGGGGCAGTTTAATGGTGGTATATGTGTCCCTAGGCTCACCTTGGTGTTTTCAAAATTGCCTAGATGTGATTTTTGTTTACCTTTGTTTTAGTCGCCTTTTACGACAAGCGAGAGGTATCGCTGCAGGGATATTCTTAACCCGTCCCTGCACGGAACGCTTACATCATCAATCAACAATAAAAAAAAAAAAAAGGATAAAAGAATGAGGTGCCCAGCTGTCTCTCATGCATACAAAATCTCTTCGAGAGTACCGTCTGCCATACAATATTCCTTCACCGCAACCCCATCTTTACCCTAAATCAGCATGGGTTCCTTAAAGGTCGATCGACAACAACTCCCTAAGTGGGTTTGTCTCACAATCCTTGCGTACGTTCGAAGTTGTCAAAGAAGTAGACATTGTTGGCCTTCTGGAATCAGACAGAATTTCAAATTATAATTCCCAAATTGAACGCCCATGGTATCTTCCTGTTTTGGTCCTATGGATCAGTCATTAAAATGCATGTAGGTTTGGGATCTTCGTATTCTGATCAAATTATTGCCACTCCCGGAGTCCCTCAAGGTAGCCACTTCGATCCACTGATATTAACCATTGTTGATGTTAACTGTGTGAATTCTCATCTTTCCATGTAAGCTATCGTTCGCTTACCCATTTAAACGTACGATGTTTGTTCAAAAATTAAGATGACTTTTTGAATTTCACAAGCTAAGTACATTCAAGTCTTGATTTTTTTTTTCGCTATGATTGTAAAGGCATTGTCAGCCATTTTGGATATCTAGTTTTTTTTTTCACAGATAAAGCGTGATAGAGGTATGCAAATTCAGTACAAAATAAAATACTTAAAGCTAACGTTAATGTCTATAATCAACATCTCTGGCTTATCGGCATAGACTAGTGACTCCACATACCCCCAAAGAAAGTAATCTAAAGATGTGAGATCATAGAATTGTGGAGGCCAGTTCACAGGCCCATCATGCGAAATTATGCGCTCGGCAAATGTTTCCCGCAATTAATTGATGGTGTCGTGAGCCATGTAGCATGTTGTGCCATCTTGTTGAAACCAAAACTCTGTCACATCAATGCCATTCAACTGAGGTACGAAGAAGTCAGAAATCATATTTCTATAGCGCTGTCAATTGACGGTAACATTCTGGCCGTAATCGTCCGGAGACGGTGATTCCACCAGCCCATAAAGCACACTAAACAGCGAGTTTTAATGGTTGCAGGGGCGTCTGGAGATGGCTTCTCGGTATTCTCCACTCCAAATTCTGCAATTTTGCTTGTTTTTGCTCCATTCAACCAGAAATGGGCTTCATCGGAGAACAAAATTTGCGTTGAAAATGAACCCTCTTGCACAAGCTTGATCTTATACTCTTTTAAACCAAGATCTTTCCGTAAAATCTTCCATAAAGTGGATGGTCATAGCTCGATTCGGATTCCCCTCAGCACTGGCATTCACTTCGTACTTTTTGTCGTCTTTGGGGATGCCTATTTTCCACTAGAGTGTACGTGGTGTGAAAACGATCGACCTTAAAATGGACGTAGAGCACGATAAGTTTGGCGGACCGAACTATGATTTTCTAATAAGTTTGCACAATTTGCGTGTAAAACGGCAAAACGTAGTAACAATCTATAAAAACAGTTATCGTTTATAAAGGTCAGACGTGTTTTGATGTGCCTGCCTATTTTTTGCTATAAAAAAAAAAGGATCAATGAGTCTGTATTAAATTTTGTATGAAAATGTAATTAAGTGTTCCAAGTGGAAAGTGGTATATGTTCGTCAGAGAAGGCCGAAAAGACGATGCCTGCCCCAGCACGTTAAAAACGGGTGAAAGCTGTGACGAAAGTTGTTATGGAGAATCGTCGTAACACTATCAGAAAAGTTGTTGAGAATATTTGCATATCGGTTGGCTCATGTCATGAATTTTTTTTCAGATATTTTGAGCATGAAACATCGAAGTTTGTACCAAAATTGCTAAATTTTGACCAAAAGAACCGTCGCATGAGCATCGCTCAGTAGCTCTTGAATGATGATCCAGATTTTCTGAAAAAGTTCGTCACTAGGGATGAAACATGAGTATATGGTTATGACGTCGAAACCAAAGCCCGACCGTTCCAATGGAGACGACCAGAAGAGCCAAGACTTACAATAAAACTCCAAGTTCGGTCAAATATAAAATTTGCTTACTGTTTTCTTCGATTACAATATTGTGGTTCATCATAAGTTCTGGTCGGAAGATCGTGGTCAGTTTTTGGTCGCCTCAGCCAGCACCCACTGTGACTTTTTTTCGAATGTTTGCGTTATCCCTGCCTTTACTAGGCCTCTTATCGAATATGCTGGTTTATCCTTCCTTTTGCGGAGGGTTGTAACGAGCTATACGTATGCGGCGAGTATACGAAGGCCCAGGATCTGTCACATACATTTATTTGTGATACCGACACAGACGCGCTAGTAGTGGCACACAGTGTAGTAGGCACATTACTCTGTCGCTCTAGGTTGAGACCCGTTCGGGACACTCGGTCGTAGTGGCGCTTTTGTCACCTCGTTGCTGTCGCATTGACAGCATTCAGTCAGTCTCCTTCTTGTTGAAAACCCGAGTCGGAATTCTGACTGGTGAAGGGTTGCCAGGAGTAGTGTGAGGTCGAGCCTATCTGGATAAAAGCCCGATTCGAGGCTATAGTTGTTAGTGACTTGTGCCTTCGAAGGCAGCTATAACGTTTGGTAAGCCCCTTCTGGGTTAAAACCCAAATCGGGGAACTGATCCCAAGGTATTTACTTCGAGAATAGACACCAATAGGAGTTGATCAGACTCGTGTGAGTTAAAACCCGAGTCGGAGAATTAATTTCGTTCTATCGGTCCCCACTCGCTGTTTTACTCACGGGGCCACAGCCTCTGTTAATGCCTACCATACACTCGTTCCTCGCTTGTTTACCCCTTTCAGAACCGTATAGCACATTTGTGCGTGTTAATTTGTCTGATTTTCGCGTGCGTGTTTTATCACGTTTTATTTAGTTGAGTCAAGTTTTCTAGTACCTATTGTATCATTTGTGTTGTTTTCTCTCCTTTTCATCCAATTTTATTTGCGTTTTGCTATTTTTGTTTGTGCAGTGAAGTGAAGAAGTCGTCATGTCAGAGCTTCCGAGACGAAGCAACCGTAAGTCTAGTTTTTTTATAATATCCGTACATGATTTCAACTAAATCATTTTGAATTACTGTTTTTAAATGTCTAAGACATATCTGCGTAAAAAAAGAAATTGATTTTGTTTTTGTGCAATTGAAATATATGCGTTAAAAATGTGACCCGCACAATTGAGCTACCTGGTACCCATTCGATGTTTTTTTTTTTTGTCTGACAGGCAAATCTTACCGCTTGGACAATGATCGAGATTTAGAAGAAGTCTTAAAGCTTATTGGTGAAGGTTCTGATGTGGACGATTTTTCAGACTCCGAAGACGATGAAGACGAGTTTGTGGCTGCGCTTCCTCAAGTTACCCAAGAAGCTCTTGAAGAAAGGGATTCAGAAAGGGAAGAAGAAATTGAGGTTGAAGAAGAGGAAGTTTCAGTGGAACAACAGTCCGAATCAGAAAACAGGCGACGTATGTTATGGAAAGTTTCTGAATTTGAATGTGCTCAAAGAACAAGATACGGCTACGAACTCTCTACTCCTACCAATACAGTACTTTGAGCGGTATTTCGACAAAGAACACTTCGAAAAAGCATCTAATTTTACTGAAATGTATGGTTTGTCGAAAACTGGAAGAGGAATAAACACGGATGCCTCGGAAATCAGAAGGCTCTACGGTATTCATTTGTACTTTGGTTGTATCCCTTTGCCTCGTCTGTACATGTACTGGAAGCGTGATTTTCAGTACACTGTTGTTACCTCCGCTATGTCCAGAACTAGATTTTTTCAGCTGCGAACATTTCTTCACTACGTTGAATCATCTAATGTAGCAACGAATGCATTATGGAAGGTTCAGCCAGTTATTGACGCAGTAAGAGATAGGTGCCTTAGCATTCCAAGATATACCCGAAACTACTCAATCGATGAGCAAATGATTCCATTTTTAGGAAGATGCCCAAACCGATTGAGGCAATATGTTCGAAATAAACCTCGTCCAGTCGGTCTAAAGAATTTTGTTCTTTCGTCATCAACCGGTAATTTGCTTAAATCAACAAAATATTGTAGCTAAAGCTAACAATTTTTATTTGTCAGGCATGGTTTTCGAATTCGAGGTATATCAAGGAGCTATAACACCTCGGGGAGATCGATCGCTCGGATTAGGTCCAAGTGTAATTTTGCGTTTGACAAGGACTTTGCCGGAGCATTCTTTTGTTTTCTTTGATCGCTATTTCTCGACCATGCAATTGTTAGACCGATTGAAGGACCTAAAAATATATGGAACAGGTACTATTATGACCAATCGCCTAAAGAATATCGAACTAAAGAATGGTCGATTAATGAGTCGAGGAGAAGCCGATCAAAGAGTTAGAGCTGACGGGAGGGTTGCAGTTGTCAAATGGAAAGACAACAAAACTGTTACAATGGCATCCACAGCGTTTGGGAAGGACCCTATGGAATACGTTTCACGGTGGAGCAAAGTAGAAAGAGCTCGAATTAATATATCTTGCCCATCTGTTATAAAAAGTACAACGCGCATATGGGTGGGGTAGACGTATGCGACCAGTTAATGGAGTGCTACAGAACATGGATCAAAACTAAGAAGTGGACCCTTAAAGTAGCGCTCCATTTTATTGACTTAGCTGTAGTCAATAGCTGGTTCGAATATAAAATGGATTGCCAATTGAATAACATCCCTAAAAATAAAGTGCTAGATTTACTGCACTTTAAGCTAGATATTGCGGGGGCTCTTCTTTCAAGCTCAAAGCGGAAGAGACCTGAAACTAACGACGATGAAGAACCAGAAGACCCGCAGACGAGCTCAAAAACAACCTTTTCTCCTCTGCCAGGAGTTAGCAAGAGACTGGATGGGTTGAATCACTGGCCGGTGGTTGACAAATTAAAAAGTGCCCGAATGTGTCGCTACAAAAATTGCTCAAGCCGAACACGTTCAAGGTGTGAAAAATGCAACGTATCATGCATCGCTCAGGAAAAAAGCTGCTTTAAGCTTTTTCATACTGGCGAATGAATATTTTGAGAGTAAAATAATTTTTTTATTATTTTTTTTTTGTAATTATTTATTTTATCTATAATAGGTAATTTAAAACAATTATTTATATGAATTTTATCAGTATTTTTTTGTTTGTTTAAACTTGAAATGTTTCTTCAATAAATTGCTAATTTTTTTATTACAAAGAAGAAAAAAAATATTATAAACTTAAGTGAAATGAATAATAAAAGTGAATAAGTATACGACTGGATTTTAAATGCATAATGCAACTTATGTTGCGTATCGATCGTATAGTATAATGTATAGTGTATAGACGTGTTCTGCTCTCGTCCGGCAACAAATACGTATATATGTATATAAATCGCGAAATATTTTTCTGAAGTTTTCGAGTGCGGGTCATTGAGTACCTCTCCAGTTTCTTCATTTTTTTGGGGCTGCGCGGGCATAATTGGTTTTATATAACATTTTTAACGTTTTAAAACTTCTGTGTAATTTCTGTTGTTTAATACATACGATGGCGGGAAAAAACACGATCCACAAGTGCTCTCCTGAAAGAGTCTCTCTCCACTCCCAAGCAGAGTTTGACTCAATCGCTAAAGAGATTGTCTAGTGAAGCTGTTCCTATACAATCTACATCACTTTCGGATTTGGAGCAAAGACTCACCAAACTGACCGAGGATATTGTAAACAGAATTACTGCGGAGGTGGACAGCCTTCGTAATGATGTCATTAATCGCATAGAACTTGTGGAAAAAAATGTAGCATCGCAAGTATTAGAGATAGAAAGATCTCTTCATCATCTCCAAAAACGAGTTGAGGACTTGGAGGAACACCGGGCTAAATTGAACTCTCTTCATGAACAAGTAGCTGAATTGGACAAAAAATGTGAAGATTTCGAAAAGAGGGAGATAGCAGCCGATGCTGTGTTGTTCGGAGTTCCGCAATTAAAAGAAGAGAATTTGCGATCTTTGTTCCATCATCTCTGCCATACCATAAACTGTATGCCCCCAACTCTTAGATCTGCTTTTCGTACAAAGCAGCACAACAGTAATTACGATTCTCCCATCGTACTCAAATTCAACTCACCATTTGAAAGAAATTCTGTCCTAAAGGCCATTGCCCTCTTCTGCAAAACAACAAAAAGACAGCTGTTTCTCGAAGACGTTGGTATTGAGTCGGCAAAAAACAACAACATCTACATGCACGGGAGCCTAACAGTGAGAAACAGACGACTACTCCAGCAAGCTCTTCGACTAAAGCGACGTAAACAGCTGTTCTCAGTCCACACCCACCTCGGTTCCGTTTTTGTAAAGCAAAGTGCAAATGGGGCGACTATGAAAATTACAAGCGATGATGTACTTAATGCCACTGTTGCGAGATATCAACATGATCAATAAAAACAAACAGGGTTGCCGTGTTAGTAAAAATAGTAAGAGTAGTATATTGTAACTTTGTTTTGCTACCTTTTACTTTTCCACTTTTATTTTAAATTTTTTTTTTTTTTTTTTTTGTTAATTTTCTTATTAATTTTCTGTTTCCTTCTTTTAATAGGATTTCTTTTGTTAAGTTGTACTTTATAATTTATGTGTGCTCGATTAGAACTTACTGCAAGATTGAGAATTTTGTCTTTCTTCGATTTCTTGTCTTTACATAAGCATATTAAAGTATATACTCGTACATATACATATTCTCTGCTTGTCTCTTACCGTGAACTACTACTTGTTTTGTGTTTTCTTTCTGTGAATTGAAATGGATGTAAACGCGCGGGCTGTGAGTCCCATAGGCCCTAGTAGAGATAGATTTTTGAAGGCTATGATTAAAATTTTAAGTAATAGAAGAGATGGTCTGAAGATATCTCATATTAATGCCCAAAGCTTAATACCGAAAATTGATGAATTTAGAGATACCTTTTGTAATTCCAACGTTGATGCAGTTTGCGTATCTGAAACTTGGTTACATAATCACGTGAATGACAAGATGTGTGCTCTGAATGGATACAAATTTTTTCGCAGAGATAGAGGTAGTTGCGGCGGAGGTGTGGCGACATACATTAAGGATAATATAACATGTAAACTTAAATTGTCATCTAGTATAGGTGATTCAGTGGAGTATATATTTTTAGAAATAGTGTGTGGAGTAAATAAGATGCTATTAGGAACAGTCTATAGACCTTATGATGTTATTGACATGATACCGTTATATACTTTACTCGAAGAAGAGTCCACAAGATACCAAAACATAATCGTTTGTGGAGATCTCAACAGCAACCTTTTAAATGACAACCATGTATCCGAAAGCATGAGCTCTTTCGACCTTCATGCGGTAAATATTACAACTCCAACGCACTTCACAAGCTCTTCGAGCACTCTTCTAGATGTCTTTTTTGTTAGTCAAATAGACAGTGTTCTTCTCTATGACCAGCTGTGTGCACCAGCCTTTTCAAAACATGATCTTATTTTCCTTACATATGACTTTCCAACTGGCCACCAACGTGAACAACAAATTCTTAGCTATCGAGATTTCAACAACATAAATAGATCAATCTTAGAACAAGACTTAAGAAGTGTACCATGGTATGATATCTACCTCATGCCATCTCCTGATGACCAAGTTGATTTATTGCATAGAAACATAACTTCACTTTTTGAGAAACATGTTCCTGTAAAAAGCAGAGTTATTAATTCCACAAGTAAAGCTTGGTTCTCAAGAGAAATTAGGGAACTGATAGATGACCGTGATCAAACCTACCGACGATGGAAACGTTTCCGGATGGACGAACTTTATCGAGCTTACAAGCGCATACGAAATAAAGTTGTTTGGGAGATAAAGACAGCCAAAAGACGGCACTTTTCTAGTCGTTTCAATGAAAACCCAAGTGGGAAAAAAATGTGGAGCCACTTACGAAACATTGGAATTGGTAAACAGCGTTTTTTATCTCAAAATAATATTGACGCTAATGAACTCAACCGAAGGTTTTTAGTGAGTAGCGGCTCTGACGTTGATAGAATAAATGTAAGAACGGAGATAGGTCATCAATCGACGAATGAGGCACCACCTTTTGAGTTTCATAACGTAAATGAGCTAGATGTGGTTGAAAGTATTCTCTCGATTAAGTCTCATGCAACCGGGGTTGACTTTGTTCATCCTGCCTTTGTTAAAATTATTCTGCCTCTTTTATTGCCGTATCTCTTGCACATCATAAACACAGTATTAACCACCGGAATCTTTCCCCATCAGTGGAAAATGGCAAAAATTATCCCAATACCAAAAAATTCAATATGTGAAGAATTCAGACCCATTTCCATATTGCCTTTTTTGTCGAAGGTCTGTGAACGGATAATTCAAAAGCAACTTAATATACATCTTAACTCGAGTAACCTTATAACTCAATTCCAGTCTGGCTTTCGACCAAACCATAGCTGCTTAACTGCTCTAACGAAAGTAATTGAAGACATTAGGTCAAAGCTAGATGGCGATGCGGTTACTTTTTTGATCCTCTTAGACTTTTCTAAAGCATTTGATATGGTCAATCACTCAATACTAGCTAGTAAATTACTTTATAACTTTAATTTATCAACATCGGCCGTAAATCTTATCTCCTCTTATCTATGTGGACGTTTGCAAGCTGTATGTGTTAACAACACTTTGTCGGAGTTTCTACCTGTACTTAAAGGTGTACCCCAAGGCTCCATTTTAGGACCACTTTTTTTCATTATGTATATTAATGAAATTCCAAATATAGTGAAGTACTCATCGACTCAGATTTACGCCGACGATGTTCAGATATATTCAAAGCTGTCCACTTGGTCTTATTGAAAACTGTGTCCATAACATCAACTATGATCTGGAGCAAATATTTGACTAGTCACTAAAGAACGACCTCAAATTGAACCCGAGTAAGTGCAAATGCTTGGTTATTTCTAAAAATGTCTTGACACTTGATTACTTTCCCTCAGTTCAAACTTAGGCATACTTTTTAATAAAAGTCTAAACTGGAATGACCACATAAATTCAGCTGTCGGTAAAACATATGGGGTTCTTCGAAGTCTCTGGGTAACGCAGCAACTCATCCCACTTAATACTCGATTGATACTTGCTAGAGCAATAGCTATTCCTGTACTGCTTTATAACTGCGAAATATTCGTAAACAGCGATGTCAGCAGTTTCAGAAAACTCAAAGTTGCATTCAATAGCATTGCTCGGTATGTATACGGTCTTCGAAGGTATGAACACGTATCACAACTTTCAAAAAACCTCCTCAACATGTCTCTCGAAAACTATTTAAAATTCAGAGCACTAACCTTTCTGTTTAAAATACTGCGACTTGGTGAGCCACGCTATCTTTACGACAAACTTCGACTTCCGGTATATACTAGGTCGAATTATTTAATTCTACCTAGGTTCTCTTGCTTGACATCTCAGAGACAATTCTTTATCGCTACTGTACGCCTGTAGAACTCTCTGCCTGTATATTTAAGAGACCAAAGCAGCATTGGAAAATTTAAAAAAGGATTGAAATCCTACCTGTCGAACCAAGACAATTGATTTCTTCTATTGCAGTATTCCTACAGCATACTCATTACTTTCTAAACTTTTATTTAAACATGTTAAATAGTTAATGTTTGTTTTTTTTTGTTTTTGTAATCAAACTATACTCTTTAATGTTATACTAAATTGTACTTTAATCTGCCACAGACTTAAAAGACTTTGTCTTATTGTGGTAGCATATTATAATTGTAATAAATAAATAAATAAAAAAAAATAAAAAAATTATGTCTGGGGTCAGCACCAACCCGCAGAAATGTGTGGCACCATTTTTGGGGATACTGGGCGCCCAATTTGTATTTTTTTTTTTGATATTTCGAAATAATTTACTATGAAGAGCTTATTCTCAAAATTTGAACAAAATCAATTCATTATTGGAATCATCGGTACTGAAAGGGTTACGTAGCAGTTGTTGTTGTTGTTCTAACCCTGCTCGAACTTCACTTGACTTTATTTTCTTAAATTGTTCTCGGGTCTTTGCTTGCTTGCTACTTGTTGTTTGCCCTTACTTCGCTCGTTGTTGTTTGCTACTACTTGCCCTTCTAACAAATGCCTCGGCATTTTGTAGGGCAATGCCGAACGCCGATTTGAAAGGCGCCTTTCCAGTCATCACTGACACTTCCCCTGTTTACGGGATCTGTCAACGGTAACGGCAGCCGTAGTCGTTCGTCTTTGGTGTCTTTGACGTAATGGTCTCAGGCAATTATTTCCCTTTTTGTGTTTATTTTGTGTTTATTTGTTTTATGTTTGATTAGGTGAGAGAACCATACATATTTATGTTTGTGAAAACAAATTTATTTGTTTCTTTTTCAGGAAAGGAGTAGAATTTTTTTTCTCAGGATCATGAAGTGTATTGAAGGCTTATTCATTTTGACCTTCGTGGTATTTTTACCGCCTTTCAAGGATTAAATTGAGTTTGATATAAATTTAGATTGCTCAACGTGCTAATTCAGGGCCCCTGTGGAGGCGTCGAATCAAATCAACCAGACTAAGCACCTCTCTCCGACTATGTGTGACGTGCCTGATCCCAACATACCCACATACAGCAGTATCGCAGAAGCAGAGAATCAATACCGGAATGGGTAGTGATGGCTTAAGGTTTTCGAATTAAGCTGCTCACCCTTAATGGGTGTTTCGGTACATCTTTTATAACCTTTTACTCAATCACTGACGAGGCTTACGTAAGAATTTTTTTGAGAATGTTTCTGGTCTCAGGCTTTAAGCCCTCACCAAAACTCCATATTTCCAAGGATATTTTCAGAAGTCAATTTAAATCATATCAAACGACATAATACAATCCATAGGTAGGCGTTATTTCTGACGTAGTTTTACATAATATCTCTGACGTTTTCGTACCTCCTTAAGTAAAATATCCTGCCACCACGAAATTTGCAATATTTAACAGATTTAAGGGGAAGCTACATTCTGCCGCTTTCTGAACTTCGCACTCAAATGAGACTTTGTGGTTTGCTCCTCGGAATTCGTCTTCCCGCAAAAGAGCTTACTTCTGGCTTAAAGCAGATTGGAAACCAACTCGTCTTATTTCAAATTTCCTTTCAATTCACACTTTATCGGATTAGCATCCAAAACCACTTCAACACCTCCCCGAAGTGTGTACGAGTACATATACATACATATATATATATTTATGACTCGAAAGTAACGTTGTAATAATCAAATCATCCAACAACACAAATTCAAATCATCTACTTCATTTCTCGGCGCGGGGCCGGCCGAGGATAACGAATTACAAAAATATGCTAATGAAGCCGCATCACGAAACCCTCAAATGGCTCCTCCGAGTAACATTGAAACGAATAGAATTTTGAATTTCCTTTATGCGCATCGATGCTACATACACCCACCCGTATATCGCTGGTGTACACCATCAACCATTTTGCGGCTACAATGGACCACTGTTCCAGAAATAGTCACATCCCTCACTCAACTGGGATTATGCCTGCCTCCCGCAGATAGTTCAAGACGACAACGTGTTGAATCCCATATCGCACACGAGTACGAGTACGAGTACGAGTACATGTAGTAGTGGTACTCGTGCATAAGCAAATTATATCCGGCAGATTTGTGGAGTAAAGTTAAGGAGTCAACTCGGACCAACCAGGAGTATGTGTCCCCCGCAGTCTATTATTATGAACAGCGTCGCCATAACAATGGACCCGAGCAGCGTCGGGAGTGCGTGGTATAAGGAAGACAACAATGACGAATGACGACAAGTCTCAGTATGTCCTGGTGCCATCTTTCTTATGCAAAACTCTACTCCAAATTCAAGACCACACTTGGCGTTAAATTTATTGTTGCATATTTCAAAACTTCACCACCACCCCTGGGCTGGCGGTAAGGAGAAGATAAGACTTGTAAGCAGACGACAGATGAGATCTGTGCAAGAAAAAGTCAATCCAACTTTAAGCAACTAATGAAACTCGTACGAAACAACAAAGTTCCTCACCTGCCCATTCTTGAGGGAATGGAATAGGATGTGGTCCCCAAACCGGCCGGGTTCATCCCACTTTGAATTGAATTGCTTCTGCCGGAATATATGAGTATAGCATTGGATATTCAAATGAGCAGCCAGGAGTTTGCAATTAGGCGTTGCTTACCTTTTTCCTAGACTGCTTTACTGGTCGACGAAGTGGGCAAAGAACCGGAAGCCAGACAGGATGATGGCTGTTGGTGGGTAATGGAGGTGATGATGATGTGGATGATGAGGAGAGAAAAAGTAAATGTGTGTGTCTAAGGCATAGAGGTCACATTAATTTTATTATCCTTGTTGTGCATCTGGGGTGTTATTTTCCAAATGTCGGGTGGAAGATGACTCTGCAGGACTTCGGAGGTCGAAGTTGGTTGCTTAGTCAATGGGTCATGCAATGGCAGCAATCATGGGTGGGAAAGATTAAATAAACAGTTCATTAGGTTGAGTGCGCAATGGGAATGAAAAGCAGATAGAGTCGGCTCTGGAAGAACACAGAACTGTGACGCCTCTTTGTATTGGGATGCATATTGCAGCGATGAACCGAAAGGACTTGCGAGTCATTAGTATGGACAAATCTAATTCCAGGGGTAATTAAGTGTACATGGGACTATTAAATCTAACTGGAGAGGCATGTTCTTCTACAATGGGGTTTTTCGATATCCAATATATACCGAGGTTGGTTAGCTTAAGGCTTTTTTATTTACGACCAAGATGTTGAAGTATGTCCCGAAATTTACCTAAAACGCAGACCTAACATTCGACAATAAACTATCGATTAATGCTCTCGACTAGATAAGATGTTTCTTCTAAACCAAGTACGGCTCATTTCGAAATCCTCTTCAAAAGAAAATAGTAGAAAGAGCCACTTTCTAGGCTCTAGCTGTATATGACAAGTCACAAGGCACTTTGACTTCGGATGTACAAAAAACTCGAGTAATGGGAAATATATAATTCTGGGGACATATCGCACCTGGTACGGTAGATGGGAATCCTTTCGCATGCCAAACATGTGGACGACTGTAGAAGTCGTTTAAATTTTTTTTAATTAAAAGAAAGCTGTTGGAACTACGTAGCTACTCTTGAAGGCTCATTTTACACCCTGCTCTTGCAACACAAGTCGTGAGGTAAGATCGGATATAATGCCTTAACAATCCTTCACGTATTTAAGTTCTAAATATCCTATTGGAAGATGATATAACGGCAGCAAGTGACACTTTTCTTTTGATATTTTTGAAATTAATAGATCGATAGAACTTTACAAGATCGCGAAATACTCGTGAAACATTTTTTACAGAAGAATTGGTCAGTGATTTTGCCTTAACCTGAACGCCAACCTATACAAGCTGGTTATTATCCACTCACCTCGAAGAAACTGTAACAACACGAGCCACGTTAAGGCTGAAAAAGTCATGGATACGTGTCAACGTATACCGATCAATGTGGCACGCGATTGATCATTACACGTTGGTCTCTAAAGCGCATTTAGTGAAAGACTTGAAGATGTTCCCTTTCAGAGTGCAGGCAGTCCATCAGCTACTGACGGTCGACTGTCAATCAAGTCTTAGCTACGAGTACACTTACGCTTGAACCTTGGCGATTTTTTGATAAGATTGCAATAACCAGAGTACGGTATGACAAGAAGTGATATTTTTATTTTCGCTTAATGGAAAATTCTGGAGGCCCAATCCACAGATTTATTTTATTTTATTTTATTTATTTATTTCATATCCAAGGTTTTGACAATATTACAGTATTAACCTAGGAAGCCTTATGGCTTATCTGCAGGAGATTGGGTAGCTACGTACATGTTTGTTCTTCAATCATCGAAGTAAGATAAGTTAATAGAAGTACTACCAAATTTAAGTTTGATTTTTAATTTTGGAGAAATAAAAGGTTTTCCAATGGGGACTTGATAGCTTCGAATTTAATTTGTGAAGGCACCCTTTCACTCATCATCAAACTGTCATTGTCAATTTATTCAGTAAACTCAACATTTTCATCATGGTAAAGTACACGAATGAGCAACGTCTACAAATTATAAAAATTTTCTACCGAAATTCGGAGTCGACGACCGCAACTTTAAGAGCGTTAACTCCAATTTTCGGTCGTAATTCTCGCCCTAGTAGACAGGCAATAACAAAGCTTAGTGCAAAAATTTGAGTCTACATATTCGTTGTGTGATGTTGCCGTGTCAGTGAGACAACGGGTTGGTCGAAGTGTCGAAAATATCGCTGCCGTTCAGGCGTCCGTAGCAAACGATCCAAATCAGTCAATTCCACGGCGTTCTCAAGAATTGGGCATCGCTCAGACCACATTATGGCATACATGATCAAGCTGACTCAAGAATTGAAGCCGATGGACCATTTGAAGCGACGTACGTTCTCCGATTGGGCTCTGGAGAAGATGCGCCAAGATGATGAATTTCATCGCAAAATCATCTTCAGTGACGAAGCTCGTTTTTGGCTCGATGGGTTCGTCAATAAGCAAAATATGCGTTATTGGTCGGGTAAAAATCCACATGTGCGTCATGAATCACCACTTCATACACAAAAAATAACTGTTTGGTGCGGTTTGCATGCCGGCGGCGTTATTGGGCCATATTTTTTGTCGACGATAACGATCGTCACGTTACTGTGAATGGCCAGCGTTATCGCGCCATGATTACTGATTATTTTTGACCCGTATTGGAAGATATGGACTTGGACGACATGTGATTTCAACAGGATGGTGCCACAAGCCCCACAGCACACGTTACAATCGATTTATTGAAGAGTTAGTTTGATGAGCGTGTTATCTCAAGAAATGGGCCAGTCGATTGGCCGCCTCGTGGGACTTAACGCCTCTAGACTATTTTCTTTGGGGCTACGTTAAGTCATTGGTTTATCCCAACAAGCCGACGACGTTGGAAGAGCTCAGAGCCAACATTGAAAGCGAAATAGCAGCCGTTTCGGCCGAAATGTGTGGCCGAGTCATCGAAAATTGGGTCCAACGAATCGACCACTGCAAACTTGCTCGCGGTGGCCATATGAACGAAGTCGAGTTCCATTCATAAATGTTTTGATCGTACTTCAAGCCGATAATAAAGTTTTTGAAATATCTCAAACGGCTTGCGTTTTATTTAAAAAAAAAATTGTCAAGTCCTTTTTGGAAAACCCTATATAAGTAAAAAAAGTATAATTAGTTGAGAAAGAGTTTAGTTAATAATTTGTTCTCATTTACTCTAAGTTATTCATGCTAGGAGATCATTTTTTATGTTTCTTTTTCCAAGGTTTATTTAATTTATGTTACGAAGATCTTGAGGAAGATTATTGAGTACGTTTGGCACTATGTAATCCAGTCTTCTTCCGCCGTACTCATAAAGGATCGCTGGGAGTTGAAGTAGACGCTCAGTTCGTCTCCTTGTGTTCATCTGGTGAGTAATTGACGTTCGGAGACTTGAATGATCATAGTACTCTAGAGCTGCAATCATTTTGAAAATCTGCCTCACTCTAAGAACTCGTATGGTGTGTGTTATTGCATGGCCCTTCGACATCAACCTTAACGCCCTATCTTGGATCTGCTGTATCTTTTCGATGTGCGTTTGCGCCGCACCTCCCCAAGTTAATACGCCATGCCCCACTCTGGACTCTATAAGAGCATAGTACACTTGCTTATGCACAGACGTCGTAGATTTATTCTGAAGACAGGCCAGCCCCCTTCAATTTGATTCGCAAATTGTTGATGTGAGCATCCCAGAGGAAATGACAGTCAATAGTCATGCCTAGATATTTGTATGTATCAACCATCCGAATATTCTCACATTTGAATGCACTCGCACATCTGTAGCTCTTCAGCAAAACATGTGGCGATGGATAGTTTGGTCTTCGGATGTGCATTAGTTTTGTTTTTGAGGAATTTATAACTAGCCCATTGTCGTGGCACCATTTTCCAGCTTCATCGAATTCGGTCTGCATCATCCTTGCTACTTCTTCTAGGGATTGATGACATATGTATAACAATAGCAATGTCGTCGGCGTAGGCAAATGGGAAACTTTTCTTAAAGCATTTCAGCAGTTCATTAGTGTATAATATGAAAAGTAAAGGACCCGGCTTGCTACCCTGTGGTACTCCATACTGTACTCTATAAGCCCTGCTGCAACAATCATTGACCTTCACTTGAAATGTTCTCTCTGCCAGATAGTCTGCCAGCTTTCCCCTAATTCAAATTTTTTGTGGTCGAGGGTATCAAATGCTTTGCTAGAGTTCAGGAACAGAACGTTTGCTGAGGCTGGTATTGATGACATTCCCAAAATCGCCAAGAATCCGTTTAGTGCTTCTACCCTTTTGGAAACCGTACTGACATTTGCATATTAGATCATATTTGTGATATATCATAATTATAAAATTAATAAGAATATAACAAATAAAATTGCTATACGAGTGTGGTCCGATAAGTACTTAGCCTCACCGCCAGATGGCGCCAGCATCACAAGAGCAACTTACTATCGTGTAGTATTATACATTCTAGTAGACGGCTACTGTCGGATCGGACTCGTAGTTTTGTTTTGACCGCGTGTGGAAGCGGGAGTGTCCGCGGATTTTAGAAAAATGGAATAGCAATATCGGTCGGTGATTCGATTCTTGTTTTTGGAAGGGAAATCGCGCAGCGAAATCAAAGAGCGTTTGTACGCTGTGTCCGGTGACTCTTCTCCTTCGATGGCGACCAGCAAAAATTGGTTTAACGAGTTTCAACGTGGTCGCACGTCGGTTTTTGATGAGCCACGTCCAGGTGCCCCGAAAACGGCTACCACGGAGGATAACGTGACAAAAATCCGCGATCTCGTATTGGCAGACCGCCGATTGAAGGTGCGCGAGGCAGCTGAGACAGTAGGCATTTCAAAAGATCGCGTGGGTCATATCCTGCATGCAATTTTGGGCATGAGAAAGCTGTAGGCGCAATGGGTGCCGCGTTTGCTCACTCCGGACAGCAAGCGCAACCGTGAGACCACTTCAGAGCAGTGTTTGACGCTGTTTAAGCGTAATCCGAAGGAGTTTCTGCGTCGTTTCGTGACAGTCGAAAAGTTTACTTCACCCGGCGAACGTGCTCCGAAGAAGGCGAAGACTGTCCCATCGGCCGGAAAGGTGATGGCCACCGTTTTCTGGGATTCACAAGGTGTGATCCACATCGACTACCAGGAGAAGGGCAAAACGGTCACAGGGCAGATTCGGTGCCGAATTGAAGAAAAAACGGCCCCACTTGGCGAAGAAAAAAGTGCTCTTCCACCATGATAACGCACCGTCTCACAACTCCGCCCTCGCAACGGCCAAATAGATCGAATCGGGCTACGAACTGCTGCCCCGTAATCCACCGTATTCTCCACATTTGGCCCCGTGCGACTTCTTTTTTTCCAAACTTGAAAAAGTCACTCGCCGGGAAGAAATTTCAGTCGAATGAGGAGGTCATCGCCGCCAAAGAGGCCTACTTTGCAGACCTCGAGAAAACATCAGACGGGTTAAAGAAGTTGGAGCATCGCTGGGTCAAGTGTATCGAGCTAAAAGGAGACTATATTGAAAAATAAATCGCCATTTCTCCAAAGTTTTTGTTTTTCTTTTGTAGGCTAAGTACTTATCCAACTACACCAACCCACACGAGGCTCACCAGGTGACAATGCACCCTCAAAAAGTAACCGTTTGTTGTGGATTTTGGGCCGCCGACCTCATTGGTCCGTACTATTTGGAAAACAAAGCTAGTGTGGCGGTGATCGTCAATAGCGAGCGCTACAGAACGATGATAACTATGATGACATTTAGGTCCAGCAGGACGGCGCTACGTGCCACACAGCAAACGCCACGATTGACATTCTGCATGAACGATTTTAGAGTAAGGTTATCTCTCGCACAGGTGCCGTGAATTGGCCACCAAGGTCAGGCGATTTGATCCCGCAAGGATTTTTTTTTGGGGGGTTTCCTGAAGTCGCAGTCCTCTCTTCTGTTTTGCTTGTTTTGCTTTGCTGAAGAGCCGTCTCCTTCCCTTTCTAAGGATACCAAGTTGAGCAGACAACCATGGAGGTTTGGTTCCCCAATACCGACCTGTTGTAGAGCTGTTATCAAAGTTATACCTAAAACTTCCTGCATATTTTTTTGTTACGAAGATTGGCTTGTTGCCCCTATGACAAATAACAAGTTCTGTTTCAATAATATAAGTAAGTAACACTTCACCACTTTTGTTGATGTCGCTACTGCCCCAAATAGTGTGATGAACATTCGCGTCGCATTCTATCAGGACCGGTATTTTTGCCCGTTCTGTCTCACTGACCATCATTCTGGTTTTTGTAGATAAGGGTTTTGTAGTAAGGGCCCGATATCGTCGTAGGCCAGGGAAACCTCTACTCTGGCAGTAGTGAGGTCACAGTTGCTGTAATTACTTAAAAGGAATATATTAATATGGGTTTTTGCTGAAATTGCAAATCACTTGCTTGCAAAACTTTGGTTTTTATTGTTGTTTTACTTGAGGTAGTACAAACTTTTGCTATGATATGTAATTTGTGATTTTTTATGCGTTTCGTTTTTTGATTGTCAAAAAAAAATACAGGAAAGTTGCAAAAGTATATAAATTTTTTATTCAAGTCGATAAACCAATACTTGCCATTTGTTTTTATATTAAGACTATTTTTAATTAATGTAGACCAATACTACGTTTTGAGTGGTGCATACGTGATGCATCTTGAGTCACTTTTACGAGCTCGTGCCTCTCTAATAACTCATGTAATTTTGCCTACAATTGACTGTGGAGTGATTTGAAATATCTCCATAAAACATTGTCTAAAGTCGTCAAATCCACGATTCAAGCGACAAATTTACCGATCGAAAACGAAAGATAAACTGCTCACTGAACTCATGTGGCATGGTTCACTTCTTTCTGTGACATATAGCGTCGTATTTCAGAAACCGCATGTCGATCAAGTTCAGCTCATGGATTTTGAACAACAAAAATTCGAATTCATTGAACGGGCGAAAAGACAGGATAAATCACAGCCTTCATTATCATTTTATTACTGGCGGATACAGCAACAATATTTTTCTCTGTACGCGCTCTACGCATGCAGGGTAGATGGTATGATGTCCAATAGCGTGTGCTTTCTGCGAAACTCAGTCACTGTGACTTGAATTGCTTTTCAAGTGAATCGATTATGATGACGGTGAAATAATCGAAATACGCAAAAAATAAAATTTAATAATTTGTAAGCGTTTTTCGGGTGTAAGTCTTTCAATGCTACCTGAACATGTTTGATATTGACACATGTCACGAGTCACAAACAGAAAATTGAAAAACTACAATAAAATCACCCTTAGCATCATGAGATCTGGAACTGGGGTATATGAGTGTTGTTCCAATTTCTTGTCCTTGAATTTTGATTGACAGCATTATTTGCATAACATTTGTTTGTGTAAAGATTGGTGAGGGTCAAAATGAGTTTATACCTATTGTACATATAAACATCTTCGGTGCCATATGAGACGGTTTTAAGGTGTAACCTTTTGTGTAGAATATTTCTAGAGTGGTTAGTGACTCAAAAAGAACCCTTTTCTATAATACGTTTTAAACGAATGCTGCAGAAGAGGAAAAAAAGCCTTTTTCCTTGACAGTCCACCTAAGAACATGGAGGAGCCGCTGCTGCCGCCGTTATAACGAGTAGTATACAGGGATGCCCAACACCTCCCCTTTTGAATGTCTTGTCCCCACCTCAAACTTATCTACTGGTCGACGCTGTCGTTCCCATCTCCTCAGAACGTTCGTTGGGTCATCACCATTATCTGTCATTGACATACATATATATGTGAAGCTGTAGCTTATCGATTCCCATAGAATCCGTCAATCCATCGATCTGTTGATCTGTTTCAAGTGACAGCTAACGTGTTGGCGGATAGAGCAGGCAAGCATCATACAATCCATCAGTCCGATGATCCGTGAGAGGTAAATTGTCAACCAAATTTGAAGTTTCTCTCAGTTCGAGAGAGTTCTTAAGCATTCTCTCAATGCATTTACCTATGAAGTGCTTACTCTCAATTCGTGAATGTGTGAACTTCGAAATGTAAATGTGTAAGCTCCAATATGTGAATGTATGAACTGTCAATGGATCAAAAGGTAGAAAGTAGCTCTACTTTGCCGTTGAAGTGCATACATCCGTCGGCTATGGGCCACCTCCTATAAAAATGTTGAATATCAATGAATCGACGGATTCTATGGGACGGGCCCTTTAGACTTATAATACGTCACCATTGCGCGATTTCCAAACTCAATAAGGTGATTATGTTGACCGAAAAATGTGCGAATTTTACGAAATGTATCATATTCGTAATAAATTTGAATAACAAAAATGCGTTGTTGCACGGTTTTCATGACCTGTTAAAAATATCAGGGACATTCAATTCAATAAATGACAGTAATTCACTGCCAATATCATCATAATCTGTTGGCTTATCCCTTAAAATTTTGTTGTATTTTTTTTTCTAGGTGTAAGCTCTAAAGATCTCATTTTTGTGACAATGTGCTCATGTTGAATTAAAATATCTGAACGGCTTCCGTACCAATATGCTGAAAGATCAAGAAGTGTCATAAACATTTCGTGCCCTTTTTAAAATATATTCAATTATAATTGGGATGATTCTAGAAAAGTAAGGAACTAGAAGTTTATAGAATATGAATAGGCACACTCTCTCACAAAGTACTAATGTAATTAAACATTTTTGTAGCCTTCTCCTTCTTGTATAGCTAGATTGAACATAACTGGTGAATTTCCAGATTTTGTCTGTCGGTAAACTGTTCTCTCTGGATAGTGCCTTGATTAACGCGTTGTGGTACACGTTCGTAGTGACGGTCTATCCATTGCCTGTTGATGAGTTCGTCCCAGTCTTTAAGGTAGCTCCCAAACTAATCGTTTGACTGTTTCCTGTTCTGGTTCTCTCTTGCACGACAGCGATGTTTGCGGCAGACCTTGCGCTTCAGTGAACTACAGTTGTTGACGGTTAATTTGAATTTGATCTCCAAAGGTGGAATAGTCGATTTGGCAGGACGGTTGTAACGAAGATAAAAAGGTCATAAAGGAGCACACGTTGTTCAGCGCTTTAATCCTTCATGGTGATTAGGCATAGATAATTTACAAGGAATTATATTTCAACAACTTCGCCGCTATGAGTATCCCTGTTGGGAGACCCTTTATAAAGGGTCCGCCATCTAACGTTTTTTTTTTTTCAAATAGTGCTTATTTCGTGAATGGTAACACTTAGCTCATGTCTGATTTGACAGATAATTAGTTTTATCCTTCCGCTGAACAAATATGGTTGTGTATACGCTTGAACAACGCTGGGAAATATTGCGACATTACTTTGAAAATCATGGTAATGTTGCAGAATGTGTGCGAAAATTGCGTACGGATTTTGGAAGAAGAGAAGCACCGTCAGCTCCGTATGTTCGTTATCTTGTGGAAAAAGTGAAAGAAACTGGCATCCTCATCGATAAACCAAAGCGTGAAAAGCCAAAAACAGGGCGTACACCCGAGAATATTGCTTATTGCTGCTGCGGCAGAAAGTGTGCGTGAAGCGCCATCAACATCAATTCACCGTCGTTCTCAACAATTGAACATTTCGGAGACATCATTGAGACGAATTTTGCATAAAGACCTTGGTATGACGCCATACCAAGTCCAATTGGTTCAGGAGTTGAAGCCAACTGACCAATGCGTTTTCGCTTCGCTAAGTGGGCCTGCGATCGACTTACAGAAGATGCCGATTTTGACAAAAAAAATTACATTTTCAGATGAAGCTCATTTTGATCTTGGCTGGTATGTAAACAAGCAAAATTGTCGCATTTGGGGCACAGAAAACCCGCACGCATACATTGAACGAGCCACTGTTTGATGCGGATTTTGGTCCAGAGGCATAATTGGGCCATTTTTCTTCGAAAATGAGCAAGGAGTTACAGTCAATGGCGATCGTTATCGGGCCATGAATGAACGAATTTTTTTTCACAAAAATTGAAGAGGAGGATATTGGCAACATTTGGTTTCAACAGGACGGCGCTACTTGCCACACAGCCGAAGCTACACTCGATATTTTGCGCCCTGTTTTTGAAGACCGCATTATCAGCCGCAGAGCTGATGTCGTTTGGCCACCTCGGAGCTGCGATTTGACACCGTTGGACTATTATTTGTGGGGTGCCGTCAAAGATAAGGGTTACGCCGACAAGCCAGAGACAATTGACGCTTTAAAGGACAATATTCGTGAAGCCATTGGTGAAATACAGCTGCACACAATCGATAATGTGCTTAAAAATTGGACCGATCGTGTAGGCTACTGCATGGCCAGCCGAGGCAGCGATTTGAATGAAATTATTTTCCATTATTAACCGGAAGGATTGTACTTTCAAATAAAAAAAGAAATTTGAGAAAATATTCAGTAGTTTTTTTTATAGCATTTTCAAAAAAAAAAAAATTATTTGGCGGACCCTATATATCGCAGAAGCTCTTTCTGGCTAAAACATCGCAAATTTGGTTGCTACTGATGACACTATGGCCGGCACTACCCCGCCAGGCACTACTAATTGTCGTGATCCTGGGACGAGCAGCAATGCTCGGGTCAGAGCTATAGGATTTCCGGGGGATAGCAAAGTAATGCAACGGCGTAAGCTACACTTAAGAGTCGCGAGTTGGAACGTTGGAAGCATGAGTAGGCGCAGCTATGAGCTTGAAGAAATGATGGTTAGAAGGCGAGTAGACATCCTGTGCGTACAAGAGACGAAATGGCGAAACACCGCTAATCGGGCACGTTTCTTGGACGTTAAAACAAAAGCCTACAAGATATTTTACTATGGATTGGAACAAGGAAAAAACGGAATCGCCATCATCCTTGCGGCAGAGCTACTTGGCAACGTCTTAACCATTTCAAAGTCCAGTGACCGTTTGATGGCTCTCAAATTGGTGATGCATGGTGAGGTGTGGAACATCATAAGCGCATATGCCCCTCAAGTAGGATGCGAACAAAAAGAAAAAGATGCATTCTGGCTAGATTTCCACAACCTTGTCAAAATCATCCCAATGGAAGAGCTTTTGTTTGTTGGGGGAGATTTAAACGGACATGTCGGGAAGACAAGCGAAGACTATGAAGGCTACCACGGAGGGCTGGGATACGGCACCAGGAACTCTTCAGGTGAAGATATCCTAAACATGTGCAAGTCGTACGGTCGAATAGTGCTAAATACCATGTTCGTCAAACAAAGCCGGCACCTGATCACTTATAGCAGCGGAAATGAAACTCAAATAGACTATCATTTGGTATCCAGTTTCATGAAGCCAAGAGCTAAAGATTGCAAAGTGATCCTGGGAGACACGATCGCCCCTCAACACCGTCTCCTCCTGACTGAATTTTTTATGGATGCGAGAAAGAAGTCAAAGCAGCAAACGCAAAAGCTGGATAAAGGAAAAGGCGAAGCTTTTATTACCATCATGGAAAACTACCTCTCTTCCATTATCGATGAGGTCGGTAATGAGGAGTGCAGAGCACAAGACATGTGGGATTCCCTACAACAATCTGGCCTGGAGAAAGTCAAATCACTGCTCGGAACATCTAAAGGCCAACACGCAAAAGAAACCTGGTGGTGGACAGACGAAGCCAAAGCAGTGATACACGAAAAGATGGCAAAAATGGCTTTCCAAGCTTAGTCAAAGTGCTCTTCTACTAATAGAGAGGAAAAAGCTCGCCGTGAAAAGGTATATAGATATTGCAAAGGTATCGCGAAGAAAAAGTACGCCGAATTCAAAGCGAAAAGCATGGAAGGCCTCTATCAGGAGTTGGAAGAAATATCGTCTTCCGCGTCTGACAGGATCCAGGCTACAAAGGAGCTTCGACAAAGCAATTTGAACAAAGGAGCAAATATCTTTAAGATAGCCGCCCAGAGAAGAAGAAATGCTCAGGAGATTCGTTTCCCAAAGTTTATTAACAATGCTGAAGGCCATCTTCTTCCTTTGCACAAACGAAAGGGTGATACGCGAAATTGTGATAACTACCGTTCTGTCAAGCTGATGTCGCACACCATGAAGATCGTTGAACGGGTATTAGATAGCCGACTGCGGAAAATAATACGACTATCTGATGACCAGTGCGGGTTTGTCGTCTCGGGTAAATCAACGACAGATGCAATCCAAAGTATAAGGGTCATGATGGAAAAGCATCGTGATTCTTCAAAGGACTTGCATATGGTGTTGGTTGATTTCGAGAAGGCCTTTGACCGGCAACCAAGAGATCTTTTATGGGTAGCGCTAAGACAAAAAGGAGTTCCAGAAACCTACGTGCGAGTGATCATGGACATGTACAAGAGAGCAACGACAAGAGTAAGATGCACCGCAGGAGTCACCGAAGAGTTCGCAATCAAAGTCGGTGTACACCAAGGGAGCGTCCTCAGCCCACTGCTCTTTATAGCAGTCCTTGATTGCTTGCTTGAAGGAAAAGTGACGGACCCCAATGTGCACCAGCTATTCTTTGCTGACGATGGGGCCATTATAAGTGATGATCAGTCGTCCCTACAACGAGCACTTGATGTGTGCGTGGACATTTTTGAGGGACACGGGTATCGTATTAGTTTAAAGAAGACAGAGTATCTGTGCTGCCCGTTCTCTGACCCTCATCAACCTATTCCAGACATTTACTTGAATGGAAGAGTGCTTCCCAAGTGTGAAAAGTTTAAATATCTGGGATCAATGATTAATAGAGAAGCAACTTGTGATGACGACATCAAACATCGCGTAAGCGTAGGGTGGATGAAGTGGCGAAAAATGCCCCCTAAGCTGAAAGGAAGGCTCTACACTTCAGTTGTACGTCCGGCGCTCACATACGGTTCACAATGCTGGACAATGCACAAAAAGTATGAGAGCAAATTAACGGCAACTGAGATGAAGATGCTTCGCATGACAACGGGAGTAACAAAGCGTGACAGAATTAGAAGTTCAAAGATCCGAGGAAGCCTCCACGTAAAAGAAACCATCACAAGAAATATAGAGCGCGACCGACTCAGTTGGTATTGCCATGTTCAAAGGAGAGATCCTTTGAACCCCGTCCAAAAGGCAATATCAATCAACGTTCCAATTTCAACACGCAAAAAAGGCAGGCCGAAAAACAATTGGTGCAAACAAATGCAAAAACACAAGCATTTGATTGGCCTCAGCGATGAAGTAATCCCAAACCGGGATGCCTGCCGCTACTTTCTGAGGTCAAACCGGCGGACCCCACAAGCGGACCAGTAGGAATGCAGTTAAGTGGGAAGGTTATGGTCCTACACTTCTGACCATAACGACGCCGGGATAAAAAGGAAAAGAAGATTGCCCATCTGAAGCTATGACTTTTTCCCATCTTTCTGGCAATGTGTGGATCCCATCCCAAAAGAACTGCGATAATCAAGCCAATTTTTGATATTCTGCTCTGATGTGAACCGTATTTCAGTGAGGGCGTTCTGCATCGACCGGAACAAATGGTAGTCAGAAGGGGCAAGGTCTGGGTTATAAGGCGGTTGGGGTAAAACTTCCCATCCACTGTTTTCCAAATAGTTCTTAACCGAAATAGCAACGTGGGGTTGAGCGTTGTCATGATGGAAAATTATTGCCTCGTGTCTGGTCGCATATTCCGGGCGTTTTACGGCCACTGCTCTTTTCAAACGGTTTTAGCAGCTCATAATACAGCACACCCTTCTGATCCCACCAAATACAGAGCATTACCTTCGCGCCATGGATATTCGGCTTTGCCGTTGATTTGGCTGGTTGTCCGGGTTTCACATATGATTTTTTGCGCTTGGGGTTGTCGTAATGGATCCATTTTTCATCACCAGTAACAGTCCGATGCAAAAATGACTTCCCTTTGTAGCGTTCCAGCAGCATTTCGGACATGCAAAACCGCCTTTCGACGTCTCTCGGCTTGACTTCATGTGGAACCCAATTTCCTTGCTTTTGAATATATCCAGCTGCTTTTAAACGTTTTGAAATGGCTGCTTGAGCGACACCCAAAGATTCTGCGAGCTCTTCTTGTGTTTGGCAACAATCTTCATAGAGTAATGCTTCCAGTTCTTCATCTTCAAACTTTTTTGGCTGCACAGGACGTTCATCGTCTTACAAGCCAAAATCACCACTTTTAAATCGTGCAAACCAATTTTAGCACGTTCGCTCAGCTGGCGCATGTTCACCATAAACTTCCACCAAAATACGATGACTTTCGGCAGCAGTTTTCTTCATATTAAAGTAATGAAGAAGAACTCCCCGCAAAAACACTTTTTCAGGCACAAAGTTCCACATATTTGAGTGAAAAAAAATTATTGTTGTTTACGCTTCAAATGAATGACATATACTGAAATGACGTACAATGACAGTAGCTTTCCAACGCATGTTCCAATGAAATAATAACAATGGAATAATACAAGTTACGCCATCTCTTAGGAAAGCGCACGAATTAAGTTATAAACCCAATAGTATGGAAGTCCTTAATGCATTTTGAGTTCAAGATATCTGAACGCAACGCTATCTGAGTTCCACCTAAGACATTTAACGTTTTTTAGTCATAGAGGTACATTGATAACTTTCTCGCTACAAAGCTTATTATTTCGAGTGTAGAAAGTTTGTGAAGAATGGACATGTGACCGGATAATATGCATGTCGACGTGCTATACGAGCGAAAGATTCTTACTGCACTGAATGTATGTAGCTGCAAGTGGGTTAAGTCTCTTAAGAAGACATCGGGCAAGATAGGATGGCTTTTGTTATGCCTAGACTTGCGACTTGTAGTTTTGGCGTTACAATTTTTTTAACATACTACAGAGATATAGGTGATGTTGGCTAACTTTCGCGGTCCATAACCAAAAACTGACTTGAGGTTTTTATCTACAGGTTTGCCATAGTGTCTTGGTCACTTCATCCGCCAGTAGTCGTGGTGCAATCGTAATCACCACCGACTGTTAAGCAGAAGGTCTCTAGTAAGGGCTGTCCATAGCCAAGAACAATTCCTATACGGAAAAAACAACATCAGTTGTGAATGAGAGATTATCAAAAAAAAAATGCTAACGAAGGTTTAATACTCGCAGTATAAGATCACTTCAAAATTCACACTCTGTGTGCATTTCCAGTATAACACCTTAATGACATGGAAACGAAAAAAAATAAGTTACTGTGAACTACAACCAATATGACAAATTCATTCTCTTGAATCTTATCTAGGACAACCACCCCCGGAGAGTTGTGAACGAACATCTTCAACACAAACCATCCACCCAGTCCAGGTTGTGTGACAAACACCATAAGAGCGTAACTCTTGAAGATGTGCAAAACCTATAAAAAAAATCTGACAATCCAGTTTTTGTACCATTTATAGTGGCTGGACAAGGGTGTATTTTCTTTGATTGAAAAGTATTAAGACAATCCTAGTTGGGTTAATGGATAAGTCGAAGATAAACTGGAGGGCAGTTTGCATGTCGGCATATCCAATGACCGTCGATCGTCGATAACAATTGACCACATAAATGATGAAAGGATTCCACCAAGTAGCTTAGCTAGTAGTTCGGCATTCTGCCATGTTCCGCATTTGGGTTAATTAATTTTTTTTTTTTTTGATTTATTTATCTTTTCATTTTACAAAATACTTACAATGATTTCAATCACAAAATTCAAGAAATACATTTTATGAAAGGAAGATAAGTTTTCATTCTGTAGCCTTAAAAATCTAATTAATAAATTATGGGGCAGATCGCAAGTAATTAAAGCATATTTGGTGTTTATTTATATTTGATTTGTTTATTGTTTATATTTGATAGTTAAATTAAGATTAATATGAAATTTGATATACAAAATTTTATCTAAAAGCAAGAGAGCAAATGGTTTGAAAAAAAAATTAACAAATTTGATATTTAATATTTGTTTTTACTTAAGAATTTAAACAATATTAACCAACAGGTCTTTGACTTCCGAGCTATCCATTTTTAAAGCCCATTGTTTTACGTTGTTTAAGAAAACGTTACATACACTTAAAACCCGAATGACATGTGGCAGTTTGTTAAAATGCTTAGGCGCAGTGATGGTGAAAAAGTTCGAATAATGAGTTTTTTTTTGTGCTGGCACATTAAGGAGAGCTTTAGAATTGATTCTTTAGCTGTATAAATGTGAGCTTCTGGTTGTGGAATGTTGGTCCAGCAAGGTCAGCTGAAAATATAGTCCTGAAGCTGCGAATGTCACTGAAAGTTCAGATGAGTCAATTTCAAGACAATCACAGGAATTGGGCCTGCCTATAATCGTCTTGTTCCGCATTCACCATAAAGTTTTGGCCCTATGCTTGTAAGGTCCAGTTGACACAAGAATTTAGCAGCAGTCTACGTACAAAAATTTTAGCAGACCACCGAAAGATCTGGTCAGTGACACATGCCATACCGCTGATGAAGCATAGGCTTTTACAATTTTCGTTTTTTAACGAAACGCCCTCTGAAAGTCGAACTGAACAAGCTTTGTATTTTCATATATAAGGTGGCGCAAAATTAATCATCTAACTTTGTTTTTAAATTATTTTTAACAAAATAAAAAAAAAATGATTTTGAGTAATGGAAATTATCTGGATTATTAAATTTTTTTTTGTTAAGCGGAAAAGATGATATCTGTCAAGTGACTGCCGCTAGTTTTGATATACATTTGTATCCGTTTTATCGCATTTTCCATGACTTTCCGCAAGATATCCGGCGATAATTATTCGCATTCCTGTCGAATATTATCCTTAAGGGCTGCGATTGTCTGAGGCATGTTGGCATAAGCCCGCGAGTAGCCCCAAAGAAAAAAGTCTGGGATGGTTAAAACGGGCCATATTGCTAACCATGCCAAATCGCCAAAACGGGAAACTACCCGACCAGGAAACGCTTCTTTCACAATTCATTGTTGAGATCAAAAATGGCTTGACAGTAATTTACACGCGACTGACGGTCAGCAGGCGTTAACTGATGCACTGATTGCACTTTGTACGGGAACATGTGTAAGTCTTTGATATTCGCTGAAGGTTCCGCCTAGTGGTGTCCAATGCATGTCCCGTCGTCTGGTTGTTGCTTCTTCGTTTTCAGTGACATTGGCAGCCACATTCTCGGCTAAACGACTAGTCCGGTGACGGCCACGTCATGCATGGTCTTCTGTGGTTCCAGTCTGATCCAGTCGAGTAGCTAAGCGCCGGAATGTTTGCCTAGTAGGCGCGACACTATTAGGAAATCGACGTCGAAATTCGCACGCCACTGATTATTGGCCGATTATTGGTAAAAAAAATCGACACAATTACGAGGGTAGTCCGATAAGTACTTAACCTACAAAAGAAAAACAAAAAATTTGGAGATATGGCGGTTTATTTTTCAATACAGTCTCTTTTTAGCTCGATACACTCGACCCAGCGATGCTCCAACTTTAATCCGTCTGAAAAATACGTTTTCTCGAGGTCTGCAAAGTAGGCCTCCGTGGCGGCGATGGCATCCTCATTCGACTGAAATTTCTGCACTGCGAGTGACTTTTTCAAGTTTGGAAACAAAAAGAAGTCACACTGGGCCAAATCTGGAGAATACGGTGGATGGGGCACCAGTTCGTAGCCCAATTCGGTCAATTTGGCCGTGGCGAGGGCGGAGGTGTGAGCCGGTGCCGTTTTTTCTTCAATTCGGCGTCGAATCGGCCCAATAATTTCGCATAGTACAGCCCTGTGACCGTTTTGCCCTTCTCCAATGTCTTCTCATGTGTCAATGTGGATCACACCTTGTGAATCCCAGAAAACGGTGGATATCACCTTTCCGGCAGATGGGACAGTCTTCGCCTTTTTCGGAGCACGTTCGCCGGGTGAAGTTCACTGTTTCGACTGTTCCTTGGTCTCTGGTGTGTTCCAGTGGATCCATGTTTCGTCGACTGTCAAACACTGCTCTGAAATGGTCTCACGGTTGCGCTTTTTGTCCGGAGTTTTTCATGCAAGATATGACCCACGCGATCTTTTGAAGTGCCTACTGTCTCAGCTATCTCGCCCACCTTCAATCGAGATCGTGGATTTTTGTCACGTTATCCTCCGTGGTAGCCGTTTTCGGGGCACCTGGCTCATCAAAAATCGACGTACGACCACGTTGAAAATTGTTAAATCAATCTTTGATGGTCGCCATCGAAGGAGAAGAGTCACCGTACACAGCATCCAAACGCTCTTTGATTTCGCTGCGCGATTTCCCTCCCAAAAACAAGAATCGAATCACCGACCGATATTGCTCTTTTCCATTTTTCTAAAATCCGTGGACACTCCCGCTTCCACACGCGTTCAAAACAAAACTACGAATCCGATCCGGCTGAAATTTCGACAGGAGCCGTCTACTGAAACGTACTACACGACAGTAAGTTGCTCTTGCGATACTAGCCCCATCTGGCGGTGATGTTAAGTATTTATCGGACTACCCTCGTATTTTACGCTATTGCGGAGTATAACACTCCATTGCTTATTTGTTTGTATACCGCAGCTGTCTAGTTTACAAATGTCAAATAACATCTTCCGATAGGGTGATTAATTTTGCGCCACCTTGTATAAATAGCTAATTAGGTTTAACGGCCAAGCGGCTGACTGTATTCATACCGAGTTAGTTTTAAAGAGCAAGTGTATAACCGTGGAACCTAATATCAATGTTGTATGACATTCGCCTGAGTCATGTCCTCCCAGTATTTACTGAATAAACACTAGGACTTGTCCTTCAATCGTCATATTCACTCCATTTTGGTAACCTGTTTGAAAAATTCCAATCGTCACATATTTAAAAGGTGACTCATAAAAAAAATCCACCAGGTATGTACCAACCACCTCGTTCTTGTACTATATACCCAAAACTGCGTTATCATTCGAAAACAGGCTTAGCATTTGCGCCTTCACACCAGGGAACATTTCGACTTGGCAATAATAAAAATGATTCTCGGTGTCATCCTTTGTCAAAGAGAAAAAAAACAAAATGTATGAACCCGAGAACCAGGACCGAGAAGCGGAAAAACGAATCAATTTATTTGTTTTGCCTTTTTTCGCTTTCCTATTTTTCTTTTAGTTTGAATACCTAGGGAGAGGAGAATTGGAAATGCCAAACAGTACATTTGTCGCCGGAAGAAGTAGGCGAAACGGTCCGGGGATAAGGTGCCAAAATGTTATTTCCTTATCTATGTCGCGGAGTGTAACTGGCGCGGCAGGATCAAAAGTTGTAATTCAGTTTGGATGGTATAGAGGACAAATATGAATATATCCTGGCGTGGGTGTGTTATTTTTACAATATATTTCATGACATGGCAGGGATTACTGTCAATCGAGTCTTGATTTTGTGCAAAATACTATTGTGATATATTAACCATCTAAGGATATAAGCCTTAAAGGAGAATTCATGAAATTTAAACCGTACGTGCCTATTGCTACTATGTGCACCACCAATTATCAATTGTTCTCTAATTACCATGAGATGCATGAGATTCAAATCACCTGTCACAAAGCGCAGAGCAAATTACATTCAAGCAACCCTTAAGCCACGGCTGTCAAGCCACGCGTACTGTCTGACAGCTACAATTAGCTTCATTATATCGACTTGCCGCTTTCCCAATTATCTCGGCATGAAATCGGTAGTAACAATATGCCCGAGGCACACAAACAAAACTCATCCATCCTGATAGGTTGACGGGAATATTTTTCTGGCATTTTCGGTATTTGGGTCAATTACAAGGCTTCGAGATACCATCGCAACTGGAGTATGAGATCCTAATCCCGTGTGTTGCAGCCATGCCCAACTGCATCACATACAGGCTAATTTACAAAGTTTAGAGACGCACGCTTGAAGTGCTCAAGCAATATACATAGAAATGGTCGTAAAACCTTTCAACACGATCCAGCTACCGCGTGGAGCTATAAAGCAGTAACAGTAAATAGGACAAAAGAAGATATTTGAATTATCTCACAACGGGGTGTATGGCACAGGGAGTTGGATGTAGATGGAATATTGTATGAGGAATAAAAATATCTCGCATCCTGACCGCTGTCCTTTTGGCGACGCCGAACGTGTGGTTGAAAGTTTTATATGAGGCAGTCCTGTAGGGAGTATGGGACCTTGGCCAAGGGGTAGTGCTGTTCAAGCTGTTTAATATTCAAAAAGTGCAAAACTGAACTAATTGCATTTTGGTGGCATTATGGTTTCCTAAGCTCGTACATTCAGTAGTCCTTTTGCAAGGGAAGATACAGGATGAGGGGATACGGTGGGAAAGGACACTTAAAATATTTCATTAAGTTTCGCAATTCGAATGAATTGGAAGATTACAGTTGCAAACCGAGTGGACTGCAGACAAGTTTTATCATTAGGATGCAGTTTTTTCGGTTTTGGGTTTTGTACTTTAAATAGGGCATCACTTGACATCTGAAAGGAAGATGAAGGAAGGCTCCAAGCTGGTCACCTAATGCTGATGTTTCTCTGAAATTTGCTGTATGATCGGTGATGGAATTTAATGGTCTAAGAGTCATTGCCACAGAACAGTTACACAACACCACATCCGAAAATGGATTCAAGCTGATAGACTTTTGCGGGGCGAAATCTCCTAGTTGCTAGCACGCGTTTCCCGCGTCTCAACATCCACAAGGGGGACTGGTGATCTGCGGATCAATCAACCGTCAACCAGATTGACCACATTGCGATTGATGGCACGCAGCCAATATTCTGGATGTACGAACTTTCCGAGGAGCCAACATCGACTCGGACCACTATCTTGTGGCAGCCAGGTTGCGACTGCAAATAAGCCTGACTCAGAAAAATTGAGTAAGGTCTGCGACATATAACTTTGCAATCACATGAGACCGCCAGTGCATAAGCCGATCGCGCCTCCCTCAGGCTCTCGGAAAACCCTCCAACACCTGCTCAATCCGTACAAGACCAATGGACCCGCTGTCAACAAGCCTTAGAGAGTGCTACCTCTGAGGTACTAGGTTTCAAAAAGCCACCAACAGGGTTTGTGGTTTGACGACGAGTGTAGGAGGGCACATGCAGCCAAGCAGCAAGCCTATCAAGCAACGCTGCACAGAAGGACAAAAGCTACTCGTGAGCTGTATGAGCAGCGAGGAGGAAGGAGCATAAGCTTCTCAGAAGAAAAAAAAGAGAACATGAGAAGCTCGAAGAGATGAAGAGATGTTATTGCAAGAATGACTTTCGGAGGTTTTATCGATGAATAAAACATTTCCCAAGGGTATTAAACCAGAACGGAAGCCTGCAGGGACTAAAAGTACATTCGCAGTCGGCACTAAGAATTTGGAAAGAATACTTCTGCGGACTGTATATGGGCGATGACGAAATATTTTCCGCTGTCAGGCAGGATGACCTATTCAAAACGGACGATGATAGCAGAGAATTCCGTCCCCCTGATCTGGACCAAGTCAGGAATGTTTTTTCTAAGCTTAAGTCCGATAAAGCTGCTGGAGCAGACGGACTACCTGCCGAGCTGACCTGGTTGGGAGTGAGCTCATCTGCAAAATATGGTCAGAGGAATGCATGCCCGATGAATGGAATCTTGTATCGTTTGCCCGATCTACAAAAAAGAAGATCCCTTTGTCTGCGTCCATTACAATCGTGTAAGTCTCCTGAATATCGCTTACAAGATCTTCTCTGCTGTTTTGTGTGAACGCCTAAAACCGTACGTTAATAAACTGAGTGATCCATATCAGTGTGGTTTCAGGCCCGGAAAGTCCACCATCGATGAAATATTCACACTACGGCAGATCGTGGAAAAAACCAGCGATTTCCAGATCGACACACACCACCTATTTATCGACTTTAAGGCCGCATACGATAGCGTGCATAGAGACGAGCTATACAGCGCCATGTCTAGTTTTGACCTGCCAAACTCGTCAGGTTGTGGAGATGACATTGGAGAATTCTCGCTGCTCCATCAGGATCGAAAGCGACCTAGTCGAGTCCTTTAATGTAAAAAAAAGTTTTAGACGGGGCGATACGTTATCGTGTGACTTTTTCAACCTGAAGAATGGACTTTTTCGTCCATGAAAGAATCGTGCAAAACTCACTGATCAGCCCGAGGAACACAATTTTCTCAAGTCCGTCCGCTTATGCCAACGACATTGACTTAATTGGTCGAACTCAGCGAGATGTCAATGAGGCATTTACGAGCATTGAGACGGAAGCGGCTAAGATGGGACTGGCGGTAAATGAGACCAAGACAAAATATATGCTGTCGTCGAAAAAGGACTCGAACCACCGGCGTCTTGGCCCGACCGCACGAGGTAGTCAAGGACGTCCGTCTACCTTGGCGCCGCAGTGACATGCAGCAATGACATCAATGCCGAAATCAAGCGCAGAATAACTCTTGCCAACCGCTGTTTCTTTGGGTTCGGGAGGCAATTGAAAAGCAGAGTCCTCTCTCGGAAAACCAAGAGGCATGGACCTTATTGAAAGCGGATGAAGAGGCCCTAGGTCGTTTTGAGAGAAAAATTCTGCGCTTGATCTTAGGTCCGGTCTGTGTAGATGGCGAATGGAGGAGAAGACTAAACAGTGAATTTTACAGGCTGTACAGCGACATGAACGTAGCGTGACGTCTACGGAGCCAACGCGTAAGATGGCTAGGCCATGTAGAGCGCATGGTCACCACAGTTCCGGCCCGAAAAGTCTTTGAATCCAACCCTAAGGGGCGACGCGGTCGAGCACGGCCGGATGTAAGGTGGTACACGCAAGTGGAAGGAGATCTCAACCAACTAGGCATGCAGCGCTGGAGGCTGCTCGCGGAAGATCGTGCCAGTTGGAGAGACTTTTTGAAGGGGGCTCAGGTTCGCCACGAGCTGTAGCACCGAAGAAGAAGAAGTCCCTCTGACAGTTTCTCTAGTAAAGAATTTCATTCACCGGACATTCTTCTTCTAACAAGGTTGTGTACACTGCCGAAGTCGATCATTTTATGCAACCTAAGATTTATTCTGACAGCGATTTCTTGTAGAGACGAACATTTTAATAAATTCCCCTCACAAGCTTAGCAAACTCATCGTTGTTTTTACACCAAAGATCAAAGAGTCATCAATCGTTTGCCACTTTTTCCCTCCAAAATCAATTTATACAGCCGTTGCCAAAAGTCACATTGAAGCAAAGGGATTTATTGTATTTAAATACGTGTGAATACATCGCCGAAAGTACGAGTATATTGATGTTCAGGTTTCAAATATCCCACATACTCGTATGCTATCAACCTGAGTTTTGTGTTTAAATTCTCCGTATTAGTGCACAGAGCCATCAGCTTTTCGAATGTCAGAATAAGAAAAAAAAACATATAATAGCCAATGATCAAAGGGCACAGAAAATACATTGTCAACCACGGCTGACAGAAGGTTCTTAGGCACAACAAATGTCATCGCTAAGTGTGATGACTGAAAAGGGGCCCTTCACATCGCAGTCACACCAATGCTTCGTGTGGGATATGTTAAAAGATTCAAGATGAATGAGAGTCTCATTCAGAAATCAATAGGGCAATAAAAGTAGGAAGACTTCAACAAGTAAAGACTCGAATATCAAAGCCCAGGAATACGGAATAGAACCGCTTACACCACGTGCAAGTCCGCGAAAATTTCGAATGTATGGCGAAGAGTTTATACATAGAAGGGCATTTGCAAAGGCGTTCCCGTCGACTTCTCTCTGTACTCTCCTGAGGTCCACAAGTTAGAGGCCTAAACTTTAAAAGTAATTTTCTCTCTCGTCAATATGAACTATTCCGTTCATCAAAAATCGACCGCGCTTGCTTTCATTTGTCCTGCATTAACATTACTGAGCAAGACACAGACTTCATGAAGGCGAATGTTAATAACTATCGTTGCGACAAATGTGCAATGTTGAAACGTTGCTCTCTAATATTGCTGCAACCCTCTTCTACGATGCCGAACGTCACCTATTAAAAACAACAACAGAAATATGGAAAATAGCCCCCGCTCAAAAATTAGCACTTCTTCGAGTAATCTATTAAGAACTGTGGAATTTAGAGAATAGTCTTCAAATAACGTCCAGTTACTTATTGAACACAGTAAAGTAAAAAAAAGAAAAGCGGTCTGAAGTAAAAGGGGAATTCCCATTCGCCATGATAATTATTGATAGCCTCTTTGAGAACCTTTCGCCGAACCTCTCTATCATGAGTACCTCCAACCTTCGCGAAAATTGCTCACCATTTCGCGCTGCGGAGGCTTTTTATTTTTTTTTTTTGTTGGAGGCTTCTACTATCTGTTGGAGCACTCAGACACAAATACTGGTCCATTGTACTACCATACAGACACCTTTCTTTATTGTATTTTCCCCGTTGTCCGGAAAAAAATGAGGAGAGCTTCAGTGATGTAGAGCTACGAGATTCGGCACCCACCACGTAGCCCCAAGGGTGCGCCACCGTGCGCGTGCGAAGGCGGGACAGTCGCAGAGAAAGTGTTCTGCTGTGTCATCCTCCTCGCAACATGCAGCACAGGTAGGCGTCTCAGTGGTGCCAGGCACGTAGAGATGCTTGGCAAAAGTGTAATGGCCCGCAATGTCGCCCGTAAGCCTTCTGCAATCATTTCTCCTTAAGGATAAGAAGAACGTTGCGGACTTCTTACAGACATGAGGGCGTACGCGCTGGTCATCCTGCAGCCTGGATATTCCCTACATCTACGACTGTGTGCATTAAAGACCCAGTCGTTGATGTCGGATTTGACCGTATAAGCAGGTAGACCTAAGGCGGGTTCAGGTCCTGAAAAACTCTCCTCTGAGCCCCTTCAGCGAGTTCATCGGAGATCTCATTTACTGGGATCCCAGAGTGACCTGGGACCCATACAAGCCGTCGTGAATTTAGTCTTCCGACTTTGTACTTGAGTTCATTCACTAATTTGGAGTTGGATAGAGGGTTGGACACAGCTTTGAGTGCAGCTTAGCTGTCACTGCACACGCATATGCTTTTTCCCTTCTACCTGTGCTTCGCAACATAGTGCATGGCTATTAGGATTGCGTAAATCTCTGATTGAAAGACAGACGCATATTTGGTGAAGTCGAATGTTTTCGCGCTCAAAGAAAACTACAGCGACGGACCTCCGGCCTGTCCTCGAGTCCCAGGTACTTAGCTTCCTTGGATATCGGGATGGGAATGCCTTTTAGCATCAGCTGAGTAATGCCAGTATTTTTCCTCCTTCTCGTAAAGAGAACGATATCAGTGTTAAGACGATTAGCAACAGCCCATTACTCGTGCACTAGTCCTCGATCACATCTAGCGCCACCTGTGCCTTGAGACAGCCTGCAAACGTCGGCAGCCATTTTAACTGGTCCGTCTCATTGGTGGTTTCTGACCACCATGCACCATAACAGCGCAAACAGGACGCCACCTTGCGGGCAGCCCCTGTTTACTCCAGACTTGACACATTGTTCGAGACCTGCATCAGCAATCATTATCCTGTGCACAAGCATTGCTTTGATCCACAAATATTATTATTCCACAACCATAGTTCCCGAATGGGTACAATGTGATGATTTGTACTACTGCATGCAATTCTGCTACTCTGAAGAGCGGTTTAGAGGTTTTCATAGATTTAGACTTTAAGACCTGTCTCTAGAGGAACCCGAAGCCAAAAAGCTATTACTGACCCTTCCTTACCTTTCCTTTCACCCGTATCCACACTCCCCCAATTCCAAGGTGGACCAACATACGTCGATGGATGCATAGGTAAGAGGGTGCTTAGCTATGAGTATGCGAACTTCGGATACCGGGCGACCTTCGATTTCACTCCAGCCTTCCTGCAGCGTCTCGGGCTCCTCTGTAGGTGACCGTTCTTTCCCGTGTACTCGTGGGAACAAAAATTAATAAAGAGAGCGATGCCTCTCAAATGCCATCGCCCGCTAGAGCCGATGGCAGATAACAGCAAAGTCTATATCCTTTGCCGACATTGCCACCGGACGGAAAGCAGAAGATGTGTCTTCACTCTCCGACTCCGGCTCTGTGATAATTCTGTGAGTATGCTCTCGGATAAAATCCCAGACGCGGAAGGAAACGAAACCACCGTGGTGGAGAAAAAATCTTTACTACCTGATGGCTTCGTCAAACTAAAATCGCCTGAACAGATACGCTTTAAGGCTTAAGGCCAGCATTAAGCCGATGAAGAAATGAAGTTCTAGCATACGCAAAATATGCCCCTACCACTAAGGGTCCGGATCTAAAACGTTTTCGTTTCGCCGACCTCGCCGCCAAACGCAGGAGAATTCACAATCCGCAAGCCGACAAAGAAAGCTACAGCAGTGTAGCTGGAAAACAAGACTCGGCGTCGTCCCCAATGACCCCCGTACCACAGCACAAATGGCAGCAATTCAAGAGGCTGTGATTGACACCTCAATTGAACTGCTTGGTTAGGGGGCAAAACCACACTTCAAATATATAGGCCATGTTGTCGCTACTTTGTGTGTGCCGACTATAGGTCCAACTTCACGGCTATAAAATAAAAAAGTAGACTTGATGTCAAACTTGTGGAAGAAGACGCCCTCCCGAAACCTGACATAGTTCGGGCATACTTCCCTCAGAGTGTCGGTCTACCCATAACTAAAGTTTTGGCGACGCTGGACTCACAACACTCCAGACTCATGCAAAGCACGCCAGATAAAAAAGAGACCTCCTGCATCTGATTCTAGCAATCAGCGACAGGTCCTTGGACCGGCTGCTAGAACTAAAATGCAAAGTGGTTTATCATTTTAATGATACCAGTATGGTGGTTGCACCTACTGGCGTATCCGCGGCATCAACTAGGGGCGGCCCAATAACTACTACAATGCTACAGGTGGCAATCGCCAGGGGCTGTCCAACCAAAATAACAAAACGTCCACCCACCAAACTCGGGGATTCTTCGATAGCAAGCAGATCAGTGGATCACTTCCACCGGACCGGAAACTTCCGTCGTGTAAATAACAAGCCACACTGAGTGAAAGACCCGGTCTACCGTCGCAAGTAGATGAGTGGGCTGTGTGTACTGCAGCTAAAGCTGTACCATGCCAAAAATGCCTCGGACGCAGCAAATCCACATTCATAAACTCTATTAGAGAAGAAGTGCCTGACCTTACAATCTCTAGCCTATTGTCCCAAATATAATTTATGACCTCACTAGCTGATCACCAACATATCAGATTTAACCCCACTGGTGAGGCTGGGGAGCTGACTATTTATATCAGGACAAAAGAACCAACTGGGTTCTCTTCCAGGCTCAACTTGCCGCCAAGTAAGACACGCTTCCTAAATCCATCAAATCGACGGATGACGAAGCACTCGTCTCATCCTTTAAAAACAGCTGTGCACCCAAGATAAATGCATCTTTACATTTCCTCGATAGGGCTCTTTTCATGTGAAGCTTTAGCTCTTTCATACCTTTACAATGATCCCGAACCTTAGGCTTTTTGCATAGAACTTGGCGGCATTTGTCGACAAACCAAGGAATTTTTGGAAGTGATGCGCTGAACCCCTTCACTTTAAAAGTGGTCTGTAGACATATTGCCAATCGAAGGCATTTAAGGAAATAGTGGCAGGAAAAAGACTCAATGGTCTCTAATCGCCTTATAGCCATTCGCAAAGCAAAAATCTGGATTAAAAGTCGCCACACATGAAGTGATTGTCATGGCCACCAGCTGCTTATTCTGCTTCTGAACCAAGTAGTAATTTTTACACTTGTCTGTGGACCTTAGGTTTTAGATCTTGTCTGTGAAGTTAGGAAAATGTCCCCTCAGACAGGGCTTCGTCGAACTGTTTGTCAAACGCGTGGCTTTCCGCTTCGGCAGCGGACGTATGGGCATTCCTCTGGTTGGATGTGAGCGGCATATGCTTCAAATGGCAGCTACAATTCTGGCACAATGTGGAAAGCAAAATTGTCGACATTTCGGCCGATAACGTTGCAAACGTGCTCGCAGTGGTATTTTCAATGAGATCGAATTCTATACTTCAATTTAAGACGAGCTAACCTGGGTTAAATGTCAGCCTTGTAGGACTTAAAATGGTTAAATCTACTGTTTCAGTGGTAACCAACATCTTGACTAGATCGTTATCCTTCTCATTATATTTTATATAACCCTGTCTACAAGCCCAGTGCCTAGAGATGATGATCCTCCCCCAACTGTTTAGGCGACTAATAGCCCGCTTTCTTAAGTCTGATGGCATGAAAAATTAGAGTTAGTGTTAAGAGATACGGAGTTATAAAAGGTGGCGCAGTCAATGGTACCTGTTAGAAGTTTACTAATGACGAGGATGTCAAATACCCTTCTTTTTTCCTCAGACATATTCAAATTGATTAGTTTAAGACGGTCTTAATAGGGTATTAAGAACAAAGGACGGTTCCAGGGCAGACCTCGAAGAGCGAAACATAGGAACCGACGTTAGATGTTCTCGATTTTTAGAAATGTGGGTTTGTTGGTGACCACACTTGAGATGCGTATTCAAGAAGGAGGCGAACAAAGGTAATATAGAGGGATCGAGTCACGTAGATTTGAGAATTCTTTAGACCAACGCTTCACGAAATCGAGTAAGTTGATATGTGCCCGAAAATTGAGCTCTTGGTCACATAGTATGTCAAAATCGCGGATAACCCGAACGATGGAGATGGGCTGATTATTGAGTTAGTAGAGACGAGGAGGAGGTTTGATTCCTTAACGTGAAATGGTGATTGATTGGCACCAGACAGAAAAGCTGTTGAGATCCGAACAGAAATGGTCTTGAGGAACTTGGTGTCGTCGGCATACAGTGAGAGGTGGGAATATTTGATGACAGACTCAATTTCGTTAATGATAAGAATAAAAAGAAGTGGACCTAGGTGGCTGCCTTGGGGAACGCCGGAAAAAAACCAAGAAAGGCTTAGAAATGGCAGATCTAAAACGAACACTGTAATAATGGTTTCTTAAATAAGACAATATCCACTTTAACACAGTGAGTTCAAAGCCAAGGGAAGACAGTTTGAAGAGTATTAGTTTGTGGGAGATTTTGTCGAAGGCTTTACTGAAATCAGTTCAAATGACGTCGACTTTATTCCCATTCTTTAATGCTAAGAGGGGACACAAATTCGACAAGGTTTGTGGTCGTAGACTTGCATTTGATTAAACGAGAGAGTGCACAACGGCATTCAATGGGGTTACTAACTAAATTTGACCGAGGGGGGCAAAAGGAGATCAACGAGAGATTGGGGGGAGTTAGGAGGACTAGTGGGGGCTATGGAAATTAGGACACTTGGCTCCAGATTTGCGATTGAAATTTGGAAAAGATTTAGGAAGGGGTGGTTATGTTAGTGGCGAGGGGCTGCAGTAAATGGTTCTTTCTTGACAGCATCGGTCCTGTTTTCAGTGCAGGTTAAAACTTAGTCGGTAGCCTGTTGCCCTAGTCAAAGCCTTCTTATATAACATGGGGGTTGCAATGGTGATAATCACCGACCGTTGAGCGGAAGGTCTGTAGTTTAAATATGTTTATAGCCAAGAACAATTACTTTACGGAAAAACAGTGCAACAACATCAGTTGAGAGAATGAGAGATGATCTAAAGAATACTGACGAAGGCACGACAGTATAAAATTGCTTCAAAATTCATACTCTGTGTATGCATTTCCAATATAACACCTTAACGACATGGAAACAAAATTGACTGTGAACTATAACCAACGCGACAAATTCAGTCCAATCTCACGAATCATATTTAGGACAACCACCCCCGTAGATGGTTTGTCTTCGACACAAACCATCTGCACCCCGTCCAGGTTGTGTGACAACCACCAACCACTACACGTGCATGATGACTTAGTCAAGATCCCATGTTAAACCTTAAATAAAAGCAGGTAATGAATGGCAACATTCGTTTATATTGAAAACGCTAATAGCGCACAGCTGCATATAACGTGCTCGATATAAACGAAGCACCATTCAACACATCTCGTTTCACTCCTCATACATTAAGATTTCTCTCACGCCATCATAAACCGTCTTAACGGCTTGGTACTCCGTCAAGCCCAAGGTACGCTTGTTCGATATGTCGTAGATATTTTCATCGATCGAAGTGCCGATACCATAAGTGCCACGTGCTTGTAGATCGGTTAACTTCAAGACCTCTTGAAATTTGTCCTTATCCTTAGGCAATTTTTCCAGTTTAATCAGCACCGAAGCCCGTAATGCAGTGCCTAAATGCTCCGGCGAGCAGGTCAGATAGCCCAGACGAGGACAGCGAATAAAATTAAGCTTTGCATTGAGTGCCTTCATTGCTGTGACTACTATTTTGTAGACCTGCCCGAAGTCGGCACCGCGTTGCATGGAAGAAATCTGAAGATGATCTTGAGAGTTCAGCCAAGCGAAAAATGTTTTCGCTCGATTATGATAAAGTCCACGGCCTGTGGGAAGGAATTTACAAAGATCGCCAGCTTCCATGAATCGGGTAGGATCCTTGAGCACGTGCTTTTCGACCCAACCGGTTTGAACGGGTCGACAAGTAAGTGCCTGTGGATAGTACCATCCTCTAAGTTCGCCATCCAATTGCATCAGAATAGGTACGACATCTTGTTCAACTCGACCGTAGTGATACGAGCTCATTTTTGGCGCTAACGGATAGCCTTTTAAGTTGCGGATGACGCGAATGCGAGTTGAGTAAATAAATTTCTGTTCAGGATCGAGATTTTTGAATTTTGTGTAATCACCGAAGGCCGGACGCGGGTGTGAGTCTAGCTGTTGAAAACCATGAATATCTTTGATGAGGGAATCGAATAGTAACCGGAATACGTCGTAAGCTTCAGGATCGGGCGCGTAGACACCGATAGGGCTGTCAGGACATTTCAAACCAGACTGGACGCAATCGAGGAGATTGGATTTGTAAGTCGGCGTTCTCTTTTCACACAGTTTATCGATCATCTCTGTGTCTAGATATTTTTGAAGTAGACAAGTTGATTTGGAAGCGTCAAAGTTACAACATGCCGCAAGTATTTGGGTCAAGATATTCTCGGATGGGACCCGGTCTTTATTGAAGCTGGAAAAAATCAATAAAGTTCTTGTAGATCTACTGCGGCGATGGGAATCAAATAGTTGTGATGGTACCTGGTGTTCAAGGCTCGTTTGCAAGTCTTGAAAAAACTATGTCGACATTTAGCGAAGAAGCTTTTCATTGTTATGCTGATAAACGGGACTTATGTGGCCCATAGGATTCTTTATGCATTTTAAAATGTAGCTTTTTTGGGCTGCGTTTTGTTTGTACATAGATTTTGATTTTTTGGATTTTGGATTCTAGCCTTAAACACAACTAATTTGAATTCGGTTCTTGACTGATTGAAAATAATTCAAAAGTTGCTTTTCTCATTGAAGGGCAGGTCAGACAGGTCTAGAAATATGTCAATCTTGTCAAAACTGTAATAGATCGTGGAGAGGCAAGTCGGCTGGACCCAAGCTAGGTTGCCCATGTTTGTCCAAACTAAAGCCTGGTGATTGGATCATGCTTCGTTTAGGATGGGTCCATAAACCTTATTTAGATCGAACGTGATCCATCGTGTATGGACAATAGCATCATGGAACGTGGCTGTAACCGCCGCAGACAAGTAGGCTTTCATTTCTTCGAACTAAGGGTAAAGGCCTTTACAAAACCGCGCTTTCTTAAGTAAAATTTAGTCTCACCAACAACCTGAAGATGCCCCTGGACTAAAACCAGTACGCCCAACAATGATAAATCACGACAATGTAGGCTTTAGAATTGACAATCCTATATCAAACATATTGGAAACCTTATAACCTCTTCTCAAACAAAGCAGCCAAGGCTACATTTTTCACCTCTGAACAATCACATTTCTGACAATTAATTAATAATCAAACAAAAAACAAATTACCGGCCTAAAATCTAAATTCCAAAATCCTTAAATTAAAAATGCAAAAGCGATAAATTCGCGAGTTCATGGAATCGAAAGTTCAAAACCTAAGTATGGCTACAATCAGATATCTTCTTAGAACCTGCACTTTATATCGGAGTATTCTCCTTAAGGGTTTCAAGCGAACTTTTGCATGCGGGTAAGATCCCGACAATCATTTACGACCACTTTTCATCATTCCTTCGTTTAGTGCGGACCCATATCCCGGGATCAGCAAGGAGACGCTTATTAAACTACACTCAGCATACGCGAATCTGCTTGAATCGAATTCGAGTTCCTTGCTTAAGAAGTACCTCGATCAAAAGACATTCCACCGGTTGCAGCAGATCAAAACGCCAATATATACATCGAGCCTACTCGATTGCATTCAGTGCGGCTTGAAGCATCACGACAGTCGCATCGGTGTCTACGCACCCGACAACGAAGCCTACAAAGTCTTCGATCTTCTATTCAATCCCATCATCGAAGAGCTTCACTCTTTCAAGAAAGACGATATACATCCGCCCCCGAATTATGGCAACATATCCGAATTCGAGAACATTGATCCACAAATGTACTACATACTCTCCACCCGGATGCGAGTCGCTCGCAATTTAACTTGCTATCCACTCGCACCCAAAATGACCGAGTGTCACTACGTGGAGCTTGAAAAGGAACTCCTGCCAACTCTATTGTCATTCGATGGTGATCATCGGGGATGGTTCTATCCATTACAGTACACATTTCGATCATATCAGGTCAATTGGATCAGAAAGCATTTGTACAAGGATCCCGATCGGTTTATGGAAGCTGGCAATATCTGTAGACATCTACCGACCGGTCGTGGATTCTTCCACAATTTGTATTATACCTTCTCCGTTTGGATTAATTATGAAGACCACCTTCGGATTGTTTCTATGCAACAGGGTGGCGACTTTGGTAAGGTTTACCAGAGGCTCGTTGATGCGATGAAGGTATTCAATTCGAACCATGACTTTTATTACAATAATCATTTGGGCTACTTGACCACATCGCCGGAGAAGTTAGGAAACGGTTTCCGATGCTCGGTCCTTATTAAGCTGCTAAAGTTGCCCCAGGATCAGAAGGCATTTCAAGAAGTTCTGGATAAACATAAACTACAAGTTCGTGGTACATATGGTAGTGGAACTCCAGTCGAAGATGGTATCTATGATTTATCGAACAAATACACTCTTGGAGTCACCGAATACGATTGCGTGAAGACAGTGTATAATGGCGTCAAAGAGATCATAAACCTGGAGAAGTGTATAAAGAGAACGAATAGTAGCGTGAGACTCATGGAATCATTGGGATAAACGTTCCGAATGTAAATAAAGACTCCGATTTTCAAACTTTGCTTTTGTTTTTATTGATAAGGACGAAGACGTGTCTGGGGTATTTGAATTCCCTAAGGTTTTGCTGGCTAGCGCATGCCGCTTTTATCTGCCTACACATGAGGGACACCAAGGACATCATTGTTCGACGGTGACGATGACGATGACAATGACGGTGATGATGATGTTGAGGACGATCATGATGTGACCGCGCTTCTATTGCGCCTAGGCTTGCCCGACTTCATGATGGTGACGATAACGACGATGTCAACCATAGGGCCGCGCTTCTATTCTGGCCCAAATTTTGGTTATCGTCCAAAATCAAGGCCTACATACATCATCTACTACACATATTTACACTTGAGCGAGCTTCCGTTTACGCTCGAGAACAGCTCTCCTTCGATTTTGCGTCAAATGTTTTATGTCATTCGTGCAAATTGTTACAAATTTTTATAAAAACAAAAAATTGATCTTGTGTTTAACATCAAGATATGATAAGAAACCACTTAAGGGCTTATCAAATCAATGGATTCCTCACATTTAAGCGACAGTTAGCACGGATCTCGTCTTTCGACCTTTCGATCCTTCCTCAATTTTCACCTATTAAATTCAGATGTCAAAGTACAAAAAGCCAGCAAGAAGTTCCCGAAAAAGTCCTCGAAGAAATGGACGAGCGCTTCGATGCGCTACAAAAATCAAAATCTACATCACTTTTGAAGAAATATCTAACACCGGACTTGTACCAAAAATTACGAACCAAACGGACTTCTAATTCCACTCTGCTCGACTGCATTCAATCGGGCTTGATCAATCATGACTCGGGATGCGGGATTTATGCTGCAGACAAGCAATGCTATCAAGTTTTTGAAGAACTCTTCAATCCGATTATCCAAGAGTTTCATTTCGGATTTAAAGCCACCGACAAACATCCTTCGAAACACTATGGCAATGCGTGTATTTTTAATGATCTCGACCCGACTCGGAATTACATAGCCTCGACGCGAATTCGATGTGCACGTTCTCTCGAGGGATTCCCATTCAATCCGACCATGACGAAGCAAAATTATGACGATATCGAGGACGTGGTTCAGTGCACAATGTCCGTGTTGGATGAAGAGTTTGAAGGTCAATACTATCCTCTGCTCGGCATGGACAAATCCGTACAGGAACGACTCATGAATGATCATTTTCTATTCAAACCGGGCGATAAGTTCCTGAGAGCTGCCAAAGCCTGTAGATATTGGCCTGTCGGACGAGGGATATATTTCAATTACGCCAAGACCTTTTTAGTATGGTGCAACGAGGAAGATCATCTTCGAATCATCTCGATGCAGAGAGGCGGCCATTTCGGTGAAGTCTACAGCCGACTCGTAAGAGCCCTAAGGACAATCGAAAAGAAATTAAAATTTTCCGATCACCCGCGGCTAGGTTTTCTGACCTTCTGCCCGACAAATCTCGGCACGACATTTCGCTGTTCGGTACATATACGAGTGCCTAAACTTTCGCAAAACCCTGAACGCCTTAAAGAGATCGCTCTCAAGTACAAACTTCAAATACGTGGCGCTCATGGTGAGCATACCGAATCGGAGAAGGGTATATACGATATCTCGAATAGACGACGTCTGGGTATCAATGAATTCGAAGCTGTTAAAGAAATCTACACGGGAATCAGAGAGATTATCAAACTGGAAAAAGAATCTTCACCAAGTAGTAAAATTGAATCCAAGGCGGTAGGAGCTAATACGAGTACAAATAAGGCGACGCTTAAAGATTGTGAAACTGGCGTTCCCCTCTCAACATTAATCGCAAAACCTCAAACGGATGCATCGAAGAAAGCAGCCAGTAAACCAGAACCTGCGACTAAAAACCCCCCGAAGAAAGAAGCCAAAATAGCAAAAAAAGAAGCACCTAAAAAGGAACCTCCATTGAAAGGAGTGCCACCGGAAAGCAGAGAATGCCCCAAATGTGGCAAAAAACTTCCTGCTAAACCAAAGTGCAAGTCGATGAGTAAGCCAGCTTCCCAACCTGTAAGTAAGCCAGTTGACAAGTCAGCGAGCGAAGATGCTGCTTTGAAAGAGAGCAAACAATCTTCTGCAAATCCTGGCGCACTAAAATGCAATAAACTTACCCCGAAGCGTGAGACTAAGCCTACCTGTAAGCCCAGCGACAAGGTAGCTGCAAAAAAGGCGCCTCCTAAGAAAAAACTAGACCCCAAAGCAGCGGCAGAGAAATGCAAAAAACTCGCCAAGAAGCCAGACCAAAAGCCTAAAGGAAAACCATCGGTCTGTAAGGGAAAGAAGAAATAACACAAAAATTACCAAAATAATGTAAATAAATAAATAAAAATAGTAAATCCATGCTTTAGATGCAGCCAGTTGTCATAATTTGGCTTCCTTAAGGGGGCCCCGTCCCGTCAGTTGAAAATCCACTGTTTCTTACTACCAGTACGGAATAGTACGGAATAGCCTCTTATGCCTCGGTGTCTTGCTTACCCCATGGCGACCGAGACCAATTATTCAAGCCCCGTCCCAGACAAGTTGACTACGAGGGTGGCCCGATAAGTACTTAGCCTACAAAAGAAAAACAAAAATTTTGGAGAAATGACGATTTTTCAATATAGTCTTCTTTTAGCTTGATACACTTGACCCAGCGATGCTCCAACTTTTCTAACCCGTCTGAAAAATATGTCTGCAAAGTAGACCTCCGTAGCGGCGATGACCTCCTCATTCGACGGAAATCTCTGCCCGGCGAGTGACTTCTTCAAGTTTGGAAACAAAAAGAAGTCGCATGGGGCCAGCAGTTCGTAGCCCAATTCGACCAATTTGGCCGTGGCGAGGGCGGAGGTGTGAGCCGGTGCGTTATCATGGTGGAAGAGCACTTTTTTCTTCGCCAAGTGGGGCCGTTTTTTCTTCAATTCGGCGTCGAATCGGCCCAATAATTTGGCATAGTACAGCCCTGTGACCGTTTTGCCCTTCTCCATGTAGTCGATGTGGATCACACTTTGTGAATCCCAGAAAACGGTGGCCATCACCTTTCCGGCCGATTGGACAGTCTTGCCTTCTTCGGAGCACGTTCGCCGGGTAAAATCCACTGTTTCGACTGTTCCTTGGTCTCTGGTGTGTACCAGTGGATACATGTTTCGTCGACTGTCACGAAACGACGCAGAAACTCCTTCGGATTGCGCTTAAAGAGCGTCAAACACTGCTTTGAAGTGGTCTCACGGTTGCGCTTGTTGTCCGGAGTGAACAAACGCGGCACCCATCGCGCCGATGCTGTTGAGGGCGTTTTCGGGGTACCTGGACGTGGCTCATCTGAAACCGTCGTGCGACCACGTTGAAACTCGTTAAACCAATTTTTGATGGTAGCCATTGAAGGAGAAGAGTCACCGTACACAGCATCCAAACGCTCTTTGATTTCGCTGCGCGATTTCCATTCCAAAAACAAGAATCAAATCACCGACCGATATTGCTCTTCCATTTTTCTAAAATCCGCGGACACTTCCACACGCTGTCAAAACAAAGCTACGAGTCCGATCCGGCTGAAATTTCGACAGTAGCCGTGTACTAGAATGTACTACACGATAGCTCTTTTGATACTGGCGCCATCTGGCGGTGAGGCTAAGTACTTATCGGAACAGTCTCGTACTTGATTCATCAATAGAGCGAGAAACCATTATTTTTCACAGCCAGAGATGTGGCAAGGTTCTGTACAGTTCCTGTCTACAGACACTGTGGTGTGTGCTGACCTGAAATTCATGAGTCTTCTCCAAGATCTGCTTGATTGCCCTGGCCCAAAGCCACACTGAGAAGAACCTACCAGATTGCTCATAAACGATTGTAGGAGGTCACAAAACTTGGCAGGGAAGATGTAAAGATCTGATAAACGAAGCTTACAGAGTAAGAGCGGAGGCGGCAACCCTAATGACCTTTTCACATTGTCTCCGTGGCTATTCTAGTAGTTTGTGCAGATTGCATCAGGTCTTGAGAGAGCTTAAGGGAGATGTGATCGGCAAAGTTCCTGGCACCTGTAGCTTTTCGACGTCTTATTTCGATAATCTTACTCAATTACGTTGACTCGTGGAAATTCACATCCACAGCTTGGCTACGATATAGCACTGATCCCAGTCGATGTAAGGAAAGTTTGGCTTAGACCGCAGCATGTTGAATGATCACCGATTGATCAGGGTAACCCCAGACTCCCTTATCGATGTTACCGGCTTCAGATTCAAATATGTTTCAGAAGCCCGAAAAGATGGACAAAAAGTAGGTCCTCTCCGGTTACATTATAAAATGTTTCCTTCCCTTCTTAATGTTTTCCATTTGTCCAATTTGCTGTTGGGTGTAAGTCAGACCAGCAAGAAGAATAATACCTGAGTAATGCTGAACGGCTTAATTTTGGAGGGGGCTATGACCCCATTTTATTACGCTTAATTCAAGCTACATACTTAATTTAACTTACAATCTAGGAAACTAAGAAAGAGGGTGATTGAGACGGAGCTGATGTTAAAGTCGAAACAGTTTTTCACATTAATATTCCGCAGCATACGGGAGATAGGTTCATTGGAGCCATAGGAGGTGCGAGAGGTGGGTACATAGAAGAGACCTGGATTTCGTGTATTACGAGGGTTAGCGTTAAAAAAGATAGAGTTACAAAGGGTCGCGAAGTCGATTGTACCTGAGAGGAGTCGATGGATGAAAAGGATGTCGGATATCCTTCTTCGTTCTTCCAGCGAGTTCAAATTAAGAAGTTTTAAGCGGTCTTGATGGGGATCAGAGGATTGTCCCAGGGTAAGGAACGAAGAGCAAAACGTGGGATACTCTCGATTCTGGAAGTGTGTGAATGAGTTCCTGGGCGCATAATACACCAAGATCACGGATCACCTGAACGGTAGAAAGGGATTGATTATGGAGAAAGCAGAGGCGGGGAGGAGGTTTGTTACGTTTGCGGGAGAAAGTAATAAATTTACACTTAGAAATGTTAAGGTCGAGGCAGTTCTTGGAGCACCAGGTGGAAAAGCTGTTGAGGTCCGATTGAATAAGGGAAGAGTCATGAGTCAAGAGGAAATGATTTTAAAAAAACTTAGCATCGTCGGCACATAAAGAGATGTGGGAATGTTTGATAACCATATCAACATCGTTAATGGTAAGGATAAAAAGAAGCGGGCCTAAATGACTGCCTTGGGGGACACCGGAGGAATGGCGATTTTCCAGGTAAGAGGAAATCCACTTTAATAAGAGGGGTTCAATGCCAAGTGAAGACAGTTTGAAGAGTATTAATCTGTGTGGAATTATATCAAAGGCCTTACTGAAGTCAGTTTGAGATAACATCGACTTCCTTGCCATTTTCTAAGGCTGAAAGGGTGAAGGAAACGAGTTCAATAAGGTTTGTGCTTGTACACCTATGTACCTTTGAGGAAGTCGTGTTGTCGGGGGGAGATTAAAGACTTGCATTGAAAACTTAAATTATCATACAAATTCTTTCGAGGATTTTGGGTATATGATACCGTTTGGCAATGGGACGGTATACAGAGAGGTAAAGGACATTTTTTTAAAAATATAGCAGGGAGTCCGTCAGGGCCAGGGGTGAATTCATCATTAAGTTGCTTTTATCTTTCTTCGATGATATCGGGGTCGACACTAGGAGGGAGAAATGGTCCAAAGGAGAAGTTTGGTAAATTATTGAAATAAGTAGGATCGGATGCAAAAGAATCATGGATGAAAGATTGATTGAAGAAGGTGGCAAAAAGTTTGGCGATGTTATGAGGATCATTGCGAGTTTCATTATTGAAGGAGAGAGAGTTTGAAAGAAGGACTTGGGATTATTTATGAGGTTGGTTTGCATCTCGACTTAGTAGTGTTGATAAAGAGAGTTATAAAGCTCTACAAAATGCAGGTACGAGGGTGGTCCGATAAGTACTTATCCTCACCGCCAGATGGCGCCAGTATTGTGTAGTACATTCTAGTAGACAGCTACTGTCGAAATTTCAGCCGGATCGGACTCGTAGTTTTGTTTTGACTGCGTGTGGAAGCGGGGGTATCCGCGGATTTTAGAAAAATGGAAAAAGAGCAATATCGGTCGGTGATTCGATTCTGGTTTTTGGAAGGGAAATCGCGCAGCGAAATCAAAGAGCGTTTGAATGCTGTGTACGGTGACTATTCTCCTTCGATGGCGACCATCAAAAATTGGTTTAACGAGTTTCAACGTGGTCGCACGTCGGTTTTTGATGAGCCACGTCCGGGTGCCCCGAAAATGCCCTCAACAGCATCGGCGCGATGGGTGCCGCGTTTGCTCACTCCGGACAACAAGCGCAACCGTGAGACCACTTCAGAGCAGTGTTTGACTATGTTTAAGCGCAATCCGAAGGAGTTTCTGCGTCGTTTCGTGACAGTCGACGATACATGGATCCACTGGTACACACCAGAGACCAAGGATTAGTCGAAACAGTGGACTTCACCCGGCGAACGTCCTCCAAAGAAGGCGAAGGCTGTCCCATCGGCCGGAAAGGTGATGACCACCGTTTTCTGGGATTCACAAGGTGTGATCCACATCGACTACCTGGAGAAGGGCAAAACGGTCACAGGGCTGTACTATGCCAAATTATTGGTTGGATTCGACGCCGAATTGAAGAAAAAACGTCCCCACTTGGCGAAGAAAAAAGTGCTCTTCCATCATGATAACGCACCGGCTCACACCTCCGCCCTCGCCACGGCCAAATTGGTCGAATTGGGCTACGAACTGCTGCCCCATCCACCGTATTCTCCAGATTTGGCCCCGTGCGACTTCTTTTTGTTTCCAAACTTGAAAAAGTCACTCGCCGGGCAGAAATTTCATTCGAATGAGGATGTCATCGCCGCCACGGAGGCCTACTTTGCAGACCTCGAGAAAACATATTTTTCAGACGGGTTAAAGAAGTTGGAGCATCGCTGGGTCAAGTGTATCAAGCTAAGAGGAGACTATATTGAAAAATAAATCGCCATTTCTCCAAAATTTTTGTTTTTCTTTTGTAGGCTAAGTACCCTCGTATTTCGCAAGTCTCAATATATGAGCCAAATTTGTCACGTTTAGATGAAATAGTTTTTGAGTTATGAGGGGGTCAAAAGTGGCTCCAAATGGTTCGTGTATTATTACACACGGTGCTGCTCGCCAGTACTGTTCGCTGTTATTAGAGACCACGCTATATTGTCCTTGGCTAGCGATGCAGTGATTGCTTCATTGAAAGCTTCTGACATAACCAACTTATGCATATCGGTGAAACAAAACCGGCACCAAAATTAGTTCCGTTGTCACTGTAGACATTAGAACACAGCCCTCGGCGGGACACGGATCGCTGTAAAGCTGCGATTCAGTAGAAAGGTCGCTTACTAACTCAAGTTGTATTAGAGCGCTATATATGCCTTCGATAATTTGGGATTGCGCCCCCGAGAAAGACTAATAGCGTAGTCGCACCCGGCGTTGGTGAATGGACGACACGTGTATTACACATCAGCTACTGGCACGTCGGCTTACGTTGCATAAAGCAAACCTTGCAGTCTTACTATGGCGAATGTTTCAGATATTCCTGTATGTAAGTGGTCGTTGTGGACATCGACTCTTATGAGAGAAGAGTGTTTGCTATTGTTGGGAAGAAGAATAGCATGTTTAATGTTAAAGGAAACAACTGCGAACAACAACGCGAAGCAGTCCCTCGTTGTCAATAAAGCGCGAGTATCAGAAGAATTTAGATTTGGATGGAAGTTTATGATTTTTAATTAGGTACCGGATATCCGCATTGAATGAATGGGTAGCAAGGTTGGACCCTGGAAGCATAGTGGGGAGGGTTTGATTACGAAGCGATATGATGCCATGAATGCCGTGGAATCATTTCAAGGATGGCAGTAGTGCAATTTGCCACAAATGTAGTCCAACTTCGAGGTGGTGGAGACGGCCAATGTAGTACGATCTTCGACTCTTCGAGTCGCACCACGCAAAAGTTGTTGAGATTTTAGTTGTTACAGATGATTTGACACGGCTAGCAATCGAGTTAAAGATAACGCACCACAGGGTTCCAATCGGGGAATCGAAATTGGCCTAAGTGGAACCAATTTTGTTTTTGCCGATAGTAGGGTGATTTGGAATGTCCCATCTTTCTTTCGGCAACGAGTGTAAACCACGGCGGAGTAGGCTAAGGACGATGAATTCGAAAATCCATGTAGTTCGATTCTTTCCGTTGATGTAAACACATTTCATGGAATACGAAGTTGCTCAAAATAGTGGAGTTCCTGTCGATAGGTGTTCCATCGTTGAACCAAAGGGGTAGGCAGTGGATCATCCCAGCCGAGGCCAAAGTTCTTGGAAGAACATTTTAAATACAATTACAGAAGGAATTACCAATCCTATTGGGTCGAAAATTCGCAAAACTTCCGAAAGTAGAGTCCGTTTTGTCGACGATGAAGCCAAGGGTAGGTTAGGTTAGGTTAGAGAAGGGGAGTGTGATGGTTAAACATCACTTCCACTCGGAGGCCAAAAGGCCCATTGTGATTCCCTTCATTTGTGGGGGTACACATAAAATTAACCTGTCCTATCACGTGGTGGCTGAAACCACCCCGTGCCTTAATGAATTTTAGAAGATCCGATATATCTGCATTCGGCAAGTCCGCAATCTCTGTAAAGAATCTTTGGCCTAGCAACACTAGGCGTCGATTCTGGAGAGCTGGGCAGTGGCAAAGCAGATGTTGGATCGTCTCAGTTTCTTCCTCATGGCCGCAGCTCCGGCAGAGATCGCTGGATCCCGATTCCCATTTCCGGAGCATTGCTCCAATGGGACAGTGTCCTGTGATCACTCCGACGAGCATACGGATCGAATTCCGGTCCAGCGCCAGGAGCTTCTTTGTTTTTCCGACATTGAGCTCTGGCCACGATGATCTTATAGTGTAGCTGTCGTTTCTTGTAAGCCAAGACGAGTTGGCGTCTTTGATGATTGTGTCGTTTATGATCCGATATAATGCGCTGATCGGTGGTTGCAATGACGTGTCCGCTTCGCTGATTTCCATTTCAGAACCTTGCCTGGCCAATTCGTCTGCTCTTTCGTTCCCTGCGATTGAGCTGTGGTCCGGGACCCAGCAGAGTTTAACTTTATGTTGTCTGATGGACTTCAGTGAGTCGCGACATTTCTTGACAGCCTTTGATCTCGTTATACAGGATTCTATTGACTTCAGTGCAGCCTGGCTGTCTACGAAGATGGTGATATCAGATGGTGGAATATCGGCTACCTGCAGGTATTTGGCTGCTTTCGCTATTGTCAGGATTTCTGCTTGAAACACGCTGCACAGATCAGGGAGTCTGAATGATTCCTGTTTGTGGAGGGTATCAGAGTAGAACTGTTGCAGAGTTATAGAGTTATGGCGAAAGAAAAAGACGTCTTGACTCGGCGAACATTTATTGAGAAGTGACATAAAATATGTAATGTGATACAATGACAAAAATAGGCAAGAAAGAGAACAGGAACAATTTGAGAACAGAACGAGATGAGTAGAGCAAATGTTAAAGAACCTCTTTCCAACACTCCCACTTTCTTTTACATTTGCTTGGGATTTTACTTCAAATTTAGCTCAGTTTACCACTGCCTTAGCAATTAATTCAGAATGTTACTCAAAAATACTATTCATTCTAGGAAACTTAACATTAAAATTCATTTATAGTTTCACAAAAGTTCCTCTTAAAATTAAGATAACATAATTTAGTAGTAAATAACATCCTTTTGAAAATAAGGTAGCTCATTTAGAGTAAGGCAATGAATATTCACGAAATTGGCACATTATTCAGTTAACAGATTGCGAAAACAAAATTTACTTCAAAATTTAGTACATTATTCTGTTAAGAGATTTCAAATTCAAAATTTACTTTTAAAATTTAGTATATTATTCAGTCAAAAGGAAGAACACCAATCATGTCTCTCAGTGTTTGAAAACGCACTCTGGGTAGGGGCTTAGTTAAAATGTCAGCTCTCAGCATCTCGGACGCTACATGTTCGATGTCAAAAAAATTCTCAACGTACTTCTCTCTGATGAAATGGTACTTGACGTCTATGTGTTTGGTCCTCTTGTGAAACTCAGGATTTTTCACCAGTCTGATGGCACTTTCATTATCCAGATAAAGAGTCGTTTTTGGGTGGCAAATACAAAGATCCTCTAATAACAGCTTTAACCAGGAGAGCTCTTTTACCGCTTCAGTCGCTGCTATATATTCTGACTCTGTTGTCGAAAGCGCTACACAGCGTTGTCGTTGAGAGCCCCACGAAAGTGGACCATCATCAAGAAAACAGATGTACCCGCTAGTAGATCGTCTGGTCTCCATATCCCCAGCATAATCAGAGTCACTGTAACAGTTAAGGCCAAATTTAGTTTTAGAGTTTAAAAAAATACCGTAATGCAGCGTGCCCTTCACGCATCTTATAATACGCTTCAGTGCCTTGACATGTCCTTCGTCTGGATTTTCCATATACCGACTAACAAAGCCCAAAGCAAAAGAGATATCCGGCCTTGTACCAATAGCAAGGTAAGCTGCCAACAGCCTCTCGATATGGGAAAAAGGAACCATGGACAATGTTGTCACGAGTACATTCGCCAGACGGTTCTGCAGGTGTTGATACAGCATTTGCCTTTTCCATGCCAAATTTAGAGACGACTGCGTTAGCGAAATTTGATTGACCAATATGTATTGAACCATCCGCTTTCCGATGTATTTCCAAACCAATAAAGTACCTCGCCTCGAATACCTTGATCGAAAATTCATTTTTAAGATGGTTGATCAGGGCAGAAATCTTGTCATCATTAACTGCCGCGACAATACCGTCATCAATGTAGATAGCCACAACTACATCATGACCGACAAATACACACGGGTCAGCTCTTGAAGCTTTCAGTTTGAAGGACTGAAGAAAAATAGTGAATTTTTCATTCCAACACCGTGAAGCTTGTTTGAGACCATACAAGCTCTTCCGAAGTTTGCAAACTCGTCCCGTTCCGTCATCAAAACCCTTTGGCTGCATCATATAAATCTCCTCCTTGAGACTTCCATTGAGGAAGGCGGTTGTAATATCAAATTGTTTTAGTTTGTATGATTTCATAGCAGCCAAACACAAAACTGCTCTGATCGACTCGAACCTGGCTACGGGACTGAAGGTTTCTTCATAATCAATCCCTCTTACCTGCCTAACCTAACTAACCCCTGATTACTAGCCTAGCTTTGTATCGAGCTGGCTCATTAGTGCTGGAACCTTTCACCTTGTAGACCCACTTATTATCAATGACCCTTTGATTTTTCTTCGGTTCAATAAGTTCCCAAGTTTCATTTTTCTTCAAAGCCTCGATTTCTTCTTCCATTGCCTGCGTCCATTTCTTTGAATCCCTTGAATTTACCGCTTCTTCAAAACTTGATGGTTCTAAGAACTCGGCAACAAAAGCCAAACCAGCCAACATAGCTGAATCGGAAGTATTTTTCGACCTCGTCGAGCTTCGCAAACGATCTTCAAGAAAACTGTTGTCACCAGCAGATTCAACCGGAGTATGTTGATCAGTAATCACATCATTATCTGGGTTAAAAACCACGACAATACCTTTTTGGCTCATCGCATCGGTACACCGATCTGAAGACAGTTCGTTGAAAATAATATCTCGACTAATTTTAACTTTGTCCGTCCCTTCAATCCATACTCTGTAGCCTTTGACACCATCCATATACCCAACAAACTTCCCTTTCTGTGACTTTTTATCCCATTTCTGCCTTTTCTGGTCGGGAACATGAAGGTAGCAGTCCGCTCCAAAGATCCTCCATGTGAGAGAATTCATCGTAACATCTTTATTCGTCCATAGCTCCAAAGGTGACTTTTTGTTTGCATCTAAGCACTTTCTATTTATTACGAAAGCTGCCGTGTTAATTGCCTCAGCCCACAGTTTTAAAGGTAAGTTTCTTGCATGAAGCATCATCCTGCCAGCTTCCACCAAGGTTCTCATCTCCCGTTCTGCCCTGCCGTTTTGCTGTGGGCAATATGGTACTGAGGTCTGATGTAGAATTTTGTATTTCTGTAGCAAAAACTTGAAATCTTTATTAATAAACTCTGAGCCATTATCGCTCCTTAAAGTGCGCAATTTAAAACCAGTTTCAGAACATAACTTATTAATATACTGTTCAAAGAATAAAGGAACTTGATTTTTACCTTTTAAAAAATATACCACACGGTAATTTGTAAAATCGTCTTTGAATAGGAGAAAATACCTGGACGCCGACAAGGAAGGCTGCTGCATAGGTCCACATAGGTCGACATGGACTAATTCACCTGGTTGCTTAGCTCTGGATTCGGATTTGGGATATTTCTTCTTCGCCTGCTTTCCAAAAATGCAATCCTCACAGAAGAAGTTTTCTGATGGTGAAAAAGGAAAATTTTGCTTCTCCAGAAATTTTTTGACGACAGACACATTCTGGTGGGCCAATCGCTCGTGCCACATCTTTAAACTATCGGTAGTAGCCAAATTGACAGAAGAGGGGTATTTAATTTTAAATAACATTTTAAACAGAGACTTTTGACGAACTCCCACTGCAACAATATTATTTCCGTCGCGTAATTCACATTTTTCACTATTCGACACCAGACACAGTCCCTTGTCCATTGCTAAGTTAGATGAGAATAAATTTACCTTAATATCCGGCACGTAAAGCACATCCTTCATAAATTTATTTAACCAAATCGAACCATTAAAAGAAAGAATATTTACTGTCCCGCGGCCGTATGCTTTAATAATATCACCGTTACCCACGCGCACATTCTGGGGTTGACTAAAACCAAGATAAGTGGAAAAGACCCGTTTATCAAATGTCATGTGATCTGTTGCTCCTGAATCCAAAAACCAACTGGTATTATCGTTGTCCTTTTCATTTGCGAGAGTAGAGATGAACGCATCTTTGTTGTTTCGATTTTCACTTCTCCTCTTTGGACAGTTTTTCTTCCAGTGCCCTGGTTGCTTGCAGAAGAAACATTTTCCACCACCACTCCTTTTGTTTGGGCGAGGGATGATCTTTTTTCCTTTTTCGGCGACAAAAGCATTTTGTTGTTGTGTCTCTGGATGCAACGACATGCGCATTTCTTCGATGACAAGACGACTTGTTAGATTCACTAATGTACGATCACAGGATACCGTTGATTCCCAGGCTGTATGAAAGTGTTTGTATTGATCTGGTAGAGTCATGAGGATTTTGGTTATCAGCATGTTGTTGGAAACTGTCTCGCCCAAGTCCCGTAACTGTTGTGCTATTGTTTTCAATTTGGATATGTGCGTCGCCATATCATCCGTTTCGTCTTTTGAGAACGCATAAAATTTTTGTTGCAGCATGTGAATGTTTGTTTGCGTCTTTTGTTCGTACACTGCCTCCAACTTTTGCCACATTTCCTTTGCTGTTTGACAATTCATTAGATGCACAAGTGGTTGCTGCCCAACGGATGTGACTATCATTTTCTGAGCCTTGCAGTCGTTTTTTAGAAACGTTGCATAATCTTCCGTGTTTTTTTCTGGCACTTTTACCTTACCACATACGATATTGTATAATTCACCTGCTTTCAGCATTATTTTCAACTGAAATTTCCAGGTCGCCCACTGTTCTGGCGTCTGCAGTTTTTCAATTCTTGGCTCCGTCTCCATCCTTGGCCCACTAATTTCCGCACAAAAACGATCCGAAATTATATATGTATGAACAAAAAAAACTAAATCGCGAAAAACCTTTTCGATCTGAAACTTGTTTGTCTCCGAAAATTCGCAGATTTTTATTTCAGCTTGTATGTATATCACGTTTTTTTTTTTTTTATACCGTTCCTGGGCCCATAACCTGTTGCAGAGTTATAGAGTTATGGCGAAAGAAAAAGGCGTCTTGACTCGGCGAACATTTATTGAGAAGTGACATAAAATATGAAATGTGATACAATGACAAAAATAGGCAAGAAAGAGAACAGGAACAATTTGAGAACAGAACGAGATGAGTAGAGCAAATGTTAAAGAATCTCTTTCCAACAAGAACCCGGCCCCAGTGCCTGTGTCCATTTTCGATCCGTCGCGTCGGTGAAGAGGGTGATCTCATGGTCGTTGATTACGGCGTTTGATAGCCACTCTTCTCTGTCGGGAAAAAGGATTGGTATTCTGAGAGAGGAGTAATTTTGGGGGGAAATATAGTCGGTCGTGGCTGCGAGGCTACTAAAACCATGTTTCTTTCCCAGGTCGTCTATTATTCTAAGTATGGCCGCATGTCCATTATTGGCTTGTTTCCACAAAGAGTCCCTTAGTCTGAGAGCGCTCTTTGCAGCGCAGCCTTTTATGAATAGATCCAGTGGGGGGAGATGAAGTATCATGTCCAACCCTGCTTGCGCCGTGCTTCTCATGGCTCCAGTTGTACAAACAGCGGCTGACTTTTGTACTTTGTTGAGCATGTTCATATAGCTTTTTGTGCTGCTAGCAGTCCACCAGACTAGGGCCCCATAAGTTAAAATGGGTCTGATGATTGCTGTGTACATCCAATGAATGATGTACGGTTGCAAGCCCCATCTTTTTCCGAAGGTCTTTTTGCATGCATAAAAAGCGTTCAATCCTTTTTTCATCCTTTCCTCCAGGTTCCTTTTCCAGGAGAGCTTAGAGTCAAGAATGATGCCTAGATATTTTACTTCCGCTTTGAGTTTGAGTGGGGTGCCCTCTAACTTTGGTGGAGCAAATATCGGAATTTTCCTTTTCCTGGTGAACAAGACCAGCTCGGTTTTCTGGGGGTTTATTCTCAGACCGTTCTGTCTTGCCCACGAGGAGAGTTCACTCAGCGTAGATTCCATTAGTTCACTGATAGTTGGTAGAAATTTACCTTTTATCAAGATAACCAGGTCATCCGCATACGCTATGATCTTTGTGTCTTTTTCCATAAAGAATTTGAGGATTTTGTTGACTGTAAGAAGCCACAGTAGGGGGGAGAGAACTCCTCCTTGTGGTGTGCCTCTAGTTGTCACTTTCCTTATAGAACTGTGTCCAATGTCTGCATTCATAATTCTGTTCTTCAACATATTCTCAATCCAGAGTACAATGGATTTTTTACTTTTATGTCCTCGAGAGCTGTTATTATGGCCTCTGTGTTTACATTGTTGAAGGCTCCCTGAAGGCTGCCGTTGTAAACTCTTTTAAGTTCAGCGAGCCCTCAATTTCATGGACAACACTATGCAGAGCACTTTCCACTGATCTGCCTTTAAGGTAGGCGTGTTGAGTGTTGCATAAGTTGCGTGAGTTGATGAGTCCTCTGATGTATAGGTCAAGGAGCCCTTCCAAGGTTTTTAATAGAAACGACGAGAGACTAATTGGCCTATAGTCCTTTGTGGCAGTATGGGATGGTTTACCTGCCTTAGGTATGAAAATTACCTTTATTTCTTTCCACTGTGTTGGGATGTACCCCGCGCGCAGGCAATTGGAAAAAATGCTTACGAGGTGGGGTACAGTGTGGGTCTGTGCTTTTTGAAGCATCGCTGGCAAGATATCGTCCGGCCCCGGAGATTTAAAGGATTTGAACGAATTTATTGCCCATGAAACTTTATCCGCTGTGATAATCTTGTTTATCACTTCTTCGGTTGTGTGAACCGTAGGAACCGCCGTCTCGAAGTAGACTGTGGTTTCAGGGGTTTTACAGCCTGGGAAGTGGGTTTCAGTCAGCAGTTCTAGAAATTCCCGACTGGATTCTGTCCAAGAACCATCTGGTTTACGGATGAATCCCGGGACGCAGGGGTCCTTGGATAGGATCTTCCTGACCCTTGCGGCTTCGTTGAGATCCTCTATTGATTCTTGTTTTGCTCTTGTATTCGTTGAAGGTGGATTTGTAATTATTCCAGTCTTCGATTCCTTTTGAGATCTTTGCTCTATTGAATAGAGTTCGGGACCTGGTCCTGAGTTGCTTTAGCTCTGTGGTCCACCAGACTGCGCTGGTCTTCTTGTGAGCACGTTGCAAAGAACAGGATTTGTTGAAAGCCGCTTTCAGAACACTCACAAGATTTTTGACTGAATTTTCAATCTAGGTTGGATCGGGATTAGTGATGGCTTGTAGCGATTCTAAGCTGTTGGCAACTAGGTTTGAGAAAAGATTCCAGTCTGTCTTCTGAGGGTTTCGGAAAGGTTTCGGTTTTTCTTTGTTGACATTAAGGTTGAAGACAAGCTTAAACCATGGTGTATTCTACCGGAGGAAGGGTTAGTGAACACAGAAGACGATACTTCGATCTCTGACGCCGACGAAGAAGGCAGAGGTGACGCCGTGGATAAAACTGACTATGAGGAGACGGGTCGTGGGGGCACGATCAATTGAGGATGGCCGTGTATAAGGTAAGAGGAGGACTCGCATGTCGTCAATGTAGAGAGAGAGAGCAGTCAGTCGATGTCGAACAGCTGAAAACGACACATCAGGCAAAATAAAGAAGCTGGACAGCGAACGTTTGTTTTATTATTCTTCTGTTTAACATGTGGCAGATTTTATTTGTATTCTTGTTGTTGTTGATGCAGTTGCTGTTGGGTGGCTGTCGCCTTCTCCCTCTCTTTCTGCCACATCTCCGTGAGCCTACCTACTATGGCCTTCAGCTTGGCTCGCAGTACGCGCTCGTTGATCTCAAGTTCGCTTCAGAAAGGTAGTTAACGTCCACTTCCACAGGGAGTATCAATTTTTGCAGTTTTTAATGTTGTTGCTGTTGAGGGTGATGGCGCATATTTCCTCGCTTCGACCTGCTTTTCGGTCGAGGTGTGGCATTTAATTAGATCGGGCCTTGCGCTGACCCTTTTGTGTCTTTCCGACTCCGTAAGACTTACGGGCCTTCCGACATCTCTTCCAGGTACTTTTATAGTTTTACTTTCAAAGCAGCTGTTTTATTGCTTTTCAAGAAAAAAAATGCGCAAGCGAGCTAGGCAATTGCATTCCTTCCCGTCAAGGAAACTCGTCTTGGTAGAGACATCCATAATTTTACTCTAAAATCCGACTTCGGAGACACAATGTTGAACCAGCAAACGGTGATAGAGCACAAACCAACCTCGCGAAATCAAAACCTTATGATGGTTTCGCAGTCTCCCTTGTCTGAAGAGTGTAGGATGTGGGATAGCACGTAGACACGTTCGTGCAATCAAATCCTTCCCATCCACCGGCCACGAAAACAAGAACCACAACTTGAAATGCATCCGTATTGCGCAATGCAAACATTTATTAAAGATGTCATGTAAAAGTAACTAACAAAAATGTATTTCTTATCACAAACAAAATTCAAAAATCAAAAAAAAAAAAAAACTATGAAATATATTTGGAATGATCCTTTGTGGTGTTCATCTCCCCTGGTTTTCGCAGTTGTCCTCGAGCCTACGTTCTGAATATGCTGAAATACTATCCGTTTACGTTAATATGTTTGTATATAAAAAGCTTTATTTCGTATTTATTGTATGTATATGTAAAAGTATATTTCCGTTAACTCATCTCCCACGCGTTTCTCTTCGTTTTTTTTTTTTATATTTTGTTTTTCGTTTTTGCTTTTCACTTAAACATATTTGATTTGATTGTTTGATAATTTGGCAGTTTCGTTTGTTGTTTTCGGTGTGAAGTAAAGAGTGTACACCAATGCGTAGAAATAAGAAAATACAGATTTGTATAACAACCTTCGTGTGATTGAAACAATTTAGTCTACAGATAAGGTATGCCGAAAAGCTTGGAATATAGTAAAATACTTTCGTTTTGTTTGTTTTTTTCTTTTTTGTTCTTCGTTTAAGTAGGTAATATCAATGTTGCTCAGATGTCCACTTCCCGTACGTACGTAGCCGTGCTGTACTGAGTTGGTCTGATAAGATTACGTGGACGTGACGCCTTTGCGAGCCACTAGCATGTTAAGAACCGGGTTCTTACGGATATAACTCACAGCTTTTTTGTGGGTGACCATTGTGAAGTCATACCCGTTGCATTGGAGGATCTTGTCATGGATACGAAGACCAGCCCGCGCGGCTGGACTACCTTCGTGCACCTCGGTCACGTAGATGCCCTGCAAAATGAAACAAAAATCACACATCACAGAGTTGAGGTGTAAGATAAGGAGTTTCACGACTCACATAGTCGGTGTAGCCCTGCGGGCTCTTTTTATAATCCTGATCGATGCCACCACCGATTTTAAAGCCACATTTGAGTATTTCGCGACCCTCCTGGTCGTAGTCGACCTCCTTGTGCAACGTTATGGGAATCTGCAACACAATTCAATACTTAGCCGAGCTCTTATTCATGGTTGGGCGGAGCATATATATTTTTTTTTTGCTTTCAAGCACTTCACCGCTCGGTGGTTTCAGCGTGACGGATGGTACTTACACTTAGGCACTCCATGGCCGTGCCGGCTTGGTGTTGAAAAGCCATTTTCGCCATGTTTAAGGGAAATTTAAATTTATTATTGCTCTTTTTCCGAATGGAGAATACTGTATGGAAAGCAGAAGATTGGGAAAGTTCAAAGAATGAGCCTTTGGCGAGCGAGGAACTTGTGCTGTAATTGGTGGAAAGTTGATGACAAACAAAAACATTAAACTACTTTTCTTTTGACGTCTGGTTTTCGCGTGGCGATGTTGACAGCACTTGGGGCAACAACTGAATGCAGTGCTAGTGATGTGCTGCTAATCTAAGGGATAAGGTAGTGCGGTATATTAAAAACGTTAAAAGTCTTAAATGTAGCATAGGCGTATATGGAATTCTTTTAATTAATCTTGGAATTGTGAGCATTAAATATCAGTCATCAACGTAGAAGCAATAAATATATGGAACTCATTTATAAATGTAGTAACAGTTTTATCTTTATGAAACTTCTAATAATAAGACAGAGGAAGGCCTTAGCTCTGGAAAAAAAAGCTCAATTTAAGGAGCCGTTCTGTGAGTATGAAATATAAGGAGGGTGATAGACATAGACGATCGAATTCAAGTACATATGTATATAACAACTGTAGTTTACTAATCATGAATAGGCCTTTAAATCGCCGAAGAATGGTCCACGTCTCCAAATCTCCTCGAAGGAGCAGAGCATTCGCAAAGTGAAAGAAGTTTATTTTAACTGAGTCTCATTAGATGATGAATTTTAAGTCGAGTAAGATTACTAAGATTTGATGTCGGATAGGTGTAGCTACAGGATACCACCAGGATCCTTGGATCCTCATGTTGAAGCTCTTTCAAGACCCGATGCAGTCTGGACAAGCCATAGAAACGCGATGGGAACGTTGCCAAGACCTCATTGAGGCGCTCGATTTCAAGTAACCCTCTGCATGAAACCCCTGGTTAGATTACGAGTACAGTCAGGCCCGTGTAGAGAAACAGAAAGCGGGCAAGAGTTGCACGTAAAAATAAGTTCTACGACCGACCCTACCATAACTGGCCATAAGGCAAGAGTGGCAACCTGCAGGGGCTATTCTCGTGGGCTTCGCTTAATGATGTTGCTCCGCCGACAATCTGGCTGTCTATGACGCAGACTTTGCGATCCCGAGCCCCAACAACAACATGGTTTCCGAAAACCAGGCCGCGTGAGCAACCGTGACTCATGCTCAACTGTCCATCCTTTGTCACACAGGCCGGATGAGAGCACTTTGCATACCGCATCGTGTCTCAAAATACTGCCACCATGCGTCTGCAAGCAGTTCTGGATAATGTGCGTCGCAGTTTCGGTGACTTGACAACCGGCACGACAAGGGACATCCTGATCTGCTCGTCGGACACCTCGAGATGTTCGGATTCGTGAGGGGAGGCAGTTGGTACGGACGTGGTGGTATTGGACATAGTCCCGTCCGGAAATGTACATGCCACCGTATACCCAAGAGCTTGAAAAATCCGTTTTTCCACATTCACGAGGTTCGTAGCCATCAACGGTATTGTACAGGGATTGGGCCCATCATATTTCCACTTCCTCGGTGTTGTTGAGGGCGATACCCTCGGACTTGGTGAAAGCTCGGTCTTCCCATAGAATCCGCTTCTGGACCCAGAAGGATTCGCTCACACTGAAGGAGAAGTGAAGTTTCCCAGTGCTTAGGGCCTGCCTCGCATCAAGCAGGGGACGAAGGTCTCGAAAGAAGGAAGTCCCAAACCTCGGTTGTTGGTCGTTGTGTGGAAATCAGCTCTTGGAGTATCGTGTTTGCAGCTCCAATGTTCTGAGTTTTCCCAAAATTGTACCGGCGAGGACGAGCTTATGATACAGGCGAGGCATCAGGCAGCATTTTGTGAAATGTTGCGGTTTCAAAGGAGCTTTGGTGATGTTATCTAGTTCAACAGCGAGTGTACTGCCAGCTTTTTTTTTGGCCCTATTGGCCTAAAGTCAACTCCATTCCTCTGACGTTGTCAGTTGATTAACAACTGAGTCGTTAAGGAGACGGAATCGAGGAGGGTAGAGGACTTTAATTCTCTTGTCCCTGCCTGACGGGACGATGGACAAAGCGGTACACTTAGCAGCCTTGAACAGAAACCCAAGCTTCTGAGCCTCTACCTCTGCTGTGCGCAAAAGTTTCTTCATGCCTGGCTCAGTGCTGGAGATAAGGACGGCGTCGTCTGCGTAAAGCTGGCCGTTCATTCGCGAACCGTTCAATTTTTACCCTATATCATCAGATAGGGCACGAGTGACTTTAACCGAGAGGATGCAAAACACAAAAGTAGACAAAGGGTCGCCCTGACGCACTCCACTGGAGACTTGGGTTCTTATGTACTCCCATTTACTGCGGCTGTAGGAGTTGGTGAGGTAGTTGACTAGCCCACTTGGAAGACCCCTCTTTCCCAGTATGGCACTAATTACCCTATAGCAGATACTGTCGTATGCCTTCGCGCAGTCGATGGAAACAACATGAAGCTCCCTCGACTTGCGTTTGGCGTCATCTAGCAAGGAGACTAGAACAGCAATATTTTCCGCGCATCCATCATCTAAGCATCTCTGGCGGACGTCGATCAAGCTGGAAGCATGAAGGCGCCCCGCCAAGATTTTATGGAGATGGCACAGACGATGTACTAATGGGCCTAAAATGAGTTGGTGTAACACTAGTTCCTTTTTTGGGAATGAAGATGGTTCTTGCGCTCAACATCTCCTCGGGGAAGCATCCTGTCTTCAAAGTCAAGTTGAAGAGCAATGCTTGGATCTCCTGAGGAACTCGTCTCCATCATCTGAATGTTAATGGGGTGACAGAGGTGTTCAAGATCAAAGTTGGGCCGACTCACCGCGGTCGTAGTAATAGTGTGGATTCGGACGTAATGATGGACCGCCAGAAGTCGACCATATGGTTAAGATCTGGCATTTGCGACTCATTTTTGCCGTCTCTTTTGCGGCTCTGCCTACACTACGCTTGTTAAATTTTGCATTCTGGCATATTCTCCTTCTCTGTGTCCAATTCGGCATATTGGAGTTCGCTCGAAGCCATGATGCGAGTGAGGCGGACACATCGTCACCTTAGGCACACCTTTCGGCGATCTCTGTCAGTATACGGGTGTCAAATCGCTCACTTTCGCGTGCCGAAGGTATTAAATACCTAATCGCTGCTACGAAAAGGTCTTCGGATACGGTTTCGAGCGGAACTGGTTGAATAGCAGGAGGATCAGGTGATTCGGGGTGCAATGGTTGTTCGTGCGCTGTTTCGGGGTGTTGTAGGGTGTTTATATGTTATAATTCATCGACCATTTGAGCTACGAGGTCTTTGTACGATTGGTTCTGGGGAGCTTTCTTGATTGCCTCCAGAGAGTGACCTTCGCTAACCTTAGAAAGCAGGTGTTTGTTCATAAACCTTTCTCTAGCTATTTTACCCTCAGCCTCACATCTAGCTATCATCCTGATTTCTTCCTGTGTCGAGCGTTTATTAACCTTATCGTTTTGTCCGTGAAATTGAGGGCTCGCTGAACTTAAAAGAGTTTACAATGGTTCCTCGACATAGAGGGGGCCTTCAACAATGTAAACACAGAGGCCATAACAACAGCTCTTGAGGACATAAAAGTAGACAAATCCATTGTACTCTGGATTGAGAATATGTTGAAGAACAGAATTATCAATGTAGACATTGGACACAGTTCTATAAGGAAAGTGACAACTAGAGGTACACCACAGGAGGGAGTTCTCTCCCCCTACTGTGGCTTCTTACAGTCAACAAGATCCTCAAATTCTTTATGGAAAAAGACACAAAGATCCTAGCGTACGCGGATGACCTGGTTATCTTGATAAAAGGTAAATTTCTACCAACTATCAGTGAACTAATGGAATCTACGCTGAGTGAACTCTCCTCGTGGGCAAGACAGAACGGTCTGAGAATAAACCCCCAGAAAACCGAGCTGGTCTTGTTCACCAGGAAAAGGAAAATTCCGATATTTGCTCCCCCAAAGTTAGAGGGCACCCCACTCAAACTCAAAGCGGAAGCAAAATATCTAGGCATCATTCTTGACTCTAAGCTCTCCTGGAAAAGGAACCTGGAGGAAAGGATGAAAAAAGGATTGAACGCTTTTTATGCATGCAAAAAGACCTTCGGAAAAAGTTGGGCTTGCAACCGTACATCATTCATTGGATGTACACAGCAATCATCAGACTTATGGGGCCCTAGTCTGGTGGACTGCTAGCAGCACAAAAAGCTATATGAACATGCTCAACAAAGTACAAAGATCAGCCGCTGTTTGTACAACGGGAGCCATGAGAAGCACGCCGCAAGCAGTGTTGGACATGATTCTTCATCTCCTCCCCCTGGATCTATTCATAAAAGGCTGCGCTGCAAAGAGCGCTCTCAGACTAAGAGAGTCCTCTCTGTGGAAGCAAGCCAACTATGGATATGCGGCCATACTTAAGATAATAGACGATGTGGGAAGGAAATATGGTTTTAGTAGCCTCGCAGCTACGACCGACTATATTCTCCCCCAAAATGACTTCTCTCTCAGTATACCTATCCGTTTCCCCGACAGAGAAGAGTGGCTATCAAACGCCGTAATCAACGACCATGAGATCACCCTCTTCACTGACGCGACGGATCGAAAATGGACACAGGCACTGGGGCCGGGTTCTACTCTGATACCCTCCACAAACAGGAATCATTCAGACTCCCTGATCTGTGCAGCGTGTTTCAAGCAGAAATCCTGACAATAGCGAAAGCAGCCAAATACCTGCAGGTAGCCGATATTCCACCATCTGATATCACCATCTTCGTAGACAGCCAGGCTGCACTGAAGTCAATAGAATCCTGTATAACGAGATCAAAAGCTGTCAAGAAATGTCGCGACTCATGGAAGTCCATCAGACACCATAAAGTCAAACTCAGCTGATCCCGGGCCACAGCTCAATCGCAGGGAACGAAAGAGCAGACGAACTGGCTAGGCAAGGTTCTGAAATGGACATTAGCGAAGCGGACACGTCATTGCAACCATCGATCAGCGCATTATACCGGATCATAAACGACACAATCATCAAAGAGGCCAACTCGTCTTGGCTTACAAGAAACGACAGCTACACTATAAGATCATCGTGGCCAGAGCTCAATGTCGGAAAAACAAAGAAGCTCCTGGCGCTGGACCGTAACTCGATCCGTATGCTCGTCGGAGTGATCACAGGACACTGTCCCATTGGAGCAATGTTCCGGAAATGGGACTCGGGATCCAGCGATCTCTGCCGGAGCTGCGGCGATGAGGAAGAAACTGAGACGATCCAACATCTGCTTTGCGACTGTCCAGTTCTCCAGAATCGACGCCTAGTGTCGCTAGGCCAAAGATTCTTTACAGAGATTGCGGACGTGGCTAATGCAGATATATCGGATCTTCTAACATTCATCAAGAGCATGGGGTGGTTTCAGCCACCACGTGATAGGACAGATTAATTTTATGTGTACCCACACAAACGAAGGGAATCACAATGAGCCTCTTGGCCTCCGAGTGGAAGTGATGTCTAACCATCACACTCCCCTTCTCAAACCTAACCTAACCTAACCTAACTTTATCGACATTGACCTCAGCATGGACTTCATCGGGGTGGCGTCGTGAGCGGTGCACGCCCAAGCTACTTCTTGTTCTAAAAGTGCGAACTCAATTAGGGCAAGGGAACGGTTCTACAACAGTCAGTTCCAAAGGTGGAGGTGGAACTGGAGATGGAGGCGGAGACGCATGCCTGGTTGGAGCTAGAACTGAGACCGGCAGTCCAAGGCCTCTGCCGGAGATTGCATATATTTCTTCATGTTTCTGCTGCGAGCTCAGCAAGGAATAACGCAGGGTTGCAAGCCCCACGTTACTATAATCGCTTCCTCCTGACCTTCAGGCAGAAGATCAGCTTGGCTCGAAGGCCCGATGACGAAGTTCGCCATGCAACAGTTAGTCCACCTGGCCCTGATGGGCTCGGCTTGATCAGCGGTACCATGAGAAGGTTGTGCATGACTTAGTGCAGAGAGGCTATATATGTATATCGCGCATCGACATCCTGTAGCTAGACCGCCAAGAGAGACATAGTCACTCTCGCCAAAGTATTATAGTAGTAGTGAAGTATAATAAAGCTGCTGGCGCAGCTGGACTGCCTGCTATCCTCTTCATGCAGCTGGAAATGAGTTGGTGGGGAACATACGAGGGATAAGTACCTAGCCTCACCACCAGATGGCGCCAGTATCGCAAGAACAATTTACTATCGTACATTCTAGTAGACGGCTACTGTCGAGATTTCAGCCGGATCAGACTCGTAGTTTTGTTTTGACCGCCTGTGTCCGCGGATTTTAGAAAAATTTAAAATAGAGCAATATCGGTCGGTGATTCGATTCTTGTTTTTGGAAGGGAAATCGCGCAGCGAAATCAAAGAGCGTTTGGATGTTGTGTACGGTGACTCTTCTCCTTCGATGGTGACCATCAAAAATTAGTTTAATGAATTTCAACGTGGTCGCACGTCGGTTTTTGATGAGCCACGTCCAGGTGTCCCGAAAACGGCTACCACGGAGGATAACGTGACAAAAATCCACGATCTCGTATTGACAGACCGCCGATTGAAGGTGCGCGAGATAGCTGAGACAGTAGGCATTTCTAAAGATCGCGTGGGTCATATCCTGCATGAAATTTTGGGCATGAGAAAGGCAACTGTGAGACCACTTAAAAGCAGTGTTTGACGCTCTTTAAGCGCAATCCAAAGGAGTTTCTGCGTCGTTTCGTGACAGTCGACGAAACATGGATCCACTGGTACACACCAGAGACCAAGGAACAGTCGAAACAGTGGACTTCACCAGGCGAATGTGCTCCGAAGAAGGCGAAGACAGCCCCATCGGGCGGAGAGGTGATGGCCACCGTTTTCTGGGATTCACAAGGTGTGAACCATATCGACTACCTGGAGAAGGGCAAACGGTCACAGGGCTGTACTATGCCAAATTATTGGGCCGATTCGATGTCGAATTGAAGAAAAAACGTCCCCACTTGGCGACGAAAAAAGTGTTCTTCCACCATGATAACGCACCGGCTCACAAATTGGCCCTCGCCACGGCCAAATTGATCGAACTGCTGCCCCATCCAGCGTATTCTCCATATTTGACCCCGTGCGACTACTTTTTGTTTCCAAACTTGAAAAAGTCACTCGCCGGGAAGAAATTTCAGTCGAATGAGGAGGTCATCGCCGCCAAGGAGGCCTACTTTGCAGACATCGAGAAAACATATTTTATCAGACGGGTTGAAGAAGTTGGAGCATCGCTGGGTCAAGTGTATCGAGCTAAAAGGAGACTATATTATAAAATAAATCGCCATTTCTCCAAAATGTTTGTTTTCCTTTTGTAGGCTAAGTACTTATCGGACCACCCTCGTACATCAAATTCTTTCTAAGATGTGGTGGAAGGATATAATGCACAATAGAATATCAGCATCCTTCCCACTGAAGAAGACTCACAAATTTCAGGTCGACGCACAACATTTTTTTGTCGAGCAGTACATGAGACATACGGAGCTGCGCAGGATGATCATGGAAGGACCAAGGACTAAAACAAAGAGACGTCCTGTCACCACTTTTTTTTACTTTGGTACTGGAATACTTAATGAAATCCCTTCACGAAAATGAGAGGGCCACAACCCTTAATGTAATGTCATCCGTTCTAGCTTATGCTGACGATCTGGGTCTTCTGGGAGATAGTAAGGAAGCAGTTAAGAGAAACGCAGAAAGTTCAAAAATAGTAGGAAAGGAAGTAGACTTAGAAGTAAATGAAAAGAAAACCAAATAAACGACTTGGATCGATCCAAACCTCGCACATGACTGTACCTATGAAAGCTTTGGAAAGTTGACAAGTTCAGATGACAAATTTCTGTCTAAGAAAAGTCTTCTAAGTCTTTGAAAACAAGATTTTAAGGAGAATCATCATCCGAGCAATAAAATTCTGAAGATTAAGATGGACAGGACACATAGAACGAATGGACAGTGGACAAGTTAAAAGAAAAAAGTAGTGGAAGACCAGAAGGAAAAAGACTACCTGGAAGGTCGCGCCAGAAATGGGAGGACAATAAAGGAAGGACTTAGAAAGGGTGGAACAGAATAGCGAAACATGGAAGGAACATTGAGGGTGGTCGTGGTGCAATGGTAATCATCACCGGCTGTTGAGCCGAAAATCTGCAGTTCAAGTCCGCCCCTAGTCAAAAGCAATTCCTAAACGGAAATACTGTGGAACAATTTTAATTTTAGTATTCGTTGGAGCAAACACCCCAATTTATTGAGCTTAATTCAAGCTAATCTTAATCTAACTTAATAACTAATAAGAACGGGTGAGGGGCGCGATCCTTAGAAGCTAAGACTGGAAGGAGGGAAGGTTATAGAGAAGACGCAGTTTTAGGCGTGGAGTGCTGGGGTTAAAGTCAAAGCTAATATTCGAATTAACACTTGCCAGCATACGGGAAATGGGTTCGTTACAGCCGTATGAGGTGCGGGGGGTAGATAGGTAGAAGAGACGAGGATTGCGTGTATTACGAGGGTTAGTGTTAAAAGATATGGAGTTATAAAGGGTGGCGCAATCAGTGGTACCTGTAAGAAGTCTATGAATGAAGATACTCTTCTTATTTCCTCCACAGTACCCAAGTTGATGAGTTTCTTGATAGGGCGGTAAGAACAAACGATTGTTCCAGGGCTGATCTCGAAGACCGAAACGTAGGAAGCGACGTTGGAGGCTTTCGATTCTAGACATGTGGATTTGTTGTCAAGGAGGCCACACTTGAGATGCGTATTCGAGAAGGAGCGGTAATATAGAGGGATCGAGTCACGTAGGGATTGGAGAATTCTTTAGACCAACGTTTCACGAAACCGAGCGTAGAGTTGGCTTTATGAATTATATGGTCGATTCGTGAGCGAAAATTTAACTCTTGGTCACATAGTAAGCCGAGATCGCGGATAACCCGAACGGTGGAGATGGGCTGATTATTGAGGAAGTAGAGACGAGTGGGAGATTCTATTCGTTTACGTAATAAGGTAATTGATTGGCATTTGGAAATGTTATGTTCCAAGCAATTTTTGGAGCATCAAACGAAAAAGCTGTTGAGATCCGATTGAATAAGGGAAGAATCTTGTTGCGAGGAATTAGTCTTGAAGAACTTGGCGTCGTCGGCGTACAGTGAGAGGTGGGAATGTTTGATGACAAACTCAATGTCGTTGTTCGTGATTATGATATGACACAAGCGACATAAATTTTATACATATACATTATACTATAATTGATCCAATTTTAACTAATATGTAAACAAATAACAAACTAGCATATTATTTTGTGTACAACTAATCATAGATGATCACTGTACAAAATGCATCATCCAATGTCGAACCATCATCGCGCCACTGCAATTACCATCAGCCCACTTTTCTGCTGGCTTAAATTCAAAACATCGAACGTTTAATGACGTCACAATCGCGCAGAGTGTTGTGCATGCGCACAACAATTACTTAACACACACGCACGCGCTGATCTATCCACGCGAGCGCTGATGGTAAGTGCAGATCGATGGTTCAACACTTGAATGTTGGATCGCCACCCAAACAGAAGACAATTGCAATAAATACAATTTATAACGTGAGTTTGGTTTTTTTCATTTCGTTTTGCGACCCGTCGTTTCTTTCTAATTTCTTCGGTCGTATTCTGACAAAACCCATTGTTTCGCTCCGAACTCGCGTGTTAGCAAAAATTCGAATTCAATCAGTCGTTAATGGTAAGAATAAAAAGAAGTGGACCTAGGTGGCTGCCTTGTGGAAGGCCGGAAGAAGCTAAGAAGATTTTGATTTATCTCCAGCACTAGAGGAATTTCGTTAAATTTTATTCTTTTTGTTTCACTCGATACACGAAATATTTGGAAAAAAACGAATAATCTAAAAAGCAAAGGTCTCTGAACGGACCCCTGAGGCATCGCGTCATACATCGAAACGAAATTACATTAGAGTAGATTAAAGAAATAAAGCCCCTTGCGGTGCAGGAAGTAACTGACTGATGTCTACTCCACCGAAGAGGCTTGCTTTATGGTTCTGTATACAATGGCACTATGTACAATGAGCTCAAGATCGACGAAAAAATACACAGTATTTACATAAGCCGAGCTCTGGTGACCGAGAATCTTATGAAACTAGGAGAACTTATCGGCTACGGCTGAGCTTAAACGGCAACAATCTTGCTGGGATCAACTTTGACTCGTAGGAAGACGGTGTCGTCTTTAATAAATGGTCGTCGGTGTAGAGGATCATGCGAGATGAAACGCTGGAAGCCGAAACCGAGCTGATCGACTTCGGTTGATGGACGTAGGAAGTTCTCCCAAGTTGGATCGGGGATGAAGAATTCAGCAACACCGCCTTGGCCACTGTGCGAGCCGTCTTGTTCGAAGAGTGTGAATGTGATGAAGTTAGAGAAAGGCCATTTGAGGAGCGCATCGTATTCGCTGGGGGGAACCTTAATGTAGACAGAGACGTTCCTTCGCCGGGTCCATTTCCATTGAAGAACATCGAGGCATATAGTTTATATCCATACTGGCTGGTGAAGAATGGCGGTGAGACCAACTCGACGCCATCTTGTCTTCGGCCATTTTTGCTGACCAATCGGAGATTTTCCATAATAACGTGCCTGTGTATTTTGTCGAAAGCTTGGCAACGGCAGACTTGAGCATTTGATTTTGTTGTCCCTGACGCGATGATAGGGCGACCATCAGCGAGAGGTGTGATGCGGCGTTTGCTTCCAAATGTGATTCGAGCAGGTGTCTAGGTCCCTTCAAACGATATTCAGCCTCTCGGAAGGTGCAGGATGTGGACAATATTTTGCATTCGTCCCGCAGATGTGCTTCCATATCACCGCGGGCAATCGGACCAGCCTCACATCTCTGCGGACAGGTGATCGGGGCACATGGACACTGAGCGTCATGTAAAGCCAAAGTATCGGCAAGAATTCTCGTGTGCAATGTGGACAATGACGTAGACGTTTAGCACAGTCTTTTGCTTTGTGGATGTTCATACGACCGCCTTGTATGCGCATGCCACGCTTTGCCTCGCAGTAGATCTGTTCCTGACTGCAGGTACCGGCATGCTCCTCCAATCCCTGGGCACTGAACTCGATATGACAGTATTCGCATTTGGCGCGACGCTGTGTGCGGGTGTACTGCAGGTGATCTGTCATCATGATGCGTGGAATCTGGGCGCCGCACTTATTCATGCTTACATGTGTTCCTTGGGTTTCCTGAGTTCATCGGACCACTTGCAGCCCTGCTTGTGATGGATGCAGTATACCAGTGAACCCATTATAGCTTTTTCAGCATCTGGCCCTGGGTAGATGATTTGTGTTAATTCCGTGATCGGCTTGTTGTGGTGATTTGTTGGAGGTGGCGACGGTGACGAGGACAAGGACGAAGAGGAATTTGTCGATTTGCTATTCCGCGGGAGAGATGGTGGCGGTTCCGGACTAATCTGATATAGATTGGTACCGCTGCAGTTTTTCGAATTACAATTGGGCGAGAGACGCGATGGAAAACTTAGCGTTGTCGTCCACTGCGTTAGACTGCGAACCATTTTCGAGCGAGTTTTCAGTTTTTTCACTTAATTCGCTAATTTTTCCGGATTTTTTTCCTTCGATCGGATTTCACAGGAATCTTCGATTCACGGTTCACTGAGTGCGTTATTCCTTTGCTTTTGTTTGTCACTTTTATTGGAATATGTTTGGGTAACTTCGCGATCGGTTCGGTGAACGTTCGATTTGTAGTTGCTTCTCAGAGACGACCGATTTGATCTACTGACGACGAGCGACTTACAACAACATCAGTTGTGAATGAGAGATGATCAAAAAGATCTGACCAAGGCATAACACTCGCAGTATAAGATCACTTCAAAATTCACCCTCTGTGTGTGCATTTCCAATATAACATGGAAACAAAAGTGCTACTGTGAACTACAACCAACGCGAATTCAATCGAATCTCTCAAATCCTATCTGGGACAACCACCCCCGGAGAGTAGTGAACGAACATCTTCGACACAAACCATCTACACCCTGTCCAGGTTGTGTGACAAACACCATAAGAGCGTACACTACACTCTTGAACCTGCACGAATTATAAAAAAAAGGAACACGCTTATGACAGAGCGGCTATGTGAAGGGTCGTCAACGAAGCTCTTCAGAATTTCAAATGGCCAAATGTCATGGTCATGCGATTACTTCAACATCATCCTTGAATGAACCGTGCTGTATTCAAGCATAACATGCATAAGCAGATGATATTGACGTCATTAGACTCACATGTCGAAATATCGGTGAAGCCTTAGAGAGCATTGAAACAGTGGGTCTAAAGTAAATGAGAACGAAACCAACTATGCCGTCATCAAACAGAAGTCCTACATCTAGGTTCTAGCCAGAAAATCACTACACAGCTATTGATTTAAAGTAATCAAGAATTCGTTTACCTTGTCTCACCAGTCACAAGTGGCAATGATGACATTGATAAATGATGAGTAAAGCCCCCTCCCTTAAAAAAAAAAACATCCTGATCCTCCTCTAAGTCTCAGAGGACGTCAGATAAAGAGACGCCTGGACGATTCGGTGAAACGGTTTTTAATCTTTAGTTTAGAAAGTGGCTAAAGGGCTAGAAAGTGAACGAGAAGATTCAACCAAGAGCTGTGCCGGCTGGACATCGGCTTAATCAGGTGTCTAGGAATCTAACGTTAATATGGCTAGGCCATGTAGATCGAATGGGGGACGACGCAAAAGAAGTCGATCACATCTAGGAGGGTGGTCCGATAAGTACTTAGAAAAACAAAAATTTTGGAGAAATGGCGATTTATTTCACTTGACCCAGCGATGCTCCAACTTCTTTAACCCGTCTGAAAAATACGTTTTCTCGAGGTCTGCAAAGTAGGCCTCCGTAGCAGCGATGCCCCCCTCATTCGACTGAAATTTCTGCCCGGCGAGTGACTTCTTCAAGTTTGGAAACAAAAAGAAGTCGCATGGGGCCAGCAGTTCGTAGCCCAATTCGACCAATTTGGCCGTGGTGAAGGCGAAGGTGTGAGCCTGTGCGTTGTCATGGTGGAAGAGCACTTTTTTCTTCGCCAAGTAGGGCCGTTTTTTTCTTCAATTCGGCGTCGAATCGGCCCAATAATTTGGCGTAGTACAGCCCTGTGACTGTTTTGCCCTTCTCCAGGTAGTCGATGTGGATCACATCTTGTGAATCCCAGAAAACGGTGGCCGATGGAACAGTCTTCGCCTTCTTCGGAGCACATTCGCTCCGGGTGAATTCCACTGTTTCGACTGTTCCTTGGTCTCTGGTGTGTACCAGTGGATCCATGATACGATACGACGCAGAAACTCCTTCGAATTGCGCATAAACAGCGTCAAACATTGCTCTGAAGCGGTCTGAAACGGTTGCGCTTGTTGTCCGGAGTGAGCAAACGCGGCACCCATCGCGTCGACAGCTTTCTCATGCCCAAAATTTCATGCAGGATACGACCCACACGATCTTTTGAAATGCCTACTGTCTCAGCTATCTCGCGCACCTTCAATCGGCGGTCTGTCAATACGAGATCGTGGATTTTTGTCACGTTATCCTCCGTGGGAGCCGTTTTTGGGGCATCTGAACGTGGCTGTCCGTGGCTCATCAAAAACCGACGTGCGACCACGTTGAAACTCGTTAAACCAATTTTTGATGGTCGCCATCGAAGGAGAAGAGTCACCGGACACAGCATCCAAACGCTATTTGATTTCGCTGCGCGATTTCCCTTCCAAAAACAAGAATCGAATCACCGACCGATATTGCTCTTTTTTCATTTTTCAAAAATCCGCGGACACTCCCGCTTTCACACGCGGTCAAAACAAAACTACGAGTCCGATCCGGCTGAACGACAGTAGCCGTCTACTAGAATGTACTACACGATAGTAAGTTGCTCTTGCGATACTGACACCATCTGGGGGTAAGGCTAAGTACTTATCGGACCTCCCTCGTAAGGTGATGCCTAAATGTGAAAATGGACCTCAACCGGCTGGCTGCAGGTGATCAGTGTAAAAATCGTTCCACCTGGAAAGGCTTGATGGTTAATGCCCAGATTTACTCTGAACTGTAGCGTCAAGTGTCATTACGATTGCGTTTTGGTTAAATCATATTTAGGCCACATTGCCTTGGAATTTCCGCATGTCCCGACTTCCTCCATATTTTTATAGAATAAAATAGGAAATGAAGAAAGGGGCACGTTTTAATAGTAGACATGGAAACCGTAGGCTTATTGCCGAACTATGCCTATCGTTCATTTGTTTCCCCACTGCCTAGCTCAACAGAAACACAGAATCTGTCCCTCAATTCACGAGAAAAATTTTAATCCGTCGATTACACAACACTTAGTCTCCTGAACGTAAGATATTTTCTGCCGTATTCTATCGTGAACTATTGAGACGATGCTTTAACGGGTCCATTTCCCCAGTCGTTATCTTATCTTTAATTGTGATGCTGGTGTCGATTTGAGACGTACTTACTTCATGACTAATAACTACGTCGGCAATTATAGTGGGTAATTAGTCGCATCTCCATTTCCTTTTGACATCACGAACTACTACCTCACTCCCTTACCGACAGCCGACACCTACGAACCCTGTCACTGTCATTATCAAAGCAAATGATAATGAGCCAGAGTAGAAAACAAACAAGTGCAAAGCACGAATAATAAATTTAAGAAAGTCGATGTGAGTCATATCGCTGCAAATGTTTTACAATTTTCGATTTAAACAAGCCAAATAATTCAATTGTTTAGAAATTACATCAAAAGCAAAAATGGCCGACAAGCCTCCGACATATGCTGAAGCAATCGAAGTACCAATACACCGAGATCCGCCCGCAGTCCGTAAGTCCAATTATCTCCAGCTACTGTAAGCTTTTCGGTGAAATATAATTTTTTTCTGTTACAGATGTCTACTATCCAAGTTCAAATGTATATCAACATACCGCATTCCAGCCATCTGCACCGCCTGCTATGAGCCAACCTATGCCAGCTTACGTTCCTACGTATGGGACTATCCAGTCCACACCGACCATAACGGTGGCCGCTCCGACGGAGATCATCGTTATTGGCGGCTGTCCGAATTGCCGTACCGGGTTACTCGAAGATTCATATTCATGTTTGGGGCTGTTGTGTGCGATATTTTTCTTCCCAGTTGGCATTTTGTGCTGTCTGGCTTGTAAGAACAAGCGATGCAAGAACTGTGGCGCTGAATTTGATTAGGAATGTTAAGGACGGAAGTGAACGGTTGGGAAATTGTTGATAACACATTAATCAGTCTGACCTAGCTTGGGTGCTTTCCTATAGTGTTACTGTTAAGAAATGGGATGGAAACCGTTGTGTTTTGTTTTTTTTTTTTCGATGGATGGATATGGAGCGTTGACAGCGAATGGATCCTGAATATTGAATTTCTTATTATTTTTGTTTCACCAAATGTAATCAATTTTAACTTTCGTTTACTAAAATAAATCTACACATGTATGCGAAGGCTTTTTTTCATTGACGTTTCCTGCGTTATAAGTCATCAGGGTAATTTCATCAGAGAGCAGTAACATCACGAGATAAGATTGGTCATAAAAAGGAAAGGAGGCAGACGGATCAAAAAAGTTCGTTTTTCTATAATTCTTTTTTTTAATTACCAACAAAAAAAAGTCATCAACATTTCTTCAGCGACTTGGCATCACTTGCCAAGAATTCATTTGACGTTTCGTGGAACTTCAACAGAAATTCAGGTGTCGGGTGAAAATTCACTTCTTTCGTGCAATTCTGTTTATATTTTCCGAGAAATCAGTTGACCATCTGAAATGTCGCGGCAAGCTTTGAAGAAGGTAAATAACCCTTAATCCCCCAAGCATAAACAGCTTCAATTGCACCAATAAACCCGTATAGACGGAACTCCCCGTGTTATGTCACAAATTCATCTAACCCCAACTAAAAACAGCAGGAACAGCGTGTAAACAACAGAATTATCTTCCATTCCAGACGACCGGCCTTACAGGCTTAGCTGTGTCCCAGAATCCCCATCACACGCTGTCTATTCTCTATGCGAAAATTCAGAGAGCCCTGACCAAAATGCCAAGCGATGCTGCTTACCGCAAATACACGGAGAAAGTCGTTGCCGATCGGGCCAAGATCGTGGACACAGTAAGTATGCAGACAGGTTGTCAGGTGACATATATATGTACACTCCTGTCTCTCAGGTGAAGGATATTCCAACCCTCGAAAAGACAATCGGTTCCGGGCAAGTGGAAGAGCTGATTGTACAAGCTGAAAACGAGCTGATTCTCGCCCGTAAGATGCTGGGCTGGAAGCCGTGGGAGTCACTTCTCAAGCCAGCACCCCCGAAGCAATGGGATTGGCCACCAGCTCAGATCAAGGACCCAAAAGTCTAAGCAATTCATTAATTTTTTTTTTTGTTAACATCAGTGACTAACTAATAGGAATCCAATAAAAGCTTTCAAGAAGCTATGAACGAGATGTTTTTTTCTTTATCGCGATTTGTGTTATCAGCTCTGTGTTATTGATATTCCGAAAATGATTTTAGTTCGCATTTAAACGCTGAGAAGCACAGGCCTCCGGAGATGCTATCCCGTGGACAATATTACATCGCATTTCTGATCATTGTCGTACTGCTCACGTTGGCCACTTGTTTCCCGCAGCCGGATTTAGAAGTCCGTCGTCATAAGCGACAGTTCGACTTCTCCATCTCGGCCGAACACGATGACGATGGAACGGAACTCGTCGCCGAAGCTGTAGCTAAACTATGGAAAAGTGAAGATCGCAATACTCAAGTCGATGGCACGGCGAGGGTGGTACATCGAGCTGGATCGCTGTCGTCGGGTAATACGAAATATTCAGCATCCATTCGTGTGCATCACGATTACCGCAAATAATTTCTCAACTTGTTTATGATTCTCGATGGCGAATGGCAGGACCTGACTACCGGATTGGCGTGCAAGTGGTGTTTACTTGAAGTAAATGGCAGAAAAGTGATTGGAGTGAATGAAAGCATTGTTCTCCAATGATTTAATCATCAGAGATCCATGGAAACACGCCAGTGGAGATAAACTTTTGCCCTTTCATTGCGCGCGCTTAGTTGTTTAGTGAAATGTACTTGGGACGTCCAGGTTCTGGGTGATTGTTGTTTAAACATATTTTTCAAAATAGATATTTATACACGGAGGACGCTCGTTTTATTTTCCTTTTTTATAGCGCAAAAGGGACAGGCCCGTGGTGATCAGAGGCACGTTTCAGACAAAGGCAAAAACGACAGAAACAATGTAAAGAAAAACATTTTATTGTTCATCATACCACATGCTAACTAAAAACAATTTTAACCGCTCCACCGGCACAACTTGTCACTTTATATCCTTAGAAAATCTAAACATTCTCGTCGTCGTCGATCTTGATGACCCTGGGTAATAACATCGCCGATGTCCTTCTACTATTCACCTTCTCGCGCATCAGTCTCAACTTATTCGTCAATCGGCTAGTGACTGTTGATTGAACCTCGCGCATCAACTCGTAGGCATCTAGTCTACTGAGTCGATACAACTCTCTCACTTGGAATGCTATGTTACGCCCGAAACTATTGAATACATCGTCGTCTGTCGGTATCATTTCGAGTTTTGGAATATCCGCCTTACTATCAACCATCTCATGTAACTTGGCCTCAACAGTCGGCGTGTCGGATTCTAGCTTTATACTTACATTCGGTATGATTATATCACATTCGGGTTCGAGTTCAAACTCAATATCGTCTTCGTCGACGACGTCTTCGGTGTCTGTCTTAAGCGGGTCCTGCGGTCGAAACGAGTCGCTCTTCATGATGTGCGAATATGAAAATGCATTGGACACATCGGATCCGAAGCTCTGTTCGGACATTGGAATACCTCGACATTTTGGTGCCTGAAGGGTAGAAAAACAAAAAAAAAAATAAGGTAAAACCTGATAACTCCCTGTGATGGTAGTCAACCTACGATAGGAAGTTCAGCAAGCGACGGCGACTCGATTTCAGTCTTGTCATTATGTGTAATATACGGCAGTTTCTTGGCCGAATCGCTCATGTCGCCGTAATCCTCGTCCTCGTCATCGTCGTCGGATTTTGGAGCACTCTCGGTCGACGGCTTTCTCAGGTTCGTCTGTGGATTTCGCTGAATGAAACCTTTCAGCCAATCGAGGCTCGCCTGCTGTTCGATATCCCACATCTTCGGACGCTTGATCTCATGCGATTTGACAAATTGATAGACAAGCTGTCGGGCCGCCTTGTAACTACTACTCGTGTCGTAGGGCAAGTACGTGTACCGGTTCAAGAAATCCATCAACTCTTTTTCCTGCTTCTCCGAAAATATTTCCGATAACAACGGCTGCGATATATGTTTCGCACTCGATCCTTTGCCTTTTACTTTTTCCATTTTCTGTTTCCTCTCCACGCGATAGATAATCGTCGTCCGTTTCAGGCCGTACTTACGTGCAGCTGTCGATGGGGTCTCGACACCATTACAAATATCAGCAACGGCCGACTCCATATAATCTTCGTTTATCCATCGAGTTGTTTTTCTACGATGACGGCGGGGCATTGTTCACTACCTGAAAGCGATGATGTTGATGATGAATGCGCACGGGAATGACGAAAACACGTACAGAAACACCAAAAAATTCGACAATACACTGGGAATTTCTACTTGTCGGAAGGTATTCCGCGCACGAAATTAAATCAAAACATGTTAACGAGCACAGAACAAGACTTAGAAGCAGGGAGTGGGACTAAAAACACATCACGCGAGGCTTAAAATTTATTTATGAGGCAAATGACGAGTTTTATTAAAGATGCAGCAGTTGTACAATGTCAAGCTTGTTTGACGAACTGTCAAATGTGAATCTTGACAATTCACAATGGAGAGTTTGCGATTTGGTCATGAATGGGTCGCCGAAAGACCAAATGGACTTGACGAATTCTGTTGAGTTTTACGATTTCCTTCGGGAGCGAGTCGAAAACTGTGTTTGGGATCGAACCTTATGCCTTAACACTTTGAGTGGCGAGCCATTTTAGCATTTTGGACCACCGAAGCCACCATGCCCAAATATTTTTCTTTCAAATTTCTGTTTCCCAGCACCTGAAAAGTAGTTTCCAATCAATTCCCATTTTTTTGTCACCGTAATTGTGAAATAATAACGGTATTTGTGTGTCGCACGTTTTGGCGCGACGTGGACCTGTAATAGAAAAAATGTCCGCTATTTCGTGTTATTTCGTGTTATTTGAAGTGATTTCTCGTGATCAATATTATTAATTTTTGTTACAGTAAAAGATTTCTAAAAAGTTAAATCAAAATGGATTTGAGTGACAGTTTTTCAAGCGAAATTTCGAGCGATGGCTTGGACTTCAACGGCAATTGGATTCCAAATGACGACCCCAACCTTGATACTGACTCAGCTGCGGAAGTTTCCAATGCAGTTGAAGGAGAAGAAGTAGAAAGTGACGAAGAAGTGAATCCAGAAGAAGCTGAAGAAATACCGGCTGAGGATGCAGGATCGAATAATTTTGTACTCTGGACGGAGCTTTCATCTCGCCAAAAATCTTACTGGAAAATCCGACTTCCTTAGAGACGTCCTTTCAACAATAAGTTGCTTGGAAGCTTTCAGGCTTTTCGTTGACGAGGAGGTTATTGATCTTATAGTTCGTGAAACGCTTAAGTACGCACAGCAGCAAATAAATCGAGTTCCAATAACCCGTGCTTCACGAAAAAAGAATTGGGTTCCCATAAACGAGCACGAGATAAAAAAAATTCTTCGACTTTTACTCTGGATGGGCCTTGTAAAGGTGGGACTTTTGAAGGACTACTGGTCGAAAAAAAACATTTATAACTTTGGAATTCCTGCAAAAACCATGTCACGAAATCGTCTTCAGCTACTCCATTTTGCCGACAATACCACCATAGCAGCAGGAGATAGGCTTGGAAAACTGAAACCTCTTCAGGACATGCTTCAGGGAAAGTTTCAACGCATTTTGATACCAGAAGAGAACATGGTAATTGATGAGACGGCAATTCCTTGGAGAGAGCGCCTCGTGTTTCGACAATACATACCAAACAAAGCTCAGCCTTATGGGGTAAAATTGTTCAAGCTTTGCTCTTCGGAAGGTTACACTTGGCAACTAAAATTTACTCCGGCAAAAGTTCATCAGGTGCCCGAGAAATTGGTCTGGCTAAGAACGTGTGTGTGGAGGGTCGCACCCTTTATGTTGACCGTTTTTACATAAGTTATGAACTAGCGCGCTCAATGCTTGATCAACAAACCCATATAGCTGGGACCTTGCGCGCCAACAAAAAAATGTTGCCCCAAAGAAGTAATGGATGCTAAGCTGAAGAGAGGAGAAATGATAGCCCGTGAAGAAGAGAATGGTACTGTTGTTCTCAAGTGGAAGGACACCAGAGATGTCAGGATGTTTTCGACACAACATGCACCTGTTTTTGCTGTCGTGTCCGACAATTCGGTATCTGACCCAAACTTATCCACAAGTAGGGGCTAGAGACCAAACCGACGACGGCAAGGAATTAGAGAAAAACCACTTGCTATCCTGGACTATAAGAAAGGAAAGTCGGGTATCGATCTCTCTGATCAAATGGCTTCATACGCGACCACACTCAGAAGTGGTCTCAAGTGGTACAGGAAAGTAGCAATTGAATTTCTGTCGGGTATGGCGGTAGTTAACGCCTTTCTAGTTTACAAAAAGACCACAAAAAGTGGAATTCAAATACGGAAGTTCTGTGAACAAATTGCTTAAGGCTTACTCGACATCCTGTCTCCACAGCCTGATTAATCCAGGAAACACAATCTAGAAAAAAGGAAAGATGCTGACGGCAAAACTATCAGACGGGCCTACGTTTGTGTTATGCGGAAACGAAAAAATCATCCGACAGAAAAACTGCAAGAAGCAACCTGAAAAGGACAACAACATACTGTCCACAATGTCCCAACCCCAGTTATGTGTAACGAGCTTCCCAAAGTATTCACACTCCAACAGGTAGGGTGGTCGGATAAGTACTTAGCCTCACCGCCAGATGGCGCCATTATCGCAAGAGCACTTACTTACTATCATGTAGTACATTCTAGTAGACGGCTACTGTCGATTTCAGCCGGATCGGACTCGTACTTTTGTTTTGACCGCGTGTGAGTGGGGGTGTCCGCGGATTTTAGAAAAATGGAAAAAGAGCAATATCGGTCGGTGATTCGATTCTTGTTTTTGGAAGGGAAATCGCGCAGCGAAATCAAAGAGCGTTTGGATGCTGTGTACGGTGAATCTTCTCCTTCGATGACGACCATCAAAAATTGGTTCAACGAGTTTCAACGTGGTCGCACGTCCGTTTTTGATGAGCGACGTCCAGATGCTCCGAAAACGGCTACCACGGAGGATAACGTGACAAAAATCCACGATCTCGTATTGGCAGACCGCGGATTGAAGGTACGCGAGATAGCTGAAACAGTAGGCATTTCAAAAGATCCCGTGGATCATATCCTGCATGAAATTTTGGGCATGAGAAAGCTGTCGGCGCAATGGATGCCGCGTTTGCTCACTCCGGACAACAAGCGCAGCCGTGAGACCACTTCAGAGCAGTGTTTGACGCTGTTTAAGCACAATCCGAAGGAGTTTCTTTGTCGTTTCGTGGATCCACTGGTACACACCAGAGACCAAGGAACAGTCGAAACAGTGGACTTCACCCGGCGAACGTGCTCCGAAGAAGGCGAAGACTGTCTCATCGGCCGGAAAGTTGATGGCCACCATTTTCTGGGATTCACAAGGTGTGATCCACATCGACTACCTGGAGAAGGGCAAAACGGTCACAGGGCTGTACTATGCCAAATTATTGGGCTGGTTCGACCGGCTTACACCTCCGCCCTCGCCACGGCCAAATTGGTCGAATTGGGCTACCAACTGCTGCCCCATTCACCGTATTCTCCACTCGCCGGGCAGAAATTTCAGTCGAATGAGGAGGTCATCGCCGCCACGGAGGCCTACTTTGCAGACCTCGAGAAAACGCATTTTTCAGACAGGTTAAATAAGTTGGAGCATCGCTGGGTCAAGTGTATGGAGCTAAAAGGAGACCATATTGAAAAATAAATCGCCATTTCTTGCTTTCCTCCGCGGCTTTGTTAGTTTTAAGCTTCGAAATAAAAAGCTTAATTTCAAGGAATTCTCTTGTATCTTCGTCCGTTGCGAATGGATCATTCTGCCTGACAGCGGTCATCTATCGTCGCCGTTACACAGTCTACAGAAGTGCTTTTTCCATATCCCCAGCATTGACTACTACCAGTTGTCCGCCTTCATCCCTACAGGCTTCTGCTCTGCCTTTCTAGCCCTGTCATGTTCGTTTTTCTTTTTCGTAAAACTTATGAGCGTCATTCCTGTGGTAGTATCATTTTTCGATCTCACGCTCTTCGTGCTTTCTCTTTTTCTTCCTTAAAAGCGTGAGTTCCTCTCTCCTTTTCTGCCCGTCGAACTCATGAGCGACTCTCGCCCATCTATGTAACATGGCTTTGTAGGCGGTTTGCTTTGCTACATGGGCTTGTTTGCATTGCTCATCAAACCAAGGGTTTCTAGCTGGCGGTGGTTTGAAACCCAGTGCATCAGAGGCTGTGCCGCTGGGCATGGTCCCACTGTTGTTCTGTGGATTGTACAGGTGTCATCGGACTTTGCGAGAGGTTGAGGGAAACTCGATTGGCGAATTCAAACTCTTGTTGTTTGTTGTCCTTGATATCCTCATTCGTACCTTAGCTATAACAAGGTAGTGGTCCGAGTCGATTTTGGCTCTTCGGAAGGTTCGTACATCTGGGATATCGGAGGAATGTCTGCCGTCGATCGCAACGTGATCAATCTGGTTGATGGTAGCTTCCGTAGGGGCATGAACGCATAAAAGGCTTAATTTCCCAAGGATGCCTTTAATGCGGAATGTTATGGGGCATCCGTTTTCATGCCGGAAGCTTAAAACTTTTTGTCGGAGTCTTCCTCGAATAACAAATCCGCAGCCGAATAGGCATTCCTCCTTGCAGTTGTTTCCGTAAGAAATATCACAGTTTTAATTTTTTTTGCCTGGTCCATCCCATCGGAGTGCGGTTATATCTGCTTTTTAGTAGTTGGGGGTTTTGGTCAACACCTTATCTGTTAAAAGGGCCGCACATTCTAGGTGCAAACTCGCAGATTTTTCCGTTTATATGGGTCGTCAACGTTGAATCCGTCCGCATCCGAAGCTTGTTATTGCTTCCTAACAAAACTTGTTTTCCGCTGTGGGGATGATAACCCTAAGTACATCCCCCAACCTAGAGGGCCGGGTTCGCTGGTCACATTAGTTCACTACCCGGCGGATGCCAGGCCAGCTATCCAGGACAGACCGCGTGGAGGCCGTGTACCAGCTTAGATTGAGCAGATACAGAGATCGAAGCTGATGTTTGCCATGTTAAACTGTTTACTCTGTTTGTTCGCTCCCTCACTCACGAGAGCTATGTGTGATATTTCTATGCCCAGTTTAATACCAACTAAATAGCTTCTCTACATCCGTGCTGCCATAAAATCGTTATCGCTAGTATCCACCTGACCCTAGCATCCCCAATAAGCACACACCGAGCAATTAAATGATAAAATTGTTTTTATTAATTGATTTTGTTTTTTAATATCCATTCATTTCATTTTATTTTATTCATGTTTACGTTGATGATGTACAATAACATCTACAATAAAATTTAAAATAGCACACAGAGATGTTGTAGTTGTTTGACTATTTGAATCATTTTTTTTTTTCGATTTTTCTTTTATCATTTATCATTAAACATTTATATTTATTTAGTGTTTCTAATGATAACTCTATTTATGTATTTAATGGGATTTAAAAATTATCTTATGCTGTCATGTTCAACACAAATTATTCTATTAGAAATCAAATAAATCATGACGAGAAACGTGAAACGATTACAGTACTTACAACGAAGGTAAAAAATCTTTCTATTTTCTTAATTTTATTGCAAACGGTTCCGAAACTTAATATTACGTTGCTATTTTATTTAATCTTATTTTCAATTTCTTGTTTTAAATTTAATTTTCTTTTTTCATTTATTTTTTTTTTTTTTTGCCTAAATTACAAGATCACAAAATTTTCTATCATTTCCACAGATTGTTTCATTCCTAAATCCAACCGACGTTCCTGAAGTTTTTTTTTTAATTTTAATTTTCACTTTGGTTTTGGTAATTTCTTTTTTTTCGTAATTTTCTTTTTCTCATTTAGTTTTATCCAAAAATATGTTTCCATTAGGGCCTAAACATTTTCTTTATTTTTTTTTAAATTAAATATACAGGTTTTCTATGTTTCTTACGGTGTATATATATGAATGTTTGTTCGTTTCAAAATTACGTTTTTTTTTTCTTTTAATTTTGCTTAAAATTTTGTTTTAAAATACTCGTCTCAGTCAAAATACAAAATATTTATTTACATTTCGATGCCTTTTTTTCATCTTAACTCTTTTTTCCTTATTTTCATTGTAATTAAATTGTTTAGATTAAGTTAAATAAAATTACTTAGGCAAGCTTTACATTTTTAATTTTTTTCTCAAATGAAGAATTTTGAAATTCAGCATATTTACAATCAAAAACAATGACTTAAGCTCTAACCATCTGCTTTTGAATAAAAATTAAACAGAATTTCGAAAAGGATTAATAAAATGTTTTATGGCCACTGAAGACATTCGAAAATAAAGTAAATAAATAAAACAAATTAATATATTGATAGTCCTCGCTCAATTTTTTTGAAATTAAATTAAAAAAATCGGGAAAATAAAATTTGAATACAATTTAAATATTTTGTGGACTGATTAACGTATGTTGGGAAAATAAAAACAACAAGTTTCGTCTTTTCACTATTTTTAATCTTAATATTCTATATTTTCTTTTTTTTATATAATTGACACATTAAACAACGTTTATATGATCCGTTATATTATTTCTTATGCTTTTGAGTTAAGTATTTCTAGTCAATTAGTTTAAAGAAATATCTCGATTCAATTAAATAAGAGCAGACCCTATTATGTACGTTTTTAAAACTTTTAAACAACCATATAGTGCTTCACGAACTAAATAAATATTTTTAAAAAAATTTAAACAGAGGATGGGAATAATACTAGAAGGATATGAGGGTTTTTTTGGGTACTGATGGGATCAATATCAAGCTTCAAAATCATAATCAGCCAAGTTAGCGTTTGTATTAGAGGATATCTCATTAATGGCAAACCGGAAAAGGCAGATAAGTGAGGACATAATGGTAAATTAATGTGCTCACTACAACAGTAATGCACGGCGGGGTGCGGCGCCATCAGACTTAAGAAAGCGGGCTTCTAGTCACCCAGGCCGTATAGCTCTGTCAATTCTGCCAATGAATTCTTTCGATCCTTTCCCCGGCTTCAATAGTGTGATGCAGTCCCACTTTACTTCCAGAGATGAATGGAAGGCGTGCAACCCTCGTGAAATTTCAACTTCTAATTTTCACTGATGCCTCCAGGCTGAAGCACCCAACTAAATATTTAAATTCATTTCTTCTCCCCGATCATTCGAGCACCTTTCAAGCTAAAGTTCTAACGATCCGGAAAGCGTGCAAAATACTCAGTGCAGTCCGTCCCAATTTCACGTCCATCGCTATTTGTGGCGACAGCCAAGTCAATGCAAAAAGAAATGCATTGAAATGCAAATGAATCAATGCAAACAGAAAATACACGAGTTGGACGATGGACTGATATCATGGTCCTTTTGGTTCCAGGATACTGCAACATAGAGGGGAATGAGAGGGCCGATAAGTTAGCCAAGCACGGGGCGATCACAAACTTCCCTACTGGAACTGTGAGCATGTCGCTGAACCTCCTCAAAGGCAACATCCTGCAACACTTTTTCAACATAGTCAATCGTAGGTGGGCTAAATCCACTAGATATAGGATATCGAGAAAAACCTGGCCCTCCTATTCAATAAACGAAACAGATAATCTGCTCAATAGACACCGCTCCAACATAGCTAGAATCGTGGCGGTCAGTATAGACCCTTGCCCTATAGGAACTTACGCTGCCAGAATAGGCAGGCCTAAGGTGGGTAGCTACCTCAACTTCCTATCTACCTGCCTACTTCACTAGGGCCTAAGAGTTAAACTTTAAGATCGACGAGTACTGGTCGGGGGAGACTTAAAGTAAACTGTTCAAGTTCCCTAATTGAAAGCTATAGGCCTCGAAGCTTCGCTCGTATAAGATGCTACTCAATTTTTAAATTTTCTTAGCTATCAATCGCCGCATAGAGCCAGTAAGAACATTTTAATTAGTAAAGACAGTTAGGCTAGAGTCTAAAACAAGACAGATAATAATAAGAAAAATAAAAACGCCTGAAGAGCTTCGCACGTTTTGAGGTCAAAAGCGTGAATAGATGGTTAAGGCCAAATTTCAATTCATAACTTTGTTGGGTTTTATCCGCTGCAAGTCTTGCCTTGTATATAAGTGAAAGAGTGGACGATAAGAAATTCCATAAGTGGAAGAGAGAGAAAATAGAAGATGAAATGGAAGAACAACTGCCCAGACACTCATGGTCAGTTTTCCTTAAGCCTTCTTCGAACTTTGGCGTCGTTCTCTGTTGTGCGTAGTGCGAATCAGAAGTTGAAGAAAATAGGAAAAACAAATTTCAAATTAGAGGGCTGTGGTGTGAAGATGAGTCATTTTATGGAAGATAAGTTTAAAGGGAAATCGGAAAACATACAAGGGAAGACCTGCAGCATGTAAAACCTCACTATCCGCAAATATTTTTAAGCGCCGGTGATATTTCTCGTTGGAGTAGAATATACGAGTATTAATGTCGAGCAATTTTTCTGAAGTAAATTAGAGAGAGAAATCCTGTATTCTACCAGAGATTAGAATAAAAGCTAAGCGCAGCTCACCAAGCAAAAGGAGATATAAGCCCGGAAAGTAAAAAATCTTGATTTTAATCGAATAGAAAAAATACCTCAAGACTGATTGCTGATACGCACCAGGCAAGCACCTAAAACCTGATCATTCGCCTAGAGCAGGCGCCGTAAACTCTCTTCGTTTTGTGTAAGATGCCTTTAACACAGGCAAAGTGTACAAGAGACTGTTTATTCCACTCTCTTGCAGTCATTAACTACAATTTTTCTGGTTAGCGTTGCCATGGTCAGGCTCTTTAAATATAGATTTTTAAAAAAAGGTAAAATGGCGCAAAGGATGTCCAAAATCCTCTTAGACGATCAGTCATTTTAGACTTGAAAAACATATTGCTCTTGCTCACAATATGTAAAGCTTCAACTTCAAAAGCAAGGTCGGTCAAACACCCTTTGCCTCTTCAATTGAGAAATTGATGTACGATATACACTTGTGGTCATAAAAACCTCGTCTTAGTGGAAGAGTTATGGAACCAGAACGAGACCTCCGACTTTAAATGACCGCTAAGGTTACAAGCTGTAGTGAGCACGTGGGAAGCCGGGATATGTCAAAATTATGACAACAATTAAGTGAACTCAGGTTTGGTCCTGGCTAAGAACCTGTACATTAATGTAAACAGATGCCTTCCGGGGGGAAAGACGAAAGTCGGAGGTCTCATTCTAATTCTGGTTATGAGCGACATTTGGCTTCGTATTCAGTGCAAAAAAATGAGTTGTGATTGTGACAAGTAAAATATCAGCAACTGACGCGTGACGAAAAAGACGAAACTATTGACTGTGGTTCAGGAAGGACCATCTTTTCAAAAGATTTAAAATATGACGCCCTCATCCGACTTCTGAAAAAATAAGAAAATGTAGATCCATTGAATAGGAAATCATGCTCAGGGAGAGATTGTCAATCAACCAAGGAGAAAGGTACAAAGGCTTAGCATGAAAGATCTCTTTGAAAGTGCTGTCCGGATAAGAGCGGAGCTGCGTAAATTTCATCAACCTGATCTAAGCGTCGAAGCGATGCGTTTTATGAGCCCCTCTAACGACAGAAATGAAAACAGTTTGTTTGGCGTGGGCGAAAAAGTATGAAAACTGGATACAGGGTAAAAGGTTTAAGGACCAGTGCATAGTCAAGAGAGTGAAGTTCAAAGCCAACTTTTTCATGGAACATTGTTACACTTTGTTAATGTAACTATGAACGCTCAGCTCAAAGATATGGACAAGTAATTAGGGAGTGTTTGATACCAGATATCGGACAGCTTCATTCGTATACTGACAAGTGCATTACTCAAGCTGATGCTGCACCTTGTCACCGAGCCAAATCGGTATAAGTAAACTGTTATAAGCTAACTCCTAAATGTCTTCTTTATAAATAATAAATGAAAATTAAACTCAGTCTTTCAGTAATTATAAACATTTGATGATTTTGAAATTACCAGATAGACTGGTCCCCGAATTCGCCCGATTTAAATACAATCGAATACTTGTGGCATTTAATGAAATGTAAAGTGGCTGAGCAGTAAAAAAGGCGAAATGAAGTCTTGGGCCATGTATGGAATGTTGAAATATCACGGGCTATTATTGGACTTCTAGTAAGCCCGATGCCTTCTAAAATAAAAACCGTTATTACCGCTAAATGAGAAGAAATTCAGTATTAATAACACTAGTCTGCAATGGCTTTCCTCTCTGGGATCTGAGTAACGTTTTTTTATAGTTTCTGATGTGCTGACTACAAGAAAAATAATAAAAAAATCCCATCACGTCAGTATTGTTTGAATATTTAATATTTTAACTTAAAATGTCTGAGTGCCTACATTTTTAAATCTATAAAACGTCACTAAACTACTTCAGCTTAATTCTTATAGCATTTAATTAATTTAAGAAGACATAGAAATTAATGCAAATCAGTAATTCGTTCATTACTACATAATAAGTAAAGGGTTTTCCAATGGGTACTTGATAGCTTTAAATTTAATTTGTGAACGCACCCTTTCACTCATCATCGAACTGGCATTGTTAGTTTATTCAGTAAACTCAACATTTTCATCATGGTAAAGTACACGAACGAGCAACGTCTGCAAATTATAAAAATTTTCTACCGAAATTCCGAGTCGGTGGCCGCAACTTTAAGAGCGTTAACTCCAATTTTCGGTCGTAATTCTCGCCCTAGTAGACAGGCAATAACAAGCTTAGTGCAAAAATTTGAGTCTACATATTCGTTGTGTGATGTTGCCGTGTCAGTGAGACAACGGGTTGGTCGAAGTGTCCAAAATATCGCTGCCGTTCAGGCGTCCGTAGCAAACCATCCAAATCAGCCAATTCCACGGCGTTCTCAAGAATTGGGCATCGCTCAGACCACATTATGGCATACATGATCAAGCTGACTCAAGAATTGAAGCCGATGGACCATTTGAAGCGACGTACGTTCTCCGATTGGGCTCTGGAGAAGATGCGCCAAGATGATGAATTTCATCGCAAAATCATCTTCAGTGACGAAGCTCGTTTTTGGTTCGATGGGTTCGTCAATAAGCAAAATATGCGTTATTGGTCGGGTAAAAATCCACATGTGCTTCATGAATCACCACTTCATCCACAAAAAATAACTGTTTGGTGCGGTTTGCATGCCGGCGGCGTTATTGGGCCATATTTTTTCGTCGACGATAACGATCGTCACGTTACTGTGAATGGCCAGCGTTATCGCACCATGATTACCGATTATTTTGGACCCGAATTGGAAGATATGGACTTGGACAACATGTGATTTCAACAGGATGGTGCCACCAACCACACAGCACACGTTACAATCGATTTATTGAAGAGTAAGTTTGATGAGCGTGTTATCTCAAGAAATAGGCCAGTCGATTGGCCGCCTCGTTCGTGCGATTTAACGCCTCTAGACTATTTTCTTTGGAGCTACGTTAAGTCATTGGTTTATGCCAACAAGCCGACGACGTTGGAAGAGCTCAGAGCTAACATTGAACGCGAAATAGCGGCCGTTTCGGCCGGAAAGTGTGCCCGAGTCATCGAAAATTGGGTCCAACGAATCGACCACTGCAAACGTGCTCGCGGTGGCCATATGAACGATGTCGAGTTTCATTCATAAATGTTTTGATTGTACTTCAAGCCGATAATAAAGTTTTTGAAATATCTCAAATGGTTTGCGTTTTATTTAAAAAAAAAGTTGTCAAGTCCTTTTTGGAAAACCCTATATAAAGTAATGAGCTCATTAATACACGATGATTAGGTGATACTGCCTAATTGTTGTAAATATTGTTAGAAAGGGGTATAATGAAAATAAACAAAAGGTTTTTTTTTTATAAATACCGACGCTGAATTAGAAAAAAAATTAACAGTTGAAGTGCGCATCTTGCAACATAAACTTTAATATATCGTCGCGAAGTTGTTTAAATTCTCCGCATTGTTTTTGTTATATTTGCGGGAAATTTATGGTGATGAAACAACGTAACAACATTACAGACTTTGTGAAAAATATTTACAAAAGTTATTTTGGATATGATATAAGTAACCAAGACAAAGTTTGGACACCTCAAAAAGTTTGTTCGACTTGTTTAGTAGAACTTCGCAAGTGGTCAAAAGGGCAGAAAAATAGCTTCGCCCATGCTATGGAGAGAACCTAACCACCATGTCGTTGCTACTTTTGTTGTTGTGACATAAATGGATACAATTCTATAAATAAAAGTGACATAAGCTATCCAAATGTGTCATCAGTTACGCCTGCAATTTTTGGAGATTCAGGAATGGTGCAGTCTCCGTATCTAGCTATACAAATTGAAGATTCTGCCAGTAATACAAATGAACAAACAGAATGTATTCCAAACTGATCCAATATTTCAAGTAGATTCTAACGAGTGTCATCTCTTTTCACAGTGAGATTTAAACGACTTGACAAGAGATTTGAATCTCCCCAAAGATGCAGCTGAACTCCTCGGATCACGATTAAAAGAAAGAAATATGCTTGCACCTGGTACTTCAATGTCATGGTACCGTCACAGAGAAAATGATTTTCTTCCAATCTTCGCTGAAGATCAAGATTTGGTGTAGATGTGAAGATATTCCTGGCTTGACGAAAATGTTCGACATTGAATACGATCCTAACGAGTGGAGATTGTTTATTGACTCCTCAAAAAGAAGTTTGAATGCAGTCCTTCTACATAATGGGAATACACATGCCTCACTACCTGTTGCACATTCTGTCCATTTAAAGGAATGTTATGAAAATTTTGGAAGGCTTTTAGCTACATAGCTTACGAACATCACGGCTGGATGGTGTGTGGAGATTTGAAAATCATAAGCATGCTACGGGGCCAACAAGGTAGTTAAACAAACCCGTGCTTTCTCTGCGAATGGGATAGCCGAGATAGACAACACCATTGGACCAAAAAGGAATGGCCTCCAAGAACTGAACTAATCCCAGGAATCAAAAACGTGCTTAAACAGAGTTTGGTTGCCAGAGAAAAAGTTTTACTGCCGCTTTTACACATCAAATTGGGTATAATGAAGCAGTTTGTGAAGGTTTCAAATAAAGATGGGGAAGGCTTCAAATATCTGCATTCAGTTTTTCCAGAGAGGCTAAGTTAAAGAATTTTCGAAAAAAAAAATAAAAACTTTTTGGGGAACAGTAAAAGCTCCGACTATAAGGAAATAGCCAAAATGGTTACGAATTTTGGTGTAATGGGTTGTAATATGAGCGTTAAACTTCATTTTCTGAATTTGCACATTGATTACTTCCCAGAAAATCTGGAAGCCGATAGCGAAGAACAAGGCGAAAGATTTCACCAAGAGCTTGAAGTCCGGTATCAAGGAAGATGGTGTGCTAGCATGATGGCAGATTATTGTTGGTTATTGAAGCGCGATGATCCAAACTGGAAATTTAAACAAAAACAACCATAGCTTCCAGGAAAAAAGGACCAGGTTCCACAAATAAAATTTACATGTAGTTTAGCCCAGTAATAAGTTGTTATTATGTTTTATTAGTTTTTTAAGTTAAAAATAATGAACATTTTTAAATATACCGTGGTGGTCAAGAATTAGAATCGATGAGAAAAATACACTATTGGCAAGTGTTAGGCCACTTATGAAGGTCACTGTATTGTTTTTTTGTTTACCGCTTATCAGCTCTATATGCACAGATGTGCACAGTGGGTTATATAGTTATCACATCATTGATTATTATCGTAGTAGCTGATCAACGTAAAGAATTTTGTGTGGACAAAGAATGAGAAACGACATCGATAGTATTTTTCTCCTTGGGTATAATTGATGTAAGTTTACTTTTTAAGTATTTTTCCTAATTAGTAATAGAGAAAAAAAAATAGGGAAAAAGAAGTCATGCACTCCAGAGTTGCGGAAACTTTTGGTAGAAGCCTAGAAGGATGGAAAACAATCAATGGCAGCAATCGGAAGAAGATTTGGCTGGAATGATTGGAATAAACTAATCGTCCTGGTTTTTTTTAATAAATAAATATATTCAGGATAAATACAAAATGATTTATTTTTATGTTGATTTATTTAGTGTACAATAGTTTAATTAATTATTGAAAAGTATAGTAAAAAAAGATTGCGACCTCAATTTTGATCTGAAACAAAAAGTTCATAAAGATTATTAATCTGTAGGAAAGTCGCTATCTCCCTATGGAGGTCTTCTTTTTTTTTTTTGAAAGTTGACAAAATGGCTGCGGTTTGAACAAAACGTATAGAATTTGACCTTTTTTCGACAGTTTTTCGTAAAACCAAAATAGGAAGATTTCATAAAAAAAAAAGCTTCCATAGGTCGATAGAGATGACGTGAACAATGTTCTCCCCAAAATTTGAAATGAAAAGCTTGAAAATTGTGCGTTTGAGAGTGGCCACCGTTTTGAAAAACACCGTTCCGAGAAAAACGCGTTCAAAGTTTGGAGTTCGAAAATTTTAGAGCCTTTGCTGTCCTTTCTGATTTTTGTCTTAGGCGTGTTTTTCGTAGGTCTATACATGGTGGATGTCGAAAACGAACTGAAATTATTGGCCAGTTTATTTTACGAAGTTATAGGACCTAAGTACTCTAGAAAGGTACAGGCGCAGAAAAAGAACAAAAGGAATAATGGTATGGCGGGACGACCGACGCGACAGATGTCCGGCTCCGTTCCCTTTCTACGAAAAACGATATAGCGACCGAAATAATTGGAATTTCGATTTAAAAATTTGATAGAATATTTATAACAGTGTATAGCTACTATCCAATAATGCAAAAAAAAACACACTGAGATGACCCCTTAAATCAGCCAGAACCATACGGCGACGACTGCTCGAAAGTGGACTTCGTGGGTGTATTGCACGGAAAAAACCGCATGTGTCGGGAGTCATCCTCAACAAACGGCTAAACTTCGCCAAATTGCATGCCAACAAACCGATTGAATTTTGAAAAAGAAAATTCTCTGGAGTGACGAAACAAAATTTAATTTGATGGGGTCGGATGAGAAAGTGTACGTAACACCCCCCCGCCCCAACAAGGAACTTGACCCCAGGTACACCATTAAAACGGTTAAGCATGGGGGAGGAAACATCAAAGTTTAGGGTGCATTCTCATGATATTGTGTAGGTCCTTTAGTGCGTATCCAGGGCAATATGGACAGATTTATGTACAAGGACATACTAAAGGATTCAATGGAGCCCTACTGCTTCGAATGCATGTCCTTTAAGTACATTTTTCAGCATATAACGACCCTAAACACACCGCAAGAGTAGTAAAGGAATGGTTTGTTGAGGAAAAAATTAATGCTTTAGATTGGCCAGCGCAAGGTCCTGACTTAAATCCCATCGAAAATGTGTGGGCAGACGTGAAAAAATCGAAAAACTCGACAGACTTCTTCCAAAAAATTAAGAACATATGGGAAAGCATACCTCCTTCAGTCCGTAATCAGCACATCAAAATGCTTCCAGAGAGGAAGTTATGACTTTCATTTTGCAGGCCTGTGTAATTGATGTCTTGTTTCGCAACTGAATTTCACCCATTTAAAATGTCTGTTTTAAGCAATTTCAACCTAAAGTCAAGGTAAAATATAAATTTGTCACCGATTTTTATTAGAATATTTGAAAAACGTCCCGAAGATGGCGTTGTGCCGAAGGCAATTCTTATCGGCAGAGAGAGCGTTAAGTCAGTTGTCCAATCCAACCCAAATCAAACCCGAATCGAGAGGAGGTAAACCAACAGGACATATGAACTGTCAGAAAGATTAGACGAATGACCAAACAAAAACCTTTTACACATCAACGATAACAAAACAAGATTTCCAATTGGATGTGTCCACCTCAATAATTCGCAGATGTCTTAAAGAAGTTGGATTATCCGGGAGGAGCCCAAGAAGAAAGAAGTTGTTAAGCCAGAGGCACGTAAAAAACGACTCAAATTTTACATTGGATCACCTGCCTTAGCTGGCCAGCAAATGACATAATATTTTGTGGTCGTATGAATCGAAAATTGTGCTATTAGGTAACAGTGGTCGCTCCAAATGCAGCTAAAAACCCAACATTTACCGTTAAAGTATGACGGCGAAAAATGTTTTTCTTTTTATGGTCCTGGTCTACTATATCGCGAAAACGTCAAAATGGTTGCAAAGCCTTAGAATTGGTTGGACTGGCCAGCCCAAAGATCCGATCTCAATCCTATTCAGAATTTGTGGAGCGATATTAAAGAACCAAGCAATGAAGACGAACTGTGGCGCGTAGTAAAGACGAGCTGTTACTTGCGGGGAGTGATCCAAAAGTAACGATAAAACAGAAAAACAAAATCGAACTTTTTTTTTGTGTAATGAGATCTTTCTACCGTTGTTTACTAATTTGGGTGTGCTGATTTTGAATGTCAGATTTTTCTAGTAGCTCTAGTTAGTCAGAATCAGGTGCCGTTTTGAATTTGCAAGAGTACTTGATAATTTCTATCAATAACGGTATAGCTAGTTTCTGTATAAATATCATTATGTCTTCCTCAAGGAGGACGTGTTTAAACAGCCCTGATTGTTTTTGTGTTATTTGTGGAGAATATATGTTCAAAAAATTCGGTTTGAATGTGTCGACTTCGTGAAAAAAGCATACTTGGACTACTTTGGGTTTCCGTTGCCAACGAATTCTATGCTCTGGATGCCAAGTTTGATATTTAAAATTTGTGTTGAGTCTTTGCAATTATGAGCAAACAAAAAAGTCCGATAAGTACTTAGCCTCACCGCCAGATGGCGCCAGTATCGCAAGAGCAATTTACTATCGAGTAGTACATTCTAGTAGACGGCTACTGTCGTTCAGCCGGATCGGACTCGTAGTTTTGTTTTGACCGCGTGTGGAAGCAGGAGTGTCCGCGGATTTTAGAAAAATGGAAAAAGAGCAATATCGGTCGGTGATTCGATTCTTGTTTTTGGAAGGGAAATCTCGCAGCGAAATCAAAGAGCGTTTGGATGCTGTGTACGGTGACTCTTCTCCTCCGATGGCGACCATCAAAAATTGGTTTAACGAGTTTCAACGAGTCGCACGTCGGTTTTTGATGAGCCACGTCCAGGTGCCCCGAGAACGCCTACCACGGAGGATAACGTGACAAAAATCCACGATCTCGTATTGGCAGACCGCCGATTGAAAGTGCGCGAAATAGCTAAGACAGTAGGCATTTCAAAAGATCGCGTGGGTCATATCCTGCATGAAATTTTGGGCATGAGAAAGCTATCGGCGCAATGGGTGACGCGTTTGCTCACTCCGGACAACAAGCGCAACCGTGAGACCGCTTCAGAGCAATGTTTGACGCTGTTTAAGCGCAATCCGAAGGAGTTTCTGCGTCGTATCGTATCATGGATCCACTGGTACACACCAGAGACCAAGGAACAGTCGAAACAGTGGACTTCACCGGGCGAACGTGCTCCGAAGAAGGCGAAGACTGCCCCATCGGCCGAAAAGGTGATCGCCACCGTTTTCTGGGATTCACAAGGTGTGATCCACATCGACTACCTGGAGAAGGGCAAAATGGTCACAGGACTGTACTATGCCAAATTATTGAGCCGATTCGACGCCGAATTGAAGAAAAAACGGCCCCACTTGGCGAAGAAAAAAGTGCTCTTCCACCATAATAACGCACCGGCTCACACCTCTACCCTCGCCACGGCCAAATTGGTCGAGCTACGAACTGCTGCCCCATCCACCGTATTATCCAGATTTGGCCCCGTGCGACTTCTTTTTGTTTCCAAACTTGAAAAAGTCACTCGCCGGGTAGAAATTTCAGTCGAATGAGGAGGTCATCGCCGCCACGGAGGCCTACTTTGCAGACCTCGAGAAAACGTATTTTTCAGACGGGTTAAAGAAGTTGGAGCATCGCTGGGTCAAATGTATCGAGCTAAAAGGAGACTATATTGAAATAAATCTCCATTTCTCCAAAATTTTTGTTTTTCTTTTGTAGACTAAGTACTTATCGGACCACCCTCGTAAGTACAAAGCTCCAATGATCTGGCCTGAGCCATCCAGTCACCATGATGACAGTGGATATAACCCAACTTAAAATCTGCTATGAGACCAGTCTTGAATACTAGTAACACAGCAGTACCACAGCAGCCATGTACAAAGGCCGACATAATTCATCGTACGGCACACATAAATGGCTGCCCACCGATCGTGGAAAACTCAACTTAGCCAGCAATCAATCTACCAAAGTCAAGGCAATGGGAACTATAAGACTCCAAACAGCCGTTGGAGTTGAATCAAGGTCAGTAAATGTTGATAATACCTTGCTAGTTCCGGATCTGCGCACAAATTTACTTTCAGTTTCCAAAATCACGGATAAGGGCTGCGAAGTTGTTTTCAAGCGCTACGGTGCATTAGTTCGTGATACAAATGGGCAAATGAAATTTTTAGCAGACCGAATTGGTGATCTGTACTATCTTCGACAAACAACGGAATCTGCACGTGGTGCTGAATCAATGGATTCACCCATAAGGTCTTTAATTCAGGTGTGGTATGAACGTCTAGGCCATTTAAATTCAAGAGATTTGATCGACATGGCTAAAAACAAGATTGCGAAGGGGATCGGTATAAAAACGGGTCAGCAGTTACCACCATGTGCTACTTGTATAAAAGGAAAGATGACGGCGAAACCATTTTCTGTTAACGAAATAAAAAGCGATGAGCCCCTACTGATTGTCCACTCTGACGTCTGCGGGCCTATGCGGACACAGTCCCACAGTGGAGGAAAATATTTTGTCATAGACGACTACTCGCGTTGGTGTGAAGTCTACATTATTAAAGGCAAAGGCGAGGTATTTAAGATGTTCTTAAGTCTCGTCGAGAAACAAACTGGACGTAAGATAAAAGCGTTTCAGACGGATAATGGTCAAGAGTAGTGTTCAAACACTTTTGATGAATATCTAAGGTCAGAAGGAATCAAAAGGAGACTTTCTGCACCATACATACCACAACAGAATGGGGTAAAAAGAAACAACCGGACCCTGGTCGAGATGGCCAGATGTATGGTTCTGCAAGCTGGACTTTCTCCTTTATTTTGGGCAGAGGCAATATGTTCTGCCCATCGAGAAGTCTTAATGGCAGACCACCTTACGAATTATGGACAGGAAGAATCTCCAAATATTCGGTTGCAGAGCATTTGTTACGAACAAGCAACTCAACAAAGACAAATTTGGAGCTTGTTCTTCAGAAGGAATATTCGTTGGGTACTCCGATGGTTCAAAGGCTTATCGAATTTGGATGCCGTCAGAGAGAAAAATCTACATCACAAGAGTTGTTAGGTTTGTGGATGTTCATACAAGTATGCTAGAAGATAGAGATATTATCTCAAACGAGACAAAGTCTGGTGCTGTCGAGTTGTTGGAAATTCCGTGTGATGCTGCTACTGGTGGACAAAATACTGCCGAACAATTTGGTGGTGATGATAGCGATCAAAATCTTGTTGAAGAATTTAAGCCGATTCAAGCTACTATTCAAAAGAGTGAGAAGGTGTTTGATGACGATGTTGTAGCCTACGCGTTTAATGGTGAAGTTGATTTCAAGGAAGCCTTACAAGGACAACACTGTGCTGAGTGGCTATTTTAGACGAAGTCAAGTCTGGTAGCACAAGGATTTAGCCAACTACAATACAACTCTTGCTCCTTGCGAACGGATTGCATATGAAAAAGGGGTCTCCCTACGCGAATGTCAACCGACGAGCAAAAGAAAATACAAAACAACAATGTCGAAGGTGAATCTCGAGAAATTCCAAGCAAATTAGATAATTTTTCTGTTACATTTCGCGACCATGGACGAGTCAGTCCTGGATGCACCAATTCGATCCTAAAAAAAAAAAACGTTTGATGACTTTGAAGCAAGCCTCCTCACCGACGCCAAAAAAATTCAGTTTCAAGTTCGTCGAAAAAGGTTCCTTTTTTTAAAGGGAATTTCAGGTTTAGAAAAAATATGGACTAAACATATTGATTTGTTAGCAGACTATATAGAAAACTAAATCACTTGTTTAACTATAATCACCGTGCCTTATTTTCATTATCATTAGTTTTGGATCACCCCTCGTTATCCTGTAGTTATCAGAAATTTTCCCAATCATGTGGTATTGTTTTTACGACCGCAAGTGTATATGAAAACAGAGTGTTTAGCACATAACTGAATACAAATCACCCTTCAATCGAGCCGGAGTAATGCACTTGGAGCACTTTTTTCTATAGACAGTCATAAGTCTAGTTATCTACGCATGCATTTTAATTAAACATTATTTAAGTCCTACAGGCATCAATCCCATCATTAACCTCTTAAATAAAATATTTAAAATTGCAGGCAAGTAATGTAAAACATATTTTCCAATCTCAATCGATATCGTTCTCTGAAATAATTGATTTTAAAATAGTAAAAAAAGGCTTAAAGAAGAGTTAACATAAAAAAAACAAACAAACAAACAGAAAAGGTCACTTTAATAAATTTGTTTATATTTATTATTTTTAAACACCGGTATTTGCTTATTTACATTTAAAATAAAAAGATCTACTACTCTACGACTAAATTAAATTTACGAAAATAAACATTAAAATTTAATTAAATATATGCATTTCATCCTTTTTTTATAAATCTTATTTTGCCAATGGCATACAAAATAGACAAACAAAACTATTTTTTTTTTTTTAAATTTGTTTATCAATTTTCATTATTTAAAAATGAAATAAGAATTAAGAAAAACAAATGAAAATGGAAAAATCTTATTCATTCATATAACAAAACAGGCAGTTTAACGAAACACAAACTAAAAATAAACATAATTAAGGCATGTCATCATCACCGTCATCAATAACATTTTTATTTTTTTCTCGTTTTTATATAAAACATAAAACAAAATTCGAAACAAATGTCGGTTCCATTCACTGGGGGGGCGGTAAATGAAAAATGGAAACCCAACGAATGTTGAGCGAATTGGATAGAGATATGGGAGCTGGGGGGATAAGAAATTGTTTGAATTCTACTGTATTAAATATTTTTATAAATTGTTTTTAATGTTTTCTTAAAAACAAACAATCTGTTAGCTGTGGTTATTTCGTATTTAATTTTTGTTTTTGCTTGTTTGATGGGTAAAAACGGATTTAAATTAATGTCGCTATTTTTATTTGTTTTAATTTTAGTTTTATTTATTTTTTAAAATTAAAAACATTTGTCTATTGTTAAAATTAAAAATTAATTTGTACGATCAAGAAGCAAAACTTTTTTTTTATATATTTTTTTCTCTTCTTTCCAAAATGAAAAAAAAACTAAAAAATATTAATTAGAACATATTTATCGTACTAAGAATTGTTGTAATAATTTACATAAAAAGAAATAACAATTACATTGTAATGATTTACAAAAAAAAATCACGTAACTAAGATATTAACTAAGATTTCCGTTAAAAATCATTTTTTTGTTTTTGCTGAATTAGTACTTAAGTTGCAAAAGTTTTATTTATTTTTTGTTTTGTTTTTTTTTTAGTTGAAAAGTAGTCCTGCTTGTTGGCTTTTCATTTCTTTTTTTTCTGTTTTGTTTTTTTTTTTTTGCTATATGTAATGTGGTTTGCTTACAAATGGTTTGTCGTTATTAAATAAATACTAAAAAGTAGAATCGATTACGACGAAAAGTATGAAATCAGGGGAAATAATTCTAATTATAATAATAATTACAGTGCAAGATGTTGTTTTTGTTGTTTATTTTCTAAATCATTATCAACTAAGTCTATGCGCATGTTTTTTTATTCCTTTCTTGTTTTTTTTTTTCATTTTTTTCCTTGTTTTTTACGAACTTATATCGAATTAAACAAAGAAAATCTTAATTCATTCATACATATCGATACATTTACATATAAATATAAAACTCTATCATATTACAGTTATATAGTAGAAAAACTTAATGTTCAGTTGCATTTGTGTTGGTGTGTTGTTGTGTGTTTCGCATTTGAATTGAGCTATGTGTGTGTCAAGTCGAAATGGAGAAGGGATACAACGGTAACGTTAATTCATTGCATTCATTTCATTAGTGTTTGTGTGTTTTGTTTGTTGAATTAAGAGAGAACTTAGGGTTAGTTGTTGTTGTTCGGATAAGGGGGGTTTGAAAACAGTCTCCCGCTGTTTTCCTAGTGCATTCATGGGGAGTTTCCATTGTTTGTGTATTGGTTACGGTTGTGGGCTATGGTATCATGTCTAGGTTTTTTGAAGTTTTCTATATTTCTTCGTTTTGTTGCTGTTGTTGTTTAAGTTTTCCAGTTGTTTTGACGACTGTTGCTCGGCCCGGGCGCTTGAGGTGGGATCATTTCGAGCAAATACTGTCGTTGCATTTCGGCGGCTCGCTGTATGTCAGCTAAACTAGGGGCATTCTTGCTGGAGGAGACGCTTTTCTTGTTGTTAAAGGCTGTGGAAAGGAGAATGATTAAAGGCATTAGTGTACTCGAGTGGATTTAAACAACTTGTTATTTGTTAATTGCATTTTTAAAAATTACTTAGAAGGGATGTTGAGCATTTTTTTTAACTGACGCTTGCAAAAGGGTTTATGAATACCATTATTCACCGTCAAGATTCTGTACAAGCCGAAAGTATAGAAGGAGATACCAGTGTCCATTGATTTTAAATGCTTGTGAATCATATTTTTCGGGGCTCTAAATTTAACTGTGTGTCCGGAGACAAGCTTAAAGGTAAGGGGCGTCCCAAGTAGTCGGGAAAAAAATTACTCAGTTCTTCCAACTATATCGAAGTATTAACTGTTATTTGCAGTCATTTGGGCAAACACACACAAACTTAGTGTCCCATAAGAATATAGCCAAATTTTGACTGCAGCTATTTCCTTTCTCTAACGGTAACATGTGAAAATGTTTTACAATGTGTACTACGTGGCTGCATGAATAGCGATGATTTGCTCTCGATCAGTGTAGATCAATTCGTGTTTGAGTAGACATTGTCAAGGTAGGGAGAGGAAAGTCGTTGAGTGAATTCAAAAAAGGTCAAATGATTGATTTGTTGAAAATTGGCAAATCTACGCGTGAAATTGGAAGGCACTTAAATCGTTCCCGTCGCCTCGTTCACAATTTTAAGAAATTGGGAACAGAAAATAATTGTCTAATTCCACAAATAGTATTCGATGCAGCATTTTCTGGAATAGAAACCGCAAAGTCCACCGTTCACAGATTTGTAAAGGCGACCGGTCGACTGCAATCAAAAAAAATGAAGTGGCAACCACCTCTTACTACGAGTATATAGCATTGGTCGACCAGAATGGACTGGACCCGAAAGCAGATGACGAAAAAGAGTTCAATTTAGACGTGCCGGAAGGACGGGAAAACTACTTCTTCTTAGATGGCGTTATAGCTCATGGAGAGCCAGAGCCAAGCTCCTCTCATTCACTTATGTTGTGTGCGATTCGTTTTTCACTCAAGTGAACAGGTCCCACAGTTTAATGCCGATTTCGAACGGCGAACGCCGAGAAGCTTTTTCAAGGCAAGAGAGAAGGCGTGTAATGAACATTCGACGGCGTTGGTGTTATCGGGATCCGAACTCGCATATCGTCAGAGGCCGACACACTGCCTATTGGGCCACGACGCTTCTGGCATGATTTAAAAAAAGAAGAAATTTCGTTCTCCAAACATCAATATGGAGGAGGTAGTGTAATGGTAAGGGACCCCTTTAGTCGGTATGGAACTTCCCGTTTAACAATTGTTCCTAACAGGCTGAATGCCAAGACATATTGGAGAAACCCCTTATACCATTTCTTGAAGAACTGGACCAACATTCCATGGAATTTCAACTGGATAATGCTCCAACTCAGGTGGCGGCTTCTTCTAAAAAGTGATTTTCCGACAGAGATATTCCAATTATGTCACTGCAAGCACGTTAAGTAACATCTGCCAACAGAATGTTTCCAGGGTGGTCCAACCATAATGCACGATGTTAAATGTGAGTCACACCTTTTTTTTGCCCAACTTAATTTGACATTTCTTTGTTTCAGTGTTTGACAAATTCAACCCATTTGAGCAGCGGGTTAAGATTGTTGAAGCCTTTTACGAAAATGGGCGTTCAAATCAAAATGCATTTCGTGCATTTCGTAATTTCTTTGGTCAGCATAATCGATCAAATGTGTCCACAATCGGTAGAATTGTGCGCAAATTTCAGCAAACCGGGTCTGTAGGAAATGTGAAAACACCTGTGCATGGTCGCCCAGTTCGTTCTGCGGAAAACATTGCTGATGTTCGCGATAGTGTGGCAGAAGAGCCGTCAACCTCGACTCGTCATCGTGCCCAACAATTGAACATCTCACGAGCATCACTGATGCGAATTTTGAATAAAGATTTCAATTTACACGCTTACAAGGTTCAATTGACTCAAGAGCTAAAGCCTACTGACCATTTCAAGCGTCGTCAATACGCCGAATGGTTGGTTGAACAGACTGAAGTGAATGGTGACTTTACATAGAAAATCATCTTCAGCGTCGAGGCACACTTTCACCTCAGTGGATTCGTTAACATGCAGAATTGCCGCATTTGGGCAAATGAGAATCCACGAGTGATTGTTGAAAAGCCGATGCATCCACAAAGAGTGACTGTTTGGTACGGTTTATGGGCTGGCGGTGTCATCGGGCCGTACTTCTTCGAAAATGAGGTCGGCCGAGCAGTTAACCGTGAATGGTGTTCGCTATCGCGAGATGATAACGGACTTCTTGTGGCCAGAAATTGAGGATATGGACCTGGACGATATGTGCTTCCAACAGGATGGTGCCACTTGCCACACAGCCAACGAAACAATGGCTCTTTTGCGCGAGAAATTCAATGGCCGTGTTATCTCACGTCGTGGCGATGTTAATTGACCACCACGATCATGTGATTTGACACCGTTGGACTTCTTTCTTTGGGAATATTTAAAAGAAAAAGTGTACCTCAATAAGCCAAGAACAATTCAAGGGCTAAAGAGGATGAGATAATTCGGCACATTAACGACATTGAACCTCAATTATGTCTCAGAGTCATTGAAAATATGGACCATCGGATAGAGGTATGCCACCGAAGCCGTGGCGAGCATTTGGCCGATATTTTGTTTCACACATAATTGTCATAGATCCTTCTACCATAATAAAAAATATTTTAAGACAATTCTCTGAAAACTTTTTGTCTTGGACCACCCTTTAGTAAACAACTTATGAACAACATAGCAATCTATACTGCAATGATCCTAATAAATATAATACCGTGAACGAATTTTACGAAAAATGAACGCATTCTCGGAGATCATATAGTCTTCCAACAACCAACACAGGTGAATGACAAATATATTAAGAGGTGCATGCAAGGAGCGAAATAGACTATATAGGCAGTATAAAAACACTAAAGGAAATAAGATCTTTCGTAATAATCCTAATAAAAAAATTCATCAAGCGAAGTTTCGATATTTTACACTTCAGATTGAAAGGTTCAGAAGTAATCCAAAATCAACTTGGAAACGAATGAATAAAATCCTAAGGAGAGAGTCGCGTAATCTTGATGAAACCTTGAAAGCAAATTTTCAAATGAAGAAAAGATAAGCTCTTTAGTCAATAAATTTGCTTATGTGCTGTCATCTGAAATCAAGGAGATTGTTCACGATTGCGGCATAAAAAAAATTAATCGAGGATCAAGCCAAGTGGGAAGATCTATGTACCTTGAAAAAGTGACTACGATAGAAATTGAAAACGTCCTTAGACGATTGTAAAGCACCAGGCATTAAAATACGGAGTTCCGCAAGGGTCAAAACTGGGACCCCTTATTTTCATCATCTATACAGGGTGTCCCACGAGCAGTGTGCCAAAAAGCTAGAGCGTGTAGGTCTGGTCAAGACAAGAAAAAAATCGTACGGGAGGGGGGTCTATTCCCCCCGTTTAGCCGGGAGGGGCAATTTTCTAAGAAATTGACTTAATTTGGAAAAAAAAATATTAAAAATCAACAGTTACATCCACAATGCCCTGGTATACTTTTTTGTAAAGCCAGAAACCTCTTCTTTCATCTTGTTTTTAAACGAAGCTGTTTTAAGGAATAGTTTTTGAGAAATTAATTTTCAAACTCAAAATTTTGAAAAAAAAAAGTTCGAACTATTTTTTTGTCAAAATAGTATGTAATTAAGTACTAATTTTTTTTTTCAAAAATTCAATTCTCTTATTAGTTTTTAGTTAAAAACAGAAAACCGGATGCGAAAATATCTTGTAGTTTTTGAAAAATTAAAAAAAAAACCCGAACCATTTTTTTCTAAGAAAAACTTTTTTTGGGTTGGACTTGTAGGCAAATTAATGTATGAAACATTGACCTCTTTTTTATTATTTTTAAAAAAATCGGAGTTTTATGAGGATACAATAAAGTGGCACAGTATTGGAATAACCCTGGATTAATCCTTTTTTTTTTCATTGATAACGCCTGAAAACTGACCTGTCAATTTCGTCTGGGTCCGTCCACCGCCGATGGGTTCTACTCGCTAGGACCTTAAGACAATAAAACCGCAATTTTTGTTTATTGAAAAACAAAATATTTGCAACCCAAATGTTAATAAAAGGCATCGCATTTTTAATAAAAAACCATTTCCAAATTGGATGTTAACTCATCAAGATATTACGATGTCAAACTCATACTCTCGAGAAGAATTAATGGACATGCACTTCTGCTACGGTTTAGCTAATTGTCGAGATCGTGAAGCCGAAAGACTCTAGGCTGAAAGATATCCCAATCGGAGGTGTCCCAGTCGTAGCATGTTTTCAAGAATCCACCGACGTCTGCGAGAGCACGGAGTGCTAGAGCATCGAAGAAGTGAAAGATCAGTTACAGATGGATCAGGAATCTTAGACGAAAGAATTTTGGATTTGGTCCGACGTAATTCCTCCCTTAGTACAAGGAGGATAGCTATTATGCTTGGAGTGCCCAAATCTAGAGTATGGAGAGTGCTTCATACCGAAAACTTACACCCGTACCATTTTAGGCCAGTTCAGGAACTCACCTCAAACGACAAGTTTTTGAGAGCAGAATTTTTTCGATCATTACTGCTTCGAGATGAAACTGAACGAAATTATTTTGTAAGGATATTCTGGACGGATGAAGCACAGTTTACCAGAGATGGGGTTACTAACATCCACAATTTGCATCATTGGAATAGCACCAATCCACACAACAAAATCAAAATAAATCACAACACCGCTTTAGCTGTAATGTTTGGCTTGGTATTGTTGGACAAACTGTAATCGGGCCCCGGTTTTTGAATGCCGTTATTAATGGAGAATCATACCTGCAGTTCCTACGAGACCTTTTGCCCGATTTGATTGACAACGTTCCTTTGGCCATAGCAAATAATTTAATCTACCAGCAAGATGGAGCACCAGATTTAACTCCTCTAGATTTTTATGTGTGGGGATTCATGAAGAATTACGTTTACGAAGTGGAAATAGTATCTTTGGAACAACTGAAAGAACGGATTGAAGTCGCTGGAATCAAATTGCAGGAAAATTTGTCAAGCATAGACTTATGTGCAGCCATTAGAAGGAGATATAATCTTTGCCTTCTAAAAAATGGGGATCATATTGAAAATTTATTATAATAAAACTACGATTTTTTTAAAAATAATAAAAAAGAGGTCAATGTTTCATACTCGTACATTAATTTGCCTACAAGACCAGCGTTAAAACAAAAAAATAGGTTTTTCCTAGAAAAAAATGGTTCGGGTTTTTTTTTTAATTTTTCAAAAACTACAAGATATTTTCGCATCCGGTTTTCTGTTTTTAACTAAAAACTAATAAGAGAATTGAATTTTTGAAAAAAAAAATTAGTACTTAATTACATACTATTTTGACAAAAAAATAGTTCGAACTTTTTTTTTTCAAAATTTTGAGTTTGAAAATTAATTTCTCAAAAACTATTCCTTAAAACAGCTTCGTTTAAAAACAAGATGAAAGAAGAGGTTTCTGGCTTTACAAAAAAGTATACCAGGGCATTGTGGATGTAACTGTTGATTTTTAATATTTTTTTTCCAAATTAAGTCAATTTTTTACAAAATTGGCCCTCCCGGCTAAACGGGGGGGAATAGACCCCCCCTCCCGTACGATTTTTTTCTTGTCTTGACCAGGTCTACACGCTCTAGCTTTTTGCTCGTGGGAGACCCTGTATAAATGATATGCCCTCAATGCTATCGCTGATGAAACTGCTATAATTGTAAGTCACAAACATGCTAATCAAGCTGTGAAAATAATGCAACAAGAGTTCAGCGCAATAATTGCGTGGTGTCACGATATAATGGTCTTATTATCAACTCAAAAAAAAATATATACATATATACCTCCTTTACATATTCCAAAAGTAAATATATCACTGAAAGTACATGACCGAAGGTGCCTCAATATGTCAAGTATCTACCTGAAGTTACAGGACAATGACGATTGATAAAATAGAAGGCGTATTAGTTTACAAACACGTTGGTGTTATGGTGGACTACAATGTTAAACGGAACTATCAAAGGAAACAAATAAATAAGAGATTACGCCAATAATATGCTCTCTGCCACCTGAGCAACTTCTGTCCACATACGCCAATACTATCTTGGTGTAGTCGAATCTCATTTCTCATTTGAGGTATGGAGTGCCTTTATGGGGACAAGCACCGCAAACGACAAACCTCCTCTATTTAGTGAGAAGTATTCAAAAGGTTTTACGAAGACCGCACGAGGCATACAGCTATCAACATGCCCCCATTGATGAAAACCTAAGAATGCTGAATATTGAAAACATCTACAAACTTGAGGTAATTTTAGCTTTCTCTAATGAGAGTAGGTACAAGAAGCACAATCAACAAGGATTTTATACACGACGAAGACAACAAGGATGCTACGACATTCTAAGGTCCTGGAAGAAATATGGACAAACACGAACACGAGGTTATGGTATCAAAGATATTCAACGAACTGCCGACGTACCCTTCATCGACATGACAAGATTCCAACTATTAAAGAGCGTTAAAAATTTGAATTCAAAATTATTGTTAATATTAAGTTAAGTCGGACCACAAGCGGACCAGTAGGAATGCAGTCAAGTGGGAAGGTTATGGTCCTACACTTCTGACCATAACGACGCCGGGATAAAAAGGAAAAGAAGAAGAAAGAAGAAGATTAAGTTAAGTCGGTCCATAGCCAAGAATAATTCCTATACGGAAAAATTGTGCAACAACATCAGTTAAGAATGAGAGATGATAAAAAAATGCTGAAATGCATAACACGCAGCATAAGATAACTTCAAAATTCATACTCTGTGTGTGCATTTCTAATATAACTCCTTAATGGCATAGAAACAAGAGAGTTACTGTGAACTACAACCAACGCGACCAATTCAGTCGAATCTATCCAATCCTATCTAGGACAACCACCCCCGGAGAGTAGTAAACGAACATCTTTGACACAAACCATATCCATAATGTTATTTATATATGGAAATTTTAACTTGAAAAAATTATATATTTGTACCTAGTCTTCTGCAGACAAGCCTTTTAGGCTTCGCAGATAATTTAAGAAATAATAATAAATGTGAATGTAATAATATGAAAAAAATTACAGAGAGAAAGCACTGTGTCGATGTTCAAGCGAGTTGAGTGACTTCGCAATATCGCTGTCTGCTATAGGTCCGCTTGATTTTAAATTCTATTTGGCAGGTGCAGAGAACTCTTGGAAGCTTCGAGGTCAAATCAGAGAGTGAGAAATATTTCTTGCATCATTTAAGGGAACCTAGACATTTCTAACGTTCTCGGCGACCTCGAATATGTGGTCATTCGAACTAATTGCTTTATAAGAGCACATACCAGGGATGAAAGTTTATTCGGTTTCATTGACACATGCGCGATTCGTGTATGAAGACGTGGATTAAGAGGCAGTGAGCAATATTGGATCTTAGAAACATTAAATTCCACTCTTTTGAAAATACCTCACTTCGACTTGCTGTCAAAGTCGAAATATTTTTGTACTTAACATACGTTGCTGTACCAGTTCTATGGTCGAAGGGCGGTGACGTGAGTCAGGAACGATTATAAAATGCCGATGGTGCTGTCATTGGCGAAGGAGTGGATTTGATTAGAAGTAGCAGAGAGGAGATCACTTATAAAAAAAAGGGGAAGAGTGTAGCTGAAAGGACAGAGCCTTGGGGAACAACAGCACTTACTTGGTGAATATTCTTTATTTTTTTTAACCGTCCAAAACGATTAACGCTGAATAGCCCGAAAGGCTATTTCCAATCCATAAAAGAAACGATTCATCGGTACCATAAGCAAGCATTTTCGCCCAGTGAAAACCCTGTTGGTTGTGCAAAGAATGGTTCCATTTTGCGGCTAGATGCGTAAAATCAAAAATGGATTTCTTGCAATGCATTAAGAAGTTCCATCGGTTCAAGGACAATTTATCAACGTTTCCTTGACCGGGGAAAGATCCTGTTTTCCATTACTCGAGAAAGGACCAAAAGAGGTAAAACAGATTAAAAAGCGCAGTGGTTTCGCCACTTAAAAACAAAGTAACAAGATTTATTCAATAAATAAGGTGACTTTTTGAGTTTCACTTAAAATTAAAAAAACACTGTCAAAAACCTTAGACGTGTTCTGGTATGCTTGCCGATTTTTGTTTTTGCAAAAGTGCTCCAACGTACTTGAAATGTTGACTGCGGCATTGGGCTTTTCCCAAAAGATCGAGAAGATGTTATTGACGATGCCCGTCCTGGACGCCCCTGCATGTCGACAACTGACGAAAACGTTGAAGCAGTGAAGAAAATTGTTATAGAGAATCAAACCACTATCAGAGAAGTTACTGGGCATATTGGCAATGCCATGCATTTTTTCCAGATATTTTGGTCATGAAACATGTGTCAGCGAAATTTGACCAAAAAAGCCGTCGCATGAGCATCACTCAGGAGTCGTTAAATGACGTGAATGACCTAGATTTGCTGAAAAGGATTATCACTGGTGATGATAAACATGGGAACATGGTTATGTCGTCAAAACCAAACGACCAGAAGAATCAAGACCGAAAAAACCACGCGAAGTTTGGTCAAATTGCAAATAAGTTGCAGATATCTGCAACTTTTTTCTCTTCCCAGAACTGAATAGACCTATGAAAGGACAGAAAAATTAAAGTCACCTTATTTTTTTAACAAATCTTTCACAGGGGGAATACCAACAGGGTCATCAGATATGTGCACGTTGCAATACTTTTACATCTGTACGAGTGGAAAAGTCGATTTCTCCCATAAAAGATTCGACGCTTTCAAGTACAAGGGCAGACAAATTGCAGTAAGCAGACTAACTTCTATAAAAGGCTGACAGCTACGATGTTGTGGCAAATGCGCGTGTAGATTGAAGGCCAGGCTGAGTAGACCAAAAGAGTTTGCTACTCTTGGGACATTGATCATAGAAGATTTTGAATCAATCATTGTAGTCATTTCTAACTCGTTTAAGCTTATTCTCGCTTCCCTTAAAGGGTTTGGTTGGTAAGTTCGGAAACGAATGACTTCTATACAGGTCGAGTCTTACCACGCATTTGCTTTGGGTTCGATTCCCTTCACTATATGAGGAAAGAATGTTCTCATACCTAGAAGAATACAGTTTGTAAACTCATCAACAGCAACATCAGCGTCACTGTTAAGATTCCTAAAAGTTGTTTAATTAGCTCCTCATCTAATTAGCTTTCTCATCTAGTCATACCGTTCGATTTCGAGTTTGTTTTCTAACCGCAATACATCGACTTACGCCTTACCTTGCCTTAAGCGAACCTTTTTCGTTCGACCGCCTCGGTACTCACTTCTCAGGCACTAGTGTTCAGCTCATATACATATTCAAAGCTACAAATTAATATTTTGTGTTATGGTATACCAATTGAAGTTGATGATACCCAAGTGAAAATCATAATTGAAGCAGAGATTGCAGAGAGAGTGAGAATGCATCACACACAACAATTGAGAGTCATTTAAAAAGTCTTCGTAAAAAGCTGCATTTATGTATGTTCCATACAAATTGAAAGAGATTCACTTGACACAACAAATCGATATTGCAGCACCCCAAACGCAATGATTTTGGTCCTTTTTAATAACAAATCATCAGTGGTGATGAATAATGGATCTCTACAAACAAATCAATCGAAAACGATCACTGTCTAAGCATGATGACACAAGTCACATTGAAGCATCAAAAGAGGTTGCATTGCCAACTTCGTGGAAATATAGTGCAAAGGTCTTGAGTATTGGGAGCATTTTGCAGATGTTTACTGTAAGAAAATTGCGTTCCACCATTACAACGCTAAACCCCACACATCAGTGGGTATGATGGGGATAAAGGAGGGCGACCGAGAAGATGGACTTTTGGGCATGTGGGACCGAGGTTGAGGTTTTTCGAATTAATATTTTGCAGCATACGAGAAATAAGTTTATTGCAGGCATTGAAGCTAAGGGGGGCAAGTAGATAGAAAAGACTGGAATTCGTATATTGCTAGGATTAGTGGTAAAAACGATAAAGTTGTAAAAGATCGTGCAGTCAAAGGTACCTGAAAGGAGTCAATCATTGAAGAGGATGATGGATATCTTTCCTACGGCGGTCTTAATAAGGTCATTTTGAAAAGCAAAACGTAGGAAACGACATGGATGCTCTCGACTCTGAAAATGTAATATGTTCGTAAGTAGACTCAACTTGAGAGGCGTATTCAAGAAGGGGACGAGCAAAGGTTGTGTAGAGGGATCGAATCTTGTACGAGTTGGAAAATTCTTTAGAACATCGTTTCACGAAACCGGGTGCTGAAAAGCTCCTAAGCTCCTAGTCTTATAAAATGTTTAAGTCATGGACCACCTAAACGTCGGAAGTGGGTTGATTGTCGAAAGAGCAGAGACGGGGTTGAGATTTAATTCATTTCCGCGAAAAGTGATTAATTGGCACTTGGATGGATATGTTAAGCGTTTGTAAAGTTTTTGGGAGCACTAGATAAAAAAAAAAACCGTACAGATCCGAGTGAACAAGGAGAGTCATGTCTCGAGGAAATTGTCTTTACGAAATTGGAATTGGAGTAGTAGGCGTATAGTAAGATTGAGGGAAGTTTAACATTAATGAAAGAATAAAAAGAAGAGGACCTATTTGATTGCCTTGGGGGACACCGGCAGATGCTAAAAAAGGGGCTAGAAATGGTTAGCTATTTTCGCGGTAAGAAGATATGTACTTTAATAAAATGGGTTCAAAGGGTTAGTCTGAGGGAAACACTAAATACGGCTGATATAGTGTCGATTGCCATGCGACTCTCTTAGACTGATGGGACAAAGAACGCAAATTCGGCAGAGATTGTGGTTGTAAGCCTGTATTGGGGAAGCCACGGTGTATAGAGTAAATTATAGATTTACAGTAAAAGCTTAATACTTTCGAGGAGTGTAAGGTTGTCGGTACACAGAAATGGCGTCCCAATCAGCAACAATTATTGCTTCCTGCCTGGATGCACGTGTCAGTAGTTCGTATGACAAGTTTCAACTCATTCTCTCAAGTAATTTGTTTAATGGATAAACATGACTGTCTTGCGGTCATAAAATTCAAAAAGGAAATTTACCAAAGAAGACAAAAGTTTACGGAGACTCTGGTCCAAGGATGTTAATCGTTAAAAAGTGGGCAGCTAAATTTAAACCCTCGAAAATGATCCACGTGAAGGACGGTAAAAACCGCAACCACAATGGAAACCATAGACAGAGTACATGATATCGTATTGGAAGATAGGCGAGAGGATGTGAATGAAATACGAGGGTGGTCCGATAAGTACTTAGCCTACAAAAGAAAAACAAAAATTTTGGAGAAATGGCGATTTATTTTCAATATAGTCTCCTTTTAGCTCGATACACTTGACCCAGCGATGCTCCAACTTCTTTAACCCGTCTGAAAAATACGTTTTCTCGAGGTCTGCAAAGTAGGCCTCCGTGGCGGCGATAACCTCCTCATTCGACTGAAATTTCTGCCCGGTGAGTGACTTCTTCAAGTTTGAAAAAAAAATAAGTCGCACGGGGCCAAATCTGGAGAATACGGTGAATGGTTCGTAGTCCAATTCGACCAATTTGGCCGTGGTGAGGGCGAAGGGGCACTTTTTTCTTCGCAGAGTGGGGCCGTTTTTTTTCTTCAATCGGCGTCGAATCGGCCCAATAATTTGGCATAGTACAGGCCTGTGACCGTTTTGCTCTTCTCCAGGTAGTCGATGTGGATCACACCTTGTGAATCCCAGAAAACGGTGGCCATCACCTTTCCGGCCGATGGGACAGTTTTCCCCTTCTTCGGAGCACGTTCGCCGGGTGAAGTCCACTGTTTCGACTGTTCCTTGGTCTCTGGTGTGTACCAGTGGATCCACGTTTCGTCGAGTGTCACGAAACGACGCAGAAACTCCTTCGGATTGCGCTTAAACAGCATCGAACACTGCTCTGAAGTGGTCTCACGGTTGCGCTTGTTGTCCGGAGTGAGCAAACGCGGCAACCATCGCGCCGACAGCTTTCTCATGCCCAAAATTTCATGCAGTATATGACCCGATCTTTTGAAATGCCTACTGTCTAAGCTATCTCGCGCACCTTCAATCGGAAGTCTGCCAATACGAGATCGTGGATTTTTGTCACGTTATCCTCCGTGGTAGGCGTTTTCGGGGCACCTGGACGTGGCTCATCAAAAACCGACGTGCGACCACGTTGAAACTCGTTAAACCAATTTTTGATGGTCGCCATCGAAGGAGAAGATTCACCGTACACAGCATCCAAACGCTCTTTGATTTCGCTGCGCGATTTCCTTTCAAAAACAAGAATCGAATCTCCGACTTTTTTCTTTTTCCATTTTTCTAAAATCCGCGGACACTCCCGCTTCCACACGCGGTCAAAATAAAACTACGAGTCCGATCCCGCCTGTCGAATCGACAGTATGTCTACTAGAATGTATTACAGCATAGTATGTTGCTCTTGCGATACTGGCGCCACCTGGCGGCGAGGGTAAGTACTTATCGGACCACCCTCGTATCTAAGGCTGTGGGGATATCGGAAGAAAGGGTGTGAGATATCTTGCATATGAAAAAATTGGGGATGCGAAATAATCTGTGCGAGATGAGTGCCACATTTGCTGAACGCCAATCAAAAGCAAATGCGTAAATGATTTTCACAGCAACCTTTGGACTGATTCAATAGAATCCGACCGATTCTGTGTGGAAGACCAGGGTCAATTACTACAGTCTAGAAACGAAACAGCAGTCCAAGCAGTGGGTGGAAGTCGGTTGTTCCGCATCAAAGAAAGCAAAGCCGATATGATCCGCCCCAAAGTCATGGTCAGTATGTTTTGGGATGCGATCCTGCGAAATTGTTTACCTTGCAAAAGGCAGAGCAATCACAGGCGAATATTAACTCAACCTCCTTGACCAGCTGGATGTCGAAATTCGCCAGAATAAGCCTGACTTGAAGAAGAAAAAAATCATCTTTTACAAGGACACATTGGCGATGGGAAAGTTGCTGGATTTGGTTTATCAACCCGTCATTCTCCTGATTAGGCATTTTCAAACTTTCAACTGTTCCCAAACTTAAAGAAATTTATTCCTGGGAAGTGTGTTGAAGTCAAGGGATATAATGTAGAAAAATAAAATATTTTTTTAAACTTGAAACCGCAGCATTTTACTCTCAGGCCGAAAACTTTTTACCCTAAACTCTGAGTCCCAGGGTTTAGGTTGATTGCGACGACGACTTCAACCGACTTATTAGCCGTCCAGGACTCAGACCTCATTGCAGTATCCTCCCTCCCGTTTCTCAACTTTGTATCAATTAATATCGGCCGTTGCTTTACGTTTCTTATCTTGCCACCATGCCCTACTGACCCTATGAACTCGCCATCAATAAAATTAATTGAGTTACGGGATCCCCATGGCGAAATCCCTTCTTCGGTGGCTTTAATCTTTCTCATCTTTAATGGACTTACAGCTACTACAGAATGCTTAAACGATCCCAACCTTTGTATATTAGTGACATCTCAAGTTACTTGGGGAGGGGGACTAGAGCTTCAACTCCTCTGTTTGACTTTGTCACCTTTCCCTATCTGTCACATCATCCTCCAATTCATCTTTGATTTTTTCTCGATTTTTCACAATACAGCTTCCCCCAAAGGACCTGACTTTTTACGATTTCTATAAAACAAAATTCCGCCAAATAATATCTCAAAAGCGCTCACATCAATGTCGATAGCAACTATTTGCCCGATAGAAATGCACCAAATGACTCCGTATTGTATGTGGAGCTTCAGTGTCCGCGAAGGCCGAGTGCCAAAGCTTCGTTAAATCGCCACTTACCGGTAGCAAGTAGTAGTATGCTCTCTACAACAATATCAAAAGAATTTAACTTACCAGCTGCTTGTGCTTGCGCCATAGCCATGTGGTATGAATACAACAACGGTGTGAACATATGCTGTGGATTGGTACCGGCTAAAGCTATGCAAAAACAAAGAAATCAATTTCTTCTATTCAAAATCGAAGCAAAGCCAATTAAGACATACCTCTAAAGAGCTGTTGTTGGAACGCTTGCATCGCAGCCGCTGCAGCAGGTGATGTGTTGCTCGAACTTGCCAGGTTGCCCAAATTACCTAAATTACCTAGATTGCCTAGGTTAGCCAGATTACCCAGGCCGGCCACATTGTTCAGTCCAAGTACGTTCAGTTGGGCAGCAGCTGCAGCTGCGGCAGCCGCAGCCGCCGCTGTCGATGCAAATTGCTGTTGTTGTTGCTGCTGCTGCTGTTGTTGTTGTTGCTGTTGTTGTTGGTGCTGTTGTTGTTGGTGCTGTTGTTGTTGTTGCTGCGCTTGTTGTTGTTGCGCCTGCTGTTGTTGCTGTTGCAATTGTTGCTGTTGTTGCAACTGTTGTTGTTGAGCCGCAGCAGCTGCTGCAGCTGCCGCCGCTGCTGCCACCGTCATCGGATTCGGCGATGGAGCGCTGGGACTTAGATCATGATGCTGTCGCGATGAACGCGGTGTACTAGTTGGCGGCGGCGGAGGTGGTGTCGGCTGACTGCTAGGTGGTGGTGGTGTTGGTCTTGGCGTTGGTGTCGGTGCCGGCGTTGGAGTCTGACATTTAGTCGGTATCATGACCGTCGATGGTGGGGGCGGAACGGGTGTCGATGAATGCGATGCATGAGAATCTACTGGCGATGGACTACTCTGGGTGGCGAGTCGTTGCTCGATTTCTTGCTCCTAATACGGGAAAGGATTTATATATGAAGATGTTATGAAAAATGTACATTTTAAGACTAACCTGTTGCAAAGCCTTGACGAAAGCTTGTTTTAGTCGGTTTGTGTGCTCAGCTTTAAGAGCCTTTTTCACATTCGTCGTCACACACTGCTCACATATGACTTTAGGATCCCTATTACCTATAAATGTCCCCAAAAAGTAAGAATACGAATGTCAAGACAGAGCTACCACAACGTTACCTTGTTTCTCCCACTTCCAAACTGGCGTAAAATCAATCTTACACTGAGCGCACCTGAACGGCGGGAGCACAGTCGACTGTTTCTTGTCCTTTGTCATTAGGTAATCAACGACAGTTTCCAAGCCCAATAGGTAAACGAACTCCGTGTTGCTGGGATTCGGTATGAAATGCATTTCTGGTGGTGGAGGTTTCGGGGGTGGTATCTACAAATCAAAAACATTCAATGTAATGTGAATACGTTAACGTGACGGAGCAGTTATAGGACACGTACTTGGAGAAGGGTTTTTTCCAATTGTTTTCTTAATGCTAATTTGGCGGCTGCCTGTCTCTGGGCGGGACTTTGAACTTCCTCTCTCGTGGACGAGCGGTCATTCTGCTGCGGAGATATAACATTGACAACAACATATAAAGATGGATAATAGAATGATGTCCTTACCTTGAGCTCATTTTGCTGCTGTTGTTGTTGGTGCTGTTGCTGTTGTTGCTGCTGTTGCGTTAGTAGGGGTGGGGCTGGTGTAATGGACACTGAATTGCTTATGGATCCAGGTACCTTTGAATTATCCGAAACACTTAGCTGCTTGCGTATTTTGGAAGATTATGAATTTTGTATTCGTTGAAAGATGAATGAAATGAAAAGAATAAATCGGGATTTGTAGCGTGGCTTGGTAGTGAAACATATTTTGACGGAAATCATGTATTGGATTGGAGAGTTGTTGAATAGTGTGCCATGTGAGTAATTTGTTTTGATTTGTGGATGTTGCAGGGCTTAGTGTAATGAAGACTCTACTCTTGTGAGTGGTTGGGAAACCTTTCTACAATGAACTAATCGACGTCCTCTGACAGGAAGTATTCGAGTCAAGCTACCTAGGCTCAATCGATCCTGAAAACTTCATATCACAGTTGATCCAATATGAGGTGCTTTTTTTAATAGAGGTTCTCAAGCATATCACGAGGACAATTGTCCTGCCCATGTGACATTTCTGTTCAGCATTATGTCTGAACGACGCAACATTTGTAAATCGTGCAAATCTGTTTCCCAAATCTCTGCCCAATGACGTTTTTTTCGTGCACTTCGTACAGTGGCGGTGCCCATAATCGTCCCACTGAACGTACTGTCCTTATATTTCAGTCGAAGATTACATTATTGGACTTTCATACACCGACTAGAGTACTTAGGAGCTGTTCCGTTTTGAATATTGCTGCTGCAGGCGATAGTGTACGTAACCAGGCCATTCGTAATTATGTTCAAGGTTAGGGTCCTTGGGATCTTGGTGTAAAGTCACACAAAACCCAGTTCGATCAACAATTGAAGCCGCCTGATCTTCGTTTACGTCGTGACCATCCTTTCAGCCTCTTTTGCAGTCTCATTTTCAGCTTAACGGATAGGTCAACGAACAAATAAAGCAGACAGAAACGACCTAAGAGCTACCAATGTATCCGGAAAAATTCACTGTTTGAGGCGGTCTATAGACAGGCACCATCATCGGCCGTATTTCTTTAAGCATGCAAAAGGAAGGCACCTAACCGACAATGGAAAATGCTCCGCGATGTGTTGCTGCCACAAGTTGAAGAGTGACTTGTGGTTTCAAATGGGATTGTGCAAGGTGCCACATAGCAAGCGAAACTACTCAGTTATTGAGAGACAATTTGATCTCAAGAAAAAGACCTGTGAATTGGCCTTCAAGATCATGTGACCTGACTCCGCTGGATTATTTTTCGTTGGGGTATGCGAAATCACGTTGACCACAATCAGTTGGTGCCTTGGAGTGAATATAACAAGCCTAATTAACAGAATATATGCCGATATGCACCATAGTCCGCTCGGAAATGGGACTCATGGATGGGTCATTTGAGGGAAAGTTGCTGACAACATTATTATACCAAATATTAATTGCCGCAAACCGAACTAACAGATAAAATACAATATTCGATTATTTATTTGATTTTTATGCATTTTATTTAAAAGCAACTTTAGGAAACTCGTTTTGGATCACCCAATCTCAAACGCCCCCTTGAATTCTTTTTATGATTTGTCAGTTTTAAAATGTCGGTTAAGTTGTGCATTTTTGTGTGAATATTACAAGCTTTGTTAACAGAATATAGGCAGATATGCTCCAGAGATTGCTCAGAATGAAACTCCCACAATAAGTCATTTAAGGGTTATTAGTGCACAACATTTAGATGAGATTCTTATCAAATGTTAATTGCCGCAAACCGAGCTAACAGTTAAAACATAATTTTCGATCAGTTAATTGATTTTTATTGATTTTATTTAGAAACAACTTTAGGAAGCTCGTATTGGATCACCCACCCTCTATGATTTTAAATGCTAAAACGTCAGTCATAGTTTGCATTTTTGTTAAAATGAAGTTCACGGATGAGCAGTGTTTTTTTTTTTTCTATAATTCGTGCAGGTTCAAGAGTGTACGCTCTTATGGTGTTTGTCACACAACCTGGACAGGGTGTAGATGGTTTGTGTCGAAGATGTCCGTCCACTACTCTCCGGGGGTGTTTGTCCTCGATAGGATTTGAGAGATTCGATTGAATTTGCGTTGGTTGTAGTTCACAGTAACTTATTTTTGTTTCCATGTCATTTAGGTGTTGAAAATGTACACAGAGTAAGAATTTTTGAAGTGATCTTATACTACGAGTGTTATGCTTTCGTCAGCATTTTTTTGATCATCTCTCATTCACAACAGATGTTTTTTTCGTATAGGAATTGTACTTGGCTATGGACCTTGGCTTTCCTCTCAACAGTCGGTGATGATTACCATTGCACCACGACTACCCCCGCTTGGAAATAATCAAAAATTTCTACCGAACTGCTGAATCGATGGTCGCAATAAAAGGTGGTCCAACCATAATGCACGATGTTAATTGTGAGTCACACCTTAATGTCAAGTTTTTTTGCCCAACTTAATTTGACATTTCTTTGTTTCAGTGTTTGACAAATTCAACACATTTGAGCAGCGCGTTAAGATTGTTGAAGCCTTTTACGAAAATGGGCGTTCAAATCAAAATGCATTTCGTGCATTTCGTGATTTTTTTGGTCAGCATAATCGACCAAATGTGTCCACAATCGGTAGAATTGTGCGCAAATTTCAGCAAACCGGGTTTGTAAGAAATGTGAAAACACCTGTGCATGCTCGCCCAGTTCGTTCTGCGGAAAACATTGCTGTTGTTCGCGATAGTGTGGCAGGAGAGCCGTCAACCTCGACTCGTCGTCGTGCCCAACAATTGAACATCTCCGAGCATCACTGATGCGAATTTTGAATAAAGATTTGAATTTACACGCTTACAAGGTTCAATTGACTCAAGAGCTGAAGCCTACTGACCATTTCAAGCGTCGTCAATACGCCGAATGGTTGGTTGAACAGACAGAAGTGAATGGTGACTTTACAAAGAAAATCATCTTCAGCGACGAGGCACACTTTCACCTCAGTGGATTCGTTAACAGGCAGAATTGCCGCATTTGGGCAAATGAGAATCCACGAGTGATTGTAGAAAAGCCGATGCATCCACAAAGAGTGACTGTTTGGTACGGTTTATGGGCTGGCGGCGTCATCAGACCGTACTTTTTCGAAAATGAGGTCGACCAAGCAGTTACCGTGAATGGTGTTCGCTATCGCGAGATGATAACGGACTTCTTGTGGCCAGAAATTGAGGATATGGGCCTGGACGATATGTGCTTCCAACAGGACGGTGCCACTTGCCACACAGCCAACGAAACAATGGCTCTTTTGCGCGAGAAATTCAATGACCGTGTTATCTCACGTCGTGGCGATGTTAATTGGCCGCCACGATCATGTGATTTGACACCGTTGGACTTCTTTCTTTGGGGATATTTAAAAGAAAAAGTGTACCTCAATAAGCCAAGAACAATTCAAGGGCTAAAGGATGAGATAATTCGGCACATTAACGACATTGAACCTCAATTATGTCTCAGAGTCATTGAAAATATGGACCATCGGATAGAGGTATGCCACCGAAGCCGTGGCGAGCATTTGGCCGATATTTTGTTTCACACATAATTGTCATAGATCCTTCGATCATAATAAAAAATATTAAGATAATTATCTGAAAACTTTTTGTTTTATTTACAATTATCATCGTGCGTTTTCGTTGGACCACCCTTTATAAGAGCGCCTACTCCAATTCTCGGTCGTAACAACCGCCCAGTCAGATAAGCTCTGCGTGCTATAGTGGATAGGCTCGAGTCTGTGCCAGTGAGGCAACACACCGATCACAGCCGTGAGTGTTGGAAGTGGGCCAAATCAGTCGATTCTTCGACGTTTGGAGGAATCGTGAACCTCTTAATTCAAAAACTGAAGTCTCTTGGCCATTTGAAGCGCCAAAGCTTCTCCGAATGGGCTTTATAAGGTTTGAAGAAAACAGTGGATTTCGTCATCTTCAGTGTTGAAGCTCTTTTTTGGCTTAAGGGCTTTGTCAATAAGCAACATTCGGGTTATTGGAGAGCATTGCCATTTTGGCAGACTATTTTTGGCCAGTATTGGATAGACTTGTCATCAGTGATAAACCGGTCAACAAGGTCGTGCCGAATGCCATGCAGCAATTGATATAATGAATATAAAAGGTCGATGAACCTCTAATATTGGGAGATGGTCCAGTCGAATGACCACTACGCCCATGCGATTTAACGTCGGTCTTTTTATTTTTTTTTAGTGTACACCAACAAACCAACAGCTTTAGGTGAGCCCAGGCACAATATCAATCGCGAAATCGCCGATATGTTTGGACAAGTAGTGGAAAATGAATTCCAAACAATCAATCGCTGCAAATGTCTTCCGAGATATGGATAAAACAATTTTTTTCTGACATTTCTATACACGCCACAGCTCACTGGCACCGAGCGGTCTTATTGATGGAAGATTTCTCGCGCCAAATATCATTGGCCATTCAGGCTAAATCGACATTTTAATGGGCCCCTGCCAAGTGATTCGGTAAAAGCTCAAAATGCCGCGAACAATTGTCCAACGGTACGCCATAAAATTTTGTGTTGAACTGAAGCCTTCGAGTACGGAGACGTTGGGCGCGATTCGTCAAGTATGAAAGCATGTCACAAACAGCAGTTTTCAATTGACACAAATGCACCAAAAGTGGTCAAGAGAGTGTGGAGGACAAGCCTCAAGAACGTGCAATTGTCGGGTGAAGTGCTAAATTAAAACCAACCGTTAAGTGTTGTTTTTCTGCCTATAAAAGCTAAAAAACTAAAGGAAAGGGTCAACCAAATGAAGCCAACAATGAACGAAAATTGGAAATTGCATCACGACAGTGGACCCCACCACACCTGCTCTACGGTGACCGACTCAAAACGACGTCGCAGTTCCCTAACTCCTTACTATCTCGACGACTTCGCCTTAGTAAATTCTTCTCTATTCCCATAAGTGAAATATTTTATTTAAAGAGCAGCACCATGGGACCCTAAGTGCAATCAAAGTAGCTTGCACGTGTACCCTCTTAAAGACCCTCCGGAATCCACCTACCAGGGAGCTTGCGAGCTTTGCCGATGGCAAAAGTGTGTCAATGCTCTAAAGATGTACTTTAAAACAATTTCAAGGGATACTAGTCATATCAAATCTATTTTTCCGGCACTTTTCCCGGAACTTTTTATACAAACTCCGACGAAATTTCATCCCGAAACTTCAATTATTCCGTATTTTATCAAAATATAATTTGGCACGTGATAAGGGGATTTTCTTAGTATTTGGAAGACTCGTTTACAACTCAAAAGTTGGCGTAAAAAATGGAAAAAAACGTCATCCAGCACTGGATTCCATTCAAAGAGCCAACTAAGCGTTATCAAAACTAATTGTAGAAGACAAAAGCAGGTTACGAGCGCCTTCCCTGACACTCCTAAACATCTAATCTCCAAAAATTCTTTACAAAACTGATTCCCGTCCAACAACTGCCCGTATCCGAAACGAAAATTCCCATCTACTCGAATGTTAAGTGTAAAATATCGACGGAGAATGGATAGAGATAGTATTCCCTCGGTTGCCCTGTGTGTTCTTGTACCCGAACTATGTCATCGTGTACTGCCGTGAATGCGTGCGTGAATGGAATGATTAATGACAATGTATTCGGCGTTTTTCTTTTTATTATTATGTTCGATTCTCGGCACCGAGAACCAAGGTAATAATAAAAATAGAAACAAGAAAAACGAACAGAAAACTGAAAACAGTAGATTCTCCTCCGAACTGGTTGAATACATTACAATAACTCACATTGCGTGGTTTAATTCCCGATGGCGGTGCAGATGTCGGTGTTATTGTCACTGACGGTGTTATAGTGAGATTCGAACCGGTGCGTGGTAATATTGAACTTGTCCGATGTGCCGATGAACTGCTGCCGGCCGTTAGGGTTGCTCCACCCGGCAGCGATGAGCGTGGTGGCGGGAGTATTGTTGTATTCGATCTACTAGGTTGTGGCTGGCAACGACTATTACTTGTGCTATTACTGCAAAATGGAAGAAAAAGGAAAAAAAAAGTTGATAAAAAGCCATAATTGATAGATGAGAATTACCTTAATCCAGGTGAAGGTCGACTCTTTGAATGGGCGGGTAACGGCACGGCATTGGTTGGCGTTACACTCAAGGAGCCCTTGGTGAGGGCGGCCGGAATGGCTGCCAATGGATTGCTATTACTCGTCGGCGATACATTTGTCGGCGTCACCACTAGATTCTCCTTCATCACATGTTGCGATTGTTTCAGTTTCTTCAACAGAACCAATTTGGTTTCCTCATTACGCAGATCTTCTCGTAATTTTCGCAAACTCTTCTCACGCTCGCGCAGCTCGGCAGGGGTTAGTTCTTTAATCGGATAGTATGGTGGCATCTCCTCATCGTCAGTCTCTGAATCGATATTGCCATTCTGCGCCCGGCCATTGACACGGGCCGGCAACAGTACAATGTCCGGTGCTTCGGCATATGACTTCGGTTCGGTACGCGGTCGCAACACACGACGTTGTACTTTATTCTCATCTTGTTGTTCCACATAATTATTGAGTGGCGGCGGCGCTGGCGTTATAGTTAAGCCGGAATTTTGTGTTAAAGCGCGCAAGTCTCTCACAGTGGCCGGCGTTATGGTTAGTGAATCCCTTCCGGAACCTAAGCTCAAGTCCACGACATCGTCAACGTCCATTTTAGCCATTTAAAATCGCGGTTCGACGCCCTGAAAGCGGATATGAAAGGAAAAAAACTTTATTTCAATATCGTATCGCGTGAAATGTTGAATTGAATTTTCAAATTTTCCTTTTTTTTCAATTATTTATTTTTTTCTACTCAGTTTTCAACATCTGCTTGGCACACTGAGGCGAAAAGAATGCAAAGTAGAGTTGTAGGTTTGGTGACACAAGGACTGGGGGGGGCGAGGGGATGAAAGAGAGCACACGAGAGGGTGAGAAGAGCGTGTTGAGTGTTTGCGCACTCAGGGGTGTTGTGTTGTGTGTTTCGTTCGTGTTGTTTTCATTGCCACACACATACAGCATTCAGAATATGGGGGACACCATGCCGAGAAATGGACAGAAGAAGTAAACGGATTTCTATGCTATTCACTTGGTCGTCAAATTCCTCTTTTTTTTTGTATTCGTTGCCGAACCCCCATGTTACGGAAAAATAATGTTTTCAAAGTCATCACCGGGATTGCATGTCTAGCAAGGTACCTGCATAAATGTGTTATATCCTTTTGACCTACCCCCGTCGATTGGCCTTGTCTTCGAATGGACTTTGTGTGCGAAAAACACATACCACGTTTCGTGGGGAGTAAATAAATTGTTTGGTAAAGCAATTAAAGGAAGAGTTGCTGGTTTGCCCTAATATAATGCCACACAAGGGTTGATTTGGAAGGTTGTATTCTTCGGTACAGAGGGTTGTAGCGCGCGTACGTTTATGTAAATAAACTTCCGCTTTCGATGGCGAGCTTATCGAGTTGTTATCAAAAAACTGGTTTTGTTCGACAGACGACGGTGAAATGAACAACGCGCCCTTTAAGAGTCTGCGCAAGGTGAATTGAAACACACGACTTTAAAGAGCGTTTTTTCTTCTTCTTTTTTTTTGTGCACAAATTTCTTTTTGTTTCTTACCATATCGTACACATATGCACGCGACATGGATATGGTTGGAGGCTTGATTATGTATAAGGTGCGACTAACCATAGAAGAAATCGATTTAAATGACAATCGGCCGCGTGTTTCGAAAATATGTAAATCTACAACTGGACAAGATGACAAATGGATGTCGACCGAACGCAATGTGTTAACCCATATTTCAAGCAAATCACAAACGCGCACAGTAACCAAAATCAATTATTAGACACATACACAGCGGTACGGCGTGAGGCCAACAAACTAGGGAAGGAAAAGAAAACGACAATGATGTCACCTCATTAAGCCAATCATGCAATTGTGCCAGCCATATATCCCAGAACAAACAACCGAATGTGTAAATCCAAAGCTGACAACAAGCAAATCTCCGAGAACAGTCGCGGTGAAATGTTTTAATCTGCAACGGAAATGCTATTGGAGATACCAAACCGCTGGCAAGTTTTCATTTTGACGTCGCAGTGACGTGTTGCCCACTATACTTGTCACGGCCACTTGTGAGAAAGTATCAAAGGCGACAGTCTGTTGGCCTGATTTGCGTTTAAAAGTAGATCATTTCCAGAGAGCTGTGCGGGTTTTTCATCACGCCTCACGAGCTTATTGGCTTCACTGCAAACCAATAACTGTCAGTCTCGTTGGGCTTCAAAATTGCTCAATTTTAAAAATCTTGCAAGCTTATAGAGTACTTGCATCACCGGTACAAACGTGACCGCACAACACTTTCTGCGCGGTGCAGTGGCGCCGGGACGCATAAGAATAGTGCGTACTCAGGAGAACGTTAGAAAAGTTCCGAGTTTTTCGACCCGACTTCGTTCACAATAGCTTGGCCCTTATTATTCAAATAGTCTCGTCATCACCAGCTTTGGAACGAACAATATCCTTTATCGCAGGCTGCACGCAAGAATGTCTGTGAAATGCGAAGTGCTAACTTGAGCTCCTCTGTGGGTATTTTCAGTGCCAACCTTCAAGATGTCCAGAACAGAGAAGTCGAATAGATTCGCATTGAAATACGCTATTGTGGCGGGGAACCAGTGTGAACAATTTTGTGGCAGCCATTCTTGATTTCCTCGGGCTTGGTGGGAATGTTGGCCCGCGCACGCCTCCACCAAGCTTTCAAAACAGTTTCATGATGAACGATCGCGTTTATCCTCATGCCACAGTCTAAAAATACGAACAGAGACCGACAATCGGTAGTCATTATGAACCAAACCATCGAAAAGGGTGGCACTTGCTTCCTGGTGGCCATTCTTCGGTCGAAATCATCGCATGACCTCTCTGGCAAGTAAGCATGATAATTGTTACAAACGGTGCTTCACCAGAGAAGACGTAAGGTCACTTGCATGCAAGCGGATCACCTCACTTGTTTTTGGCCAGGTATGAGTTCGGGTACTTTTTGGAACTTTAAGATCTTGAATCCGTTATGTAGAGCTTCGGCACCCACGACGTCGGCCCCAAGGGTGCGCCACCGTGCGCGAGCGAAGGCGGGACAGTCGCAGAGAAAGTGTTCTGCTGTGTCATCCTCCTCGCAACATGCAGCACAAGTAGGTGTCTCACTGATGCCAAGCACGTAGAGATGCTTGTTAGCCTTCTGCAATTATTTCTCCTTAAGGATAAGAAAAATGTTGCGGACTTTTTGCAGACATCAGGGCGTACGCGCTTAGTCATCCTGCATTCTGGATATTCCCTTCATCTACGACTGTGTACGTTAAAGACTCAATCATTGATGTCAGATTTGACCGTGGAAGCAGGTAGACCTAAAGCGGGTTCAGGTCCTGAGAAACTCTCCTCTGAGCCCCTTCTAGCGAGTTCATCGCAGATCTCGTTTCCTGGGATCGCAGAGTGACCTGGGACCCATACAAGCCTTAGTGAATTTAGTCTTCCGACTTGGTTCAAAAAGGTCTTGAGTTCATGCACTAATTTGGGATAGAGGGTTGGACACAGCCTTGAGTGCAGCTTGGCTGTCACTGCAGACGCGTATGCTTTTGCCCTTCAACCTGTGTTTCACAACATAGTGCATGGCCATTAGGATTGCGTAAATCTCCTCTTGAAAGACAGACGCATATTTTCCTAACGAGAAGTGCAGTCGAATGTTTTCGCGCTCAAAGAAAACTCCAGCGCCGGATCCCTGCCCAGTCCTGGAGCCACCTGTGAAAATGCGAAGACATTCCATTCCAGTTTCAGTGTCTGGCCAAAGCCAGTCCTGACGCCATGGCAATGTGACTGTGAAGTTACAGCGCGGTAGGATGGCAGTTATCATTGCGTCAGAAGGCATATACATGAGACAGGGCTCGTAGGATATTTCTCCCGCAAGTACACTTTCACTCCAATGCGAGTTGTACCAAAGACCATTTCTCTTTAGACGAGAAATGGCTTTCAATGTACACCCTCTGATATATATGTATGTCAAGGGGTGGAAGATTCATCACAGCATCTAGAGCAGCTCCCGGTGTGCTGGGGAAAGCTCCCGTGCAGCTGAGACAGACCGCTCTTTGGAGTTTGGTGAGTGAAGCCACAGCGTGTTTGCATGTTAGCCTGCTCCATCAAACAACCGATGCATATGAGATTATCGGTCTTATCATTGCCGTGTAGATCCAAAGGACCTTTTTCGGCGATAAGCCCCATGTTTTTACATTGCCAAAAAGCTGACAGCGCTTAGGTGGTTTTGGACTCAACATGCTTAGACCAAAGAAGCTACGATGTCTCCCAGGTACTCAGCTTCCTTGGATATCGGGATGGGAATGCCTTTTTAGCATCAGCTGAGTAATGCCAGTATTTTTCCTCCTTCTCGTAAAGAGAACGATATCAGTGTTAAGACGATTAGCGACAGCCCATTTCTCATGCACCAGTCTTCGATCACATCTAGCGCCGCCTGCGCTTTGAGACAGACATTCGCTAAACATGAGCCGACAGAGAGAACGGCAACATCATCCGCATAAGCTTGGGAATAGTTCGAGGCCTGCATCAGCGATCAATGTCCTGTGCACAAGCATTGCTTTGATCCACAGAACCAGTGCTTCATCTACGCCATGCCGTCTAGCAGTGTTACACATGCTATCGAAAGTAGCGTTATCAAAAGCTCCATCAATGTCGACGAAAATGCCTAGTACGTACTCTGTCCTTTCGAGAGCGCATTTAATTCTCCCAACTAGGTTTTGAAGCGCAGTCTCGCAGGATTTTCTGCGCTGATAAGCATGTTGCATGTCCGAGGGCAACTTTGCGCACGTGCAACTCTACTAATCTTTCCATGCTTTTCAGCAAGAAGGATGTTAGACTGATTGGTCTAAAACTCTTGGCGAGTGAGTAATCTTCTTTCCCTATTTTGGGAACAAAGACCACTTTCACTGCGCGCCAAGGGATAGGTATGTAGGCAAGTGCCAGGCTAGCAGTGAAAATTCTTTTCAGTGTAGGAAGCAGCTGTCTTATACCTTTTTGCAGCATAACGGGGTATATCCCATCAGTGCCTGGCGACTTAAAGCCATCGAAGGATGCCACAGCAAATTCAATGGCCTCAGTAGTTGCCACGCGTGACGCAACATACCAGCTACGCCGAGTTGTTTTCATCGCTACAGCCGCAGTATCCAATGAGGGAGTGTGCAACGAGCCGATGACAGTCTGATTTCCCGGAAAATGGGTCTGAAACAGTAAACTAAGAGTTTCTGCTTTAGACTCGGTAAAGGTACCATCAGACTTTCTGAGTACCTCCAGCCTTGTCGATTTTCCTCATTTAAGAACGTTAACCAACTCGCTGGTCGCGCTCAGGGATTTGATCTCGTCACAGAAGGAATAGGAATCATTCTTCGATTTACGAATAAGCTTCTTATATTCCTTCTGCTTCGATCGATATTTATTCCAGTCATCATCCGAGTTCGATTTAAGCGATCTAGGAGGCGACTTCTGGCTTCCCTGCGACGACATTGGAGCTCAGCGTTCTACCAGGGAACCGGCTTCCTGGGTTTTTTGACAGGACATGCGAGTTCGAAACAGTTGGTGATGGCGCTGCTCAGGTTATGAACGGCATCCTCCACCGATTGATTTGTTTTGAGTTTAGGCAGGGCTTTGGAGTTGATTTCTCAAGCTCCTCCCTTCATCGTCTTTCTCGGATTCCGCTTGGGCTGCGAGAGGGATATCCCACACTTCAATTGGATTTCGATTTCATTGCTACGTGCTTTGGTGCGATAAACAAACATTCTGTTCACTTTCAAACGTTGTAGCTCTCGAACCATGGCCGATTGTGATTTTCTATCCAAGGGCAATCACATTTTTACGTTTGAATTCCATTGTCGATAGAACAAAAACTAAAAACGCGATAGAAAGAGTCCCTCCACACACTTGTCAGCAATAAAATGAATTAACAACTGTCAAAGTATCAGCGCTCTGTCATACGGAAGTTTGGCAGGCACAGCGATGTGAAGTTGGTAGCAGTTCAGAATTGGATCTGCTGTTTTATCGAAAAGGTGTGTTCAGCGAATTTGGCTCAATAAGTAAAATTGTCGCATCTCAAGCGAGGGTAATATACAGAGTGCGCCATCTCATATGGGTCGATGCAAACTTCGAATAACTTCAACAATTGTCAACCGATTTTCATATGTCATAGCATTTAGGAAACATACGCTCTCTGGCTCAGAAAATCCTCACATTATTCACGAAGAGCCGCTATATGATCAAAAAGTTACTGTTTGGGCCGGTGTATGCGCTTAAACCATCATTGGACCGTATTTATTCAAAGTTGGCTATACAGTGGATGGCGATCGATATCGGTTGGCCCATTATGTGGTCCCAGAAATGCGTAAATAAGGCTTATTTCACTTTTGGTTTCAACAAGACGGCGCGACTAGCCATACTGCGGACAAAACAATGAACCTCAAAAAAAATTGAATAAAAGTTTTTGAATTTCCAAAATCGGTTGAGAATTGTTGAAGTTATTCGAAATTTACATCGACCCATATGAGATGGCGCACGCTATATTAGGTGCAGTACTGTAACAGCCAATAACGTGCAGCTTTGATTTCGTCGATTCCGTTCCAGTAGTTCCGCCGTAGTTCAAAGCTGCACTACGTTGTGGAAGCTGGACAGGGTGCAGATGGATTGTGTCGAAGATGTTCGTTCATTACTTTCCGGGGGTGGTTGTCCTAGATAGGATTTGAGAGATTCAACTGAATTTTCGTTAGTTGTAGTTCACAGTAACTCTTTTGTTTCCATGTCATTAAGGTGTTATATTGTGCACTGTGCAATTTCGCGGGTGTATTGGGATGTTTCGTATTGCCTCAGATTGCTTCGGACCAGATGTTGCAGTTTTGCTTTACTAATGCCTGATGCTACGAACGGCGAGGAATGGACATAACACTGGCGAATACATCAGCAGTATTATCCTCTGTACACATTCTACGCAGACAGATAGGTGGCTTGAGCATGAAATTGATTCAAATTTGATTGTTCAGGAGGTCGATTATGACGACGGTAAAATGGCCAAACATTCTTCACAGAGGACGAATTTTGATAGGAAAATTCAATAATAATTTGTAAGGTTTGTTCGTATGTAAGTCTTTCCATGAAATGGCAATGCTTACTGAGCATGTTTGACTTTAGCACATGTCACGAATCACACGTGAGCTGTCAAAACGAAAACATTGAAAAACCAAACAGAAATAATCATCCTTTATATATAACCATAAGGTAGCACTGAGGTTTTTATACCCAGATTTGACCGTAACTGTGGCGACAAGACCATATATCCCTGCCACTTTTGTTAGTTTGTTATTCGTGTTGGAGTTCCAGTTGCTTTAAGATCAAGATCGAGATCAATCACTAGAACTCGAACTTCATTTGAGAACACAATATTTGCACCGTTTAGGGCGACTAGGGCAAGGGTGTAATTCCTTTTCCTAGTGAAAGGTTCTAAGACTGTCTTGGGTAGATTAAGGAATAAACCCTATCTGTCGCACCAATCAGAGTTAAGTCGGAATGCGTCACATACGAGGGTGGTCCGAAAACTACTTAGCCTACAAAAGAAAATTTATTTTTCAATATAGTCTCCTTTTAGCTCGATACACTTGACCCAGCGATGCTCCAACTTCTTTAACCCGTCTGAAAAATACGTTTTCTCGAGGTCTGCAAAGTAGGCCTCCGTGGCGGCGATGACCTCCTCATTTCTGCTCGGCGAGTGACTTTTTCAAGTTTGGAAACGAAAAGAAGTCGCACAGGGCCAAATCTGAAGAATACGGTGGATGGGGCAGCAGTTCGTAGCCCAATTCGACCAATTTGGCCGTGGCGAGGGCGGAGGTATGAGCCGGTGCGTTATCATGGTGGAAGAGTACTTTTTTCTTCGCCAAGTGGGGCCGTGTTTTCTTCAATTCGGCGTCGAATCCAACCAATAATTTGGCATAGTACAGCCCTGTGACCGTTTTGCCCTTCTCCAGGTAATCGATATGGATCACACCTTGTGAATCCCAGAAAACGGTGGCCATCACCTTTCCGGCCGATGGGACAGTCTTCGCCTTCTTCGGAGCACGTTCGCCGAGTGAAGTCCTCTGTTTCGACTGTTCCTTGGTCTCTGGTGTGTACCAGTGGATCCGTGTTTCGTCGACTGTAACGAAATGCTTAAACAGCGTCAAACACTGCTCTGAAGTGATCTCACGGTTGCGCTTGTTTTCCGGAGTGAGCAAACGCGGCACCCATCGCGCCGACAGCTTTCTCATGCCCAAAATTTCATGCAGGACATAACCCACGCGATCTTTTGAAATGCCTACTGTCTCAGCTATCTCGCGCACCTTCAATCGGCGGTCTGCCAATACGAGATCGTGGATTTTTGTCACGCTATCCTCCGTGGTAGCCGTTTTCGGGGCACTTGGACGTGGCTCATCAAAAACCGACGTGTGACCACGTTGAAACTCGTTAAACCAATTTTTGATGGTCGCCATCGAAGGAGAAGAGTCACCGTACACAGCAGCCAAACGCTCTTTGATTTCGCTGCGCGATTTCCCTTCCAAAAACAAGAATCGAATCACCGACTGATATTGCTCTTTTTCCATTTTTCTAAAATCCGCGGACACTCCCGCTTCCACACGCGGCCAAAACAAAACTACGTGTCCGATCCGGCTGACAGTAGCCGTCTACTAGAATGTACTACACGATAGCAAGTTGCTCTTGCAATACTGGCGCCATCTGGCAGTGAGGCTAAGAACTTATCGGACCACCATGGTATAGCCACAGCAAAGCTCTACTACTGTTGACCGTGAATCTGAAATCGGCTCCAACAGACTACTAGTGATTTCAACAGCAAGGCAAATTGACGCATTCCGCCGAGAAAGGAACTCTTCACTGAAAAATCTTTCAAGCAGATATACTAGCGACCAGGAACGCGACCAAAATTTTGAGTTCAACCTGAACATATAATTTGCAGTGATAGCCAAAGGGGCCATCAAAGCCTTATCAGCAATCAGCTTCTGGAGGAGCTCCTGCAGAGATCAAGATCACTCTCCTCTGGATTCCAGGCCACAATAACATAGAGGGGTATGAGAAGTCGACCAGTCTGGCTTAGGGCCACATACAATAAACTGTCGGGCTCGACCCGAAACAAATCAAGTATTCTCCAAGACTTTGGCGGCTGACTATAGGTAAGCACAATCAACCAGGAGCACAACATCTAGAGATTCCTGTAGGCGATTGTTCTGGTAAAATGTATCGAGAACGTGGAGGTCTCTAGTCGTGGGTCTCACTTTCAAAACAGGCTAAACTTCAGTCGCTTGCGAGCGTTGCTCAGCCTAGATCGAGTTTTTAGAGAACTCCTGTTGTGTGGCTTACGGCATGCAATTTTTCCAGATATTTTGGACATGAAACGTGTGTCAGCGAAGTCTGTTCTAAAATTGCCAAATTTTGACCAAAAGAATCGTCGTCTAAACATCGCTCAGAGGCTGTTGAATGACGATCCAAATGAAAGGATAAAAAATCATGACTGTTGCATCACGTTAATGCATCCGTTTACACGTCATTGCTTGTGCGTAATTTTTTGGCCAAAAACCAATCGTAACAATGCCGCCACTCAGTCATCGTAGACAAGACCCATGCAAGGATGGAGATTTGCCACGATTGTGGAGATAAAGCTGGAAGAGCTCAAAAACTTGCCGGCGCAAGTGTATTATATCTTAGAGGGATCACTTTTAAGGGGACAAATAGCTATGGATGAATAAATAAATATTTTTCGAGAGAAATACAAAGTCACCTTATTTCTTGAACATACCCTGCATGGTTGATAGCCTGTGGGCTGTTGGAGTCATCGGACCATATTATTTTTTTTTTAATGAGGTTAATATGCGTGTTACGGACAACGGTATTCGTTACAGAGCTATGATTAATGACTTTTTCGTTACACGATGGAATGGCATTAATGTGGAGGAGATGTGGTTCCAGCAGGATGGCGCTGCATGCGCACGAAGCAATCAACTTATTGAAGGAAACATTCGATGAACGCATAGTTTCGTGTCGTGGATCTGTACATTGGACTCTTCATTATTACTTTTATGGATACCTAAAGTCGCTAGTCTGCGCTCAAGTTCGTGTTATCGAAGGCATACGACCACCAATACTTGAAAACCTTGTCTCTCGGATGACATAGGTCCGAAATTATGTAGTGAATTGCAGAATATTTTCGCGACTGAACCGAAATAAAAAAAATAACCAAAAATATGTTTTGGCCTAAAAAAAGGGTCCGAAAAGGGAGAGGAAACCTCAAATTCCCTTTTTTTCTCTTTCTTGAATTCCAATAGGACTCTCAAAGCATTCCATAACTCAGAGCCCTTTACCATCCAACCTATCCAATTAGCTTTCTAAACGAACTTTTCATCCGGCCACTTGGCATTTTTTAACACCAACTGTAGTTTCTAAACTACTAGACGACATTTCTCGCCCCAAATCTCCAAGCGTGTACAAGCAATACAATCTAGATTGTCTGTATATCGTCTCCAGTGCACCATCCATGCGTGAATTGCGGTGTACGCGTAATTTATGTGCGATTTACTCCAATTATAATGCGATTTTTTTCCTTCGCATCTTTGTCTGGCTAGCAGCCTTGTACGGGTTCGCTTTAGCGTATATTCTCGATTTGCTCATTCTATGCGCGTTTCTGTTGTGTGTTTTATGCGATTGGTATGTGTATCTTACTATCAGACTCGCGGTCGATGTGATGGAGACTCGGGAGCAAGATGCATACAACACAAATATGCCAAGCACCGCACATACTTAGCATTCACACGCGGGGAAAGCTGTCGCTGTCGCTGCTGTTGTTGTTCGGATGATGCTACTGCCTGACTAGCTGGTCGAACTGACTATTCGCCGTCTGTTGTTGGTCAGCACTAACCAGCTAGCCAACGGGTAGCAATGAGGGTTGTTGCTCTTTTCAAATATCGTACTTTTCTGCTTCGTCTTCTCCTTCTCTTCTTCTCGGCCCGCCTTTCTTCGACCGCTCGAATTTGAATTAATATCCACTCGCATACGAGTATGTAGATACTCGCGTACGCGATATAAAGGAGAACTTGTGATAATGGCAGTTTGTCTCCCCTCGTTTCTAATTAATTTATTTTATTTTGTTTTTGATTCGGATTTTCCTCTCCGCGACGGATAGCGTCGTTTCGATTTCATGTGACACAGCGGGCATACTCATGGCGAGCATGATGTGAATTTGTGCTTTGTTCGCCGTTTTGCTGAATGGCCTGGCTAACACGTGTACCTTTGTCAGACCATAGAAACGCGAATGATTATCATTTCCTCCTCCGATATGGGATTCCTGTTTCCCATTTCCAACCGAATTTTCAATTCAATGTCACTGGCACCGGTTGTTGCGTTCCCCACTCCTCGGACGCATGATTCGCTGGAGTCGAGGCGGCACCAGTACTGCAAGACGGATTAAAATGGAAGACATCGATATCAAGTGTCATTCACGATATGTACCTGCATACAGCCATGACTCTGCTGCTACTATGTACCATGGGCTTCTATGTACAGTGTTTTGCTTACTGTTGGCTTCTCTTATATTATGCGGTTTCCCTTTGTTCGGTTGGTTTCAGTTAATTGCCTCTGCGTCGTCTTTTACTCTTATTCAATTTCAGGTTTTTTTGTTCGTCCACCGCCAAGTATCGACTGCAAATCAACAACCTTCTTTCCATGTCGACAAACAGCATAATGTGTTTGAACAACGTATAAAATATGGAAATGTTGTTTTTGGGCTACCTATCGGATGCTGAGTAGTTGTATAACGGCCCTTTAGCGATCGATTATTTGTTGATTTGACATTTGCTCGTCGAGTTCGATTGTCTTTCTATCGCGCGAGGCAGCGAAATGTTTCTTTTTTGTCTGATGGTGATTGAATATCCAGTTGGCCCTGCTGAGCTGGGGAGAATTAGCATGTCATTTCCGGAAATTAAGCATTTCGAGTGCTTGGACAAGTCGATGATTTCGCTGATATATGTAGAAAGATACATAAATATTTAGGAACGATGGCATGGTGATAGTAGCAGACGGAGGGAATCGAGATGTTCGTCTGTCTGTTTATCATTTTTTTTGTAACCTAACCGGTTTGGATATTAATTGATGTGCGGTTATATCAAATTGATAAACGGACTTGTGTCAAACTGCGTTGTTTAATTAGTGATATATTCGATGAACATTTATTCTTTCGTGTATTCCCAATCGAACCACCACAAGTCGATTGGAATCCAGTGAGGAAGACAGAAAGGCAGATGAACAGGCTTTAAAATTACTCCAGGTAATGATTTTTGGGAAACCAAAAAAAAAAAAACAAAATGTCTTAAACTCCACATGCACCATGTCCTATTGTAGACAGATGGCGCTGCTGTTAGTCGTGAACATGGGACTCAACCAACACGGCTCTGCAGCCGGCATGAACCTTAGCTAATGACTTAGAATGTCGCATGCTCGGTTGCTTGAGGTCTCCCTTTCCATTTGTCTGTTATTGTATTTTCTCCGTTTCCCGGAAATGAGTAGCTTCTGTGATGAACCATGTGATTTTCGAAGCGTTTGGTTTTTAATTGTCAAAAAAAAACATAGAAAAATGGCAAAAGTGTATACAATTTTTATTTGAGTTGATAAATCAATTCTTGCCATTTATATTTTAAGGATACTTTCGTGTAAATGTTGACCCTGACTACGTTTAAAGCGGTCCATACGTAGAGCCCAAATTTTGAGACACTGTCGGGTTTATTGTTAAACTCACTAAAAACACGGATAATGTTGTCCTCCAATTATTCACCTAACTAATTTTTCATTTGTTCTATCTATTCGTGTTCTGTGCGGCATGTAGCGTTATCTTGCTGGTACCACATGTCGGCAAGGTTCATCTCGTGTATTTTGGGTAAAAAAAAAAGTTCAAAATCATTGAGCGAGAGTGAGCACCATCAGTAGCTAATTTTAATGATGGCCACCGAGCTTCCAGAAACTCGGAAAATGGTTTCTCGAATGATTTGGCCAGAATGCAGAGCACGGCTCGGCTTTTGTCAAGGACCTTGCGAGCTTGATGAATACCATGGACCAAACCGTCAGCAATAAGCAACTTCTTCAACACTTCTGGAGGGCTATGATGATGTTTTTTTATTCACAGTTCGTTCAAGAGTGTACGCCCTTATAGTGTTTGTAACACAACCTGGACGGGTTGCAGATGGTTTGTGTCGAAGATCGTTCGCTCTCTACTCTCTAGGGGTGGTCGTCCTAGATAGGATTTCAGAGATTCGACTAAATTTGCGTTGGTTGTAGTTCACAGTAACTCTTTTCTTTTCATGTCATTAAGGTGTAGAGTATGAATTTTAAAAGTGATCTTATGCTGCGAGTGTTATGCCTTCGTCAACATTTTTTGATCACCTCTCATTCACTCACAGCTGATATCGTTGCACAATTTTTCCGTAACTATAGGAATTATTCTTGGAATGATACCCATGCAGCCAGCTACAAAGGAAACATCAGCGTTAACGTCTGCTAATTTTTGTTAAATATGTCGTCTTGAAACTTTGTGACAACTTGAGGTAGCTCATCAGCCAAATACGGCAGTTTTGTTCAACATACCCACTCAAACAGAAATAAGTTTAGTCGCTGAAGAACATTTTTTTAAGGCCCATTCACCGAAAATTCGATGCCGTCTAGGCGTCCAAAAGCATGTAATGGGGGCGAAATTTGGACACTGTGACTTGATCAGTAGGTCGTTTATGATGACCGTAAAATCGTCGAAGTGCACGAAGCAAACCATGAATTTTGATAATAAAATTCAACAATTTATAAATATTATTCGGTTGTAACGCTTTTCCCGAAAAATGGCAATGCTAGTTGAACAAGTTTGATATTGACACATGTCACGAATCACGCGTGAATTTTCAAAAATATAACACTGAAAACCCAAAGAGCAAAAAAACCAATCTTTAGAACTAAGGTTTTGGTCGCAGAGGAATTGAAATGTCGTGTAGCCGTCCTCACAACAAGCTTCACAAGTGCTCGTTTCACTAATATCAAGAACATTGAAGTGTTTAACAAATGTGTGGTGGCCTTTAAGTCTTCTACGATCTAGTCTTGTCATGTTAAGAGAAATATCGTAAACTTATTGCAGACATAGGCGTGTATACGCTTTCACAGCCTATACCCAAGAAATTGTTGCCATTGACGGGGAAACCGACCAAGCGATTTCAAGCATTGCGAAGTCTTTTTCTAACCTCTGATGAAAAATCCCACTTGCCGAGATCTCAGAATGACCGCTGATTCAAGCCAGACACAGATTTAACATAGTATCCAGAGCTGACCCAGACAAGATAGAAACAAGCTAGGGAGGTTATAAGGTTCTAAGATGATAGCCTGCTCTAGGAGACAACTGATGCGTATAAGGTTATAGGTCTTTTCATTGCTGTGTTGACCCAAAAATCCTGTCTAAGTAATAAAACCCAAGTCCTGCTAAAAACACACTTGAAAACATTTTTACTTTACGTGTCTTAGTATCCTGGGTTTCTCCCAGAAGTTTGGCTTCAATGGAAATCGCCACGAGCCAATCCATTAAGTAAAGGGATAAACTTCCATCTTAAGGGGTTTACTTGAAAGCCCATGTCTTGTGGACCAGTACTCGAATACGTTTAATACTGGCTAAGCCGTACGAGAAACACTCGCCGAAAGGGTTAAGCAATGAGTCGACCACCATGCACAGCTGGGACAGGTTTGACAACCTCTATTTATCCGAGAGACATCACGCACTGGTCAAAGCTTGGCTCAACAACATGACTCTTGTGCATAAGTATTGCCCTGATCCATAATGCCATGGGTTCTACAGACCGTACAGTTCTTCGACTAAAGGTTACACGAAGAATTTTTCTTCCGAACCGACCAAGATGACCTCTCTTCTAATGAAGTTGCCTCATGTTGAAGAAAACACATGACAATACGTGGTCTTCTTTGAATATTTTTTGAACATCAAAAGTCATGGTTATTACCGTCCATAATGGACTAGCTGAAATTCTCCCTTATCATCCTAAATAGCTTGACGAGTTGCAGAACTGACGACACTTTGACAACGTCTCCATTTCTGGCATTTTGGTTTGTGCAGATCACACCAGTTCTTGAAAGAGCTTGTGCGTTGCATGATCGGTAAAGGTCCTGTCGGTCACTTGCTTTCTGATGACAAATATTAGTCGAGAGTCAATATTGGATAGTCGGAAAGTTCGGACATTCAGGAGGAAGTATCTGGCGTCGATCGCAATGTGATCAATCTGGTTGATTATCGGACACTAAGTCCTCTAATGGTTGTTAGGATATGCGTCTTCTGACATCATGTCGCTGGTAATCTAATAATCTCGCTCAGGTTGAAAATTGCAGGGATCGAGTTCGACCTAACTAATCATTCATAACAATCTGGGCTTGGATATATCGTGCGAAAACAAGTCATAATATATCATGATAAAAGACGTTTTACAAAGCCCACGAATGTGATCAATCGTCCCACGGTTGGCGGTTGTAAAGCTTATAAGCGTTGGACAACACCAACAATAGACAGAATAAACGCCACCACTCGAAACATTTTGTTCAAAAATACTCGCATGTTTCACCCAAGACACCTCATCGCCTAGCTATCGTCTTTCGTTTCTCTATTCTAACTCACAATGTCGATAACTCATCCAACCAGTAAGGAGCCAACGATCCACCCTAAACGCGATCAAGTGCATAATCTGTAATTTGCAATAACTTTTATTACTAAATTACCCTTCAACGTCAGTCGCTAAGGCCCATAATCACCATAACCATCCGAACCATATGTCATAATAGAAGAAAGAAGCAAGTTCAAACGTCTCTGCACCACACAATGCCCAACACCAATTGAGGTCGACTAATTAGGGTCTTTTTCCCCGGTCGCATTAATGTCTGTCTGACAGTGGTTCGGTTTGTCCCCAACTGGATCGAGGAACGCCACGTTCCTTCCTCGCACTTGTCATAACAGGGTATCGTCATAAAACGTCGTCTCGTCCTCTTAAAGCCGACTAAGGCGATGCTAAGTGACACAAATGACATGCCATGTCAAGACTGATTTTTCATAGTTCTTCGGTCGTAAAACGGCAACTTCCTTTTTACTTCCTCCTTCATCGTCATCGTGCCGCATCAGATGGTCTCCATGCCCACGAGAACGTTTCATTAGCCATCAAATCGGTTTGTTTTCTAAATTTCATTTCAAATGATCGAGATAATTCGATGAGGTCGATGTCGTTGCTGCTGTCGTCGTAGTCGTAGCTGTGGTGCTCATGGTCTCCCTCCCCCCGTCGTATTGGTGTTGTGGTTGATTGTTGTGTTTTTTCTTGCTGGTTTACTCGTCGTCGCCTTCAAATCGCAATCACTTGTACGAGTATGTGATTTACTACGAGAACTACGAGGGGTGATGAAGGGGAGGATCGGTAAAGGGACAAGGGGAACAACACAAGAACGATCGACGACGGTGTTGTTATGGTTTTGTTTTTTCGTTTTTTGGTTCGTAACGCTCTTTAATGTCTCTCATCTTGGGGTTTATTGGCTTAACCTGTTTTCTAGACGACTACGGTGGCTACTACCACTACCACTCGTTGGGCATGGTGGAACGATGAACGATCGACAAGCGACCATGTGAGGCGTACAGACACGGACGACGCCGCTCAACAACGTGGCGCATGATGGTGTAACGCTTTAGCACACCCGGAGCAGGTCAAATTCGAGAGTAAGTTGTTGTTTCATATGCCCGATGAAAAACCACACAAACCTGTAAACGTGTATATATCGATGGCAGCCGGAGTGCGAGCGTGTAAGGAGGATATGTACATGCAAGTATTTGCGAAACGGCGAAGGGTGCAAAGCAACACGCAACAGAAACTCTCGCGCAATTGTGGGAGCTCCGGGACTAGTGTGCCAAAGCTATTTCAGTTAATTATGTTCAACAGAAATTATAATCCGCGGAATGATAGCAATTTCGAAAGCGATCTTGGCCGTAGACACGCTTCGGTTTGGTTTCGTTAGAGACGATAGAAATGAAGATATGACGAGGGATAAGCCGTAATGCTATTTAGCATGGTCATGACTAAATAATCTGGTCGTTTGTACGGGTGTCAATCTAGCATGGGCACTCGCGCTCTTGTGTCATGAATTTGTATTTGCAGTTTGTAATGTGATATGTTCTCGAAATAAGGCAGATGAAGAACTGTAAGATATTTCGTTAGTCAGAGTGACCACATCGCGAGCAGTAAAGAGCTCCAGTGATGTAAAATCGTTCGGAGAGCAACTATTGCCAGAAGTTCGTTACGAGAAAGTTTGCAATTCTGGTCACGCCTATAGAGATCGGCAGCCTTCAAGCAATCAAACGCCACCAGGAGTAAGTTTTACTGTAACAACAGCATGTTAAATCGGAGTCAGCTGGAGCAGAATCGCTTTAAAACCTAGACGACATCAAATGGACAAAAATTAATTAGTCTCAGGCTTATTCTCATCGATCTTGATCTTGCGTCAAGAACCATCAAGTAAATAGAAGAAGGAATGTGGCAAAGCTCCTTCCGAGTATCAGTAAGGGTCATGAAAGCATTGCTATTAAACAAGCTAATCCTCGATGGATTGGTTTGGCTACTACGAGTAATCTTCCCACAAATCCCTGGAACAGCAACTCTTCTACGAGTTGATTAGCAAAACCCTCTGAACAGCATCATCACTTTTGATGGCTGGAGGAAGCTCCATTGTTAACACATGTAAGATCAGCCTTTTCTAGACAACCCAGCCCAGTGATATGTAGTTTTTGGTATAACTTTGAGCTTTGGGAAGAGAAAAAGCTCGAAAGGGGCTAAGTCGGGTGAACACGCTAACTGAGGCATGATTACGCTATTGTTTTTGGCCAAAGAATTACGCATAAGCAACGATAAGGTTCAATATCGTGATGCAGGAGCCATGATATTTTTCCCCACAAATCCGGACATTTTCTTCTCGCAAACAACGCATAGCTTCAGTATAATATTCCTTATTGACCATATACCACTCCGCCAAGGACTCATGATGGACCACGTCATTGTGATTGAAGAAAACAGAGAGAAAGGCGTTCACATTTGACCCAACTTGGTATAGTTTTTTTCGGTCTTGACTCTTCTGGTCGTTTCCATTGGGATGATTGGGCTTTGGTTTCGGCGTCATAACCATATACCCATGTTTCACCACCAGTTTTTTTTGTTCTATAGGGTTCGCGTTCTTATGGTGCTTGTCACACAACTTGGGCGGGGTGCAGATGGTTCGTGTCGAAGATATCCGTTCGCTACTCTCCATGGGTGGTTGTCCTTGATAGAATTCGAGAGATTCCACTAAACTTTTAGCATTGATTGTAGTTCACAGTAACTTTTTTTGTTTCCATGTCATTAAGGTGTTATATTGGAAATGCACACAGAGTATACATTTTGGAGTAATTTTATACTGCGAGTGTTATGCCTTCGTCAGCATTCTTTTTATGATCATCATACATTTGCAACTTGTGCTGTTGCACACATGAGCCTTTTCAGCAAATCTGAGTCGTTATTCAAGTCGTTCAACAGATCCTGAGCGAAGCTTATGAGACGGTTTTTTTGGTCGAAATTTTGTAATCCCGCAATAAAATTCGCCGACACACGTTTCATATCCAAAATATTTGAAAAAATGTCATGGCATGAGCCAACTGAGGGGCCAATATCCTCAGCAACTTCTCTGCTGGTGATTCGACGATTCCCCATAACAATTTTCCTCACTTTAACGTTTTCACCCGTTGTTGACAGCTGGGGCCACCATCTTCTCGACCTTCTATGGAAACCTTGTACTATTTATAAACATATTTTTTTTTTACTCAGAGTAGACCTGCCGTGGAGCAGGGGGTAGTGTGTCGACGAGCGAGTTCGGATCCCGATAAGACCAACGCCATCGAATGTATTTCGCGGCTTCCCTCCCCGGCGGGATACTGGCTAAGCTCCCCGTGGTACCTTGTGCCTTGAAAAAGCTTCTCAGGTCTCGCCGTTTGGAATCGTTATTAAACTGTAAGTCCCGTTCACAAAAACAAATCGCAACATAAGTGAATGAGAGAAGCTTGGCTCTGGTTCTTTATGAGCTGTAATGCCTTCTAGTAGTAGTAGACCCGCCAAATGTCAGACAACATTTCAAGTACGTTGGGGCACTTAATTTTACTTTTTAACCAAAATTTAATAGATTTTTTGATCTGTTTTTTTTTCAATAGAAAAAAAATTACATCCGTGAAAAACAAACTAAATATCCCAAATTGCTCAAAAATTAAATGTAGCTCGCGAAAATTTAAAAAGTCACCTTATTTTTTGAACAATCCTCTCATATTGCTCAGATCGTTAAAACTGATACATGGATCGCCTCAAAAGACGTGGAATATAGTAACGCCTCATAATATGCTGCCAGAAAGATAGAGAGAACTTGCAGCAATAGACAATATCTTCAAAGTAAAAAAAATAAATCATTTTTCCGAAACAGTTTGTTAGTTTGAGTGATATTTGATTTTTGAAGCGCTTGGTTTTTATTGTCGAAAAAAATACAGGAAAATTGCAAAAGTGAAAACAACTTTTATTTGGGTTGATAAACATAATACTTGCCATTTGTTAAACATTATTTCGTTCAAATATTAACCACGACTGTGTTTTAAATGGTTCATACGGAGAGTCCAATTTTGAGTCACTTTTTCAATCGAAGTGGTTGGTATCTCGCTGATGACACGTATAATGTTGTCTTCCAACGTTGCAATTGAGACTGGCTTATCGGCAAAGACTACAAATTTGACATTTACTCATAAAAAATATTCTAAAGGCATCAAATCACACGATCTAGCTGGCTAATTCACCAATCCAAAAGGAGCTTTAAAGAATTGCTCAAAAACTGTACCTATAGCGTCTTGTTGCCTCATGCATTTTAGGCCAAAAAAAAAAAAAATCGAACCCATTGAACGATAACGGGTATCATTGACGGCAACGGTCATCTTTGAAAAAGTAAGGGCCAATGACCAGAAACCGCATCAAACAGTGCAAATTTTCAGGTACATTGGCAGCTCTTGTAATGCTTGAGGTTTCTCACCGGACCAAGAACGGCAGTTTCAAAGCCTTTGCCTTTGCTTTGCCCAAAGTCTTCCCTGCCTCAGCTATGCACGGTAGAAGACTACAAAAAGTATATCTTCCACCAGCTTATGTATCTAAGGCCCGCTCAGCGAAAATGTGAAGTCGTTCAGCTTCAGTTCTTGTGTTATATTATATTTTTGGACCAAAATCTTCGTGAAAAATCTTCAACGTAGTAAAGTGAGGATGAATGTACAAATCACGATGAAGACCGTAACACTATGGTGGATACAGCAGCAGTATTTCCTACGCATACGGATATTTGGCTTGCTGGGTGGGCGAGATATTTGGTCACTATGGCCTGATTTGTTTGCTCAGTGTATCGATCATGACGACCGTTAAATGGTCGAATGGCGTAAAGAACATTTGTCACGAATTTTGATAATGTAATTCAATAACTTGTTAGCCTTTTTCGGATGTAAGTTTTCCATGATGAAATAGCAATATCAACTGAGCAAAATAAGTTACTGTGAATTACAACCAGCGCGACAAATTCAGTCGAATCTCTCGAATCCTATCCAGGACAACCACCCCCGGAGAGTAGCCACCACTTTTGACACATGTCACGAATCACATGCGACCTGTCAAAAATAGAACACTAACAAAGCAAACAGCAAAAAAAGCATCTTTTATAATAGAGCCATATGTGATGAAGACGACTTCCAGGTTAAATTTGACCAATAGTTCGTTGATGCGTTGCAAAAAAAAAAAAAAAAAACAGAGGCGAAGGGTTTATTCGCTCTGATTTCTTATTTTAGGGAAAATGCGTTGTCTGGCCTTATTCATCTGGTTGAATCTCCTACACAAAGCTTTTGTTGATGATTTTCTATTTTTTGTTTACTAAATTGTCTGACCTAATTGGCCTTGACTGACCAAGACAAATATCGTTAATTCCGAAACTTAGACGTCATTTGCTAATTGTGACTGGCAAAGTCGCATGAATCCATATTGCGTATCAGCACCAGATTAGAGATACTGTGATCTTCTAATAAAACGACTATCATTCGTGGTTCATTTTTTATCCAGGTTAAGGTTGTTTCACCTTCGTACCGAAGTGGGAATGATATAGCACTATAAATGACTGATAATGCAGCTTGTGTGCCTAAGCAGGCATATCTAGGGTAAGAGAAAAACCTACCGCATCTGACGATATGCCAACATTTAAAAAGACTAAACGAATGTTTAATAATTAACTTCACCTGTTCTTCAAAATTCTGCTGTGTTGACCCCACCGCATCGCGAGTCGTGAAGCACACGTGTGAAAAGAACTGTTTTCTCATTCAAGCCGTTGAGAGGCGTTTCGTTTATCTTCTTACAACAATAAATCATAAATAAACGAAATAAGTGAAAGGAAAGCAGGTGCTCTACAAACTTGATTATCAAACACGACTGCGGTCGATTTCAATTAGCGCCGCCGTGCTAATTTGATTGGAAACACTAGTTTTATGCCCGTTCCGAAGCGCTACGAGATTAATCCTGTTTATTAGTCTGTTATATTCCAATTGCTGCTCGAGTTAATATATATAACTTGATAGTCCCGGCTAGCGCATGAATATAAGGCAAAATGCACGAAGAATTCATACAAAACGTACGAAAATCCTCAAATACTTAAAATAAAGTTAAAAATAAAAACGCACAAACGTTTTCAACAGCTCTCGATCCAATGAACATCACGTTCCATCGATTATGATCTCAAAAATCTTTTCATCTCTCCGTTTAAGAGCGAAACGATTTATTTATCAATTTGACTTTCGACTTGTAGATACATAGTATGTACATATGTTTGCAATCTTCCGTTGTCATTCACATAGTGATTCTAAGAATCTCCTTCACACATTCCTAAATCATTTTCACCAATCGCGAGCACGTTAAAAGGGTGCTAACCCGAAGAGCAGCGAAAAAAACTGCTTAATTGTCGACATTTTTAGAAAACGGATGAGGAAAAAAATATATATCATCAGCAATGCCAATTATAAAATCACGACGTTGTTGTCCGAGAAGAAACAGAGTCGAGAAAACAATTGAGAATGTATGTGCATGTAGCCGAATGAAACAAAAGCAAGAACGCAGGCTACAAGTCTACAAGACGACGAGGTACGAAAGCGAAAACTTAACAGAAGACACGACGTCGACGACGACTAGTGCTGAGTTGGTTGAAATGAGGAGAAAAAGAAAAGAAAAAGCAAACAACACGGATTCGATAATATTCATTCAGGTCGTACGGCTGGTCATCGATGAGTGCCCTCCCCTCCCGCACCTGGTCCTGCGAAATAAGCTTGCGTTAGACACCTAATGGCACTGACTTCTATGGCCAGAGCTGTGTACATTCAGAGGTACAGTGCTCAGTTAACTGGCTACGATCTTCGTCACCGTCACTCGACATCGACAAAAATGGCAACAACTTGAACAACCACGCCGACCTAATATCGTATCAGTAGCCAAGCAGCTGTAGTTATTTGACTTGTCCGCAAACAAGACCAGAACAGCGAGTAGAAGGGTACAACGTGCCTGCAAGCTGCAAAGCATATTTTCTCTTTCGTTCCCTCTTGACTTGTCTCTACATCACCACCCGTCGAGCCTCCCCGTCCCCTCCCATCCCCCCTTCTTGGCCGCTTCTTCTTCGTCCCACATCACCTTCGCGGTTCTATTCTTCTTTCGAAATTCACTTTGTTTGTGTTGTGTGTTGCCTATGCGCGGTGCTTTTCGCTTCCCAATGACAAGAGATAAGATTTATATATGCCAAAAGGAATCGAACGGGCCCAACACAAGGGGGCAGCACTAACGACCTTCTGTCGTGCACTGCACGCGCACGATGATCTTAATGACGACGACGATCATGCTAATGATGATCATCACGATTATACGTATATCATCTACACAAGCATCTACATAGCCCGAGCACAATGCATTAATACATGCAAAGCGATGATCGGCCGCACAGCATCAGCGAGTGTGGCGTGTAACTTTATCGTATTTTTTTAACGTTTCTAAAAATAAACAAATAAAGAAACTCATCGAAGCATACTAGTTGCAGTACTCATTCCAAAGGACCTTCGCGTGAGATATTTTCGGAGAAATTCACCGCTCATCGACGGACGCACTTGCAATTCCACTGAAGCCTTATAAAGGTGCCAGTTGTTCGTATAATGAGTCTCACAGGTCAGAAATAAAACGTCGCGATAAGAAGACGCTCGACGACTTGTGTACACCATATGCCTGACTAATACGTCGATTAGTGGCTGTTTGTTATCAGGTTAGATTAGGACAGAGAGATCAGAGTCCGCTGGACAGTCGAATTCGAAAACGAATATTGAAACCTGTTTGGCTGAAGGAGAACTTCAATTCTCTGCTGTGATTGATGCTTCTGCGTGCGATACTGTTGAAGCTTACGTGTAATTAACGATTTTCGTAGCTTATTGCACAATAACTGTGACCGTAATTGTCGAGCAGTTAATGTTCCCTAATTTCTGAGTAGAAAAAAAAACATACAAACTCAAATTGTTATTTCAGTTGTAGGCCACTGAATCATGTCGACCTTCGCCTGGTCGTTATATGTACTCAAATGGCGTTCGATAAACCGTACTCAGATCACTAGAGCAATAGAGTGCTCAGACAGCGAGCAATACATCACTCAGTAAGTTCGTGGGTTGGTTGTAAAACAGCTTTTAGGCAAACAAACATAAATATAGTCCGCTCGAAGAGTGATACATTCATTCTAGCGCTTCCCCAATGCCCTTTATCGATTCATCTTTGGCCTCAAAATACCCTGAAGTTTCAGTAATCAATTTTTCATCAATAAAAATAATAAAATAATCGGCAATCAGGTAATAATTGCTGGAAGCAAGATGGCGTTCTGATCGAGGCGTGACAAGACACATTGAGTACATTCCTCATTCCGAGTCTTCTTCAATTCACAATTTCTTTTTTTACAAGTATCAAGAAGATCGATGGAAAATATCGTGCAATTTCCAAAAAACTGATGACGAAACTTTACCAACTGACATTTGGGTTTTTGGACGCTTTAGACGGTTTTCATGCTTTGTTGTCTGCATGCTGACTGTATGAAAAAATTAACAAACAGCTCCAGCTTGAATCGTCAACGCGTTTTGGATGTATTTGCCAATAGTGGCGCCATCTGACCGGCATCCTGCGAACTTATTCAGTGATGTGTTGGGAATTTCGCGTTGGAAAAACTGCACGACATTTGAGGCGATCAGTTGATCGACCTAATGTTTGGCTTCTTCAAAAAAGAGAAAATGCTTAAGACCATGCACCATGGTCGGGTGATGTCCAGAGAATACGTAGGATTGGTTAACACGTCTAATTACAGTGTTTCCAGGTACGGTTTAACGACCTGACTAACATGTAGCCGAACGTTATCGTGGTGCAGAATCACTTTGTCGTGTACCATTGCTCGTATTGTAGTCATTTTCCGTGTTATCGAGGCAAAACGGATCAATTCATCCTCAAATAGACTCCTCGACGTAGGCTCTTTGGTGCCCTTTTTCCAATAAACAATGCAATCCGAGATCGCGTATAGTCCTCTTGACGAATTTTCTTTTATGCCTCGTTTCCAAATGGGTTCTACATCGTGGCACATTTGAATTTAGAAAATAAGAAAATATCTGGAGAACGCGGTGCTGGAAGCTTCCATTCCCGGCGAAGCACTAACTCGAATGAACTTCAAATCGCCCCAGACAATTCGATACATTTGTTGCAATTTGGGAGTGATCGTGGTGCAAGTATAATCACAATCGACTGTTGAACAAAAGTCTGTGCATAGCCAAGAACAATTCCTATACGGAAAAACTGTGCAACAACATCAGTTGTGAATGAGAGATGATCATAAAATGCTCACGGAGGCATAACACTCGCAGATCACTTCAAAATTCATGCTCTCTGTGTCCATTTTCCAATATAACACCTTAATGACATGGAAACAAAAAAGTTACTGTGAACTATAACTAACGCGACCAATTCAGTTGAAACACTTAAAAAATCCTATCTAGGACAACCACCCCCGGAGAGTAGTGAACGAACATTTTCGACACAAACCATCCGCACCCCCGTCCAGGTGCACAAACCCTATATACGAGTATATATAAAAAAAAAAATAATTGTCGCTATTCTTGATTTGCCCGGGCCTTGTGGGAAGGTGGAAAGTTTTTTTGGTGGCACAAGGCTTTTTTGAAAGGCCGGCAAGAGGTAGACGACAAGGACCGCGCCGGACTGCCATCCACGACCCCCACAGCCGACAATGTGACGCGAGTGAGGGAACTGTTGAACTCAGACCGACAATTAAGTGTTGGTTTAATGACCGATACATATGTTAAATATTCTGAAAACTAAAGTTTATGATATCTCCATGAACCATATCGACATGCGGAAGGTGTGCGCTGAGATGGTACGAAAAGTGCTTACTGAGGACCAAAAATTGCGCCACGTTGAACCGTGCCAAGAAACCTCGTCATGTGCAAACGTGATCCCCAATTTTTGGATAACGTCATTACAGGTGACGAGGCTTGGGTATTTGACCCAGAAACGAAAAGGCAATCTTCGGAGGATGACTAAATCCAAGGTGGAAATCGTGCTTATCGCGTGTTTTGACATCCGCGGACTGGTTCATCACGAGTTTGTAGAACCTGGTACAACTGTGAACTCCAAGTCTTCAAACGACTGCCATACAGGGTTCAACGCGTCCGGCCAGACATCGCAGACAAATAGAGGTTGCACCACGACAATGCTAGCCCACACCGCCTTTATCATCTCCGACTACCTGGTTAAAGCAGGGGTGGCAACGATTCCTTGCCCCCGTACAGCCCGGACGTAGCTTACCTCTATTTCTTTTTGTTTCCACGCCTCAAAACACCCATGAAAGGCAAGCATTTCGGGACAGTAGACGGAATCAAAAGAGTTTGTACCGCGGCATTGAAGGACATTCCGAAGGAGGCCTACCGCAATGCATTCGAGAGCTGGAAGATTCGCTGGAGCTGATATATTGAGGCAGAAGAAGTCTATTTTAAAGATTTTTACTTTTGAGTTCCATTGTTATAACAGTTCATTTCATGTCGCCACCTTGTATGCAGTGTTTTTGGTCGAAAAATTGCTCACAGGAATGGATTTGTCGGATGATGCATTATAGTGTTTCAAAATTCAAGATCTTTCTCGCTGAAGATTCCCACTTAAAGGCTTGAGTACATAGTTTATCGCACTTTCGAGAAGACTGGTTTAAATTAACAGCCAGTTGTAAGGCCATCTCTTTCATCTTTCATCTATCTTCACACCGAATTTCGTGGGCTTCCCATTTTTCCCTCACTGGTTATGGGATAACCAAACGTCTAATGAGTTAGTCTGTCGAAAAATCTTTATGGAGTTTAGTTTTAAGTTGGGAAAAACTGGTAAAAAAACTCAAGAAAAAATCGAATCGGTCGGTGAAAACCATTTACGGGTACTAATGCCTATCTTGTGACAAAGTATAGATGATTTGTTCGATTTCGTGTTGGTCGTGCAAACTTTCAAGACAGCGAACGCTCAACGAAGCTCCTTGAAGAATGAAGAAAGTGTCGAGAAAATCAGAAAAATTCTTCGCCTTGAGAGTTATGTGTTCCCAGGACTTGTTGAGGAGATGACTGATGACTGACAATAAACGGAATTGCAAAAAACATGTGAATGAGTCATTGCAAGGACATGAAATCTGCCAAAAATAAAAGACAGTGCATTCATGTCATCTGTCGTAACTGCCTTTGCTTCCAACATCTACCACTCAAAGGCGTTGAACGCACAGAGCCATATTTGGAGTTTTTAGCCAAAAAAAAAAGCATCGCAACGGTCGACTATCTGCCGTTACTTGCCATGCGACTTGTTGACAGTTCCTAAACTCAAATCAGCGTTGAAACACCTACAGTGCCATTGCTACCGGCTCTGTATATTGCTGCAGTCATTTCAACTGATTTCAAGGCTTTATAAGGTACAGGTAAGGAGGCATTTCTGAATGAACAAGAGTTTCACCTTTTTCTATGAGCTGCTTCAATTGTGTTAACTAATGCATATCAAAATTGTATCCTCAAAAGCAATTTCTTAGCTGATACTACTCACCCACACTACGGTGGTTCAGCGCCAGATCGCATCTGCTAGAAAGGTCATGGCAACGTGTTTTGGGATGCGAAAATGATCCTGTTTATTGATTACCTTGCAAAAGGCAGAGCATTTTAAGAGGAATATTACTTCAACATTTTTGACAAGCTAGATGCCGACATTCACGAGAGGAGGACTGGCTTGAAGAAGAAAAAATCATCTTCAATAACGGTTCGCTTTTTTTTAAAGGGTTCGCGCGGGTTCAAGAGTTACGCTCTTATGATGTTTGTCACACAACCTGGGCGGGGTGCAGATGGATTGTGTCGAAGATGTTCGTTCACTACTCTCCGGAGGTGGTTGTCCTAGATAGGATTCGAGGGATTCGACTGGATTTGTCGCGTTGGTTGTAGTTCACAGTAATTAATTTGTTTCTATGTCATTAACGTGTTATATTGGATGTGCACAAGTATGAATTATGAAGTTTGCGATGGGATTACCCGGGCATCCCCCCTATTCCCCTGATTTGACGCCCTCAGACTTCCATTAGTTCCCTATCTTGAAGAAAGCGCTTCGCTCACCTCGCTTCGCTTCACTCTCACTTCCGGAGCCATTCTAAACCAACGCGTGTTATTATTTTTTAATTGAAAATCGCAGTCTTTCATTATCAGGCCGAGAACTTTTCACCTTAATCTCGTGCATTCACTTTCTTCGAACCGTTAATTTTATTCGATTAGTTTTTTGGATATGATATCGGTCATGTGGGCGCCATTAAAGGGCGATAAATTCTTGCACTCTTGTCAGATATTGTCTTTGATAGCTTCCGGACTTCAAGACAAACCAGAAAAAAAGAAATTCGAAGCGATCGAATCGGGTGATCTTTCCGGCACGTTTCCTCGTTTATTTCAAAAGGTGTATTACTGCTCTTTAAAACATATCCACTCTAAGCCCAATTTATCAATTTGCGACAATAAAAACTCGTTATTCATGATTCTGTTGCGCTTACTAATCACCAGTCCTCGAAAAAATGAAGCCCGATTATACCTCCTGCGTAAATGGCGCCCAGGCAGTGACCTTTAGTGGTAATGCTTCAGAAGCTCAAATTTTGTTCGCTTACATACATATCTTTTTGGATCGAAATGATCCACTTCGTCGTTGAGGTTCTGCAGTGCGTCAGCGTAGTTTTGACGCGATTGACGGTCTACAGACAGTAGCAGCCGCTTGGAAAAGGTATGTCCTAAAATCTATTGCCAAAATGAGTGGCATGTCTGCTAAACGTTGATGGTTCATCCGCGACATTTTCAGTCATAGCGGCAACTTCGAGGCTACATAAGTGCCTTAGCTTTTGTCATAATTGAAGTAGGACGGTGGGGAGAGAAATTGTCACGAGTATCTGCGATCTTTAGGAGTAATAGCGTTTCATGACTCATACAATTCGGGTTACCTTGTAAGAGCTTCGAAACATGCAAGGAACACATCCATGGGCTTGGCTAAAGGCGGTAAACGAAAATAGCCAGTAATACTAATTGTAAGAGCCTCACCGTACATAAGTGCGCATAAGTCGCAGATTTTTTTCGAATTGAAGGCGAAAAGCAAAATATTTTCTGCGACGTAGCTACCTTTAACGATTCAAAAAAGAAAGATGCTATATTAACCCTAGCCAAAATATGATTAGCAAGTATTTACCACTTTTCACCGAAAACTTTCCACTGGACAGTTCAAAAAGTGTCATAGAACTGCGTGCATTAGCAATTGCCAAATGAGTAACACATTCCCCAACCGTGAATCCTCCACCAATCACGTCCAATCATATTTGCCCCAAAGATCCGTTTTCGTACAACAATTCGATCGCGTTCACTCGCACACTCGATGATTGCAAATTAACACATTTTATCTAAGACTGATTACTATTTACACATTTCAAACAGTCTTAGTCTCAGATCAAACAAAACAGCCCCACCGAAGAGCACTGATACCAAAATAAACACCAAATATCAGCTGTCAGTTTCCACAACGCACTGACGTCGAGAAAGCAAACAGTCAGCCACTAGAAATCAACAAGCAAATATACCAACTCGTATACATACATAGAAACGATCGTCGTCGCTGGATTTTAGAATTCCTTTCCTATCACCCATCACATCGTGTCGCTGTCGAGCACCTTACCACAGTGTTCTACGAATTATCGAACTCTGCCACGGCTCAGCATGTTGTTCGTAGTTTACAATTTACAATTATAATTTCGGTGTAAATCCTCGGATAGAGACGGCTTCTTGCCGATTCCACGCATCTGTTATGTATAATCTACAGCGTGTGCCCGAATTTATGCTTCCTTGTCCAAGTACCGAAAGCATAAACAGTATGCAGCAGCAGCAGCAGGGTTTAGAGTGGAACATAAATACCCTACATGCGGCACGAGGGCGAGTGCCAGCCAACAATTTGTTGAATACTTTATACGAACGAATGGTCTTAGGAGTCATCTGGAAATCGGCCAAAACACTCGGAAGTATTTGCGAGAAATTCAATAAAAAACAAATGGAGGAAAAACAGGGCAGGAACTATCATAATAGCTTCAACCGTCGACCGCATAATCAGGTGATGAACGTGATGAAGGTGACGAGGGCGTAGAAACGACATCGACTACGACGACCTCGCCGAATCGACTTCGTTAATGGCTCTCGTCAAGTTTACGCTCTTCACACATAGTATACTACGCGAGCACACTTGTCCCCCTCATCAGCATTTCATACGATTAAATATGCGAGATAACACAATTGATTGTCGTCAAAATAACAATAAATAAAAGAAAAATAAAAATGAAATGAGCTGCTTCCCAACGATATCACCTACAATTTCAGCTTGTGCCAAATTTATGCAGCGCCGCAGCACAGAAAATAAATGACTGGCCGCGAGGTGGTGGCGCGGTGCGGTGCAAGGCGACGTACGCGATGGAAGGGACAGAGTGGGAAATGCTGACGACTCGCCATGAACCCCGGGTGACATCATTCTTTTTTAAGAACAAAGCAGGTTCCAATATACATTCATACGTATGCATGTAAGCGGGTATGTACGAGCACATATCTTCCATCTCTCATTTCGAACTGGTCCTCGAGTAGAGCGCGGAAGATTTTAATTATCAAATTTTGATTAATTTCCATCTCTTATCTACCTCCTGCCGTATGCTGTCGCTCTACACCGCATATTCAGCATAATTTCGTTCTGCATTTATAACAATCAATAATCTGGTAAAAAAAATGCGGAATATTCGTAAACTTATAGTTTAAGGCGCAATAAGCAATTCGACACGTGTATGACTAGATAAAGAACTCGATATCGAAACCAGCTACAGGTGAGGTGTCACTACCAAGTTTAGGTTATTTGAAGATGCCATGTCAGCAAAGTCCACGCAAGTCGTTACAGACTTCGTTACAACAGTTCATATTTATTTTTAATGGCTAATAACCGTGAATTTATCTATTTTCATCGAACAAAACCAGGTTGAGTCCGCCCAGCACGTTTTTTCTTTTGCTTTTTTCGTTCGCTTTACGACGGAAACAAACGATTGCGTAAGCGCAGTACAGCTTACAGGGTCATGACCTACAAAACGATTAGTTTTGTTTCTCTTTCTCGATTCCGAAAATTCCAATCATAATACACATCTACTAAAACGTTTGACGGTAGAGTGGATTTACACGTTGCACTGGTTGTCGAACAGTGCATTCGTCTTCGAAGCCTAGCGTCTTGCTCCGGTTTCCCGTGCCCTTATTTGAGTTATACCTTTGGCAAGTTGGATTCATTGCAACACTGCTCTGTCATGATTTAGTCTGAAGCCTTCTACACGTTCCCACTCGACCAACTAGGGTGTTGACGTCAGAAATAAGATTTAGTTGGTCTGGCTACGGATCCCATGCTTTAGATCATTCTCATCCGTTACAAATCTAAAGAACGAATTTAGGGAGTGTCCGGAGCCCAACTTAAGTCTCAATAAACGAAATCCAAAGTTAATGCCTTGTACACAGTCAAGGTCTTGTTAATCTCGACAATCCGGAAACCTATCAAAACCTTAATAATCGATGGACGCTGATAAAGAAACTTTGATTAGTTGGAAAAAAATTATACGTGACCACGATGCAGAGCAAACATTTTTTGGAGTTCGATAAAATATGTGTTTAGTTCGACAAGTCTTCGATAGATAAGGTCGAACATTTTTGCATTAATACCAAGACGATAAGATCCATACAACTACGCCACTCATAGAGGCCTAAGTCTCTTCATAGCCATGCTGTCATACGTCTAAGCCATTTGTACAAAGCCTGGTTCCAATCCGTGTGGTTTCAAGCCAGAGAAATCAGCAGAACCCGGAGAAGACTTACGAAATTAAGGTCGACATACACCACCTTTCTGTCGACTTTAAAATCGACAAGCTTAACTAGTACAGAGCCATATTATACTTTGACATCTCTGCCAAGTCCGATTAAGGTGCTCAATTAAGGTTAATTCCAAAAGCAGATGGGCAATAACGACGGAATATTACCTTTGGCTGCTATGGCTTTGAAGTAGTCGAGGATTTCGTCTGCACCGGGTCATGCATCATAACTCTTGCCGATCTCTGGTCCTTGGAAAGAGACGACTAAGAAGACAGCCCCTTTTTTTTACAGAACCTTAAACATCCCGGTCCTCCTCTATGGAGCAGAGTTTTGGACACTATCGAAAGTGGTCATCATCGACATCGACTTAGTCACGCAACTAAGATGACTGAGGCATGTAGAAAGAATGGGCATCATTGCTTAGAATCTTCGACGAGAAACACGAGCAGTGGGCGGCTGCATCTAAAGCGATGCACACCCAACTGGGGGACCGACTCCGACAGCTGGCTAAATATCGTTCCAGCCGAATAGGCTTCTTAGTTGAGGCTTAGGTTCACACCAGACTCTAGCTCTAAATATACGATAAGTCAACACCTACAACACGTAACATACATTTTCTTGAAATCAATATTGATCTTTGATGGCAAGAGTGAATGGAACATAACATCGGTAATGTGACTAATATGGCTTCTATTACAACTGATCATCCAAAGATAATTTTTCGAAAAATAATTGAGTCAATGGCCGAAATGTTAGTTCGAGGACCTCAATTGTTGCTGAATTATTGGCATAGATCTTACTATTCAAACCTCACGTCTGTGGAGGCCAATCAATTTCTTCCCTAACCGAAATAATGCAATTTTCAAAAGGTTTGTGTGTGCGGTGGCACCATTCTGTTGAAACCAGAGATCATCCAGACCCAACCAAAATGATTCGATAATGCTCTCGATTCACTGTAACTACCTCTCCAAATTCATCTTTGAAAAAGTGTGGTCCAATGATGCCGCTAACCCATAGCCCGCACCACCAGTGAACATAGTGATCTAGAACTGATTCGAAAACATATTGAAAAAATATCAAATTTGAGAATTTTTCTTGGCCTTGACTTCGATGGTTGTGAAATAACGCTTTTATAGTGGACATACATTGAAACCCCATTGTTAACTTCTTTTTTTTTTAATAATTCGTGCAAGTTCAAGAGTTCTTATAGTGTTTGTCACACAACGTGGATGGGGTTCAGATGGTTTGTGCCGAAGATGTTCGTTCACTACTCTCCGGGGGGTGGTTGTCCTAGATAGGATTTGAGAGATTCGATTGAATTTGCGTTGGTTGTAATTCGCAGTAGTTCTTTTGTTTCTATGTCATTAAGGTTTTGTATTGGAAATGCACACACAACGTATGAATTTTGAAGTGATCTTATGCTGTGAGTGTTATGCCTTCGTCAGCACTTTTTGATCATCTCTGATTGATGTTGATTGATGTTGTTGCACAGTTTTTCCGTATAGGAATTGTTCTTGACTATGGACGAACTGAAACTACTTCAGCTCAACAGTCGGTGATGATTACCATTGCACCACGACTACCCCCGACGGCGACGTATTGAGATGCCCGTTGGTTTCAAGCGGTTTCGCTCACAGCATTGATATCTCCGCGTATCAAACGTGCTGTCCGATCATGTTGATACGGATTTTGATCCAATTCCGAATCAATTTCTTCAAAATGCTAAAGAATTGCACGAATTCCAGACTCACTGGGGCGATTTCATTCAAGAATTTTACGAAATGTAAATGTACAGATCGCTGACTTTAATAATAAGTTTCAATAACAAAATCGGGTTTTTGGTAGTAAATTAAAATTGCCAAAGACCGCACTTGACACCTGCCAGGACGATTAACCATTTTGAATTCAGTAAATGACATTAATTGACAGCGAACAAACACACCACCTGTTGGATCAACCTTTGAGTAAAAATACAAAATTGATGGTTACAAGGTTTGTGTGCGATGTAGCACCATCGTGCTAGAGCCATAGCCTACCGCACTATCGATCCTCACTCACATAATGCTACCGATATTTTCATGTTTGGAGAAAAAACATGGGCATGGCCTTAGGTGACACCCTTGCACTGTTTTATTCCAAAATCCTCAACTGCCCCATCCTATATTCCACAAAACTTTACACCACCAAAATGTCCCTACATTCAGTGACTATAACTCTCGCCCGTCATAGGGAAAATACAGAGCTTAAAGAACGACTTCTCGTCTTGTCTCGAATGACTATCTGCCGCAGTTTAAAAAAAATGCGAAACGATCTGATTTTACACCTCACGGCCTGATCTCAAAATCCCTTTTCATAGGAACTCTTCACCCAGCTTTGTGGCATACAAAAGCCACAAAAAAGAGGCTATAAACTATCGCCCTGTTACCAAACTTTTCTAGAGAATCGTCTACGATCTAATACTACAATATATTCTTTCATTGTAGGCCCATATTTTGCCCACACTAAGATGGGTCCCTAAAAGATCGATCGACAACCACTAACCTAACTTAGTTTGCTTCACAATCCTTGTGTGCATCCAACGATGACAAAGATGAGAAGCAAGGACTTTGACAACATTCCGAATCACATTCCCTGCTTTCCTTATTTCAGGCTCAATCAATGCCATCTCCGGGGTCCCTCAAGGTAGCCATCTCGGCCCATTGATATTTATTCTAACAGTTAATGATGTCAACTGTGTCCTTACAAACTCTCACCTTTCCTTTCACAAACTGTAGTTGATGGTCATGGCATTATGAACATAGGTTCCTTGTTGCCATAGTTTGTGCGATGAAATTTTAACCAGAAAGGGGGTGGGATCTAGGATGGCGTGTTCCGGTGTTGGGTGATAAACTGATGAACCAATAGTGTCATATTTTAAGTGAGCTAAGTCTGTTAATCCTGATAAGACCTCGTATAACAAGTCGAATAAATCCTCAATTCAAAGGGACTGGATATCTTGACAGATGCTTGACCAGTTACTATGAAATTGGTCTAACAAAGGAAAAAAGGTGATTTCGATTGGAGAATTTTTTTGAATAAAACCGAATGCGCAGTTGGCTTGTTAATTATTTCGTGTATATGGTTACGATGGTTCAGTTCTCGTTCCCAGAATACTCACAGATCCGGTAATAGATATGAAAAGAACAGGCTCGCCACATTAATATGTAATGGCTTGATAAGGCATTGTATAGTTGTTCAAATCAGCGCTAACTAGCTGGAGATGGAATGTGTCAGAGGAATTTCAATTAGGCAGCCAAAGTGGTTGATGCAAAAAAACAAAAAGAAGGGGACCAAGATGACTACCTTGAAGTACTCCGGACAGAGCCATCGGAGGATTCTAAAACAAGGTTAATTACGAGTTTTAAGTTTAAAAAAGATGATTCCGCGTGGGTTTTTGCTGAAGGCTCTGCTAAATTCGGTGGCAATTATATCTATGCTTTCGAAAAACTTCGGTATGCACGACACTTCAGCCAACTGATCGAAAATTTCACTTTTAGTTCATATAAAGAGTTCTTGGGTATTACGTAAAACCTCTTCCAGGTTTATGTCAATCTCGCGAATCTTCTTCACAAACTTTTCTTACAGCTCTGTTTCTACAACACAACATTCACTTTGGTGATAAGTTTTCAATATTGCCCACGGTCAAGTGTAAGCCCATCCCCTTCGTACCGATACAAATTTGTTTTTTTTTTTTTGCAGATTCAAGAATGTACGCTCTTATGATGTTTGTCACACAACCTGGACAGTGCAGATAGTTTGTGTCGAAGATGTTCGTTCACTACTCTCCGGGGGTGGTTGTCCTAGATAGGATTTGAGAGATTCGTTTGAATTTATCGCATTGGTTGTAGTTCACACTAACTTTTTTTTCCATGTCGTTAAGGTGTTATATAAGAAATGCACACACACAGTTGTGAACTATTTTGAATGAATTAGTGTTACCAATATCGAAATAACATTGAATAAATAAAATTCAAATAAAATTCAGTCTATGGCCTACCCGTTAAATGATCCAGAACCAAGAATTCAAGTTCACTAACTTACCCTTAAAATGATGAATAGACTACCAAAATGCCTATTTTAAATTCTTGAGATAAGCGAGGCGGGTAACATTTTCCAGCAGCTTTACACCAGTTTCATCGTTATAAAAAACAAACCAACAATTCGACGTTTTTGCAAGCCTTATCAGGTGTTCACTATGCAAATATACGTCGAATAAAATTAATCCGGCGTTGATACCACTATTTGTTCTCGAGATATGCGAGTCGAAAAAAAGGGTCATGAACATACGCACATATGTACATACACACAGTCAACGATAGATTTGAGTTCTAGGAAACTGGGAACGTGGAGATTTTTCAAAATTTTATTTAGATCTATTACAATTATCGGATCCTTGTGCACGTGGTTGATGTTTAAGTCAAGAATGTAGCCTTACATAAGGTTTTCTTCCCGTGGTTTCGAACTTTGTTGTCATTTTGTCGAAAAACGACAGTGCTTTTCCAGGCGGAAAAAATCAAAGCACGAAAGTCAGCACAGCATGAAGTAGGTCAACAACATAAACACCCGACGCCAAACGTGCAGTCGGGTGGATAAAGTCTTAATAGTTCGTCCGTAACAAGATTTATATGCAGATGGAAATGAGTGAGGTATTTAATAATAGGAGAATCGTGCTGGATATTACAGTTAAAGGAATACACTTGCTTTAGGAGATTAGGATTCAGTTTCGGTTTCTGTCAGTAATGATGATGATTACATTTCTGATGTCGGTAAATTCATTATGATACCTAATGAGTATGGGTTTTGACATCAGTCACATACATTCGGCCAAAATATAATCGGAATTAAGTCATGTAAACCATTAACGTAATGGTTCCCTATAATGGTTCAACGGTCATGTAGTTTGGGCGCGATCTCTCAACTAACTGGTAGTCTGTAGCCTAATATATTAATGCTCTCAGCGTTTTTGCCAATGGAAACAAATTGTGAGCAAAAAGTTTGTGAGAGATTTTGTTGGAGAGACCCGTGGGCTTTCTATAAAGTTATGCCATGAACAAGAGCATTGGGGTTGATAGACAGCGATCAAAGATGGGCGTGAAATGGTTGGAAAACGGGTACACCTACTGATGCTATCGGACTAAGGCCTAAATGAGGGTAATGGTGCTCGAAAATCGTTACTATAGTTCGGGAAAGCTTTTACAAGAACTATCCATTACCCACGAATCAGTTCGATTTTAGTAGATGTTTTGTGCATAAAGCACATCGTAGCATGGCTTAATCCAAAAGAGCTGAATTTTCTTCAAATGGATCATCGCAAAAGAATTGCTGCCGACATACATATCAAGACGAGTCAGTTCGGACCCCACATTCATAGAACGCATCTAAACAAATGATAAGACTTGGATTTACGATAATGGCACGTCAGGCATCACAGGCATGGAAAGGTTGTGATCCAAACCCGAAAAAAAAACAATTCAAAATCGCTCAAAACTTATGGTTTTGACCAGGGTTTGTTTTGATTATCCTGCTGGGCCAAAGCGTGTAAAAACGATATCACAGAGTCTGTCGCACTTCCGATGAGACTTCTCCAAAATAAAAAAGAACACGCTTTATAGCCCATTGATAAATAAAGTTATAAACGATCGTAAAAGTTTTCGAAGCATATCTGGTACTCGAGGGATGGAATAGCTTTTACGAGGTCGGTAGAAGCTAAGGGTTTCCTTCAACGCTAATTTGAGTTTAGGGAAGTCGCACAGAGCTAGGTCAAGCGAGTATGGCGGGTTGCCAAGTGTTGTGATGCTTATTTTTGGCCAAAAACTCGAGAACAATTAGGGCTTTGTCTGATGGCTTATAGTCACGCAACTAAAACTAAGGGACGAACACGATGAATTCTGTGCCACAATCCCTCTGGAACACCTAATTAACATTGTGCATTGACAGTCTGATCTTATGGAAGGCCCTTGGAACTGTGATCATCGTTTTTCGCACTTTCTTTTCTTTCGATCCATCTGGTGACTTCCATATTATGCTCTGGCTTTTGGTGGCTCCACACTTGAAAGCAGTCTTTGCAATGAGCATTCTCGTGTCTTTTTGCTCCTCCGTCTATCATTTTTAGATTTTCTTAAAAACGCGAACACACAAAGTGTAGAGTTTTTCAGACTTTCTCTGTTTTCTACATTCCTTGAGGCTCTTGACTTCGGTAGCGTTCGTTGCCTTCGATATCTTCACGACCATCATGAAAACTAACAAACTATCGGAATTCTTGTGCACGGCATAGAACGTTTTTAATCGATTCGAACGAACAATGTCGTGTATCCAGAGCACGAATGCAATAAATTTTCAAAAATGAGCTCGGACCCTAGACCTCAAATTTCCCAAAGTGCCCGATCATCCACCCGGCCAAAGAAATAAATTAAAAGCCCAAAGGAGGAGAAAAGCACTTGCACGGATCTTTGATGAAGCACTCTTTATAAATGAGTAACATTTTAACAAGCAAAATCGAAAAAAATGCTGACGAAAGCATAACACTCGCAGTATAAGATCACTTCAAAATTCATACTCTGTGTGTGCATTTCCAATATAACACCTTAATGATAAGTAAACAAAAATAAATTATTGTGAACTACAACCAACGCGACAAAATCAGTCGAATCGCTTGAATCATATCTAAGAAAACCACCCCCTGAGAGTAGTGAACGAACATCTTCGACACAAACCATCTGCACTCCGTCCTGATTGTGTGACAAATGCTGCCGATGGTCGATCTCCGCTCGTTTTTTGAACCATGGCATATGGATAAATGCGAGCGTTTGTAGCGAATATGTTATGTCTTGGAAGCTGTGTTGAAACTATGGGCAAACATTCCTGCCAAAGACTCTGGATATTTCATAAGGACCTCCTTAAATTAAGCCCGAGCAAGCCAGGAATACCAACCACGAAATGTTCCGCACTTCATTTCGCCGAGCACTCAACATAGTGCAACATAATGGAATGGAAGCCACCCTGTATGATCGAGCAAACACCGCATACTTCAGATATGACACAATGACTGTCTCTTATTTCCATTTTGAAGCGATTCAAGAAATAAAAAAAATCGCTTAGAAAATTGGAAGTGATCCCGGAGCATGACTAAAAAAAATTAATCAATGACTGGATCATCCATTGGACAAAAAGGTATCACTTGAAATGATAAATTTTGATAATAACTTGCTTTGTGTTGGTTTCAGTGACCCAGTCATACGAGAGCTATATGATAAGTACCCGACTGTAGGCACTACAGAAGCAAAATGTGTTTTGAATCCCATCTTTAAAACGATAGCTGTCAAAATTTCAGACAGTTTATCGAGTAGTTTTGTTTCGAGAGCTATTGACAGTCGTCATGGTTGCAACATGGGGAAGAGAATTTCCGATCAGTAATTCGGTTTCTTTCACTCTTTGGATGGGAAGACGTGTGAGGAAATCATAGTGGCATTGCATGCCATTTATAAGGACCATATACATTCAGCGACTTCCATGAGGATATTGGTTTTATGACTTCAAGTATTGGACGAAAAGCGACCAGGCTGTCCAATTGGGGTGACTACGGAAGATATCATTAACAAATTCGAAGACATCGTGTTAGCAGATCGCCCGTTTAAGATCAGGTAGATTGTTGACATTGTAAACACATCATTGGGCATGGGAAATAGTAATTAATTATCACCGACTGTTGAGCCAAAGGTCTGTAGTTCAAGTCTGTCCATAGCCAAGAACAATTCCTATACGGAAAAACTGTGCAACAACATCAGTTGTGAATAAGAGAGATGATCTGAAAATGCTAACGAAGGCATAACATTCGCAGTATAAGATCACTTCAAAATTCATCCTCTGTGTGTGCATTTCCAACATAACACCCTAATGACATGGAAACAAAAGAGTTATTGTGAACTACAATCAACACAAATTTAGTCGAATCTCTCAAATCCTATCTGGGACAACCACCCCCGGAGAGTAGTGAACGAACATCTTCGACACAAACCATCTGCACCCCGTCCAGGTTGTGTGATAAACACCATAAGAGCGTAACTCTTGAACCTGTACGAATTATAAAAAAAGGTCTGCGAAAAAAGTAAACCGAAATCGTGCTGCATCTCTTGGAAATACTAGTAATTAGAAGTGGCAAGGTCCTGAGAATACGGCGGATGCGGTGGAACATCCCACTTGAGGGTTTCCACATTTTTTTTTACGACGTTTGCAATATGAGGTCGGACCTTATCACGCAAAAGAACAACTTTATCATATCTTAGTTCAAATTCCGATCGTTTTTTTCGTAATACCGATCGTCCGTAATGGATTCGCTAGTTTGTAGCAGCTCATAGGACACAACCAGACACAGCATGATCGTCGAATTTAAATGTTACTTTGGTGTTGATGTTGAGGTCGATGGTAACGATCTACCATGTCCTTTTTCTTCTTGCTCCTTGCTCTTCAGTCACAATACAATTGAAAATCTTTTTGCCTTTGAATCAACTGCTCGATAGTGAAAAACCGCCTTTCTTGGTTTCTCTTGGTTTCGATTCATTGGGAATCCAATTGCCTTGCTTCTGAATTCAGCCGGCGAATCTGCTCCGAAGAATGCGAAAATGCTTCTATAAGCCGGAAAGTCATTGTCACCACTAGTAGGATTCGCGAGGCATCATCTTCGTCGACTATTTGAAGATGGGAAGGCAACCACGAGGCTCTGTTATGTTGATTTGTGGAACCGTTTTGATTCTGAATAAAAACGGCTCCATTTGGCGAGGAATAAAGTATTTTTTCACCATGATATTCAAGTTTCCAGACTTTCGATTTCTTGTTGTTTTCAAGCATGAGAAAATGGCTTGGCGGAAGGCTATTGACGTCAAACGAGGAAGTCGTCGCCGTAACAGGGGCATATTTGGGGAGTTTGACAAATCATAGTTTTTGGAGTGCTTTACAACCTTCGTACATCGCTGGACTAAATATATCGAACTAAAAGGAGACTCACTCAGTCCATCGACAAAATGGACACCCAGAAAATCTGGATCCAACTCTAATGACATAATCCCAACTTGATTTCAAGCCGACAACCGAAGAAAAATCTTTTGAAAAATCAAAACCCAACTTAAACAAAACGACGAGTTCCCTGAGTCACCTTCAAGTGCCTCAACTACTCAAACACATCTTCGCGACAAGTGCATGAGACGATTATTGAAATTACGACACACCCACACATGTTTACTATAAATTTCAATGTAATCGCGCGCACGATACGATCACGCAGTCAATCGTGTACATTCTGCTTAATTACATCAACTGCAGACAAGCCAATAAGCCAACACGAACTCAATAACGAATCGAAGGCAAACATTCAATCCAGCGCCCTAAAGAATTCAAACCTAATTTCGAAATAGTCGTGATTCATGGAACTTATTAAATCATGATCGCAACATGTTTCGTTTTATAATTAGCCCACTATCTGCTGTCGGGACAAAATTGCTAGTAACTTCATCATAACAATGGATTTATCAGGTTCCGAGCGTCTTATCTGGATCTGAATTCGTTCTGATGAAATTGTGGAGACATTTGATCATAAGCAGATTTGGGGTGACCTTGTTTCGGTCGCTATTCTCTTTTTCGTGATTGGTTAAAAAGGTGAGCTTTCACTATTAGAATGAGGCTTTTCTAATCGAAACGTCATGGGGTATAGGTCGTACCTTAGGTTTAAGATGAGTACAGCTCATGTGCAAAGTCGAGAACGGGATTAAATTCAATTCGACGATGAATTGTCGTTTAGCCTGTTTTCGTGACCGCTCGGTATCTGTCACAACTGTCCGCCATTTCCCCTGTAACAGCACAAACCTGCACAGCTACATAAACAAATAAGTAAAACTCGATGCGGTATGCATGGAGCTCAGCATGCGTAGCCGCCAGCCGTCTATGTGGCAGTTTTCTATTTTGTCTTCACTCCCAAATCACTTGACTGAAGAAGGCAACTCGCTCACAAGCCGGAGAAAACCAGAGACGGGGGGGATATGACGAACAGGCACAGCAAAAAACATGAAATAGAAAAAAAAATAAATAAATAACGAACGAGATTGTCGTTGGACAATCGCGATCACATGTACTACACACACTCATGCGCCGCACGAGAACATCGAAGATACATTAATCGGTTAGCAGTAGGTATTCTCTAGACGCAGATCAACGGCGTTTTATTTCACCAACAAACACCTCTGCGCAGCAAATCCAATAGAGAGAAAGCGTGTCGGGCGAGGAGAGGGTCGAATATAGCTATCAAACCGCCCAACTTCCAAAAATAGATTTCACCCATGACCGAATGTCCGGTGCGCAAAAATGGCAAATCAACTAGGTAAACTCCATCGTGCCATTGATGCACGTTAACCCTTCAAGAATCTCGAACACATCTCTCGACAAAAACTATTTATTGTCATTAAGCATTTGGGTTACTACGATTAGATGACGGTGGTGCTGGTGGTGGTGGTGACTTTTGCGCGACAACAACGCCACGACAACGGACAGTGTCACACTATCTCTATCTGGAAAATCGTTATCAGGGCAATTTAATCGAAGTACTCGTTGCAGTAGACAAAATTACATTTTTTTTTCGTTGGTTTTCATATTTCCTTTCTTTCTCTCCCCCTTACGCTCGTTTATCAGGTTTTTTTTACGAGTACATAGCATGTATGGTTGTATGTACACACCTTCCTACCCTCCATTAATTTTTATTTACTCACTTACGATGTGCGAGTGTGTCTTTTGTGTGCACTTGTCGATCTGTGTCTCGTGATAGGTTACTGCCATCACCGTTTAACACAACAAGCCAGTCAAGGGCAAATAAACAAAACAACAAGAAAATTAGCTCATTATCTGTGGAAACAACTAGAAATGCGACCCTTTGGAATGCAACCTAGAATTCGATGAGTATCGATGACCTCCATCCAGCGTTCGGTGACATAAGTATGTAAATCTGTCGCCAGCGAGCAATCGAATTGCTATATGCCCTTGCGCCTCCTTCTCAATGTCCGACGACACGACTTATGCTACGCAGGCAATTAAACGCATACCACCATACGTGGTATATGTAACTACATCCATACAAATGCTATTACGTCACGTCATTGTTTATTCGAGTATTGACTTTTATTTTCCTTCTTGCAGACTGTACCTGGCCAAGTAGACTGGCAGGGAGCAAAGTGTGTATTTATAGTAAGTAAGCGCAATGTTCTCGATGCTCTTGGGGTTTTTATCTATCGAAAGACTTAACGCCAAGTAAACACGAATAACAATCAATCGTTAGTACGAAGCCACGCCACGTATTAGGCCATGTTCGGTGGTAATTCATCATATCGCCGAAGACTCAAGCCACAGGTACCGAGTACTCGTGTGTATGTCCAAACAAAACATAAAACTCATTAAAGTCAATCGGACCATTGCAAAACGCGGTGCGCTGCGCTTTTAGGACGATCGTAAAAAAAAATCAAAGTCCAAACGAATAAAACAACAGCGAAATAATAAAAAAAAAGGTCAATTGGCTCCACGCTATCTATGAAATGGCTATTCTACATGTACACATGTAGAGAAACCCCATGATGAAGAAAAGTAATTAATTCGACTCGACTAGCCGAGCATAAATTCCGACAGAAGCCTCTTTCACCAAGTTGCCATGCTGCCGGATGAGGCAACGTATGTAAATGTTCCTATTGTACTCGCCGAAAACGGAAAGGGAATTTGCAAAAAAAATAAAAAAACCACAAAAACACTAAACTCTCCAAACATTAGTGTTGTAATCGGTTGGAACGTAATATATCTTGGGCTACCTCTCGTTTATCTTCAATAACGATTGAGCCACTCTACCTACCATCAACGGATGGAGAAAGTTTACTCGAGAAGCAGAAAGATCTGCTTTGCCTACTGATCGTGGATGGAAAATGGATGGTGTTAGTTGCTTTACGAGATTTGCTGATTTCTATTTTAATCCAGTTGATTCTGGTCGCCGGGAGAAAGGCTGCAACCGATCGTTAGTGTTCGAATTAGTAACCTGCATCTGGCCAATGAACCCTCTGGCCAAGTACAGAGTGTTGTAGAGAGACATAATTCTGCTGAAGGCAATTTGATTGTAATTCTTCAGGCGAGTCTTGTGCAGTATATCATAAATGTTTAATGCCAACCAAACTGGATTGCAAAATCCTATAAAGAACTGAACTTACCAGAACGTAACACTGGAACGAAAGCTGCGGTCTGGAAGAGAGACCAGCTATCAACAAGCTCATAAAAAGCAAATTTAACAATCATTGGATCCCTAGATATCTCTAGGATCCCTAGACCTCAGGTGTTGTCTAGAAAACCTGGTCGTAATTGAATGCGGCCAATATTGATCTACTGTACTGCCCGCTATACCGTCTACTTGCTGATCGATAACATCGTCAAAATTGCCAACAATCGCAGAACTACTTTATATCTTCCTGCGATCTAACAACCTAAGCCTAACCATTCTCCAGTTTAGAGAGACCTGAGGAGATACGAGGGTGGTCCGATAAGAACTTAGCCTACAAAAGAAAAACAAAAATTTTGGAGAAATGGCGATTTATTTTTCAATATAGTCTCCTTTTAGCTCGATACACTTGACCCAGCGGTGCTCCAACTTCTTTAACCCGTCTGAAAAATACGTTTTCTCGAGGTCTGCAAAGTAGGCCTCCTTGGCGGCGATGACGTCCTCATTCGACTGAAATTTCTGCCCGGCGAGTGACTTTTTCAAGTTTGGAAACAAAAAGAAGTCGCACGGGGCCAAATCTGGAGAATACGGTGGATGGGGCAGCAGTTCGTAGCTCGACCAATTTGGCCGTGGCGAGGGCGGAGGTGTGAGCCGGTGCGTTATCATGGTGGAAGAGCACTTTTTTCTTCGCCAAGTGGGGCCGTTTTTTTCTTAAATTCGGCGTCGAATCGGCCATTAATTTCGGATAGTACAGCCCTGTGACCGTTTTGCCCTTCTCCAGGTTGTCGATGTGGATCACACTTTGTGAATCCCAGAAAATGGTGGCCAACACCTTTCCGGTCGATGGGACAGTCTTCGCCTTCTTCGGAGCACGTTCGCCGGGTGAAGTTCACTGTTTCGACTGTTCCTTGGTCTCTGTTGTGTACCAGTGGATCCATGTTTCATCGACTGTCACGAAATGACGCAGAAACTTCTTCGGATTGCGCTTAAACAGCGTCAAACACTGCTCTGAACTGGTCTCACGGTTACGCTTGTTGTCCGGAGTGAGCAAACGCGCCACCCATCGCGCCGACAGCTTTCTTAGGCCCAAAATTTCATGCAGGATATGACCCACGCGATCTTTTGAAATGCCTACTGTCTCAGCTATCTCGCGCACCTTCAATCGGCGGTCGGCCAATACGAGATCGTGGATTTTTGTCACATTATCCTCCGCGGTAGCCGTTTTCGGCGCACCTGGACGTGGCTCATCAACAACTGACGTGCGACCACGTTGAAACTCGCTAAACCAATTTTTGATGGTCGCCATCGAAGGAGAAGAGTCACCGTACACAGCATCCAAACGCTCTTTGATTTCGCTGCGCGATTTCCCTTCCAGAAACAAGAATCGAATCACCGACCGTTATTGCTCTTTTTCCATTTTTCTAAAATCCGCGGACACTTCCGCTTCCACACGCGGTCAAAACAAAACCACGAGTCCGATCCAGCTGAAATTTCGACAGTAGCCGTCTACTAGAATGTACTACATGATAGTGTAGTATCTTGCGATACTGGCGCCATCTGGTGGTGAGGTTAAGTACTTATCGAACCACCCTCGTATAAGCGTCAAGTTGTCTCGTTTCATAGACAACCGACAAAAGCGATCTAACAACTTTGTCTACAATCCTTTGTAATCTAGTTACGTTATGTTCACGGACCTTTCTTCAGATTGTCGGAACCCATTCTTGCAAGAGCCATTATGGGTCATTTACGTGAGCAGTTTCGTCATAAGTTAATGTTCCGCTCTGGTTATATCGCATGACGATCACCTGCGATCACTGCCACGACTGATTTACGTGAATACCTCAAGGAATATTGGCGAGTTAAAAAAAACAAATGCTTGGCGAAAAGTAACCGACATAAATCCGATATCCTTCGTCACGACATATAGGGCCTCTGGGAAGTCATCTGCTTAAAATGAAACCCGCATTACTGCTGATTACTTTCAGACACTTGAGTAGTAGCCCGCCCAAGCCGCTTCGCATTCAGTTACGACCACGAGTACTAGATGAAGGTTTCGGGCTGGTCGTGGTGCAATGGTAATCATCATCGACTGTTAAGAGGAAGGTTTTTAGTTCAAGTCTGTCCATAGCCAAGAACAATTCCTATACGAAAAAAACTGTGCAGCAACATCAGTTCTGAATGAGAAATGATCAAAAAAAAAATGCTGACGAAGGCATAACACTCTAGTATAAGATCACTTTAAAATGTATACTCTTTGTGCATTTCCAACACCTTAATGACATGGAAACAAAAATAAGTTACTGTGAACTACAACCAACGCGATATATTCAGTCGAATCTACTGAATCCTTTCTAGGACAACCACCCTCGGATAGTAGTGAACGAACATCTTCGACATAAACCATCTGCACCCCGTCCAGGTTGTGTGACAAACGCCATAAGAGCGTAACTATTAAGCCTGCGCGAACCCTATAAAAAATAGTTAAATAAATAAAACGTCTCCATTCTCAATGTTGGAAAAAGAGAACAAAATCATCCAAGGATTTTCGACCCGTCACTCTATTGTCTTTCCGAACTCACAACACGCCAATCTCAAGGGTAAATCCATGGACGCGGTTTACAAGAGACCGTGCCCATCGTTAAAAAATTTACGCACTTCAAGCAATATACGAGTACTCTAGTGTCCTACCTAGACGTACAAGTCAGTACAAGTAGTGGCGACTCTCAGTTTCATTTTGACATTATTGAAGTAATGGAACGCGACATACTTGTGCCAAGTGAAATTCGGCGCACGTTTCCCAACCGTTCTATGACAGTTGGTCAAACACCAAGGCGTTTAGTACCTCGCCTTAAAAGGACTGTAAGTTCCGACCAGAATATCGCCGAGGTGGTTGAAGATGTCACTGATAAGTCACGTTCAAGATCAGACGATCGTTTTTGCAGCGCATTTTGGTGCACGACTTGAAAATGTTCTTTTTCAAAGTGCAAACAATATCAGCTACTACCTGCTGGCCGTCAATCGCGTCCAAACTATACATACGCTCTTCGGAGCCTCAACGACCAAGTGGACAAAATTTCGAACGAAGCCCGTCATGAGCGACGACACCCATTCCTATCTGAACGAACACCCATTTCCACAAACGAAACCGCGCTTCTGAGGCACTGAGAACAGGCGTATCAAGAGCCATTATATCCACTCAAAGTTACTGCCTGGGCGCCATTTACGTAGGAGGTCCTATTTTTTTCGGGGATGCCGTGAGCAATTCGATTTAACAGGACAGTGATCAACAAATGTCGAAGCAAATTGACAAATTGGATTGGAGATCATCTGGTTCCAACAGGAGGAAGAGGAAGATGCGTTTCCGGGTAGCCCAATATCTCTTTTTGGAAATTTGCGCTAACTGGGAAGACAGCCCGATTAGCGCGAAGACTTTTTGGGATTTTTATCGTGGTCATTAACAATAGCGGCATCTTGACCAATATCATCTAAACGTAATGGGAAAAGAATTGTTTACATGCTCTAAAAGCCTCTTTACCAAATCCCAAAGAAATAAGAATGGTCGCGTGTGTGGGAGACGCGGCTATCTTAGCATCAGGTTTGTTCTCCGATCCAACAGACTGCTATGTAGTATTTTCAGCAGCCGGCAAATGGACGCTTCCCATCGAAAAAGGAATGGAATATGTACATTCTCATTTCAGGTTACCAGCTCCTGATCTACACGGATGGCTCGAAGATGGAGTTCGGCATAAGACCTCGAGCCAACTGAGTCGTACCACAAAACTGTTCACTCGAGCATTTTTTCAACCAGATATGCTTGCGATCAGGAAGGCACGAAGAACTCTGTGATCAACCCGACCAAACATCAAATCTGCAGTGATTGTCAATCGCTATCAAAGCCCTACCACCAATTAGCTTCTGGAGCAATGCAAAGATCTCTGGATTGGAGGTCACAGTTACATAGAGTGGTAAGAGAAGTCGATCTGCTAGTCAGTCACCTCTAATACGCACATCGATGTGAATCTCGACCTGAAATACCATAAATAAAATGTCCTCTAACACTTTCACGGTTGACGATTGGTAAGTACGAAACCGAGGGAACGCTGACCCGCCTATATGAAAGGCAAATTTCAAGACCTTTCAAATAGACCCTGTTATATTGAGAGAATCATGGCAATAAAATCAGGAAACTGAATCTGTGAACAGTCATGTTGACAGACTTGGCATGCCATTTAAGAGGCACTTCTGCGAATACCGGCGCTTGCAACACGCCCTAACCAAGATCTGACCAATAAATTCCTAACTCCAGGGGGTGAATTCGAATTCCCCAAAAATTAAGGTCGAGCCGTGAAATCAACATCGCGTTTAAGCTACTTTACCTATTAACCAAATACCTGTGGAAGGTTAGAGCAATCATCTCCAGCCTTTGTATAAAACGTGTCGAGAACAATTCTGTCCTGGCCAGGGGGTCAATGGGGGTGGGTCTTACCTTATAAAAGCGCCAAGCATGAGTCGCCTGCGAGCATTCGCTCAGCCTAGATCGAGTTTTTAGCGGACTCCTATCGAGTGACCCGGTGCAAGCTCAAAATGCTAAAAACGTTTAAACAGAACAAATTTTGTGTTGGTCTGGGGAAATCGGTTAAAGAGCCATTGGACATGATTCGTTTTCTTCAAGAATGAAAACATGTCACAAACTAAAGTTTTTAAGTGACACAAGCTTTTCGAAGAGGGTTGAGAGTATGGAGGACGAGCCCTGCTCTAGATGGTCGTGCCACATGTGTGTGTAGTTCTGAATTCAGATCGTCGGTTTTTGAGCAAGATGTGTTTAAAAGACTGAAACGTCGGTCAACCGGGTGATGCCGGCCATCCCCGGAAATTGAATATTACATCGCGAATAAGCTCACCGGGCTCCGGGGTGACATTACCTGATGCAAAACGGCGATGCGATGCTTTGACTTAGTTTCAGCAAACTTCATTTTCATTCTAAAAAGTGAAATCCTCCCTCAAAAGCACCACGGAACCCTAAGTGCCGCACTTGCACGTATACTCTTGAGGATCTGCCGGAATCCGTCTATCAGGGTCCTTCGAGGCGTGGAAAAGCCCATGGCAAGAAACATATTAGTAAAAATCTATTGTGCCGAAGGTTTTCCTGAACGTGTTCATGCAAACCCAATGATTAGATTCCAATCCACTTTTTCGTAGGTGAAAGGAACCAAAACGACCCTTCGAGAAACCAGGCACAAGTTGGCGCAAAATTATGGAAGACGTTACAATTTTGCAAATGGCGTCGTACGTCAATCATATTTGACATTTGTGAACAGAACAGACGAACAGACAAGCAATGGAGCGCTATACTCCGCAAGAGTGTGAAATAATTGTTTCGATTTATTTTACCAATAATCGATCAGTAGTATTAGCGCAGCGTGAATTTCGACGTCCATTTCCTAATCGTGTCGCACTAATTGGGCAAACATTCCGGCGCTTAGCTACTCGACTCGAACAAACTGGAACCTAAGGAGACCATGCAGGGCGTAGCTGCCACCGAACTGGTCGTTCGGCCGATGTCGCTGAGAACGAAGAAATATCAACCAGACGACGGGCCACGCAATTGGGCATCGGACCAAACGGACCCTGCAGCGAATCTTAGTAAAAGACTTACACATATTCCCGCAAAGAGTGCATCAGTTAATGCCTGCTGACCGTCAGTAGCGTGTGAATTACTGTCAAGCCCTCCTTAATCTCAACTATGAAAAGGACGATTTTGTGTCGAGAATCATCGTGAGCGACGAGGCGTATTTCCACTATTGACGGTTCCGTCAATAAGCAAAATCTTCGTTTCTGGGGCACTGAAAATCCGCGTGTGATGCACGAAATCATAACATCCACTCAAAGCCGCGGTGTGACGCGGCGTTCAGGTGGGAGGAGTGATTGGGCCGACGCCATCGGCAATACGGTCACTGGCGAACGCTATATGGCCATGATAAACGAGTTCTTACTGCCGGAATTGGATGAGCGGGGCTTAGTGAACATGTGGTTTCAACAAGACATAGTAACCCCACACACAGCACGAGCCACAATAGATATTGTGAAGGAAGCGTTTCCTGGTCGTGTAATCTCCGTAAAATGCGATAAAACGGGTACAAATGTGTATCAACACAGGCGGCAGCCATATGCCGGATATCATCTTTTCCACTTAACAGAAAAAATTGTAAAGGTCCAAATAAAGATTTCCATCACTCAAAACCTTTTTTTTTCATTTAGTAAAAAAGTAATTCAAAAACAAAATTGGATGATTAATTTTGCACCATCTTGTACAAGTATGCATCATTAGCGTCAGAAACTAACAAGCTATTAACTGTACCACGGTGAAGTCAAAGTCTCAAGTTGATCATGTGTTGGTAAAACTTTTTCTTGGATTTGGCCCTCATTTTGGCTTAGAGGCGTTGTTGAGTTTTAGAATAGTAAAGTGAGCTCTTCAGGGGCACCACGCTTTATTGGCCTCTGACGCTCATGACATGGAGTTTGAGTCCCGCAACAACCAAATCATCTAAGTCGCACGTTTATTTCGCGGTATTTTTCTTCAGTCTGAAAAAAGCTCCTCGAAAGGCGTTCGAAAAGATGTTCGTAAACAGTAGCTCTCTTCAGTTCGTGGCAGTGCTTGATAACTAATACCTCCACTCTGCCGGTAATGTCATCAATTCTGCCATTCCCACGCTCATACGCATATGTATCTATGTTGGTCCAAAATTATTTAATCTAATTCGATAACTCGTTTCCTTGCTAAAAACCTGTACTCCTTGAACAAACATTCGCCCCTTCCGAACCAGGAAAACTCAAAGCCATTCCTGCATGATTCGTGTAACGAGAAAATCAAATTTCGTTTCCCCATTGAAAAAGGCAAACAAAAAGCCAAACTCTCCGACAAAATGAAACTTCGGTGGCAAAAGGAGAAGGAAAAAAAAAACCATGACACTTCCTTCCGCATGTGCGTTCCCATCTATCGATTTCTTGCCACGACCAGGTCTCTTTAAGAAAAATCGATACGAAACTTGAACAGAATTCTTCCACCACTTAAAGCACGACATGGCACGGCAGTATTGAAGCAATGAAGACCGAAATGTGGAGAATCACATTTATTTTGACATGAAGAAAACATGCAAAGGATGTTAATCACCCCTATTCGCAGGAGCATGATTTCCGCACAACAGTTCCGTTTGGCAAAATCGATTTTCCTACTTAAGTACGACGACGCACGACAGTTCCGCGACTGTCTCATCTAGTTTGTAGCCAGGAGTGTGTAGGTATATATGGTACATAGCTGTTCTACCAGCCAACGTACATATGTCGTGTTCTAAACCAGTTTCGGTATATGGCTCGACGGTCGTCGGATATTAGTCGATCAAACTGGCGATTCCCAAAACACAAATACACCGTGGACATTAGTGATCTTCCGAGGAACAGGTTTAACGACATTTTACGCGTTCCGGAGCTGATTGGAATAATAGGTGTATCCGAGCACATTACCCCCTTGTACTCGCTCAACATCATCCCTCAAAAGCATAGAGTTGTTCATCGAACGGTATAGGGAGAGACACGATGGAAGGCAAAACCAGCAACCGAGATAGGAATATCTTCTTTGTCGTGGTTTCGCTTAAGATATCCTTTCTCTGCATCGCGTTTAATTACTTAAGTGAAGGTACTCGGCCCCAGTTGGGACATCGAACATTGCTAGAAACGTGATGTACAACAATACCGTAAAGGAAAGGTTATACGATATATCTGCTTACAATCCGAGGTGTTGCAATGACAAAAGCCCAACCGGAGTGATAAAGGACTTCCAAATACCCATACTCCTGTTGTCTTCTCCGTTCTTCCTCGACGGGTTAGACGGAACCGGACGGATGACACCAGCTCCAGAGCCAGACAAACTTTTACATTCTACCATTAGTCGGCTGACTGCATGATTTCTGACTACGTGTCATTCTCTTCTTTTTTTTTTTTCGTTTCTATTCGGTTGTCTCAATTGTATTTTGGTTCGTTTTCGTTTGACTTTTTTTTTGTGGGTCTGTATTTAGTTTCGTTTTATACCCGTACGAATCTGAGAACACTTAATTTCGTTTCTTTCGTTTCGGGGTAATGACCGGATGGTTGTCGCCTCATTGCCTCCTTGTATGGCTACTTTTGTTATTAGGAAAGTTGGAGGATTTTCACCGAAAGCTGGTGATTTATCGGCGTGGACTGGCTTATGACGTGTGACCCTCGTTGTCGCGATGGAACGGGTTTATTTGATGTAGGGGGAAAAAGGTTTAGACCACGTGATCGATAAATCACCATTAGGCATTGCGCTGTAAGCTGTAGCCAAGGCCAAAATTAATTTCGGAAAAAAAATGTTTATTCTTCAAAGTACTCATCATCGGCGGCTACCTGTGACGCATCTTAGAGCAATCCAAAAATTGAATGTTGGGGCTGCCTCAAATGCATCAGTTGTGTTCGAGACCGAGCTCATATGATGGTTCCACCCGGCAATACACCACGCCGACCTGATCACACCAAATACCCAAACAGAACTTTGATCCATGGATGTTTGGCTTGGTCGCGGTGCCCCTAAGATTTCTCTCTCTTTGGATTATCATAATAAATCCCCTTGTCATTGCCAATCGGAATACTATGAAGAAAAGCCATCCTTTCATGCGCTGGAGGAGCAATTCGCTCATGACGTCGTTCAACGTCTCTCGGCTTCAACTTCCATGGAACATTCCCAAGGCTTTCAACCGTTTGCTGGTTTACGGCAGATAATCTGCAAATTCAATGCCTTCAATGACTTCTAACTTTTCCATCGGTCCGGGACGCTCTTTATTTTTCCACCTTGAAATTAACACTTTTTATGGCTTCTGAACGCGAGAAGCAAAACTTTCCACAACTGACGCTTATTTGGCTCGAAAAATTAGAATGAAAATTCTCAAATCTAATTATCAAGAATTGTTTCTTTCCATGTGACATTTCTGATCTGACATCCTGGACCAACATGTATCACTAGCGCCATCTATTGCAAAACGGCGAAGTTAACATTCAATTTCAGTTCTTGGATTTCTCTCATGGTCTAGCAGCGCCGCCGATAAGTCTACTAGCGACGACTGTTCCTTCAAGTTTGTCTATGAGAAATGGCATTGGTGCCCCCGGAGTGGTCTTCTTGTTTATTGAATAGCAAGACGTCTCACGGTTCTAAATCCAAGTCTCATCTCTAGTTATGATGAGTTTCGTTAACGCCTCATAGTTAGAAATCATCTCACATGGCGTTGTTTCCCAAAGAAATCGAGTGTGACGCGTCTGAGGCCCAAGTAGTCTTGCAAAATTGTTACGATTGTCAATACGATATTCCAGCAATATCAACAAACAAGCCCCATGGTCAGCCGATGATTCTTGAATCACCAGATCTTTGACTTCCCTGACATCAATTGATGTTTTTGGCTAGTTGGAAACCACCTCTTCCAAAGTTTTCTCTGCCTTTATGGGATTGGTTGTACCTACCAATTGTAGTGTAAACACTTGTTCTCGACAAAGCCTTCTGCAATATCCCCAACGTTTCTGCAGCAGAAATGTGTTTCAGCAAAACAAAATGAATGCAAGACGTCAATGGTAGCACTGCCAATATATAACCTAATCTGGTATACCAATCAAAGCAAAATTTAAATTGAAAAGACACTTTTCGGTAGCATATTTATAAAACATATAGGGTTATCCAATTTGTGGTTCCGAAATTAAGTTACGAAAAAAACAAATTTATGATTTTGATTTCGACCAATTTTTTATATCAATATATTGTTTGGATCCTACCATTATGAAATAGAATACAATATCACAAAAGTTCTTGTAGAACTCGATTCTGACAAGGTACTTTTCGATGACACCGCGTACATAACTTAACAAAATCTTTTGCATTGCCCCACAAAAAGAAATCCAACGGCGACAAATCACACGATCGTGTGATGCACAGAGCGTGCATTTCAATGATGAATAGGTCTTAAGACGCAGATGCCTTTAGTACCATTAGTTAGACGATTATGTCGACCATCATCTGACACGTTGATCATGTTGAGACGTTGATCGTTAAGAGACTATTGCTCCAGGGGGTGTTCGTGGTGCAATGGTAATCATCACCGACTGTTAAGCCGAAGGTCTGTAGTTCAAGTCCGTTCATAATCAAGAACAAGTCCTATACGGAAAAACTGTGCAACAACATCAGTTGTGAATGAGAGATGAGCAAAAGTGCTGACGAAGGCATAACACTAGCAGCATAAGATCACTTCAAAATTCATACGTTGTGTGTGCATTTCCAATATAACACCTTAATGATATGGAAACAAAAGTTACTGTGAACTACACAACCAACGCGACAAATTCAGTCGAATCTCTCAAATCCTATCTAGGACAACCACCCCCGGAGTAGTGAACGAACATCTTCGACACAAATCATCTGCACCCCGTGATAAACACCATAAGAGCGTACACTCTTGAACCTGCACAAATTATTTAAAAAAAATAATAAAGACACGAATTTTCGGAGGAAGCTCCGCTTCAGAAAATAGAGCATCTCAAGACAGCGTCTGCAGTCTGTCTCATGAGAAACGTTAATTTTATCAAGGTAATATGTCAGATCTCAGTGTCCCGATAGATGGTTGGAAACCTTTAGTTGTCGTCTTTGTTGAATTTTAAGAAAATTTTAGACAGTTTGTTCACTGCTCGAACGATTCCCTTCGAATTTCCCAACTCGGGATTGCCAGTTCGGTGTTTGTATATGGCCTTTCTGGCTAAGAGATCGTTAATGCCGTCGCCACTGATATATCTTCTTTCTTTGACAGAAAGTCCACCAAAGTTTGACTTTATTTTCTGTCCTAAGTCGTTATCTTTACCTAGTTTTGAGTTCACGCTATGAGACCTGAGTACTACTTGCTGTCAGTAAGTATTCATTTGATGCTAAACTCAAGATTTCTGTCGGCGCAAATGTAACAAGGTTACAGCTCGGCTTGGGAGACTCTGGGAACAGCCAGTGTCTTAGAAACCCTGCAATTTAGGACAAAAATACCACCGACAACGCGTGATTTCTTCTTCGAGCCATCTAAGAACTAGAAGCCCCTGAACACATTGTACGAGAAGGTGTGATTATAGCTTTCTGCTTAGTCTTTTTCCATCGTAAGACAAATGCGTAGATGATAAGTTTCACTACTGCGGTAAACAGAATACTACTCGAGCGACATGACCATGGAGCCTTTATTGGTTGTTGTAGTTTGTCATTTATATTAAAGCTCCGGTTGAATCCACCATTTAGGGTGACTAGGCTCTTCCTAATGAAAGGTACTATAAGAGTATCGTTTGGGCTAATGGGTAAGCCCTCTCTAATCTACAAATCAGACATAAATTGGAGCGGAATTTGCATTTGCCTGTGACTATGACCACAAGCTTTCGCAACCTAGATCGATTAGCAGTAAAGTAGGTCATCGATGGCTGTTCACCACTGAAGTGCTGAAAAGACTCTGCTCTCTAGCAAACCTTTTGCTGCTGATTTGCTGAGATGTGATGACATAAAACGGCTTTCGAGCAATGCCCTAACCCAACGCTCAACGGCATAATGAACACTCCTACGATATCGAGTCGTTGCCATAATTATTGAATAACTCTCGATATCAAGGGAGACGCAAATGGCAGTCTCGTTTCAACTTGGATTGGCCTCTACATACCCAATGAAAGGCTGCAGGGCTATGCACCAACTTTTTTACGGCGTTTTGATAAGGATGCAGAAACCCTTTTCTTTCCTGTGAAATGAAATTCGAAGAATTTTTCCATCGGCCTATGAAGAAAGACATTAAACTGATAAAACGATAGGATTTAGGCAACGAACCCAGTGAGGTACGCCCGTTTTTGATAAGAAAAGTAAACCAGGTTAAGTTGCCTAGAAAGATAGGGGATATACCCCAGGTTGAAGGTGGACCTAAATAGTGTCGTCGTCAGTTGCGATCGCTAACTTTAATCTATCACTAGTGAAGAGCTCACAGGCTATTGTTTCCATTGCTCGATAGTTCGGTGGTAACTAGTGCAGTACTGGACGCTGTAGAGGGTTAGAAGGTGGGCCGATAAGTACTTAACCTACTAAAGAAAAACAAACATTTTGAAGAAATGGCGATTTATTTCAATATAGTCTCCTTTTAGCTCGATAGACTTGACCCAGCGTTGCTCCAACTTCTTTAACCCGTCTGAAAAATACTTTTTCCCGAGGCCTGCAAAATAGGCCTCCGTGGCGGTGATGACCTCCTCATTCGACTGAAATTTTTGCCCGACGAGTGACTTTTTCAAGTTTCCAAACAAAAAGAAGTCGCACGGGGCCAAATTTGGAAAATATGGTGGATGGGGCAGCAGTTCGTAGCTCGACCAATTTGGCCGTGGCGAGGGTAGAGGTGTGAGCCGGTGCGTTATCATGGTGGAAGAGCACTTTTTTCTTCGCCAAGTGGGGCCGTTTTTTCTTCAATTCGGCGTCGAATCGGCTCAATAATTTGGCATAGTACAGTCCTGTGACCGTTTTGCCCTTCTGCAGGTAATCGATGTGGATCACACCTTGTGAATCCCAGAAAACGGTGGCCATCACCTTTCCGGCCGATGGGACAGTCTTCGCCTTCTTCGGAGCACGTTCGCCGGGTGAAGTCCACTGTTTCGACTGTTCCTTGGTCTCTGGTGTGTACCAGTGGATCCATGTTTCGTCGACTGTCACGAAACGACGCAGAAACTCCCTCGGATTGTGCTTAAACAGCGTCAAACACTGCTTTGAAGTGGTCTGACGGTTGCGCTTGTTGTCCGGAGTGAGCAAACGCCGACAGCTTTCTCATGCCCAAAATTTCATGCAGGATATGACCCGCGCGATCTTTTGAAATGCCTACTGTCTCAGCTATCTCGCGCACCTTCAATCGGCGGTCTGCCAATACGAGATCGTGGATTTTTGTCACGTTATCCTCCGTGGTAGCCGTTTTCGGGGCACCTGGACGTGGCTCATCAAAAACCGACGTGCGACCACGATGAAACTCGTTAAACCAATTTCTGATGGTCGCCATCGAAGGAGAAGAGTCATCGGACACAGCATCCAAACGCTCTTTGATTTCGCTGCGCGATTTTCCTTCCAAAAACAAGAATCGAATCACCGACCGATATTGCTCTTTTTCCATTTTTCTAAAATCCGCGGACAGTCCCGCTTCCACACGCGGTCAAAACAAAACTACGAGTCCGATCCGATTTCGACAGTAGCCGTCTACTAGAATGTACTACACGATAGTAAGCTGCTCTTGTGATACTGGCGCCATCTGGCGGTGAGGCTAAGTACTTATCGGACAACCCTCGTAAGTAAAGATAAAAATGATTTTTGTCCTGTTTGATTTTTCAATGTTCAATTTTTGAGAGCTCACGCGTGATTCGTGACATCTGTCAAAATCATACATTCTCAGTAAACATTGCCATTTCATCGTGAAAACTTACACCCGGACAAAGCGTACAAATTAATAAATTTTATTGTCGAATTCTTGCTCTGTGAAAAAAGTTTTTCCCGCACTTTGACTATTTTACGGTCGTCATAATCGGCCTAACTACCGAGCAAGCAAATTAGTTTATAGTGACCAAATTTCTCAACAATTCCAAGCTAAAGGAATTTAAGCCTCATACCAGTATGCGTAGATTGAACACATAGGGCAATATTGGCGCTGTAACCGCCATTGTTAATGAAGACCTTGATTTGTCAATTTCGCTCAAAGATGACCGTGAGAGTAACGTTACCGTAAATGGTGACTCTACCGTTCAATGATTTCGAACTTTGTTTCGCCCAACGAGGTGAAGCTGATCGACATGTGATTCCAGCGGATTCATGGGACAATTGTGAAATGAGTTCGGTGAGCAATTTTTCTCTAGTTTTGGACCAGTGAATTGGTCGATAAGATCTGCGATTTGATGTCTTTAGTGTACTTTTTATTGGAATATGTCAAATAACTCGTCTATGTCGGTAAGCCGGGGTTTATTAGAGACTTTTAAGACAACACTACACGTGTTATTAGCGAGTACCAGCCAATATGTTCGAGGAAGTGACTCCAAATTTAACTCTTCGTATGGACTACCTAAAACATAGCCCTAGTCAATATTTTCATGAAATAGGAGAAATGGCAAGCATTGGTTTAGCAATTCAAATAAACATTTTAAACACTTTTGCAATTTTCTTGTTTTTCTTTTGACAATAAAAAACCAAATGCTTCAAAAATCGCACATTATTTCCTTTATTCGATGTGATACGTCCGCACAGCCCGTTTGATGTGCATATACTCTTGGCCGGCAGCTTTACCTGACCAGAGATGTTAAACCTGATATGTTGGTGATCAGAAAGTGATGTCACATCTAAGTCGTACGATTTTAAGATGAGGGTGAACATGAATAGACGAAAGATCACGCGGTCAAGTACATCTCTTTGATAGAATTCTCGTTGCCTCGTTGACAAAGGTTAGAAACTTACATGTTTAAGAGGTGACTCATCTTCGCAGTGATAGGCTTTGTTTATATTCTATAAAGGCCTGTACCTCAGATAGTGGATGGTGGATGAGGGGATGGTGAACTACTCCACTCCACTCGCTTACTCCACTTTCTAGTCGGATTTCCACGACGTTAGCAGGATATGAATGAACAACCTTCTACAGCTGCCTTGCCCTAAAATCCAGAAGATCATCACAACACCACGGTCAAAAAGAAATCGATTTCCACTCCGCCGACAACGCAACCAGATAGTCCGTGAGCCTTTTCGCAAGGACCAAAACTTCCGCTTTTATGGGCCGAGTTTACGAGCTTTTACGGCTCACTGATGCACTATATAACGAAAAAATAACCCAATTTTCCCATTTTCTTTGTGTGCTAGCGATGAACTTGATTACAACCAAACGTTTACGATTTTGCTTTCTGTTATCTTCTCTTTTTCGGCGATGAAGCAACCAATTCCTTATCTTTACGACTTTCGAATTTGGGTAACATACATACATACATAGGTAGGTAAACATTAGCAATACTTGCGCAGAGAGGCATTTCCCCCTTCGTTTGCGTAAGAAATAATTACTGGCATAGCCGGATTGAATGGCTTTTAGCTACGCTGTTAATTGTGGAGAAAACTCTTTTTTTTTTTCCTTTTCCATTTCGATGGGATCTTTAATTATCGAAATTAAAATCAAAATCAATGACATAAGAGGAGCCATGGATATGTGTGGATGGTGGTGCGCGGCACTGAAACTAATCGGCCATTTCCAATGCGGATTCTCTCGCTCTCGAAAATCCAAAATTTCACCCAATACCCACCATCACTACCACCAGCAGCATCACAGTCCGGCCACCGTTTCGTCTCATCGCATTGCTGCAGCAACCTCCGCCCATACATAAACGCAGAAAAACACACAAAACAAAACGGCCGCCGATATATTAACAAATAGGGAGATGGGGGTGCCACCGCCTCGTTGGCAAGGGTACTGGTGGTTAACGTTGGCTGGTTTAGTCATTCGGGATGTCTGAAAATGCTTGGTAGAATGGCAGTATGGCAAATTGGATTGTTGTTGGATGGTAGTGCTGCGAAAGGGGTTTCAAAAGGACACAAAGCCAGCATCACGGCATTCGAATTGTACTGGAATGGCATACAGGCGAGACGGTCCGTCGTCAACGTCACACAGTCGCCGATATTAACGCAAAACGTACGGCAACGATGGTGGCTATGACTACGACCTAGGATGTCGACGACGATGAATACGACGTTGATAGCGACGAAGGACGCGACGTGGCACTATATACGAAACCGAAACGGTTAAAGTACAAAACACGAACACCACCCAATCTAGCATGTAAGTATGTAGACGATATTCAACGCTTGGCCGAGTATGGGTGGATGTGCGCCAACATTAAAGCAAAAGCAAAAACAGGAGCAACGACAACAACAACAGCAGAAGCATGAGAAACAGCCGAAGCGTGGGTACACAAAAGAAAAGAAATCATGTGGATGGGGGTGAAATTCCGTCGCTCACCAGAGAGATAACATGATATGGTAATGTCGGGCGGCAGTAGGGTGGCCCGGTCTGGTGATGGCATTGACTATGACGTCGGTGACGCTAGGGGTAACTTCACCGCGCGCTCTCTCTCACTCATCGTACACCCTAGAGCCGATGCTCGGCGCAGATGGGTGGTGGACAAATGAGTTGAGCGATGGGGACTGAAAAGGGATGCTTGCTTGTGTCTTTTTATATTTCAAGCAATTTTTTTTCCATCATTTTTTCATTCGCTTCGAATGCTTCCCTGTTTGCTTGGTGGATGCTGCCGTACCGTGATGTTATGTTGGCCTTGTTGAAATTGAGATTGGGGTGTTTTTCTTTCTTTCGTTTTTTGGACTGGGCGTGGGGTTGTTTTGTAAAATCTCTAAACCATTGAAGCAAGTAATGGATAGCGGCGAAAAATCTAGCAACTTACCGAACTAGGTTGGAGGCGAAACATACATGGAATTTGTGAAATCCCTGAGTGAGTGGTGGGGCACCCTATTGTTTTTAATATCAATTTTGCAGGAAGTGAAGTCGAAGACAAAGAATCGAGTCTGAGCGGACATTAAAAAAGGGATCGCCTAGAGGGGGGCTTAATGATCCAATCGAGATGAAAATCAGGCTAGTTACAGCCTTTAACATGTCCTCTATGCGATATATCCGTAAAAGGTCTATCGACTAGGAGACCAAGAGCCTCATTCCCCGGTAAATCCGCTGCCAGACAACCAGGATCGTTCCATCTACGACCATTCCAATGGTTCACTCAAATGCCCGCCTTTTTATGGTTGAAGAACACATTTCTGAAGCCGACATCCTTGTCTGTTCTTCGCTTGCCTCCTTTTAATCAATAACCAGTCGCAGCCAACAATGGTGTGTGTGTGTGAGGGTAACGTCTGCATTACATGACTTCAAAAGCCCGCCGGGCTACCAATTTCCGAAAGTAAATACCGTGCATCACCTCATTCAGTCCGGAAACGTCTGGCAAGGACTTTTGATATTTCCCCACAAGTGGACGAGTGGGCCTGTGACCTTTAAGGCTCGTGCGTTTCGACAAAAATAATGAATGGCAATCGATTACTCGCAACGTAAATTGGGCTAACAGCCCTTATAAGGCATAATCGATAGATTGCCGCATATCGCGTGTTTGATACACGAAATGTCCTCAATACCCCGACGACTCCCTCTGCGCTGTCATGTCATAAACAAACTTCACAACACCCTACAGGATAATAACGACTAAAAAAGGGTCCCCGCGAGCCGCACCGCACATCAGAGTTGGAGTTATCCTTTCGTCCACACTCTTTCCGCTAAACGAACGAATGGATACGACGACGAACTACACCGAAACAGAAGGAAAAGAAGAAAAATAAATAAAATAAAAGGAATAGAAACAGAAACAAGGACTAAAGCATCCATCGTATGCGTGGGTGGCGGTCGATTCTCAACGACAAACCACCCTTAGCACTATGTTGCCTTTGCTTCCGCTTCACCGAAAATTTTCAATTTAAATTCCATCCACATCCTCCTCATCCCCAGGATAGTCCTTTCAGGATTTCAGGTTCATTTTTTTTTTCTTTTGGGAAAAACGAAAAAGTAAAATTAAGTGAAACTTTCTGCTGACCCAAAAAAATAAAAACCACGATGCAATCCCATCCCATCCCATACTCTTTCGTTTGCGCTACCTCCGCATTTGATCGTACTGGTGACGTATGTATATGGCTAAGTAACCTATGCCCAGTCTGTAGTATGAATTTCATTTTTAAACAACCACTCCTCGCATGGCTCGCACGCAGCAAGGCAATACGCACACAAGTGCCCACCACCATCGCCATTGAACCATGGCACGATGTGTGTTGGAGCGCTGGAGCGCATTAAGAGCACCAATTGCTAATTGTGGCAGGTGTAAGAGCGTACATGATCCATGGAAAAATATCTAAACCAGGATCAAGTGAAAATAATTAAAACAAAACATACATTTCGGCGGATAGGGATGCGAGCGGGCGAGGATTGACGGGTCGAATCGAGAGTATCAGCCATATCAAGCTGCTACTAGTGACGACGGCGGCAACAAGAGTGGGAGAGAGAAAATTAGAAAATAAAGTGCCGGGACCGGCCGGGACGGGACGAGGGACACAGGAGACAGTCGAGGCACTGCAATCGAAAGACAACAAGACCAAACGAGCGCGAGAGAGAGACGAAACGAAAGGCTGAGAGTGGGTGTTCGGGGGGTGGTGATGGTGGTGGTTGTGGATATGGACGGGAAAGAGGTTCACCGAAGGAGAGGAGCTGGCACAACGAACAAACAGAACAGAATGGGAGAATATGAGGAAGTTATCGAAGTAGCAAGTACCTGCAACGATGGCGATGGCAGCGACAATGGCGAGGTCAATAAATTTTTTTTTCCCCCGAATTTCTTCTTCGAATAATGATGATCCCGCTTAGATTACTCCACACCGGTGATGATGTTGCTGGACCAATTTCTGGTTCCTTCCTCGATCTATGTACACATGTATGTATGTACACCACTGCGCTGGTATATATGTACGTCCGACGTCAGTATGTACACGAAAATGAATTGAAGAATTCTTTAAAATAAGGAAGCACGGAACAAAAGAAAAAGAAAAACAAAAAAAAAACCAAAACAATCTACACAATCACTGGTTACGTTGGACCTTTTTTTTCTTTTCTGCCTTCTTATGGGCCTTTTTCTCTCTCTCTAAATCAACTTTGCATTTTTTTGCATCGCGCGGCGCGTTCTTCACTTCACTTCTTTCACTCTCCGGCGACTGGGCACCAGCACTATGTGTGGATCTTTTCTTCTCTTTTATCTGCTTTTTTGGAACAATTCGAACAATTTTTTTTCCGCCTTTATTTCACGTGCACGAGACGGTGGCACATCAGGAAAAGGCCATCATTTCCCGACTCGGATGATTGCGAAATAAATTTTCTCGTCGCCCTTTGAAAAGCGGGAGAAAATCCATGTGTATGTACCGCAGGTGCGTACGTATGGGCACCTCTACCCTCCCAAAAAAAAAAAGACGTTCTCCCTCACTCGCGCTGGTAATTTTCCCACACACTACACTATACTGGACCTGACCCGACGACACAACACGACACGACACGAAACACTAAACAGAAACAAACCGCGCATACCAGACTAAACACCTTCACTGTTTTTGCCTCCAAATAAAAACAAAAACCGATAATCTCTTCTTCAATTCTGTTTTTATACAATATAAGCGCGATTCGCGATAATAGGTCGATTAACAAAACGATTTAATAATTTTTTTTTTGTAGATAAACTTTTTTTTTCGCCCGTTTTTCCTCGTTTCTTGGTTCTTTTCTTTTGTGCGCTCTTCCTTGATTGCCTCTTCCTATTTTACATAATGCCAAAGTGTTTGTGTGTCACCGCGTGTGAACACAACCACACGAGACGAGCTGGTGGAAGAGCCGAAACGAGGATAAAATAAAACAAATCAGGCATACACATACACACACACATAGGCAGATAACCGACGAGCTCTATCGGCCACTTGAGCAGGCTGAATTCGGCGGCGCGTTGCTGATTCTGAAGCCGACCAGCAGCACCGAAAACACCAATGCACGTATACACACACACACTCGCGCACACACGCACACCAAATCGATTATCGCATGGTTTGATTAAAGAATCGAAGAATGGGAGAGGACGACGACAGGCAGAGAAACAAAAAAAAAACCTTCAAACTTGTGTATCTTCCTCTTTTTCACTTGGTCGTTCTTTTTCTTTTCGACCGTTTTCCTTCTTTCTCTCCCACTTCTACACTGGTTTTCGTGCCTCCTGTCCGAGATGTGAAAATTCCGCAATTTTTCCCGTCAAAACGACGATGAAGCACGAAATCAAGACGAAAAATAAAAAACGATTTGCGCGTTTTTTTTCCCAACTTTCTCAAGTGGTGACACGGAGAATCAAAACAAACGAATTGTATCGTGTATTTGCTTTTTTTTTTATTATTCCTTCGATTTTATGCACTGAGAGAGTATCTTCTTGACATTTTCTATTCTATCGGATGCACGTCCCACACGAGCCGAGTTGCACACTAGTTGGACGATCGACGTTTCGCTTTCTTCTGGGATATTTTTTCTCGATTTTCTTTTGATGTTTCTTCTTTTTTTTTTCTCCCGTTCTCTCGCTTTGTCTCGCTCTCTCTTTTGCTTTCTTGAAGTATTCTTGATGGGTTATTTCGGAAGACGTGGGACTTTTCGCATTGGATGCACTGTGGTGGGGTGCATTCAGTGAATGAATTAGGACGTGTGGTATAAGTGGATTGACTGATTAATGGATAGGTGGCGCTGGATACTATTTTTGTTATTTTTAAAAGGACTTCATTGATGTTAAGGAATTTGGTAGGGAAATGAGCAATATTTTATAATTTTAAGCGGAAATCGAAGTCGTATTTTTTGGTTAGATGCCTTTAGTTGTATATCACAAGGCGACGCAAAATTAATCACCCTATCGGAAGATGTTATACTTTTTGCAAATGACGTCATACGTCATATTTGACATTTGTGAACTAGACAGCTGCAGTATACAAACCAGAAACCACTAATGAGACGTACCACTTAAAATGGCCGCCGACGTTTGCCTACTAGCTGTGGCGAGCACGTGGGCACCCGGGGTTTTGTCAAAATTATGTCATGCATGTGTGTGTGACGGGAGTACACTGCGGTTAAATGAAATAAGCTCACACGTATACACGAATACAGTTTGTTTGTAGCGCGTTTTGTCACTACGAACCTGGACTTCATTCAAAATTTCAGGGTGTCGCGGTGAAAGACGTACGAAAGACGCAGTCTCGTTCTGGTTTCTGCACTATGTCTAAACAAACAGACAAGCAATGGAGCGCTATACCCTGCAAGAGCGTGGAATAGTTGTGTCGATTTTTTGAAATTAATAATCGGTCGGCATAGCGTGAATTTCAACGTCGATTTCTTAATCGTGTCGCACCAACTGATGTCGCTAAGAACAAAGAAACATCAACCAGACGATGGGCCACGCAATTGGGCATCACCAGACGGACACTACAGCGAATTTTAGAGAAAGGCTTACACATTTTCCCGTACAAAGTGCAAACAGTGACCGTCAGTGGCGTGTGAATTACTATTAAGCCATGCTTAATCTTAACTACGAAAGGGACGATTTTGTGTCAAAAAGCGACGACTTTCCACATATGTAAGTAGTTACGTCAATAAGCAAAATCTTCGTTTCTGGAGCACTGAAAATCCGAAATCATTACATCCACTCAAAGCCACGGTGTGACGCGGCATTCAGACGGGAAGAGTGAATGGGCCGACTTTTTTTGAGGACGCCATCGGCAATACGGCCACTGTTACTGGCGAACGCTACAGGGCCATGATAAACGACTTCTAACTGCCGGAATTGGATGAGCGCGGCTTGGTGAACATGTGCTTTCAACAAGACGGTGCAACCGCACACACAGCATGAGCCACATGGGCATTGTGAAGGAAACGTTTCCTTTTTCGTGTAATCTCCCGTTTTGGCAATTTGGCATGGCCAGCAAGATAGCCCGATTTAACCATCCCAGATTTCTTTCTTTGCGGGTCCTTGAAGTTGCGCGCTTATGCCAACAAGCCTCAGACAATAGTAGCCCTCAAGGAAAATATTCGACATGAATGCGATCAGTTTGTTATGATTTGATCTGCGAAAGGTTTTCGTTGTTTTGGTTGTGGGCGGTTCGTATCCCATTTTTGTTACATGTTGTGCACCCCTGACTTGCTGCGAATAATATTTACTCTATGTAACCCTAAAGAGAACTGACAGCAAAATAATGCGCCACTATTGCACCAACCACGGATATGTTTACCTCGTATATAACATGGTGTCAGAGTGAAGTCGAAATAAAATTAATAAAAATATATTTTATTTGTTAAAATAACGGAAAATGAAGCGGCAGTTAGTGGCTCAAACGGTGGGGCGGTGGTCATTTCGTGAGACCTCCAGGTTACTTGGAAATCGTGGACTCCAACATGTCAGCTAAATGGTAAAATTGGATACAGCGATACAAATGGTACGCGGTAGCAGCGGAATTGGAAAAAAAAATCTCCAGAGCAACTGGCAGCTAATTAAAAAGGATGTAACATGGCAGTGGATACTTGAGCAACAAGAGGCATATGAAAAATTAAAAAGAATTATTTCAACCACACATGTTCTGCGATACTACGATGTAAACCTCGACGTCAAACTCCAAGTGGACGCTAGCAAGCATAGCCTAGGAGCAGTGCTCATACAAAACGACCAACTCGTGACTTACGCGTCGAAGGCACTAACGTCTGCCCAGCCAAACTATCCCCAAATTGAAAAGGAGGCCTTAGCTATATATTTTGTAATGCCATGTATAAAACATTTTTGATAATATTGTAAAACAAAAAAAAAAAAACCAAGTTGACCCATGTAACTTCTCCGTTGGACATTCTCTCCTTGGACGGCTGTCTCAAGATGTCAAAAAAAATACCCAAAAGTAGATGACGTGACTTTGACGTTTATGGTCTCGTGCGAATTTCATTCCAGAAAAAAGGGGATTTGAGGTCGATCGAGCACGTTCAAGGAGACAGGAAACTGAGGAAGGAGATTAGGAAAACTTACTCTATTTATCGAAATAAATTACGATTTAAACTATAGGTAGTGCAATGAGACCTCCTCCGCTCGGAAACAGACCGGACATGTAGACCACTGGGTCACATGTCCATATTACAACACCTTCCTGAACTGGATTAGCACAGTTTCTGACGTATTATCACACACGGCCACATTTGAGATATTGATCCCAAACCGCACAGCTTGGGAAAGCGGTGATCCCTTGCTAAATGTCAAAGGTTTGAGGTGGTACACAGATGGCTCCAAGATGGAATCCGGGGATGGCGCTGGCATCTTTGAATCAAATCGGAAGACTGGGAACCAGTCATTTCAAGCCGAACTATACACCATTCTAAGGTGCGTCAAACTAAACTTAGAGACTGACATAAGAGGTATAACCATTAATATACTCTCAACCAGACAGGCAGCGCTCAAAGCGTTGGGTTGAACTCAAAATCCGTCAATGAATGCCACAATGCCCTGCAAGACCTAGGCAAAAGAAATAAGGTTAAGCTCTGGTCGATGCCAGGCCACAAAGGCATAAAAAGCAGCGATATTGCCGACCAACTCGTAAGGAAAGTTTCCAGCGAAAAGTACATAGGTGCCGAGCCTTTCTGCGGAATCCCCAAGTCAAAGAGTAATTTTCTCTTAGACAAGTGAGAAAAATCGCAACACCTGCACTTTCGGAACAGCGTTCAAGGACTCCGACAATCGAACAGATTCATACGACACCTGAACAAACACACTCTATCGACATTCTCAAATATAATGGAGTCGATATCAGAAGACTGCACAGCTACTTTTCGGAACATCTCGACTAAGAGCCTTTCACTAGTTGTGAGTTATTCCTTCTGGTATGCATTTATTGTTGGCAATTGTGCTGATAGCTTCCTGTTATGTGTTGTTATGCGTTTTAATGCGAGTTCATGTCATCTATGACTTCAAACACTCGGGGGGGGGGGACTTCAGAGTATAAAAAACAAAATAGACCATTTACGCCTCCTGTTAGATGGTAGCAAGGTTGATATTATGTGCTTATCGGAATCATGGCTGAAGCCGGAGATGTGCTCGGATCTCTTTTATGTTAATGGGTACAAATTGGTACGGGCAGACAGAGAGGGTAAAATCGGTGGAGCGTTGGCATCTATATAAAAAATGTTTTAATTTTAATGTTGTCTGTAAGTCTTCATATACAGATATATTTGAATATACTATCCCTTCAAATCTTGATCCCGAAGTACTTAATAGAAATTTTATTCAGTCATCGTATGGAGAAAGTGATTTTCCTTTTGATTCAGAGGGTGCTCAGAACTCCTTCTCCTTCGCATGTGTCGATGAAGTTTGTGTAGAACTCGCTATACTAAGGATTAAATCTAAAGCTGTAGGCTCGGACGATATACATCCTGTCTTTATCAAAACTCTTTTGCCCTGTATACTACACCAGCTCACGCATATTATGAATACTATTATAACCACCTCCACATACCCACAGTGCTGAAAAATCGCCAAAGTTGTACCGATACCCAAATCATCTTCCCCAAATAGCACTGATTTTCGGCCAATTGCAATCCTTCCATTTCTAAGCAAAGTGTTTGAAAGTATAGTAAGTAGTCAACTTAAGTCCCATCTAGAAAATAATAAACTTACTATTGAATTTCAATCTGGCTTCCGCGCTAAGCCATGGTACAATTGTACCACGGCACTGCTCAAAGTCTGCGAAGATATCCGTGTAGGAATGGATAAGGATATGGTTGGTGTATTAGTTTGCTTAGATTTTTCCAAAGCCTTTGATAGCGTAAAACACTATCTGTTATTAGAAAAGTTAAAACAGCAATTCCTTTGTGAGGGTTCTGCATGTCATCTTATGTCCTCTTATCTCTCAAATCGATTTCAATACGTGTTCTATAATAATAAATGTTCCTCTAATGTCCGTGTCTACTCTGGTGTTCCGCAAGGCTCAGTATTAGGTCCGCTTCTATTTTCATGTTTTATAAATGACGTTTATAAATGGTTTTCTACCTCCAAATATCATATTTATGCTGATGATATACCATGTTCCCTAAGTCAAACTGTATTTCATCTATGGAGTTGCTCTCGCACGACTTAAATCTGGTCTATCTTTGGTCGACAACTAATAAGCTTAGACTCAACGCATCCAAAACAAAGGCTATAATACTTAAGAGATGCAGAACAACCCTGGAACTACCGCCATTAAAAATAAACAATTCACCCATTGAATTTGTATCCAAAGTAAAAAACCTGGGTATCTATTTCGATCGGGGGTTGTGCTGGAGCACGCACATCCATAAATAGCGTAACTTCAAAAGTATACGGTGCTCTTAGAGGCCTTAGTCCTACTACAAATTACTTACCCACGGACGTTAAGCAAAAGCTTGTGACATCCTTCATCTTGCCTATATTACTCTATGGATGTGAATTTTTTTCTAAATTGGACTACTTCAGTAAGTTAAATGTGGCGTTCAATAGCTGCGCCTGATATACAGGGTGTCCCACGAGCAGTGTGCCAAAAAGCTACAGCGTGTAGGTCTAGTCAAGGCAAGAAAAAAATCGTATGGGAGGGGGGGGTCTATTCCCCACCGTTTAGCCGGGAGGGGCAATTTTCTAAAAAAATTACTTAATTTGGAAAAAAAATTATTAAAAATCAACAGTTACATCCACAATGCCACGATATACCTTTTTGTAAACCCAGAAACCTCTTCTTTCATACTGATTTTAAATGAAGCTGTTTTAAGGAGTAGTTTTTGAGAAATTAATTTTCAAACTCAAAATTTTGAAAAAAAATTGAAAAAAAAAAATTTCGAACTATTTTTTTTCAAAATTGTATGTAATTAAGTAGTCATTTTTTTTCAAAAATTCAATGCTCTCATTAGTTTTTAGTCAAAAGCAGAAAACCGGATGCAAAAATGTCTTGTAGTTTTTGAGAAAGTAAAAAAAAACCCGAACCATTTTTTCCTAAGAAAAACCTTTTTTTTGGTTTTAACGCGGCTGGACTTGTAGGCAAATTAATGTATGAAACATTGACCTCTTTATTATTATTTTTAAAAACTTCGGAGTTTTATTATAATAAATTTTCAATATGATCCCCATTTTTTAGAAGGCAAAGATTATATCTCCTTCTAATGGCTGCACAAAGTCTATGCTTGACAAATTTTCCTGCAATTAGACTCCAGCGACTTCAATTCGTTGTTCCAAAGATACTATTTCCACTTCGTAAACATAATTTTTCATGAATCCCCACACATAAAAATCTAGAGGAGTTAAATCTGGTGATCTAGGTGGCTATTTCGTGCGGCCCCTTCTTCCGATCCAACGGTCACTAAAATGATCATTCAGCCAGTTTCTAACCCGTAAGCTCTAGTGTGCTGGTGCTCCATCTTGCTGGTAGATTAAATTATCTGCTATGGCCAAACGGACGTTGTCCATCAAATCGGGCAAAAGGTCTCGTAGGAATTGCAGGTATGATTCTCCATTAATAACGGCATTCAAAAACCAGGGCCCGATTACAGTCTGTCCAACAATACCAAGCCAAACATTACAGCTAAAGCGGTGTTGTGATTTATTTTGTTTTTTGTTGTGTGGATTGGTGCTACTCCAATGATGCAAATTGTGGAAATTAGTAACCCCATCTCTGGTAAACTGTGCTTCATCCGTCCAGAATATCCTTGCAAAATAATTTCGTTCAGTTTCATCTCGAAGCAGTAATGATCGACAAAATTCTGCTCTCAAAAACTTGTCGTTTGAGGTGAGTCCCTGAACTGGCCTAAAATGGTACGGATGTAAGTTTTCGGTATGAAGCACTCTCCATACTCTAGATTTGGGCACTCCAAGCATAATAGCTATCCTCCTTGTACTAAGGGAGGGATTATGTCGGACCAAATCCAAAATTCGGGTAGAACCCATCGGCGGCGGGCGGACCCAGACGAAATTCGCAGGTCAGTTTTCAGGCGTTATCAATGAAAAAAAAGAATTAATCCAGGGTTATTCCAATACTGTATCACTTTATTGTATCCTCATAAAACTCCTATTTTTTTAAAAATAATAAAGAGGTCAATGTTTCATACATTAATTTGCCTACAAGTCCAGCCGCGTTAAAACCAAAAAAAAGGTTTTTCTTAGGAAAAAATGGTTCGGGTTTTTTTTTACTTTCTCAAAAACTACAAGACATTTTTGCATCCGGTTTTCTGCTTTTGACTAAAAACTAATGAGAGCATTGAATTTTTGAAAAAAAAATGACTACTTAATTACATACAATTTTGAAAAAAAAATAGTTCGAAATTTTTTTTTTTCAATTTTTTTTCAAAATTTTGAGTTTGAAAATTAATTTCTCAAAAACTACTCCTTAAAACAGCTTCATTTAAAATCAGTATGAAAGAAGAGGTTTCTGGCTTTACAAAAAGGTATATCGTGGCATTGTGGATGTAACTGTTGATTTTTAATAATTTTTTTTCCAAATTGAGTCAATTTTTTAGAAAATTGCCCCTCCCGGCTAAACGGGGGGAAATAGACACCAAAGAACCCGAATATCTCTACAAGAGTATTCGTTTTGCTAAGGCTCAGCGTGGCTCATTATTAATTGTCCCTAGACACAAATATTTAGCAACGTCTCGACAATTTTTTTGTGAATGCGGTTCAACTTTGGAACATGTTACCCCTCCACATCAAGCAAGCGACAAGCACAAAAGACTTCTAGTCGAGATGCTTTAAATATCTTGCTGAAAATGACTAGTGAAATCCTCTCGTCTTTCTTCTCTGTTTTACTGTTTTATATTGTTTAATTCTTTAGTCTCTTCCCTCTTTTTCTTTATTTTCAATTAGTTTAATTTTTATATTTTACTAAAGTAAAGGATGTTAATCTTAATTGTTTGAGGATTTTAAATAATAATAATAATAAATAAAAATAAATAAAAACATTTTAAATTTTCAAGACGTTTACGCAATATTTTTACTGCGAATTTTCACTATGTGCGAGTAGGTATCGTAAACTCATTAAAAATGATCACAATGGTAATTGAATGTTGAGAGTTCAGCAACGGCGCCAGATTTTAAATGACATCTCATTTTAAATCACTTTAAAATTGGGCTGTCAACTACCTGATGAAATTGATTCATAAGATGGCTTTGCAACTTTTTTCATTTCACTATATGAGGCCTAATCGAGAAAAGTTTGGTTTAAAACTAATTGCACACCACGAACAGACCTGTAGTGAATCTGTTTAGGTCGAATTGGCGAGAGCAGGTGTCAGCAGTGGAAGATATGTGTTGTCATTAACGTTTGTAGGAAATTGAGGCTTCATGATGACACCATTAACATCAATAATGGTTAGAATAAATATTAATGGGCCGAGATGGCTATCTTGAGGGACTCCGGAAATGACAATGATTAGATCAGAGATAAAAAGTTCAACGAAAATATCGGTTTGAGAAAGAAGGTTTGACGCAAAATCGTGCCGAAGGCCTTGCTAAAGTCGTTGGCAGTAATGTTTAATTTTTTTTTGCCAACCTCGAGTGCACAATGATTTTGTCGATAGGTAAAAAATGAATTTGGGATATTCATTCATTGCTATCTCATCATTGGTCATCTCAGCATTTCACCCTTTTTTTGGGATAGGGTGATATATTTAAGCATTTTTCCAAAGCTCATAAAAGACTAAAGAGTCCCTGTTGGTGACAGATTTTCAGAGTCGAGAATGGTGAAATGTTTGTCCTATTCCTTATCACTTCTTCGAGATTAATATGAGAAAATGTGCAACAATTTAGGATTGGTTTTGAACCAATAGTATTTGATTCTAAGCCAATTAAGTTGTTGATCATAAAAATAACATCGATTGCTTTATTATGTATTTATCATATCCACACCCAGGAAGTAATATAAAAGCAAAAAGATTATTTCCAAAAATACATTTGATTTCGGTTAGAATAACATATTTTCAGGTATAATATAAGTCTTTAGGCCTTGCCTAGCTGAGCGAAACCTGTAGCTAAGTGCTTCAAATATTCCTTGCGGCACTCCATCTCATCAGCTGGCCTGTTGTGGGGAAGCCAAACCGGCTCGCCGATAAAGTATCGCCGGGCTCTTATGTAATTCTAAAGAAACGAATTATTTATTAGCTTTTTGGTGCCATAAATACTTGTATGTTATTTACGTTAGTGTCCAATGTGAAACGATGATAAATACCCGCTGGGATTACAATCAGGTCGCCGGAAGATACCGCAATACGAATCCACTTATCGCTTCCACTACAAACTCATACATAACGTAAAACGAAAATATTTTTTTTCATTCAGTAACTCACTCTCTGACGTCAAAGTAACCGGAGCCCTCAATGACCAAGCGGATTTCTTCGTCAGTGTGCAAGTGTTCCGTGTAAAACGATTTCAACTTATTCTCGTAGTCTGGAAGGCACTCCTTTGAGCACTTGATCTGTTAAAAAATGATAATAATCGGAGTTCGGTTAAATCAATTTCTTCCAACCTCATCCTCATAGGTGTAGTTCCTCTCCTTCCGAAGTTTAGCTAAGAGCTCGTCATTTTGGTAGTTCTCAGCGTTTATCTGCAAAGATTTAATCCATTTTAAAACTTTCTTTTATTGCTTTGAATATATCTTAAATTTGAAAAGTGGCATCACTCTTTCGATTTGACACTTGCCAAAAACATCAATCTGTCACGAAACAAATAAATAAGAATTACCTGGAAATATTCCACACCGGTTTTCTCGTGCAACTCCTCCAAATTCAAAATGACCGGCGGACTTAAATGATGCTCCAATCGTTGATCCGTTTGGGCATCGTCCATGTACCAAACTTTCACCATTTTACGAATCTAGACTACAAGACTCCCGGAAAAAGACTACCACTTCGCTACTCTTCTGCTAGACTAGAATTCCCACCACTACTAGTCGACCTTGTGAGATGCAAGTTTCTCTTGCGATAAGCCCCCACCACTTGACCACTGATAAACAAGTACGTTTTAACTCGGCACGCGCGTGCGATGGTGATGATGATGGACATGATTATTTTATAAATAAAATTATTCTTATGTGTTGTTCAATGTTAATTTTGGAATTGTTTTTTGGGGAATGGACGAATATTTAGCGTATGCTAAACTTAGACAGAAACCACTCGTGTCGATAGAGTAGTTCATTACCATCGCGATGGAAGACCAGAACCAATTGTAATAGAAATTCCTATTTGAACTAATCGACAGTCGTTACATCGGTATTTCATGATTCAACAGTTGAAAGCAATTGTCGTCCGTGTTGAACATGTTTTCACGATTCAACACAGACTGTTTTCATAAAAAGTAACGCTTGAGGTGCATTTTCTTCTTCATTCAAAGAGCAGTCAAACGTAAAAGGGAAGTGCCAAAATATTAAATCGAGCTGATGCTTTTTACCTCAAGGATTAAGATATCTTCTACGGCTAAACAACCAGATTCTATTCCTACCTTCCAGAGAACCTCAGAAAGTAGCGGCAGGCTTCCCGGTTTGGGATTACTTCATCGCTGAGGCCAATCAAATGCTGGTGTTTTTGCATTTTGCACCAATTGTTTTTTTTTTTTTTTTTTTTTTTTTTTTTTTTTTTTTGTGACACGGGCATGCTCCATATTTTTTTGTTTGATCTTACTCTTACAACACCGGTGATCTCCAGTCGTGTCAGCCCACTGATTTGCATGTACACTTGTGGGGCAGTTTAATATCCGCCACAACCCCAACTTAGACAAACTTAATGAAGCCTGTATGAAAGATAATGGGTTTTGCAGTAGCTTTGTCTGAATTTTGACAGTTTATTCCTCTAACGTTTTCAGTGGTAACGATCTTCTTTGCGATGGAGCGCTACACCATTCCATAGGGCGTGAAAACTTAAAACTTATTATAAAATAAGGAAATTGAGCTCTTGGTTACATAATAAGCTTAAATTGCGGGTAACCTGAACGTCTGAGACTGATTGTGGAGAAAGTAGAGACGCGGAGCAGATTTGATGCGTTTCCGTGAAGAAGTGATTGATTGGTCTTTGGATATGTTAAGCTCCAAGGAGTTTTTGACCAGAGAGAAAAACTGTTGAGACCCGATTGAATAAGAGAAGAATCTTGTTACGAGGAAATGGTCTTGAGGAACTTGGTGTCGTCGACAAGGCCTCGGGTTCTTACCCAGACGGGCTCGGATTCACACTGTTCCTAGCAACCGATCACCAGTCGGGATCCGGGCTCGGGTTCTTAGCCATAAGGAGACTGATTGGGTGCTGTCAACGCGACAGCTACGAGGTGACAAGGCGCCATTACGACCAAGTGTCCCGAACGGGTCTCAACCCAGATGGACAGCGTAGTGCGCAAATCACTAGCACGTCTGTCGGTGTCACTAACATATTCATGTGACAGATCCTGGCCCGGCGAGTATACTCCAGCCCAGAAAGCTCGTTACATTGGCGCCCGAGCAGGGACGCCGCAGATGGAACTAGTTAAGGTTATTACTACCTAACCAACCTCAAGATCATGGTGCGAACAGGGTGGATCTACACCCTCACCAAGGACGAACTACTATTACTTAGAACTCGAAGGTACGGTCGACCAACTGAGACGACGATTGTCAGCATGGATGACGGGGACAGAGCTTACATCAGCCCAGGAGGAACGCCTGACGGAGCTAGAGGCAAGTCACCGACGAGCGACAACCTTCACCCTCGCTACCCAAATACGGCCGTCGACGCGGACGAAGCCTAGTGATAGGGACCAGCTGAGAGACCTATCAATGCCAACTCAAAGGCAGACCCATCTGGAGGATATCCAGGCCCGGAACCCCGAACCTCAACAAGCTACACTATCGGTCTGGTCAGTTACCCCGCAGTGATTGACCAAGCCCGCAAATGGGCCGTGAAATAAAGAACCGCTCGCATTCCTGGAGAGGGTGGAAGAGCTTGCGGAAGGATACGGACTCCCGCTGGACCTCATACCACGGGCTATGCCCGAACTCCTCATAGATCGGGGACTCAATTGGTACCGAAACAAAAACCGGAAATGGTCCACATGGGCGGCTTTCAGGGCCGACTTCCTGCAGTTCTTCCTCCTCAGCTCGTATCTGGAATGCATAGAGGACAACATTTGGCGAAGAAGACAGCGTCCGAAGGAGCCCTACAAAGACTACGTCCTTACAATGCAGACCATCATGCGACAGGCGGGTTACACTCCGGAACAACAGCTATGACGGATATATAAGAACAGCCAGACGCGCAAACCACTAGCACGTCTGTCGGTGTCACAAGCAAATTTATGTGACAGATCCTGGCCCGGCAATTATACCCCGGCCCAGAAAGCTCGTTAAAACCGCGATAGACCTTAAAATTTGATGGGAACAACTCTTGGTTATTTATGCTAGGGATCAAGTTGGTTTCAGTCAGAACGAAGATTTCGAAAGGTAAATTCTGACAAAGTAGGGAGACCTTCCTGCTGAATAGGGACCATGATGCTAGTGTTAGTTTTACCTTCATAGCAAACCGAGTCTGGCCTTATCATGGAGATAAGCCAAAAAGAGACGGATCTTTTCATACGTCTTTTTATCCCTTAGACAAGAGAGAGCATAGCTGCATTCAGTGGGGTTACTAACTCGCTGGGTAATTTTGACTGAGGGGGGCAGAAGGGGATCAATGAAAGATTGGAAGAAACTAGGCGGAGACGTTGTTGAAGAAGCTGTTGAAGCTGTCGGGAGAGAAGTGGAGTTGGCTATAGTGTGAGAGGTGGAGTATCGTGTGGATTAAGGACGTGGGAGCTTGGGAAAGAAAAGAAGAAAATGTTATGTTAGTAAGAACGCTATCAGGAAGATGAGAAAAAATTAACTTATTAGAGGGATTACAAAAATTGAATTTGGAGGACAGTTCTTGACACTGATAAGTAAGACTGGTAACACAGCCATATCCTTTATAGAAGTCTGATTACATAGGAATTAAAGATTGTTTCGCTCAATATTGTCTTTAACGGCAGATTAAAATACTTTGGATAAAAATTGGAGAACTTCAATGGACCGATACTCAGGCGGGTTGATTTCCTTGGGAACTGGAATAATCTTTGCTTTCTTCCTTAGCGTAGGGAATGTCGAAGTCATGATAATAGCCATGAAAATATGGTTGATATGAGGAGATGTGATTGGAATGAGCACAAAGTAAGGGTGAATGTTATCGAGACCAGAGGGTTGGACTTTTTCTTCTTTTTTTTGTTGGAGGCTTCTGCTTTCTGTTGGAGCATTCAGACGCGAATACTGATCCATTGTACAGACACCTTATTTATTGTATTTTCCCCGTTCCCCGGAGAAAAAATTAAGAGGATCTTCAGTGATGTGGAACTAGGACGTCAGCTCCAAGGGTGAGCCATCGTGTTTTGCTGTGTCGCCAAATGCAGCACAGGTAGTCACCTCACTGACTGTAAGTACGCAGAGACGCTTAGCAAAAGTGGAATGGCCCGTAATGATGCCTGCAACTCTACTGTAATCAATTCTCCTTAAGAATAAGAAGAATGTTGCGGATTTCTTGCAGACATCAGGGCATACGCGCTTAGTCATCCTGCATCAAAGATAAATCTACGATTGTATGCATTAAAGACCCAATCGCTGATGTGGTTTTGACCATGGAAGCAGGTAGATCTACAGCAGGTTCAGGTCCTGAGAAACTCTGCTCTGAGCCCACTCTAGCAAGTGTATCGGAGATCTCATTTCCTGGGATCCCAGAGTGACCTGGAACCCATAGAAGCCTTAGAGAATTTAGTCTTTCGACTTTGTTCATGCACTAATTTGGAGCTGGTTAAAGGGTTGGACACAGCTTGCAGTGCAGCTTGGCTGTCGCTTGGCGTTTACGCTTTGTGCATGGCCATTAGGATTGCGTACATCTCTGATTGAAAGACAGACACATATTTTTCGAACAAACGCAGTCGGACGTTTTCGCGTTCAAAGAAAACTCCAGTGCCGGACTCCCGCCCAGACCTGGAGTCATTTGTAAAAATGCGAAGGCAGTCCTTTCCAATTTCAGTATCTGACCAGAACTAGTCCTGATGCCATGGAAATTTGGTTGTGAACTACAACCAACACCACAAACTCAGTCGAATCTTTCGAAATCTATCTGGGACAACCACCCCCGGAGAGTAGTGAACGAACATCTTCGACACAAACCATTTGCACCCCGTCCAGGAGCGGAATCGGCTAAGGTGATTTGTGATAAGTGACAGTCACATTCTCGGTGTCGGTATCGTGTAAGGTGATAGTCACTGTGATTGTCCCATTTTTGTGACAGTTTTCTGGTGACAGCTATTTAGCTATCATTTTCGTTTTGATGTGACTTTGTTTTGTGCTTTTCTGTGTTTTGTAAAATAAAAAATATGTTCTCGTGCTTGGAGCTATTTTTAAGCAAAGATGAAGAGGTGAATGAGACAGTGATGGCAGTCAGAATTCTGAGTAAGAATTTGAGAAATCGGTCTAACATTCACGAGCTTGCAGATGACAAGTAAGTAGAAATAATTTCGCAGTTAAAATTGTTAAAATTATGCTAAATGATTGTTTTTTAGATTCACGCTTATCTGCACAACATTTGCTGTGATTTGAAGGTGCCGTTGAATGAAAGTGACATTCCCCAACAACCAACCAATCCCACCCACCAATCCAATATGCAAGAAGGCATCCAACCATCCAACAAAGAAGTGAAAATTCGTAATGCTCTTAGAGACACTCTGTTCTGTTTTAAATTTTTGAATTTTTTTTTTGATCATTTGACAGCTGTCTTATCTGTCATCAACTCCGAAAAAGCAAGTGTTGCTCTTTTTCTGAACCTTTTTTTGTGCTAATCTTACCCGATACCAAAAGATGATGATAATCACAAATGACTGTCACCAAAGTGACTATCACCTATCACCTTACCCGTTTCCACCCCAGGAGCCACCTGTAAAAATGCGAAGGCAGTCCTTTCTAGTTTCAGTATCTGGGCAGAGTTATTCCTGGTGCCATGGAAATTTGGTTGTGAAAATGTAGCGCAATAGGAAGGCAGGTGTCATTACGTCGGAGGGCATATCCATTTGACAGGGGTCGTGGACTCCACTCCAGTGCGAGTTGTACCAAAAACCATTTCTCTTCAGGCGAGACATGGCATTCAGTGCGCAGTGGTTCCATGGTAATCATCACCGACAGATGAGCGGAAGGTCTGTAGTTCAAGTCTGCCATTTCCTATACGAAAAACTGTGCAACAACGTCAGTTGTGAGTGAGAGATGATCAAATGATGCTGACGTAGGCTTAACATTCACAGTACTCACTCACTTCAAAATTCATACTCTGTGTGTACATTTCTTGGTTGTGAACTACAACCAACACCACAAACTCAGTCGAATTCTATCTGGGACAACCACCCCCGAAGAGTATTGAACGAACATCTTCGGCACAAACCATCTGCTCCCCGCCCAGATTGTGTGACAAACACCATAAGAGCATAACGCTTGAACCTGCGCGAACCCTATAATCAACAAAAAAAATATTCATACCGATCATTGAAAACGGCGGATTGACTGCGGCGGGACTTCACCCGATCCGCATCACCTCACTTCCGCAGTTTAACCCTATCATTGAAAACGACGGATGCACAACATTATCGATCGGTAGAACCTCATTACCGACCTTCTTTTACATCAGCTGTGTTCTGTCATTTTAAATTGTTTGTGGAAGAAAATTATTTCAAATTCAAAATAAATTGAAATTATGGACAGGATTGCAATTTTTTTCGACTTGGAGGAAGATCTATGCGATTACCGACATATTCGTCACAAAATAAGAAGTATGGCAAAGGACAATTTTTTGTTACCCAATGCTCAGTAAGTTGAGAACAATTTTCTAAGTCAGCGTGAATTTACTAGTTTTAATTGTAGGTTTATCAAACAGTTTCGAATAAATAAAGCTGGTTTTAAGTACATTTTGGACGTGTTGAAGGCAAAGCTACCACCAGTTGTCAGGTCATCATCACTGACTCCAGAATTGAAGTTGGCAACATGTTTGAGATTTGTAGCAGAGGGTGGATACCAAACTGGCCCTGGACAGTTATTTTAGGCGTTTCATTTGTTATACTCGGCGTTGGGATATTTGTTTTGTTCGGGTCATTTTCTATGTCCTCACAAGACATACCCCCAATTTCAGTGTCAGCAACGGTACCCATTTCAAAACGCCATGTGATACGCGAGATTGTGATAACTACCGTTCTGTCAAGCTGATGTCGCACACCATGAAGATCGTTGAACGGGTATTAGATAGCCGACTGCGGAAAATAATACGACTATCTGATGACCAGTACGGGTTTGTCTCGGGTAAATCACCGACAGATGCAATGAAAAGTATAAGGATCATGATGGAAAAGCATCGTGATTCTTCAAAGGACTTGCATATGGTGTTGGTTGATTTCGAGAAGGCCTTTGACCGGCAACCAAGAGATCTTTTATGGGTAGCGCTAAGACAAAAAGGAGTTCCAGAAACCTACGTGCGAGTGATCATGGACATGTACAAGAGAGCAACGACAAGAGTAAGATGCACCGCAGGAGTCACCGAAGAGTTCGCAATCAAAGTCGGTGTACACCAAGGGAGAGTCATCAGCCCACTGCTCTTTAAAGCAGTCCTTGATTGCTTGCTTGAAGGAAAAGTGACGGACCCCAATGTGCACCAGCTATTCTTTGCTGACGATGGAGCCATTATAAGTGATGATCAGGCGACCCTACAACGAGCACTTGATGTGTGGGTGGACATTTTTGAGGGACACGGGTATCGTATTAGTTCAAAGAAGACAGAGTATCTGTGCTGCCCGTTCTCTGACCCTCATCAGCCTATTCCAGACATTTACTTGAATGGAAGAGTGCTTCCCAAGTGTGAACAGTTTAAATATCTGGGATCTATGATTAATAAAGAAGCAACTTGTGATGACGACATCAACCATTGCGTAAGCGTAGGGTGGATGAAGTGGCGGGAAAACTCCGCCATCTTCTGTGATCGAAAAATGTCCCCTAAGCTGAAAGGAAGGCTCTACACTTCATTTGTACGTCCGGCTCTCACATACGGTTCACAATGCTTGACAATGCACAAAAAGTATGAGAGCAAATTAACGGCAGCTGAGATGAAGATGCTTCGCATGACAGCGGGGGTAACAAAGCGTAACAGAATTAGAAGTTCAAAGATCCGAGAAAGACTCCACGTAAAAGAAACCATCACAAGAAAGATAGAGCGCGACTCAGTTGGTATTGCCATGTCAATCAACGTTCCAATTTCAACACGCAAAAAAGGCAGGCCGAAAAACAATTGGTGCAAACAAATGCAAAAACACCGGCATTTGATTGGCCTTAGCGATGAAGTAATCCCAAACCGGGAAGCCTGCCGCTACTTTCTGAGGTCAAACCGGCGGACCCCACAAGCGGACCAGTAGGAATGCAATTAAGTGGGAAGGTTATGGTCCTACACTTCTGACCATAACGACGCCGGAAAAAAAAGGAAAAGAAGACTCACTTCTTCAATTTCATCATTTTGCTGACTGGAATCCGCATCAACTGTGTTGCGGTTGAGAAACGTCACAGTTTGTATAGAGTGCGGATCGTATGCGTATTCAATGATGGCAGGTTTTTAGACTTCTTTACCGACATTTATTCACTTGCGTTTTCAATGATGGCAAAACAGAAAAAGTAGGAAATTCTCCCGCCGCAGTCAATCCGCCGTTTTCAATGATCGGCATGATTGATATGAAGGGATTTAAGATTCATGATGGCATCCAGAGCAGTGCCCGGCGTCTTGGAGAAAGCCCCCGTACAGCGGAGACAAACCGCTCTTTGGAGTTCGATGAAAGAGGCTACGACGTGTTGCAACTGATGTACATATATATGTATGACATTTTCGGCCTTATCATTGCCGTGTAATTGGAGAAGACCTTTATCGGCAATAAGCCCCATGTTTTGCCAAAAGAACTTTTACATTGCCAAAAAGTTAACAGTCCTTTGGTGGTTTCCGACTCAATATGCTTTGACCAACGAAGTTTGCTATCCAAGATAACTCCTAGGTACTTAGCTTCCCTGGATTTCGGGATGGGAATGTCTTTCAACACCAGATGAGTAATGTCAGTATTTGCCCTAAGAGATTTGGTCTTTATCAATCCTTCCTAATTAAAACGCATCCTCTCGAGTTTTATTTGAGATTGATGTAGACACGTTGAGGAGTTGGGTAGGCGGCGGAAGCGAATATTTAAATCTTCAGGCTTGATCAAGTTGTTTATTTGCTTTAAATAATCGAATAGCGTGGACCTCCGCGATTGAATTGAAATAATGCTAATGTCAATTCCACTCGTGTGCCGAAAACTATAGTCTGTGAAGCATCTCCCAAGTTATCTACGGACCACCTCACCGAAGTCATCGACTCAGTAAGTCTATAAATCGCACCTGGTCAACCCATCTCGACCAACATGTTTCCAAATATCAAATAAAAACGTCAAAAATTTTTTTTATTATTTCGTTTCACGTTTATTTTAATTTTTTTTATTTTTATAACAATCATTTTGGGTGTTTCTGAACTTGTTATACAATGCTGTTGCCTGTGTTCCTCTTTCAATCCCACCCGGACTCAGTTAGTGTTGCTGCTTCCAGAGCACAAGCGGAACTGAACGTGTGTAATTAAAATACTTTCTTGGTGGATTGTTGATTTTTCAAATCGCGCATTTTCATTCATTTTTTTCTTTCTTTTTTTTTATAAACTTAAGGCTTAAAATTAAAAATTTCTTTTTTCTGTTTTCCATTTAAATAACAACCGACGGTCCACGGTGTTGGTTTGGATTCTAGTTGGTTGTGCATATCAACTCCATCGGTTAGTCGTAGAAATTACATAAATTAAAGTGTTTTTTAAGAAAAGAAAAATCAAAAAAAAAAACAAAAAAAAATGTATTCATTTAGGAGGAAAAATGCGAAGAGAGTGTGTCTCTTTACAAGCTCTTCTCCATCTTGATGAGCTCGGTGATTCCGTCGTACATTTCCTTGACAGCTTGGTATTCAGTGAGACCCATACGACGCTTGTTTGAGATATCGTAGATACCGCCCTCGGCTTCGGTGTGTTCACCGCGAGTACCGCGCACTTGCAAGTTGTATTTGGCGGCAACTTCTTCCAATTTAGCCTTGTTGGCGGCCAATTTTGGTACCTTAATGTGCACCGAGGCACGGATGGTTGTACCCAAGTTGGTTGGGCAGAAAGTCAAGAAGCCCAAACGATCGTCGTGACTGAATGGGAGACGCTTCTCGATTTCATTGACAGCTGTCACTAGACGACGATAGACCTCGCCCAAATCACCGCCCATTTGCATGGAAATGATACGGAGATGATCCTCCTCATTGCACCAGACCAAGAAAGTCTTGTTGTCATTGTGGTAGATACCACGACCGGATGGCCAGAAACGACAAGCATTGGCGGCTTGCAAGAAACGATCACCCTCCTTGAACAAGAAATGATCATCGATGAGTTGCTGTTGAACGGACTTCTCCATACCGGTCAATGGGTAGAATTTACCCTTCAATTCACCCTCCAAGCCGGACAAGGTGCTGGAGACTTTCTGCTCCATTTCCTTGTATTGGGCCTCGGTCAAGCATGGATTGAATGGATAACCTTGCAGGGAACGACCGCAACGGACACGGGTTGACACGACAAATTCGTTGGCGGGATCGACATTGCCAAAAGTGCTCACATCGCCAAAGTCCCTTGGTGGATGCTTGTCTGTCTTCTTGAATCCACCATGATAGTCCTCAATGATGGGATCGAACAAATCGGCGAATACTGCATAGGCTTCAGCATCGGGTGCGTAGATACCGACGCCCGAATCGTGATTCTCCAAACCGGATTGGATGACATCCAATAGGGTGGACTTGAAGCTTGGGGTGGTCTTGTTCTTTAGATTGTCGAAGACCTCCTTGGTCAAGTATTTCTTCAGCAACGACTTGGAGTTAGAGGCGGCCAACTTGGCGTATCCATCTTCCAATTTTTGAAGAACAGCAGCGTCAACCATGGTGTCTGATTTGTTTCTGTAACGATAGAGAAAATGGGAAGAGAAATTAATATCAAGCTTGGACAGAGGGCTGTTTTGAAATCTTACAGATTTGCAAAGTTGCGTTTAAACGCCTTTGCGGTGGTTTTTAATGGGAATCTTAGAAAATGTCTCATGAGATCGAGTGAGTCACTCTAGCTAATGGTTGTTCAGAGACAACCTCGTTTGGTAGATTTTATTTAAGCTAATCGTGATCCTTTGCATATATCAGTAGACCAACGCTGAAAAATCTAAAGCAGGAAACAAACTTTGACCAATTTTGAATTGTAAATTAGATAGAGAGAGAGAGGACGCAGAGTTCATTCACTCTGAACTTGTATAGAAAGGACGAAGTAAATATAGGAAGCAACCAGGTCAAATTGTAAATTGCCTAATATGAAATACTAATGAGACTTAAAGACCGGGCGTCGAAACAATAAACGACATTTAGGCTTCCGTGCACATTGCGCTAACGCAGTCAAATGTAACCTGTAGATTACACGACAAGCAACCGTGCCTAATTAACCTCTCATCCACTAAATAAAAGACAGAAACGAGTCAACTCTCATATTCAACAAACAAAATTAGAAGAGATTGCGTATAATTAAGGAGGAAATGTTGGTGTAAGGAACAAAGGAAACACTAGGAAGGCGCGTGTTTTGAAACACGTACGGGTGTAGTGGCCCTGTTCCTCTCCAACCTTTCATGCGCATCAACCCCTAATTTAATTTCTTTCCTTATTCCAATCTCAAAATTGAATAAGACCTATGAGAGGGGTGAACGATAGACGAAAAACAAGTCGTACACGCTACCAACAGCCCACACCCCGGCTGGAGAGCTCAATTCTAGAAAAGAGATTTGCTGAATGGAAGAGCAAGGCATGCCGAAAACGACGACTGTTGCTCAAAATTGAAACAACCCTTAGTGAAATTGGGAAAAAAAACGCGCGAGGGTGCGACTCCCGTTCGAGACGACTTTATTGTAATTTTACGTGCTAGTAACTCGTACCGATAACTATTATAAAAAAAATAAATAAAAAATCAAGCAATGAATGACTGTTAGACAGAACTCTCTCGCAGGACTAAACCGCCCCTGGCGAGCTTAGAACATACTGTACACGAGAGAGAGAGAGAGCCGAGTGTAATGGAAAGCAGAGAGCAGGAAGATACACACCCATCGGTTTTGGCGTCTCCTGCATCACCACCAGTGGCGGCATCTGTGACAACTTTGTCTTTCTTATCCTTCGATGCGCATCCGCCCATTTTGAATTGTTTTATTAAATGTTATTTATGCAAATTCAATTAATTTCCTCACACACAACACACAATTTTTATTCGTTTTTTTGTAAATGTAAAAAATATTTTTTTGGTTTTTGTTAGTTTTTTTTTTTCAGTTAGAAAAATCCTTATAGATGTAGAGTAGATAAATATGTAAAAGTATCGTGTCTATACAGGTAAAATTAACAATCACAAGGACAATGCTTCGCTTTTACTAGACTACTGTTATGTCGTAAACTTTCTTAGGCAACACACTGTTATAATAAAATGTTTGGTTTTGTTATAGAAAATCGTAATCTATCGGTAGAAAAAAATGTCCGGGGGGGAAACAAAATTTTGTATGTTGTTTCAGGTTTGTTGTATAAATATATTTTGAATATACGAGTTGAATAGAATCACACGAAAAGCGGTTGAAATGTATTTTTCATGGCAATTTTTCAAAGTTTTCTTTTTTTTTATCAATTAATTACTATTTTTCTATAATATGTGGTTTGAGTAGCCGCCCCTCGTGTTGGTAGCGGTATTCCGTTTCAAGGATTGCAAAAAGATTTTCTCTTCTCTGGGTGGGTTTAGTCTATGTTGTAAAAACAAAAAAAAACGTTTTTCACTCGCGATGTATCCGTTTTTGTTCGATGGATATGGACCAAATTTTTGAAACTACTTCCTCCTTCACAGGGTGTATGTATAATAAAACGATTTTTTTGATTTGTGCGTTAAGTTTTGATTTGTATCCTTAAAATCTACTTTTTTGGCGTAGAAATGACTTTTTTTTTTCGTTACAGTACGTTTGTTCGTTTTCGCTTAATTCTACTACTATTGTGCGTACGATGGATTTGGCAATAATTTTTGTTGCGAATTGTACTCGAAATCGATTGGTTTTTTTTTTTTAAACAAAATCCGCGAAGTCGGGTTGCTTTGGAAAAACGAAAACTATTCCGGGTTGTCGTCTTTCGTTCTTTTCCGGGTTGTATTTTTATTTTTTTTTCTTTCTTTTCTGAAGGTCGCCGCGCCCAAATTTTTTTTTTCTTCACCAACTTCTCTCCGTGGATTTTGCGACGAGCGCGCTGCCAACAACAAACGAACACAATCGGGAAAATGAAAGGAACTAAACTACCATCATAGCGAGAAGTTAAATAAAGTCGTGCCTCACGCCGTTTGTATCCTGGTTAGTCTCCGGTGTACAGTTTTTTTTTTTTTTTATATTCTATTGCCGTTCCTCTTCCTTTTTTTGCGTGTGCTCACTACTCTTTGGGTACCCTTCGGTCGAAGTCTGGTCGGGTACCCAGAGTTTAACAAAGGTTTTACCCAGAACGGGAGGGAGTACATGTCATTTAATATTCAAAGGGCGAAGAGAGCAATGAAATGAAGAGAATGAGAGTGAGTTGCGTACTTTGTTCAAAGGGTACACCCCGGGGTGGTGCATTGGGGTGGAAAACATTTGTACCAGGGAGGAAAATATATCGAAAAACCTTATCCCTGTGACTAGCAGGTGAATGTTACTCTATGAGGCAAACGGGCAGATTGATGCACATAGCATATTCATCAAGTTCGTAGGGTGGCGTATAGATGGCGCCACTATCGATTTTTAAAAAGTACCAATCTGACGTTTGGCTTACGAGCTCCCGTAATTTTATTGAAACTACTTTTGTAATGATCTGGAAAAATCCGAATCTCGTGTGTTTATAATGAGAAAACGTGCCATGTAAGCAAAGCAACGACTTGACAAGGATTATTCGAATACTGTTCCATTGAGACAATTGATAGAGAAGCGGTTTGCTAATTTCGGAAGTCCGCAAAATAGTGTTAGAGGATCATAAGTTGAAGTTGCGTGAGTGATGATTTTGCGACGACTATTCAAATCGCTGTTTGGAGCTCTTCCAAAGCAATAAAAATGATTTTTCCATGCGTTGTGACAATGCAACCATTTGACGAGTGACCAGCTCCAAAGAGCCCTTAAAAAAAGAACGGTCCACCAACTTTCGTAGACGAATGACTATAGGAACCGATCGAAAATCCCGAAAAAGTTGGTGAAACTGATAAAAGTATGCCTACAACAGCAAACATCTTATGTGAAAGATTCGAGAGATATGAAGGATTAAAACAAGGAGACGCCTTGTCACAAGTGCTTTTTCATCTTCGTAATGAGATCCCTTCAAGGGGACTAACTGTTAGTGGAGTCACTCTAGCTTACGCGGTTTGAGACCTGCTGTGCAATAATAGCAGGAGAAGAAGTAGACTTAGAAGTATTTGGTGTGCAACTATTGTAAGTTATCGCTGTTTATCAAGAGATGGCTCCAGTAGAATGTGCTGGTGTGGAAATGTCTGATTTTGTGCCAAATAATCGTCATCTACGGGAGTGTTGCTTTTCTTCTTTCATTCGAAGAAAGCGGCGGCTGAAGCGCATCGAAAACTGCAAAAAGTTTACGGATATGCTGCTCTAAGTGGAAACAACGTGCCGTGATTGGTTCCGTCGCTTCAAAGACGGTGATTTCGATGTTGACGACCGTTCGCGTGAAGGAAGGGAAAAACCTTTGGAGGCATGCCAAACGCAAAAAGAGCTTGCTTCAGTATTAGGAGTTATCCGCCAAGCTATTTCCAAGCGATTGGGAATGATTCACAAGCAAGGAACTTGGGTTCCTTATGATTTGATGCCAAGATACGTTGAGTGTCGTTTTTTCACCTGTGAACAACTGCTCCAGCGGTAAAAAAGAAAAGGTATTCTTCATCGCATCCTTACGGGTGATGAAAAATGGATTCATTACAGCAACCCAAAGAGAAAAAAAATCATGGAGACAGCCCGGTCATGCTTTTATGTCGTCGGCTCGGCCGAATATTCACGCTGCGAAGGTATGCTGTGTATTTGATGGGATCAAGACGGTCTTATTTATTATGAGCTGTTGAAACCAAACGAAACCATCACTGGGGAACGGTATCGAACTCAATTGATGCGATTGAGCCGAGCACTGCGCGAAAAGCGGCCACAATACGAGCAGAGGCACGACAAAGTGAATCTACAGCATGTGGCCAAGCCCGTGAAAACCTACTTAGAAACGCTTAAATGGCAAGTCCTACCCCACCCGCCATATTCCCAGATATTGCGCCATCCGATTAACACTTGTTCCGTTCGATGGCACTGATCAGCAGTTCCATTCATACGAAGACGTTTCAAAATGGTTTGATTAGTGGAAAAAGGCGAATACTTCTACCGTGACGTACGCGAGCTCTGCCAAAAAAAAACAGCGAGAACTTAGTTGCGCTCATATATGTATGAAGAAAAAACCTAACACATGATCACTGATCCACCTGGATCGATTGGAACCGTATATACTACCGAAAACGACTCACAAGGGGTGATTCACTATTTTGCTTGCTTATATACTAGGATAGTAAAAAAAATTATAAAAATAGTCCACAACTCCTAGAAGGTACATTAATTTCGTCCGTCGAAGGGATTATATCAAGATGAAGAAAGGACGAAATTAGAGCAGTCACCAAGTACCTCTGCTTGAAAACCTGAGGAGACTTTCCTCCTCCATATTCCACTGAAGATGAAAATCGTGAAGTACGTCCATCCAAGTCCCTCATTAAAGATAACGTGAAAAAAGTCGAAAATGTTCTGTTGGCAGAACGAAGATTGACCGTCAGGCATATAGCTGTGGTCACAGGGATCTCACATGGCAGCGTTCAAAGAATCCTTCGAAAGAATTGCATATGAAAAAAATTTCTGCGAGTTCCAAGCAAATCAGGAAGTGTTTGTTTCGCGACCATGGACGAGACCTGGATCCACCATTTTGATTAATCAATGGCTTGGGAACGAGCCTACTCACCGACGCCAAAGGAATTCAAAGTGTCAAATTTGGCGGGAAAGGATATTGCATTCGTTTTTTGAACATCCGCCCTACTCAGATCTAGCTCCTAGCGAATTCTACCTCTTTCCTCGACTCAAAGAACACAGCCGTGGCAAGAAATTTGAAGTTATGGCCGTTGTTCAGACGTTTTGGATGGGTCAACATTTTTCTAAAGAAACGATGGACTAAATGTAGACCTGTTAGGAGACTATGTAGAAAAATAAACAACTTTTTTAACTTTTTTTTTTATAATTCGTGCAGGTTCAAGAGTGTACGCTCTTATGGTGTTTGTCACACAACCTGGACGGGGTGCAGATGGTTTGTGTCGAAGATGTTCGTTCACTACTCTCCGGGGGTGATTGTCCTAGATAGGATTTGAAAGATTCGACTGAATTTACGTTGGTTGTAGTTCACAGTCACTCTTTTTGTTTTCCATGTCATTAAGGTGTTATATTGGAAGTGCACACACAGAGTATGAATTTTGAAGTGATCTTATGATCATCTCTCATTCACAACTGATGTTGTTGTACAGTTTTTTCCGTATAGGAATTGTTCTTGACTATGGACGGACTTGAACTACAGATCTTCGGACCCCACGAACGAAGGCTGCAAGCCTGAAAGAAATATTTAAAACACTTCTTTTGTCTCGCTACAAAAGACTCTGACCAAGGAGGAAAATATGTAGATTTCAGGTCTTCGTAAAACAAGATCTTAAGGAGAATCTATGGTGGAAAACGGGACGAAGAATCAGACAAATTAAGAAAACAATCAAGGAACTCTATTCAGCCCCAAACATTGTCCGAGGTAAGTAGAACGAATGGACAGTGGACAACAAGACAAAATAATGAGTGCAAAAACCCGTAGGAAAGAGACCCACAGGAGAGTTATGCCGCAGATGGGTGATAAGGAGGGATGATAAGGAATACACTTACGACTGGGAGGCTTGGCGAAAGGTTGTCAACGAGGCGAAGCTCTGAACGTCCGAGTTCCAAATAACAATGTGACAATGGATGAAATATAGATCCATTACTAAACTCCAGAGTCAACAGGGCGCACTCGGCTGACTGAACAACAAAAGATAAAAACCGTCGACCAAAAACGCAAATGTCCGCTGTTAAGGGTCTGCCTCGGTATTTTGGGATGAATTACGAAAAAACGACCCCAAATTAAGAAAAAAAAAAGCGCCCTTTCACCAAGACAATGCACCGTGTCACATTTCATTCGCAACAATGGCAATTTCGCACTTTAAATTGCGTCCCCATCCATGGCGTTCTCTGGATCTGGCTCCCAGCGATTACTACCTACCTATGTCCGGCCTAAGAAGTCTGCTCCAGGGTCAGAGATTTGGCTCCATGGTTTGAACTGAATGGTATTTAGGGCAATAAAGAAGTGGTGGAATGAATGCATCACTCTTGAAAGACACTACGTCAAAATCTATGAACTTATTGAGTGATGGGTTAAATGCATAAGAATTGAGTTGGTCTTATTCAAAAAAGTTGATGAATGGACGATCATATTGGAATATGAATCGAATTTGAAATCTTTGAAAAGTAGCCAACGCCACTTGGCTGTCTATAAAGTTCGTCGCTAGAAAACAATTCCCAAAGACCTGTTGTCAGACCATAGTCAATTCACTGCTAAAGGTTGTCATACCCTATTCCTCGCCATGGCAAACAAACCATGAAGAGCATAGTATCAGTCTATCGTACGCGACATTCCGAAAACGTAGTACAGACACACAGACTACAAGGATATGCTTCTTATCCTCGTTCTGAAAGAGAACAGCCCTGCAAAACCGGTCGCTTCTACTCGTATTAACGATTAACTCAAAGATTAAGTCCTCCCTGCTGTATGGTAAACGATATGAAACAGGGTGCGGCAACGGCAGCAACAGAAGAGGAAAAAACACAATTCATGTGGACACGCGCATGAAATTGGATTTTGCCGCCTATTGTGTGTGTGTAGTCCTTCGAGAAAAGTCTCGAATATATTGTCTAGTTGAGTGTCACATCTATGGGGTGTGTTGCGAACCATCTAAGAGCATGCGAATAGTGAAAGAGAGTGCAACGAATTGGGCTCATGAGAGCTGAATTTGATGGGGTAGTTAAACACTTGTGCAGTAGAAGTGTCTCCGGATAGGATGCTCCGATTTGCATCTCATGTAGTGCCCCGCTCTCGCGCTGCTGATTAAGACAAAGGGTCAGCCGACTGTTTTCAGAATGACTAGTAGAGGGAAGGGCGGAATAAAAAAAAAAAAAAACCACATGGTCTCGTGAAACTCGTTGCAATCACATGTAGAGCAGGGCGGCATGCAGTTAACGAACCTCGCGTGACGAGCTCGTTTTTATATTATTTACCTTCCGCCGACAAGGACAAGGCAATCATAAAAATTTGTTTAAACAGTAGACTCGAAGGGTTTTTTTCCTGCACTACTTATAAAATTTAAAAGAGAGACTAAGTCAGTGAATAATGCCCGCGAACATGCTATGGAAGTTCTTGAGCCACCTTTATGATTGCTAGTTCAAGGAGAAGAACGCGATTCTTTCGCCTTGTGCTTGCGAACAATTACTGCCGCGGCACGCCCTAGTAAGTGGTCAAGGCTCGTGCTAAACACGTACGTGATTCACTGCATCTGTTGCCTTTTAACCTTTCCTCCTTTTTTAATCTTTCATGTCGTGTTCGTTTGCAATATAAAGAAAGTCAACCTTGCCAAGTATAACACGACAGTGAAGGACGGTATTAGAAATAAAATTCCACAAACAATTCATATCTAGATCCCCCGGTTCAAAGAAAAAATCCTACAACAGTCAATCAAGACGTGTATGCGCGCTTATCGCATTTCAAGATAACATCCCATCCATCCACCTACAAGTAGAATAGAAATAGAATCTTCTACCGTAACTAAGCACCAGGCAATCAAAAAACAAAACAAAAATCCACTTAATAAAAGTTTCCACTGAAAACTGGCTACACAAGTAGTTTAGATAAATATTTAGCCAATCGAAGTGATGAAAAATGCTTTCCAACGTCCATTTCCACCAGTAGCCCATCACACTTGAACAATTGAATCATCTCACTGAATTCCAGCAAACCGAATGGTATCGGTGAAATTCGATAGCCGTTTAAGGAACAACGTCGGCATACTATGCTGGGAATAGATACGGTTTAACAGAATTGCATATGAGACGATGGGACGACAGGTCGATCGTTAGTTTTGCGTATGAAATCGTGCGACAATAAAAGCGATTGATTGTGCCCAGCACGGTGGATGGCAATTAAATTACGATAACCCACAGTCCCGTCCCGTTTGGACAGGTATTTTTGGACGGTGCTAATTGATGAACGGATAATGAATGCTAATTTATTGAAGCATTTTATTAGTTTTTTTTTTTTTTTTTTTATATTTTATTTGAAATTGATTAGCAGAGCTAGGAAAATTGGAGTTAATTTAATTGCGAATTCTTGTCCGGACAGCCGGCGCATCCGCTAGCCACTTTCCCGGATTCTGACTCGCCGAGTGGCCTTTTTAAAATTCATAATATCACCCATAAACCATGTTACCATAAAAAGAACAACACATTGTCGGAAGCGCAGGTTCGAATTGAATTAACCTAATCGGTGGGGCGTGTACCTGTACCCCCAAAACGCACTACAATCATCCACGTCAATAGGCTTTTATTGTTGCTTTCCTGACACAGGATATCCGGTTACCACACTAATCGAGGGGGACGAACGTCGAAAACCAAATTGCCATGAAAAAACAAAAACCCAAGTTCGAACCACAGGTGCAGTTAGTGCAGTGATGTCCTGCGTGTAGTTAATTGCGGTTTGAAAGTTCTCACTAGAAAAAAATAAAATATCACAACCACACGTTTGATTAGTTTATGATGACTATTTCCGGTATTGACTATAGTAGAACGCACGGAACGATGTGACACGACGCGAGAGAGCGAGGAACACGGTGTTGTTTTAAGCAAATCCCAGAAATAAAAACCACCGAAACGCGTAACGAATCATCAAACCATGTTAACAGTGCGATCAAGACTCGTGAAATGTGAAAAGGAAAAAATATGATGTGGAAGTGAAATCGCGCACACACGACACGACCAGTCGCTCAATCTCAGCGTTACGAACTGAATCTACTACCAACGGAAGAAAGTATTGTTAGCAAAGGTTTTTTCCATCAAGTCGGTGACAACTACTACTCTGCTCTTGTTGCCATTGTTTTCTTTTTGTTTTATTCGTTTTGATGGATGTTTTCAAGCACTCGGCTAGTCAGCCAGGCAACCAGGTCTGGAGTGTCTGAGCATGTACCGGCGACGTAGTTGTAGTTGGTAATGGTGGCGATGATTGCCATATAACGTACACGAATCTCTCTTAACGGCCTATGCACACATGTGAAGTGTGGAATTTTTGTTTTAACCGGAAAAATCACATGCAACCAGGCTGTTTGTGATATGGACTGTTATTATTATCTCTGACTGTAGTTAGCCAAGATACGGGCGATAACAGGGGGGTACTGATATAGCTAATTCTGGATCAGATGGCGCTAGTAACTACAATAATCACGAATTTACTCAGAACTTATTGGCATAGTGGATGGATATCATTGAGAAGGCTTAATCGTTTTCACTCCCTCCCGTCACTACACTATCGGGCCATCAACGACAATTGTACTTTAAAATGGCTTACGTGACAGCAATAAACTACTCCCGTCGTATAGAGAGGGGGACGGAGTTAGCATTGACCCGTGGTGATTCAGATGGACTATGCGCTATAGAATGGTTGGGTGAGTTAGATTCAACAGACTGGGTGAGGAAGGATTCATTGGTGCGTGTTGTAGAGCGTATTTATCTCTCTAATTGTTTTCGGTTTACTTTCGTTTTTAGTACTCGACCTTCGGCGTTCTACTCTGCTGTGATTACCTTCTACTGTGTGATCGTCGAGTGACACAAGCCATGCGATCACGCCCGTGTCACTTATCGACCATTGTTACGCAAGTTTCTTTGGTAACACCATTGCACACATCGTTATTCAAAGTTACGTACCAATTACTGCCTCCCTGTCTCTATTCTAATCAGATATTCCAACTGCAACTCCAAGTGCATTAGTCTCGACTATAATTTCACTTTTCCATTCCCGTTTTCAATTTTATTTGTCGCGCATACTAAACGAAACTTATTGCATAAAAGCGACCGACCGGGGACGACTCTGCTGGCAGAGGATATTCTCGAATGAAAATTTGATTGCCTGTGACATGCTTTTCGATTCGCATGTAAATTATTAACGGCAAACGACCTCTCACGAACAACGTTTTACCTTTCTCCAACCAGGGTTAATGGTGCGTATTGGTAGGTAATCGGTCGAATCCAACCACAAACTTTTCTCATTCTTTTTTGATTGTCAATTTGCAATGAGGTTTTTATAACGGAGAATTTATCATAGGAGTGGATAGCTTCCCATGGATTAAGGGAAATATTTTAAAACTACTGTTATTGGTATGTAGATGTGAACTTCTGGTCAAGCGTAAGTTAATAGCTATTGTGGAATACTTTTTTTCGTCCAAAAACTTTTTTCCTCGACTGTTCATCAGATGACATAACACAGAACAGCTTGCACTCAACTAGGGAGAGAAATACCTGAGCTTTCGTTGTTCTACTCTGTCGAGGCGAGTGGAGTTTTGAGCTTTTACTCGCAACTTACAGTGTCGGACTCACTCACCGAACACATTGATTTAATGATTTTTTAAATGAGCGGGAAATGCGAATGAAATAAACATCGTCTAATTGGACTCGTAATTTGTGGTTTTAATGAAGGAATGATTCAGACATGAGGTTAAATCGTCTAAAGTGGAAGTCATGGGTTCCCATTGCTATATACATATGTACATAGGTGGGAAGTTAGTGCTGCGAACCATGTGGTCAATATACATATATAAGGGTAATAGGAAGAAATCCATCATTTTTCTAAAAGTCGGCTTTAGTAATCTCCATCTCACGTTGTATACGACCGACCTAACGCATGGCGTTATGACGCTTTGTTCTAAAGAAACTTCTTTGACAGTTTTACGATTGGTTAACTCAGTTTTGTTTAAGGGGATTAAAGATGGACGCCAGTAAAGGGGAAATACGCCATATTTTATAGTCTTTCTTCGATAAAGGTCAGGGGCCAGATGCCAGGTGGTTGAAAGTGTATGAATACTGTAACAGCCAATTACGCGCTGTTTTAGTTTCATCAATCCATGCTGGTAATGGATTCCACAAAGACCATAGCATATGCGGATGACCTACAATCGTTATCCTGATAAAAGGTAAATTTCTACCAACTATCAGTGAACTAATGGAATCTGCGTTTAACGAACTCTCCTCGTGGGTAGGGCAGAAAGGTCTGAGAATAAACCCCAAAAAAACCGAACTGGTTTCGTAAACCAAAAAGGAAAATCCCGATATTTGCTCCCCCAAAGCTAAAGGGTACTCCACTCAAACTCAAAACGGAAGCCAAGTATCTAGGCATCATTCTTGACTCCAAAGTTTCCTGGAAAAGAAACTTGGAGGAAAGGATGAAAAAAGGATTGAATGCTTGCAACCGTACATCATTCACATTGGATGTACAGAGCAATCATCAGACCCATTATAACTTAATAAAGTACAAAGGTCAGCTATTTGTACAACGGGAGCTATGATTCTTCATCTCCTCCCCCTGGATCTATTCATAAAAGGCTGCGCTGCAAAGAGCGCTCTCAGACTAAGAGAGTCGTCTCTGTGGAAGCAAGCCAACTATGGACATGCGGCCATACTTAAAATAATAGACGACCTGGGAAGGAAACATGGTTTTAGTAGCCTCGCAGCTACTGCCGACTATATTTCCCCCCAAAATGACTTCCCTCTCAAAATACCAATCCTTCTCCGCGACAGATAAGAGTGGCTATCGAACGCCGTGATCAACGAAAACGAGATTAACCTCTTCACCGAAGGATCGAAAATGGACACAGGCACTGGGACCGGGGTCTACTCTGACACCCTGGAATCATTTAGACTCCATGATTCGTCTTCCAAGCAGAAATCCTACCAATAGATAAAGCAGCCAAACACTTACAAGTAATCGATATCCCACCATCGGATATCACCATCTTGGTAGACAGCCAGGCTGCACTGAAGTCAATAGGATCCTCTACAACGAGATCAAAGGCTATCATAAAATGTCGCGACTCACTGAAGTCCATCAGACACCACAAAGTCAAACTCTGCTGGGTCCCGGGCTACAGCTCAATCGTAGGGAAGAGCGGACGAATTGGCCCGAGTCTCAATTGGACACGCCACTACAACCACTGATCAGTGAATTATACCGGATCATAAATGACACAGTCATAAAAGAAGCCAGCTCGTCTTGGCTCACAAGAAACGACAAGATCATCGTGGCCAGAGCTTAATATCGGAAAAACAAAGAAGCTCTTGGCGCTGGATCGAAACTCGATCCGTATGCTCGTCGGAGTGATCACAGGACACTGTCCCATCGGAGCAATGCTCCGGAAATGGAACTCGAGATTCAGCGATCTCTGCTGGAGCTGCGGCGATGAGAAAGAAACCGAGACGATCGACATCTGCTTTGCCACTGCCCAGCTCTCCAGAATCGGCGCCTAGTTTCGCTGGGTCAAAGATTCTTCACTGAGATTACGGACGTGGCAAATGCAGATATATCGGATCTTCTAAAATTTATAAAGAGCACGGGGTGGTTTCAGCCACCATGTGATAGGACAGGTTAATTGTATGTGTACTCCACATACATGAAGGGAATCACAATGGACCCTTTGGCCTCCGAGTGGAAGTGATGTTCAACCATCACACTCCCCTTCTTTAACCTAATCTAACCATCCTGGTAATTTCGATATCAAATAGGCACCACGCTCTGGAAGGCCTTTTGTCGAAAATGTCGATAAATTCATGTAAATCGTCATGTGAGCGTTGTTTCAATTACGCAGGAGCTAAACATTGCACACCAATTGAATAGCGCTGGATACAAGAAGCTTGATTCATGGGTGCCACACGAATAAACGTAGTAAAAATCGGTACGGAATCGAACCCATTTCTGAAGCGGATGATAACTGGTAATGGAAAGTGGATAACTTGCGATAACTTCAAGTGAAAAATGTACATGCAATGAGCTGGTGTAAATGGTAGCCAAGCCAGAATTGACGTCCAGAAAGGTTTTACTGTGTGTTTGGTGGGTTGACAGGGAATGTCTACTGATGAGCTGCTCTCCTATGGCAAAACTCTTAATTCGGTCCTATGCTGTCAACAATTCTACCGTCTGAAGGAAGCAATCGCTCAAAAGTGACCAATATAACTATGTATGTACGTCCATTGGGACAACGCTAGGCCACACCCATCGATAGTGACTTGCTAGAAGTTCCGCGAGCTTGGTTTTGAGGTTCTTATGAATTCACCTTATAGTTCGGACCTGGCACCAAATGATTATCAAGGCGAACGATTTTCCTTGTGAAAATTCGCCTCAAGAGAGGGTTGTGTGAGACGAGGTCTTTTTTTTTTTTTTTTTTGAGATTCATAATGGATTTACCCACAAGAGGGCAACAAGTTATTGAACAAAACAGATTTCTGAATAGTTAACAAAATGTTTACTAAAGCTGGTGAAAGAATAGAAAAGCTTTTACGACAGTTGTAATAACCACTCTGCTCATAAGCAGCTAAAGTTGGGAACATGCACCAACTTATCTGTAAGCTATGGTCACATGATGGTATATGCGATGAGTTAAATATCAGTATCGTTGCTCTTAGCAAGTGGAACGCCCATAACTAAAACAATTGTAAGGGTATAGGCTTCGCTTATAAGAATCTTCTCTGATTCATTGTAAACATCTGACACCGTGAATGTGTATAATCTCATACGTTCCTACCATTGTGGTATTTCAGGCCAAACCAATCAACGATCGATCTATGAATTTCCGATCGATACAGACAGCCTTTCGACTTTAAAGCCGTGAAAATAGAAAGGAGCTATGTAGAGCTCAAATTTTGATATTCCTGCCAAACTCGTCGGAATGGGCAGAATGGAAGTGGACAACTCATACTGCTCCTCTAAGGTCAGCAAAGAGCTGAGACCTCCAATTTTAAAATAGTAATCAAATATGGCAACAGATTGTACAATGATTTCTTCAAACTCATCCTTCAAAGGATCATGCGGAACCCACCGACCAATACAAGAGATTTAAGATTGCCCAATTGTTTATAACCTGGACGGGGTGCAGATGGTTTGTGTCGAAGATGTTCGTTCACTACTCTCCGGGGGTGGTTGTCCTAAATAGGATTTGAGAGATTCGACTGAATTTTTCGCCTTGGTTGTAGTTCACAGTAATTCTTTTGTCTTCTTGTCATTAAGGTGTTATATTGAAAATGCACACGCAGAGTATGAATTTTGAAGTGATCTTATGCTGCGAGTGTTATGCCTTCGTCAGCACATTTTGATCATCTCTCATTCACAACTGATGTTGTTGCACAGTTTTTCCTAATTGTTCTTGACTATGGAAGGACTTGAACTACAGACCTTTGGCTCAACAGTCGGTGATGATTACCATTGCATCACGATCACCCGTGATACGCAGATGATATTGACATACACTGCCGGAAACATGCAGTTTATTTCAGTTCAATAATAAAAAAAAAGAGAGACAAGTAGGAATTTGGTAGTAAAAAATCTTTGATGTACGTCTAATATAAATTAAAAAGAATATGCCGAGCCGATATGGCAGGTAGTGGCAGGCGAAAGCAGCACCAGCTCATGTGGGCCGAGAGAACACCCACAAGCAGTAATCGTGTACTGCAAGGGATCTTCAAGAAAACTGCAAGACATAACTACAGCTAAGAGGTAGTATTGCATAAGCGACAGAGTACAATTAGAAATCGGTTGAACGAGAGTAGCCTTTTCAGAAGATCTAAATTAAAAAAGCCATTGCTATCAAAGGAAAATAAAAAGCACTTACGTTTACTAAGCAACATGTTGCCTGGTCCTCAAGGTCCTGGTCCTAAGTGGAATAACCCTTTGCGGAGTGATGAAACCAAATTTCAACTGTTGGGAAGCGACGGCAGACATTTTGTTAGAAGGCCGAATGGTACAATGAGAGGTACCAATTACAGCTCGTTAAGACATGGTGGAGTTTAGAACATGATTTGGGAATGTTTTCCCCGTTCAATAGTTGATCCGATGCTTCGTATACATGGAATAATGGACCAGTTTTCGTACTTGAAAATCTTAAAACGCAATGCTTCCGTGCGCAGAAGAAGGAATACCGTTAAGATGGATATTCCAATACGATAACGACCCGAAATATTATTCGCCGTCGGTAAAAGGGAAATAGTGAATGCCTCTAAGTGAATGCCTTCTCAACGCCGGTTCTCGCTCGGATCTTGCACCTTTGGGAATTTTGAAAAATTGAAAATTTCGGGGAAAACGATTCTCTAATAAGAACATGCTCTAAGCTAAGACCTAAAAAAGGCGAATAACTTTCCAGTTCCAGATTTGCGGGAAACAAAAAAAAAATTGTTTTCGAACTTTTTTTCCGATGTTTTAGCTAAGAACGCTTGAATTCGTTTCCACCATTCAAGGCCCCGGCCCATAGAATCCGTTGATCCGCCATTCCTTTGATTTCAACTGAGAGCAAAATAGAATATACACATTCTTATGGGAGGTGGCCCGTAGCCAGAAACCACAAATGAGACGTTCCACTTAAAATGGCCGTTGACGTTTGCCTACAAGCCGAGACGAGCACTTTGGAACGAGCTCACACGTATTCACGTATAAAGTTTGTTTGTAACGGGTTTTGTCACTACGAACCTGGACTTCTTTCAAAATTTCAGGGTGCCACGGGGGAAGACGTACGAAAGACGCACGTCTCATTCTGGTTTCTGCCCGTAGCCGACGGATGCATGAACTTCAACGGGCAAAGTAGAGCTACTTTCTACTTTTTGATCCGTTGACATTCACATATTGGAGCTTACACATTTACATTTCGAAGTTCACGCATTCACGAATTGAGAGTAAGCACGTTCATTGGTGGATGCATTGAGAGAATGTTTAGGAACTCTCTCGTACTGAGAGAAACTTCATCTCAAAGTACGATTCGGTTGGTGAAGGTCGTTTAGTGTGCGAAAAGTGAACATTATTCTCGAAAAAAATATTATAAAATGTTCCGAGGAAAAACTGATTAAGGCGATCAAATGCCATCCGTGCCTCTATAATAAAACGGTAAAAACAGACTACCGAGATAAATTCTTCCATATTGTTATATTTTATAACTCAGATGAACGCACTCCACCAATTAATAAAAGTCATCGACAATTGTCAACGGACTGACGAGTTATATGGGCCGATGCTCCGCCAACACGTTTGCTCTCAGGTGAAATCAACGGATACTATGGGCCGCGGCCTTTACTCCGAGCTTACCAATTAGTCTTTAGAAAAGTAAATATAATAAAGGTACGATGAGACTTCCATGAAGCATTTAGGAGCAATAGAATTGAGGGTTAACGATGGTAAAGAAAGACTTAAGCAGAACGTCACCTTTGGCATTTATAGCTTTGAATTTTGTCTATCTTGGTTCAATCGCACAGTGGCAACAGCATCAGCGCTGAGATCATAAGTCGGACAACTCTTTCTAAGCATCGCTTCTTGGGGTCCAACAGTTAATTAAAAAGTAGAGGCCTCTGTAAAACCATAATCATTCCGGCCGTCCGATACGATCGAGAGGTTTACACAAAATGAGCTTGACCGGAAAAGAAGAAAGTTATACAACCTCTGATTCCTCGCTGTAAAGCCATATCGGCTTAGCCAGGCGTCTATGAATGCAGTGAATATCTAAGACAGCTAGACCATGTACATATCTCGTTGAGCGAATAGAGGGTCCGAAGAGTCTGCGATTCCAGCAGCAACTGACGACGCAGTAAAGATCAATTTCATCTAAACGACAGACAATGGTGAAAAAAGACCAATGTGGCAAGCGGAACTGTCAACAGCTGAATAAGAAGCTTATGGTCCAGGTTCATCCCGAACTGCCTATATAACGCTAAGTAAGTAAAACAATAGCAGAATCGTTACGGCTTTACTTAATTAATAGCACCAAGCCCAGTCTGACTCTATCTCTTCTTTTTTGCAAAGTGATTTGTGGGCAGTTCGTCATGGTCCCCACAAAAATTTTATATGAACTACTGTTCTCTTGGGACTTCATCTAATTAAGTCCCAACCATGATATCATGTCAAGTACCTATATGATATCACGATAATGGCAATGAAGAGCATCAGTATTGTGTTGCAGGTTGAAATTGGGAAATCGGAAGTGTGACAGATTGCTCCTGGTAGAAATCAGATTTTGATAAAGTTTTGGTGAATAGAAAGTCATTTGTCAAGCCTCTAACGAAAGTCCATAGGTGATGCTAAAAACACTAAAATATTAAAGCAAAAAACCTTTGAAGATAAGATAAAGTCCGACTTTTCACACCCTCGAGATCTTTTAAACTTACTTTCGGGACTAAAAGAAAAAAAAACATAAAAGCCTGCAAAACTGGGGTTTGGTTAACGGTATAAATAGGTAAGAGAATGCAATTAAATATAGAAAAATGCAAAATAAGGCAGGAAACGGGAGAAAGCAAAGAACTCTGTTTCGTAATACAAGTTAATCGCTTCTAAACGAGTGTACCTACTGCAAATTGATTCCTTAAGAAATATAGCGACATCGTTTAACGGTTTAAAATAAAATCAAATTTAAAGAGCAAAATAAAATAAAACAAACTACTACATATAAAAAACCGTTACGCATCATTAAGCCGACACAATTCAGCAAATCTACGCGAATGCACTTAACTCCCTATTATACTGATTCGAACGGGGTAGTGTCCCCCAGATGCATTCAAGCGTCACACCATCCCTCCTACCCAACATCCGTATACGAGAAATGTGCAGTAAAACGTTTAATTCTTATGCCGTTCGTTCACAATTTGAACAACCAAATATCCGAGCAACCATCATTGACGTAGTTGATTGGGATGCTACTCATGATGGTGACGACGATGATGTTACATGGCTCGGAGGAAGTTCACATTTTGTACAAGTGTACATGATGCCCATGTTCCCTTACATCAGTCAATTACTAAGCCGACTGATGAATAAAACAAAAAGCGGGAACATCTCTATGTGCACGAGGAATAAGCAACCTCCTCCGCCGTCCGGTCGGACTCGGGCTAACTGGTTTCAATTGAATAATGAGAAGGAATGAATAACAATTATTAATGTGAGTTCAGCCTCACTAGTCAGCAGTCTCGAAGACATTCTCAGACAGCGGATTCAATTGACTTTAAGTGTCGGCATTCCCGTCCATCATGATCAACACATCATCGTCATGCCACCGCCGCCATCATCGTATCGGGTTACAACGGTTCCGACTTATTTTTTTTTCTTCGTTCTCAAAAAGAAAATCGAAAATCACTTGGAACAAAACCCTTTCTCGGGAATTTCTCTTTTTTTTTTGTTTCTAATTTTAGCAAGAAATGTCTATCGAAGCAGTTTTTAATTTGAAATCAAAAGTATAACGACCGTTGGCGGTGGCGACGAGGCACAGTCTCGAATTTCGGATCCCTGGATAGTCGACACTACCAAATTCGGGGAATTATGTACACACACTTTCATCAAACAATTGCCAATGACGAAGCAAATAAAATGAGGGACAGAGCCAAATTACGAGAACTGCTAGGTGACTAAGTTTCAGGTACAGTCTCTGTGGTTGGTAAATATCCCCGGACGATTTGCCACCAACGGAAAATGTGCAAAGAAGCAGAAAAAAAAGAATTCGAACATTCAACCGGCTTTTGGCTCCTTATAACCTTCTTCAAGATCACCAGCGCCACGTACCACACTCTCACCACAGACACAAAAACCAAAACTTTTTCACTTAAATATTTTCTTTTTTAACAATTTATCAAAAAATTCTAAAATTATTGAATATTCTACTCGAGATAATAAATTTTTGTTAGGACCGCTCACCTTTAGCAACCGTAGAATGCAACGCTCCACGAAATAATGATCTCGAAATGTTCTTCGAGCTTCGACGAGCGGTTGCCTTCGTTCACTGCGGGTCTCATTCAATCGCACGCACACAAACACACTCCCTCGACCGTGCTTATATGCCACAAACACTACTCGAGAATCCCTATATACTACCGGCACTTTTATCATAACGATACAGTGTGGGATAAATCCAATGAGCTTGTATGCGAGAATCGGTTCCACTCAATGTGCCGACTGTGCTCGGTGGCACCCACACGCGTAAAACAGAATACGATAGCGAAAAAGAAAAAAAAACCAAAAAAAAAAAAGCTTTTGAATGATTGAAAAGGGAAAACCTTTCAATGTGTTTGTTTTGTTTTTAATTTTCCGTTATTTAGGTGTCTTTTTTTTGTTGGTATTTCTCCTTCTTTTTTCATAGCTAGGCCTAGGAGTACATATGTACTTATGTAGTAGGGGGTATCCAGTCTTGTGACTTTTCTTTTGTACTTTTAGTTGATAGTTTTTGTTTTCGTTTAAAAATCCAACCCGGGGGTGGTGAGCTTGTAATCCCAAAGGGGGCGAATGGCCTGGAGTGCTAAATACAGTGGAAGTTAAAAATTTGAATTTGTCGACTACGTTATGCTTACAAGGATGGGAAGACTCGACCCACATTACAGAACAGAAATTTTCCATTATGATCTTACGTAATCACATCGGTTCGGCAGGAGAGACAGAGTCCGAAGTGTAACTTTATAAGATGCCCTGATTTGATCAAACTTAACGGCAATAACCCAATGATAACTGTCGAGATATGTATGTAGAGTTTAAGGGTTTGTTTTTATGATTTGCGCATAGCCACCTTGTCGTCTAGTCAAAGTTAGATCAAAACCTGTACTCTTCAGCACACGATATGCGAATATATCCATAATAAGTCGTAACTATTATACTCTAGGGGAGTCAAATCCCAGGGCATCATTTGCTCCACACAGTCCATCATGAGAGGACTGTTGCCATCATTGTAGAAACTCCCATAAAAAGTGGAGTAAGAGAGACCGCGTGCTCATCTGCTTATTTCCCTCGTCCTTATAGTTTTTTTGTTTTTAATTTTTATTTTTTTTAATTAAAACTAAACTAAGCCTACGTGCCACCCTGGCCTGCCGTAGCAGCCACCCTAGTCTATGTAAGACTGCCATTGGCATGTGGCAGGCTTTGCCTTAAACAGGCCGACCTATTAAAATTAACCACTGACGCAGACCGCTCCAGCCACCAGAAGCGTTGATGCTGTCGGATGACCTCTCTCCGATCTTGGTGTGACATCAATTTACTAAACCTGAGGCGCTCGGGCTCACGGAGCGCGACGTCACGTTCGTAGAGAAGTCGCCGCTCCACGGACTTACAGCACGGGATCGCCAATTCATCCTGGATCAGCCCACATTGATCTAAATAGAGGAATGCCTCTGGGAGGACAAAGCCGTTAAGGCGTACTTTCTCGTGGTACATACATACATACATGTAATTAGGGAAGTAAGCCCCGGAGATCAGGTTATTAATGAAGTCATTGCCCTCGAAACGTGACCTCGGATCAGTTTTATTAGAAAATTATACACCCGTACAATCCTGGCTCTATTGTATAGGACCTCGTTCGAGTAAAATTTCGTGTACCCAGATTCAGGTGTTCTATGTAATCCGAGACAAGTTCTGAGACATTGTCTATCAAACACCCGAGTCCTTTCCATTAAGCTGGCTTTCACATTGAACCAGATGGGACATCCATAGGCAACCATGGGCCTGATTAAAGCCATGTTCTCGATTCAAGTTGACTGCTATGAAACAGCCATCTTGTCAGAGCGAAAGCCCGCCAGAGCAGCATCTATATGTTTGTCAAAATATAGATACTGATCTAGCCAGATACCACGGTATCTGATTTCACTTTGTTTTGCCTTGCTCTCTGATATCAAATTCAACATCTCTAGTCAGAAAAAAGCCAACCAACTGGGTCAAACACATCTTGCCGGCCAGGAGGATGAGCTTGTCCAATCCTACTAACCTTTCTATTTCTCTTTACCTCGGAACTGAAATAAGCCGCCAAATTTTGCCAGTCACCGAACAGGTCTTTCAAACCGATCATGACTTCTTTCGTTATATAAAAGATTATCCTCAGACGTCTCTAACGTCCGGATGGTAAACGGCTAACAAAGTAGCATCCACCGACGGGTGCTAGTCCGCAAAAAAGCGATTCTGAGCCACTGCAGTCGAACACCTTCCAGCACTGTTAGTTATGCCCTACTCCCACCTCCTCGTTGTGCCGTCTGGAACTTTCCTAACTTAGGAAATTACTAACAGAAGAGGGCGAATGGCGAGCATCCTGCGCCATATAACAGGGTTAGTGTCGGTTGTGCTATGGCCTACATAGCAAGCCGTAACCGTAGAAAAAAAAAAAAAAGCTCCGAAACAACCGAAAGGCTCGGATAGAACGGACCAGATTCACGTTGACGACCCACGGAAAATAAAAAAGAAAACAAAGGAATGTTAGGTCCCTAAACAGACCATATACGGCCGAACAACTTGCGGACACCCTAGACCGCTATAAAGCGGATTTAACAGCCATCCAGGACCGGGCAAAAACCGGATGAAAAACTGTGACGTCTACTACGGCGACTGCTATAAGGAGAGGGGACAACGACTGTTCGGTTACAGATTTGTTGTTCGAGGCAGACTAAGGTAAAAAGTCTTAAGTTCTCGGCATGTGAGCGAACGCCTCATAACGATCCGCATCAAGGCTAAATTCACTAACAGCAGTCTGATCTGCGCCCACACCCCCACACAAGACAAGAATGACTATGTCAAAGATGAGTTCTATGAGCTCCTAGACAGAACATATGCGCAATGGCCCAGTTATGAGATAAAAATTGTACTAGGAGACTTTAATGCAAAGCTGGGTAAAGAAAACATTTTTGAGCGAGTCATCGGTAAACACAGCTTGCAACGAGGCGAAACCTCCAGCCAGTACCCGTTACCCGCACCTCAAAATACCTAAAGGCACCTGGCGGTCGCCAGATCAACCAGATGTGGTTGATGGCTGAACCACATCACATCACACATCGCGATCGACGTCAGACAGTCCTGCACTATTCTTGGTGTTCGAACATTCCGAGGTGCTCAAGTGCTTTTGCCGAACGCGTTTCCCTTAAGCTCTACTATGCACCCCCGTCCCCCACTCAGTCAATTGAGCAATAATGGAACCTTTGTGAGCAGGCCCTGAGCACTGCCTCCGAAGCTCTGGGCTGCAAGGTTCAAATACGAAGGAACAGCTGGTTCGATGACGAGTGTAGGGAAATGCATGCAGCGAAGCAGGATGCATACAAAGCCTCGCTGCATAGAAAGGCAAGGGCTGCTTGTGAGTTACACGAGCTAAAAAGAAAGGAAGAGCATACGCTTCTCAGGAGGAAAAAGAAAGAGAACGAGAAGCGCACGATCGAGACCTGGAGAGGTGCTACGGCAGACACGACGTTCGTCGGATAAAACCAACATGCCAATGTTATAAAGCCGGAACAGAAGCCTGCAGAGACGAAAATGGACTTCTTGTAGTAGAATCACAGTCGGTGCTGAGAATATGGGAAAACCACTTCTGCAGACTGTATAACGGCGATGCCCGTCAACATAGCGCTGTCAGGCAGACTAATTCCTTAATGACGAAGATCGTAGAGAATTCCGTCACCCTGACCTAGACAAAGTTGACTATATCAAAATTGAAGGCTAACAAAGCTGCGGCCGCAGACGGGTTACCTGCCGAGCTCTTAAAAGCGGCTGGAGATGACCTGGTCGGGAGCATGCATCACCTCATCTATAAGATATGGTCAGAGGAAAGCATGCCCGAGGAATGGACTATCAGCATCGTTTGCTCGATTCACAAGAAAAGAGACCCTTTGAAACCCTTCGTAAACCAGCTGCTACGTCCGTATCAGTGTGACTTCAGGCCAGGAAAGTCCATTATCGATCAAAGCTTCACACTACGACAGATCCTCGAGAAGACAAGTGAATTTCAATTCGACATCCATCACCTATTTGTGGACTACAAAGCCGCATACGACAGCGTAATTAGAGACGGGCTATACAACGCCATGTCTACTTTTGACATCTCTGCTAAGCTCGTCGGCTGACTTTGTAGAATGCTCGCTCCATTCCATTCGGTGCAGATCTAGCCGATAGCTTTGATGTCAAAAAAGGATTTAGGCAGGGCAGCGCATAATTGGAAGGAGTCAGCGAAATGTCAACGACGCGTTTACGTGTGTTGAGGGCGCTCATCACCGACGTCTTGGCCAGGACGTCAATATTGGCAGCTACAATTTCAAAGTAGTCAAGGATTTCGTCTACTTAAATCAGTTCTGAAATCAAACGCAGGGTCACCCTTGCCAATCGCTGTTTTTTCGGGCTCAGGAGGCAATTGTGTAATAGAGCCCTCTCTTGTACGACGAGGTTGACTCTATGCAAGACCCTTATCATCCCAGTCTTACTGTATCGCGCAGAAGCATGGACCCTATCAAAAGTAGATGAAGAGGCGCTTGGCCGTTTTGAGAGAAAGATACTGTGTTTGATTTTTGGTGCTATCAATACCGACGGGGGATGGAGGAAAAGATTCAACGGCGTCTACGGATCCAACGCCTAAAATGGCTAGGCAATGCAGAGCGAATGGACATCTTAGCTCCAGTCCAGAGAGTCTTCGAATCTACACCCGATGGACGACGGAGTAGAGGGTGCCCGCACCAAAGGTGGCGCACACAGCTGGAAGAAGACCTGAACCAACAGAGAGTGCGACACTGGAGGGAGCTAGCAAAAGATCGCGCTAGATGGAGAGGCTTGTTGGTTGAGGCCCAGGCTCACCCCGAGCCGTAGCGCCCGCTAAGAAGAAGATGAAGTCTCTAACGTCCGTGAAAATACATAACTAATATAAATACGAAACTTGAAGGACGACTTCTCGTCCGGTCCTGGCTGACTCCCCGCCATAGTTTTAAAAAAAATGCGCTAACCATCTGTTCCTACCCCTCATGGACTTATTTCAAAAATGCATTTCACACGGACTCTTTCTTTTCCTTTGGAAAAATACTTACATTATCGCCTCATTGCTAAACTCCCTTACATTCCCAAACTCTTTGAGAGTATCGTTTGTGATACAATTTTCTTCCATTGCAAACGCCTCATTTTTTCCCTAAATCAACATTAGCTCTTAAAAAGACGGCAAGGAAGAAGACCATTTTAAGACCGACTTCAGCAAGGCCTATCAAATTATACCTCTCGAGTTCCCTGTTCTTGGTTTACCCTCTAGTATCATCATATAGACCAAATCCTCTTAAGAAGATTGTCAGAATAAAGATATTCGGAAATGGAGTCCCCAAAGGCAACAAACTCGGCCCACTGATATTTATCCTAACCATGTAACCTTTTTACCAAGAACTCCCATCTAACCGCATTCCCTGCTGAGTCCATCCAGTCTATCTCCAATCCGACCTAAACAGGTTCACTATTTGGGGTCAAAAAAGCACCTTGTGTCAATTTAAGCAAATATCTAGCCACCACTTACTCCCCTAAACGCGTCCCTTCATGAAGTTGTTCCTCCTGTCAATTTTTGGTTGACTTATGTAGGTGTTTATTTGTAGCCGAGAACTTAACTGTCGCCTTCACATCGGCAACATTATCAAATGTGACAATTCCGTGCCCGGCTGTATGAAACCTTGGTCCAAGGAGTTCTCGAGCCTTTACGTTGGGCTCCTTCTTGAATGTGCTAGTTAAGTCTGGTCTCCCTCTTACGGTATCCACCCTGCTCCCATGTTTTGCCATCGCGTCTTCCCTGGGCTGATATCTATAATTTGCCGACTTATAGGATTCTCAAAAACAAATTAACCAGGACTCCTTAAAACCATGCATCTTTTCCGCATCAATTCCCATGGAACGGACTATGCTTACCATGAGCCAATGTCCAGAATCAAGCGCGAAGCGAACTTTGCTCTATTCCATCTACACCTCAACAAGCCCTGTCTTAGAAATGTCCTTCGCCGCTATTCGCCTGTTCCATAATCCTAATTAGATATTAAGTTTACGAGTATGTCAAGTTCAGATTGTTTAAGTTATTTTTTTCTTCGTTAATGCTTGCATCAAACCAATAAAGTGATCCTGCGATCTGTTCTTACCTATTACAACTTTGAGCTTAGGAAATTCATGACAGTATCGTGGAGAAATCATTTCGGGGCTATAGATCGACTCTATCTATCCTAGGGTGGATCTATAACACTAATAGTCGGATGGTATTCTTGGTACTAATTCCCTACAGCGTCAGTTCACTACTGTGCGAATCACGAACTTCCAAATAGTGCAACCAACAGCCTGTCCCGCTGGTTGTGACTTCCTAAACTCTCCAGAACTTAAGTCACCAACGGGATTTTCCGAGGTCTTCTTCAGAAAGATCATCATCATCCTTACTGCCCTATTCAGATCAAGGTCCAACGTGGGGTACATATGTAACTTAAATTTCGAGGAGTGCCGGGCTGATTTTCTTAACAAAAATTTAAAAATCCTTGGGTTTTTTGGTGCCCACCAAATCAAGAGAGTAACGCTCTTACAGTGTTTCACACACAACCTGGACGGGGTGCAGATGGTTCGTTCACTGCTCTTCGGAGGTGGTTGTCCTAGATAGGATTCGAGAGATTCGACTGCATTTGTCGCGTTGGTTGTAGTTCACAATAACTTATTTTGTTTCCATGTCATTAAGATGTTATGCACACACAGAGTATGAATTTTAAAGTTATCTTATACTGCGAATGTTGTGCCTTCGTCATTTGTTTTATCACACTCATTCACAACCGATGTTGTTGCAAAGTTTTTCCGTATAAGAATTGTTCTTGGCTATGGACAGAATTGAACTACAGACCTTCAGCTCAAGAGTCGGTGATGATTATCACTACATCACGACCAAAAAAACTTCTTGAGCTTCATATTTGAGGCAGACTGAAAAACAACAACCCTGTATACCTATCCGATCCGATCGAGAACGCTGTGATTATGTAAAGACCAGCTTCCATCGCCGTTTATGCCTTTCTCGATATCGATGGGTATTCGGTGATACTTGCTACTGCTCTATCATGCGGACCCTGTTTCAAAACAGCGTCAATAATCCCACTAAGATAATACTCCAAAGTCTTATAATCTGAAATATCCCCGGAGAGGTATCGGTGACAGTGCCAAAAGGCAGCCCACAGGATGGAGCTCTTTCGACATTTGATCACAGAGGTGACAGAACTCTCTTCGGCAGACTCCTTTACATGCGTCCCGATCTCGGTTATCAAGTCTTATGGCCATAGTAAAAGGCAAAAGTCTGTGAACTCATGCAAACTGTGTCTTGATGCATCAGAGAGACTGCTTTAATATTTTTCACTGTGAGGAGCCTAGTTACCCTATTTGGTTCAAACATTTGTTTAAAACCAACTGAAAGTGAAATATAAATGGTCCTATCCCTGCAGGTACTGGCAAAACCCCCCATAGTATTCGGAATCGGCAAATAAATCACACACAGCGTAAGTGAATGAGTGAAGCTTGACTCTGGCTCTTCATGACCCATAACGCCATCTAATAATAATAATCCTCGCAGTTGCGGCAAAACCTCGAGTAATCTTCTAATCTTCTCAACCTTCTAGAATGGTGGTAGAAGACCAAGCATAAAACCGTAATTACGAAACGGCAACGGCTTGGATAGCTCGGCATAATAGGCTTGCATAGCGCCCAACGGCAACCCAAGAGGTGCTGATTGGGCTGACTCTACTTCACATACACATCAAAAGCAGTAAGACTTCTTCATTTGAAATACTTTCCGAGCTGGAAGTTATTAGCTCTGCATCGGATCCAACCTAAATGAAAGATTAATCATAAACACATGATGTGTGATGCACATGCAGTTCTCAAAGCCCTGAGCTCATATAGCGTGAACATTGAACCCGTTAAGGACTGCGATGATACTTTGCATGACCTAACAAGGAAAAACGAAGTAAAGCCTTGGTGGACATAAAGGCATCGGTGGCATCGAAATAGCTGACCTCTTAATCAGAAGATCTCCGATAAAAAGGCAACTTTGACATGATCTGAGATATCACAGAGGACAGGCTCTGTCTTGGGCAAAATAAGACTGTAGAACACATACTACATACATATGTATGTGATACTACTGCCACCTAAAGAAATAAAGATCCTGAGGAAGTTACCTCTATTACCCATCTTTATTGGTAGGTTGAAGAGATCCCCACTTAACTGGCTTACTTAGCACTTACTAGATAATAGCGTCCCCCATGCTAGCTGTGGCATAAGCCCCTCCATTAAACTAAAAAAATAACATAACGTTCGTATTCATATCGTTGTACAAGGCAAAGATGGCAAAAAGTGTCGAGACTTAAGACTGCTTAGGTCAGTTACGTACACATTCAATTACCTGAATGACCAAAGGTGTGCAATGCAAGAATGACAAGGGGGCAATGTAGCCATAGTAAGTCGTGAACAATAACTACGGCCTGTGCATTGATGACAGTTTTAAATCATTCACAAAAAGCAATTTAAATTTAAATGGGTCGTACTGTCCTTCTATTTCTGAACTATTTGATATCATCCACCTGCAGCGAATGCTATACGTTCAAACTCTCATTCTAGATGTCTATTAAATCGATATCAGCTATAAGTTGACGACTTAAAGTTCAGTTAGCAGTAATAACAAGTAATAATCATCGGTGTTGAGCACCCCTTTACACCATCGCTGGCGGGGGAAGACCTTTTCAATCGAAATTAATTGAATCGAGACATGTGAAGCTCTTCTCAAAGCACCTATCTGCCTCAAGTCCATATTGCACAGAAGGAGCTGTTCTAAAGTAGGTCACTTGAAGGCTTCATATGTACATATGTGCATTTGTCGGCGCAATTGTTGTGTTTGAAAACGAAGTGAAGTGCGTCAGAATACTTGAGTCCCACCTCTTCTAGTGTTAAAGGAATACGAAACCCTTTAGGGCGTAAAAACTGAGAAAGGTTTCACCCATAAATTATTTGAGAACGCGTCTACTCGTACATTTTCATTTATCAACCACTTCAGTGAACGCATATTTTTCGATGCTAATTAAATCGCTGTCACGCGATCGCGATTATAGTTTCGCGTCCAAGTGATGGGGGTTCATGATGACTGAGTGAAGGTCATGAGATGGAGAAATAACATGGTAAACTCTTGTCGGGGCAATAGGCACTATTGATTGCCGTCGGGTTGATTGTACTTTACAATGTGGGGCCCGCATTTATAAGATGCTAAATGGTCGATTAGAGGGTGAGACATAAAGGTTGAGTGTGATATGACATATTCGTTCGTTCATGGATATCTGCAATCGATGAATAGGTCTTGGAATAGTAGAAAAAACTCATATTGATAAGGGAACAGTTCTTGAATAGACGATATGGCTAAGGGCTATGTTCAAAAAGTAAAGGGAATTTTGTGATATTGTGAGTTGTATTAGTCTGATTCGTACATGTTTTCCATTGTATGTTGGTAGATATGCTTAAGATTGTTGTTTAAGTTGTTTAGTCTGCTGTTAGCTATCGTAGAGCCTTCAATTATTTACTTGTTAACAAGAAGAGAACTTATTATAAGAAGAGAACAAAGCTAGTGCATTAATTCCTATTATTAATGGAGATAACCAAAGCTGGTATGGGCGACTACCGACTACCAGACTATAACTTAGACTAGACATTACCGTATGCCAAGGCTGGCAGCCTGAGCGGCTATTCGCAAGTGGCTAGGATTTTTGCGATAAAGGAACGATAGCTGTTTAAGAGTTCGTGTTTTCCTGGATATCCTGTACCTAATTGATTAGACCCACTTTAGCTTCTAAAACGTTAAAGGTAGTTGGATTTGAGTTGGTTCAGACACACGATTTCGATATCGGTATTAATATTAGCCCGTTAATACCTTCTAAACATGCCTAACTCAACAACTTTCTATTTGGACTCTATGCCACAGTGGCTTGGAACCTAGTGGAGAGGTGTCTTGATCCTGCTGGCAGCCCATTTTGTTTCTTCTTTACATTGCCCTATCAGTTTAGAAGAGTTGGTAGAAGATAATGCCTAGGTGGCGACTATTTTCACTTTAGCAAGAGAACAAGGAGGTTCATCTTAAAGCCGTGAAGTTGGTAATCTAAAATTAGGATACAGATTCTTATCTGAATGAAAACTCGTAGGAACGTGTAGGACAGCTATGCTGTGGCCCTACGGTCCAGATAACCAATAGCCTGCTTTCTTGAGTTTAATGGCACCACAAGTTAGTATTTATTTGATGTAAATATAGTGACTAGCTGATGCCTAATCTCATGACTTGGTACCGATTCCTGCTGATCTTTGGACCTTGTCGACTTTGTCTAGGTTATAAGATAGGCCCCGAGACAAGCGAGTAATAGGTGAGTGTGAGTTGATGACCAAACTAAAAGGAAAAACGTGATTAAATCAAAGAGCATCACTGATGCTGAATATTCTAGATTGTGCATTTGGTTTTCCATCAACACTTAAACATCTCATCGATTATTGTGAAGTAGGTAAGAGGAGGAAGTGCCAAAATAAGTAAGTAAGCAGCAGTGGATCATTGCATCAACCTCAGAACTCAGTAACATAAGGAGAAGTTTCAGTGATGTAGAATACACCATGTCAGACCCAATGTTGCGCTACCTGAAGGGAGCAGGGGTGGGAAAGCCGCAGAATAATTGCTCCTCTCCTTATCATATGCATCATAGGTGCTCGTTTCAGTGACGTCAAGTACATATTGACAAATGTAAGCCTCCTCATCTGATCGTTGGAGATCCCATTTCCCTGGATCATAGGGTGAGCTGAGACCCAATCAAAACTTAGTGAAGTTTTTCGTCTTTGTGGCTAACCCCGATTTTGAACGCAATCTGATGCCCCCCTTTCCATCGTTGCTTCACTATATGATAGATATAGAGCTGCCTCTGCTTGAGACTTAGATATTGAACGCTACTCCAGTATTGGGCTTCTGGTCGGATTAGGTGAAAACCAAGGAGATATCAAGGTAAAAATGGGAATTCACCGTTTTTCAATAGATGACGGTAGTGGTACTTTTGGTTAGAGATGTTAAGGAACATATCACGAACACTACAAATGTAATTTCAAGTGGAAGACATGAGATCAAGAACGCGACAAAAAATTGCAGATCCATTGACTTTAATTCACCAGGTTAACTCCCATAGAATGATCAAAAAGGAAGGATATTGGGCGTCATACGAGTTGAAGCCGAGAGACTTCTTCACGAGCGTACTAGCGTTCCTGGTGAACGCAACGGTACGGTCATTGTTTTATGACCAGTGATGAAAAGTGGATCAAGCCAAACGTCCTTGCTCTGAAGGACATGATATGTTTTCGTTGGGACCAGCATGACGTCTCACTTATCGTATATTGTGAGTTGTTGTAACCGCTGTAACTACAGGTAATTGCAGGTATAGCAATTGATTTTGCTACATGACTACGCTCAGGCACATGTAGGTCAAGTCGTTAGATGCCATCTGCAAATACTGAAATGAGGTGTCCTACCTTAGTCGCTGCGCTCTCAGCACATCGCTCCTTCCGACTAGCAGTTGTTTCAGGTCGACGACCCATAGGCCTGACTGAGCAGCATTTTCGATCTTTCGAAGGAACCAAAAATTGTGTCAATTTGTGGTTTGCCTCGAAAGATGTGCAGTTTTTCCCACACAGAGTTCGTGTTACCAGGAAGATGGACGATTCAGACTCTAAGTTTTTCTTAGCCCAGTTAAAATAAGCAAATCTTAAGGTCAAAAGACCTGTTTTTTATGTTTTATGTCTGCACAGAGTCGGTAAGATATTTTAAGTTAGGATATTTAAGCTTATTTTAAGCAATTTTGTCTAGCGAAAGTTAGCCTTAATCAAAATGTTCGAAAGCAACTAGAGCGAAGCCCGAAGCCCATAAGAGAGGCTTCCGTGCAGCCGACACAGACCACTTGTGGCGAATGAGGATACAGGCTTTATCACAGCCGTATAGGTTTAGAGAACCTTCTTATGTGATAAGCGTCTTGTGGCAAAGTGCCCTTGTTTTAACCAAAGTAAATAGTTCACTATCTAGATATTTGGCACCTTTGCAGGCCAAGACGGCGATGGCTTTTAGAACTAGCTAAGTAGGTTCCATTTCCAACATGTTTCAATTATATCACTTGAAGAATTCGAGACGCCCAAAGAAATAAGCGAACAAGAAAGTGAACGGATTCTCGGTTGAATGAAGCAAGAATAGAATATTGCAATGTTCAAAAAGTAAGGTGACTTTTCATTTTTTCCGAAAAATATTTTCATATTTATTCAATAGGATCTGTTTCGTCTCCTATAGATAAAGGGTGTCTCAGTAAGAGTGCACTTTTTAAAATTGGAATATTTTTTTTTTCATACAAGTGGCAACTCTGAAATTTGACAGCTGTCACCTCTGTTTATTCCGATTATTAAAAATGGAGCGCTTTTCGAAAGAACAACGCGTTATAATTGTGAAAACTCATTACAAAAATGGGGAAAGTTACGCTGAAACCGCTCGCAAACTTCGCCAAATTTTCAGCCGAGAAAGTGCACCTAATGTGTCAACCATTCGAAGAGTGGTCAAAAAATTTGAAGAAACTGGGTCAATTATGGATAATAAGAATTCTTTGCGTCGACGTACCGGTCGGTCTGTTGAAAACATTGCTGCTGTAAACGAGAGTGTCGCCGAAAACCCGAAAACATCAATTCGACATCGTTCTCAACAACTGCAAATTTCACGAAGCACTACGCAGCGAATTTTGACTAAAGACCTCCACCTCCATGCGTACAAGATTCAGTTAACTCAGGAGCTCAAACCAGCAGACAAGGAAAGCGCCGGCAATTCGTTCAATGGGTAATGGAGCAAAGTGAAGTCGATGCCAATTTTTCGAAAAAAGTCATTTTCTCCGATGAAGCGCATTTCCATATGAATGGCTTCGTGAATACACAAAATTGCCGAATTTGGGACTCAGAAAATCCTCATGCAATCCATGAGAAACAAATGCACCCACAACGAGTAACTGTCTGGTGCGGATTTTGGTCAGGCGGCGTGATTGGACCTTACTTTCTTGAAAATGAGGCCGAAATTGCAGTGACTGTGAACGGCATTCGTTACAGGAATATGATAACGGACTTCTTGTGGCCTCGGACGGCATGAATCTGGACAACATGTGGTTTCAGCAGGACGGCGCAACCTGCCACACCGCGCATGAAACAATCGACTTATTGCAGCAACGATTTCCAGAACACATTATCTCACGAAATTCTGATGTCAACTGGCCACCAAGATCGTGCGACTTAACGCCGTGCGATTTTTTTCTTTGGGGTTTTGTGAAATCTCGGATTTATGCGAATAAACCCGAAACAATTCCTGAGCTCAAATCGGAAATCCAACGCGTCATCGGTGAGATACAGCCACATCTCTGTGCAAAAGTCATCGAAAATTTCATGAAAAGAGTAATGGCCTGTCATCGGAGCCGTGGGGGTCATTTGCCGGATATTTTATTCCATACTTAATCGGAACATGTCTTCTTTACAATACAATAAAAATATCACAACTCTGTCATAAAATACTTGTTTTTATTTTAAAATGAAAAAGTGCACTCTTACTGAGACACCCTTTATAATACACTTGCGCCTGTACTTTTTCCAATCCTCGAAGTACCCCGGATATTTTCAGTTTGGAAAAGAGAAAAATAGTCGCAGAGGGCCAAGCCCGGTGAATACGATAGCCAAGACATGATTATGGTATTGATATGACGCATAAGCGTAAGTAAGGATTTTTTTTTTCCAGAAATCCGGACATTTTTTTCGTATTCACCCAAACCGAACATAACTTAAAAATAATATACCTTATTGGATGAACGACCTTTCGGTAGGTACTCATGATGTACCACGCTGTTGTAATCAAAGAAAACAGTCAAACGAACCTTCACATTTGACCGAAGTTGGCGTGCTTTTTAGGTCTTAGCTCTTTTGGTCGCTCCCATTTTTATGATTGGGCTTTAGTTTTGACGTCATACCCATATACCCACATTTCGTCCCCAGTGATGACCCTTTTAAGCAAATATGGTTTGTCATTCACGTCATTCAACAATTCCGAAGTGATGCTCAAGCGACGATTCTTTGACACACATTTCATGCCCAAAATACCTGAAAAAATGTCATGGCATCAACCGATGTGCCTATATCCTCAGCAACTTTTCTGATAGTGATTCGACGATTTTCCATAACAATTCCTTTACTGCTACAACGTTTTCACCCGTTGTTGCTGGGGCGTCGAGGGTGGGTATCAACATTGTCTCGGTCTTCTGTGAAGGTTTGGTACCACTTCTAAACATGTTTTTTGCTCAAAGTAGATTCGCTAAATGCCACAATCAACATTTTGGGTAACTTGGTGCACTTCATTTTATTATTCAGATAACATTTGAACAGATTTTTTGATTCATATATTTTCACCAAAACACGTCTAACATTAGTATGTATCTATAAAAAACAAACTAAGTATCCAAAATAGCTGACAACGCCAACATAACAAAAAAAAAGTTCGAAAGTCGAAACGTGAAATTCAAAAAGTCCCCTTATTTTTTGAACAAATAGAATACCGTGGAATTTCATAGTATTCAAAAGATGGCGCCACTTGCAAGTTGTGGCTGATCTTGGAAGCGATTACCTACTTCATTGGAAAGGTGTGACATCTGTCAACAATAATTAGTGTGCATCAGCGTCTGTTTCTGACAACAACATTGTTTTTTGCCTCTTCAAAAATGTCCGGATTTGTCTTAAATAATCAGCATTTGCGGGAAGTTTTGATTTTCTTTTTTTAATTGGAAGAAAAGTGCAGCTGAAGTCCATCGAATGCTTGTAGAAGTTTATGGTGAATCTGCTCCGACCGATAAATCATTCAGAGAGTGGTTTCGACGCTTCAAAAGTGGTGATTTTAGCGTCGAAGGCAAAGAGCGTCTTGGCCAACCTAAAAAGTTTGAAGATGAGGAATTGGAGGCTTTACTGGATCAAGATCCGGACCAAACGCAAAGTGAACTCGCAGAATCGTTGGGAGTGACTCAGCAAACAATTTCCGTTCGGTTAAAGAAATTTGGATTTATTCAAAATCAAGGAAATTGGGTGCCGTACGAGTTGAAACCGAGAGATGTCGAAAGGCGATTTTTCACCTCGAAACTGCTTCTTGAAAGACATCAAAGGAAGGGATTTTTGCACCGGATCGTGACTGGAGATGAAAAGTGGATATACTACGATAACCCCAAGAAGAAAAAATACTATGCAAAGCCTGGTAAACCCGTTCCATCATCGTCCACATCGACGCCAAAGAAAAACATCCACGGTTCAAAGGTCATGCTCTGCATATGGTGGGACCAGACGGGTGTGGTGTACTATGAGCTGCTAAAACCAGGCGAAACCATTGATGGGACGTTATCGACTACAACTAATGTCTTTGAGTTGTGCATTGCGTGAAAAACGGCCAGAAACAACCAAAAGGCATGACAAGGTGATTTTGCAACATGATAACGCTCGGCCCCACGTGGCTGTAGCGGTCAAAAACTACCTGGAAACGCTGAAATGGGAGGTCTTACTCCCGTCTTCTCCAGACCTTGCTCCTTCCGACTACTGGCTTTTTCGACGGATGCAAAACGATTTGGGGGGTCAGCAGTTCGGGTCTTTTGAAGAAATCGAAGAATGGCTCAATGATTGGATCGATGCCAGAGAGGACTCATTTTTTAGAGATGGTATTCGAAAATTACCAGAGAGATGGGAAAAAGTAGTCGCTTCCGACGGACAATACTTTGAGTGATGTATTTTTTACGTTTTTTCAATAAAAAATAATTTTTTGAACACAAAAAAACGGACCGAATTAATTTGTACTCCCAATAGAATATTGGAATTTTTAAATACCAAACAAGGTTAATCGATTAAAGCGAGCTATTTTGTATGACCGTTCAAGGGCCTATTACCTGTTCATTTCCTCGTCCACCAATGACGTTTCCAACGCAACCATGAGAAGAGATCGAAATCGCATAAATATTTACCCAACAGTTTCCGTTCGATTGTTATGTAATTGGATCAGAAATTAATTTTCAAGAATCCGATCTAATGTATCATAAATCGATTGATTACCGCTTTACAATAGCATTGTCTAAGCAAACAACTCATTTGCAATTAATCATAAAATTTACGTGCAAAATAAAAATTGATAAACAAACTAATTCAAAGGCAATTTGAGTTTACAGCGTTTTCCTTTTTCGATGAAGATAAAGAAATCCACAAATTTAGCCGGTGGTCTTATATCATTTTACATACAATCTATAATAAATATTTCAAACGCTCGGCATCGCGCCAATAATTATACTTTGAAGACCTGAACTTAATTTAGACAGTCCGGTCGTGGGGACCTACAATGTATGTGAATGCTATGTGCCACCACTTGTTTGTGTTTTTTGGCCACTGGTCAATTTCGAGAATCGAGTATTCTATATGTATATTCGAGTGCCTATGTTCTTAGATTTTTCTTCAATTTTATTATATTTTCTTGATTTCCCAGATCGAAATGCAGGTTGATGGGAAAGATTGCAGATTGAAATCAATTGATTTTTGAATTGGTACCACATGACTTTTATTCTTGTCTTATGCGTCACGCAGAGTTCTTCGTTCACTTCCAACTGTATATACCAAATATACAGATTTCCATCTGTAAAATGAAAGATATCAAAGCGATTATATTTAAATGTTTAAACTGACGTAACGCTTAAGATCTTATCCACAAACCAATGTCAACTGTCACGTTTGTTCGAATCGCAGTGACGTAACATTAGCGAATCTTTGTCTTTCGTTCAGGTTCAATGTCAATGGAAATTCACTATTGACATTGAACGGTGAAGTGATAGTTCACTTTTGCCATTTATTATTATTTTTTATCTATCGGTAAAAATAGCAAAAAAGGGGCCAAACATTTCCAACAACAATGTGCCGCTAAAAACGCAAAATCGGGTATTTATATGCTCTTTCGTTCATGTGGTGATTTACGGACATACCCATGTATTTAGCGGTAAGCACGAAGAGCTTAAGAGCGGGTTCCCTGCTATTGTTGTTGCCGAATTCCAAGGCACAGCACACGGCTGTAAATCGTTCATATCTTAATTAGTATTTTGGCAAGAGAAATGGAAAAAATGTTTTCGACTTTTACACAACCCGCCCCGATCCGGGTTGCGCCGTAAATCAAACAATGTTATTGGACGTTTGAGCATCCACTCGAAATTTCAAGTTTGAATTAAATTTTCTGATCGACGTTTGTGGTCATATGCACTGGCTCAGGGTACCTTTCCAAGAGATTCTTATTCGGTATCGAGGTGGAAGGGTAACCGAATATCTATTATTTCACTCTTAACGTGGAACTTTTCCCAAAATTCGTATTAACTGTTGTGAATAGGCTAGAAGAAACCATGAAACCCAGAGTTTGCAAACTCCAAACTCTTTATCGTATTGCAAAAAAATCATCACGTAGCCGTTTCTTGCTAATAAAGTCAGTTCACAACTGATATCCACACACACTGCAATCGATTACACTTCCTTTTGCCTGATAACGTATCTCGAATTCTGCATGGAAACCGCGCAACTTCCATTCCACTACATATTGAATAATATGTGTCAGACACGATCCATTCAAATCAGTGATAATTGATAATTTTTCAAGCGCACGGCTCCAAAAAACCGAATCCACACAGCTATAGCCCCGAATTGAATGATGCACTCTCCTTCAATCAGACGAAATCGTACTATAAATCACTCAAATCTAATTATCACAGGTGCACGTGAGACTGAAAACGAATCAATCGAAGGTAATCAAAGAAATAAGTAATGAGCGAACGACTTAATCAGCAAGTCCAATGGAATATTGCATTTCATGTGATTAGGACTGTCTATCTTTGTTAGCGGTTACGCAGGTACAAAGATACCATCGATTAGTTGTTACTAAATACTCTCCTTCGCATGACGAATGGGATTTTCGATTGCCTTTCTGTCACGACCACTAAGCGAACATCCCGCGGGGCCCGGCCGGGGCTATTTACATGACAACAAAAATCGAGGGAAAATAAATACAAAAACCATCAGCCAATATGTACTCGTATCTACGTAATCCTTGCGAGCTTTCAAGGTCGACAACACAAGTAAACGTAGATACATGTACATAGATATCACCGCCCCCGTGGTCGTCGCCTCAAATCGCTTGTGTCGTTACGCAACAGCTGACGAACCGGGTAAAAGATAACAAGTTATGCAATCATCAATCCCACAGAGATCCGATTGTACACAGCGTAGATGGCGAATCATAAACTACCCCTCGAAATGAAAGAAAACGTTTTTACTTTCCTGGCAATAATCCAGCGTCGAGTGGTGTTTTCATGCGGAATCGCATTGAAGCGAGGTTAGATGCTCCTACCTGGCAGACTCTCGTCTTTGTTCTCGACTTTCCTAGAATCGAGTACATATTATTGGGACGAGCGGTTTGATACCAAAGTAGTGGACATCTACACACACGAGTCGGTTCTTCTAATTTTGCTGTCGTCAGACGGACAGGAAGTTGATTATTTTTTTTTTAGCTTTAGTGTCTTTAAAAACAATTTGTAATGATTTCATTCTTTTTTTCTTCATTTTGTTCCACTTTCTTTTGTGCTTGTAAAAAGTGAAAACAAGTTCTTGAGTGATGAACTGGAAAGCCCAATTTCATGCCCGTCTACGTTCAGTGAACTCATTAATCCCTTTCTTGATAATCTTCTAAACAGTCCTTGTACGGAGAAGCCACATTTTGCGTCCATTGGACATGAATAAGTCGACGATTAAAGGAAAATACCCGACTATAAGTAGCTAGTATTGTAGTTTTATTGTTATCTAAGACCGTTGGTTGTTCTTGGCATTGAAGGTCGAAATTATTTATTTTTGTATTTAGCTGTCGCCCAGTGCCTAATAAAAAAACGAGTGAAATTATCATTTTCTTTGTTATTGATAAGTTCTAGATATGACAGTGATGTTAGGGTGACAGAATTGAGTCACCGAATGAACGTGGAAGTACAAATTTCTTTGCTTAACAACTTTAAACGGTTAGCCTTAAGCTTTTCTATATCGCAGCTTATGCAAAAATAAAGTTCGTTGAGATTATTCTAAAGGTTGCCATTGGCCGATGTTTTTTCTGATTGCTATTGGGATATGGGCAACACTGTTACGTTCGAATTATTTGTCAGTTAATAGGGATGCATGCAGAAACCCGGTTTACAAACCGACAACGTTAGGCGTTTTTCTTTTTTAGCTTAGGTATATCAGAGCTAACCTGTGCAGGGACGGGTAAAGAATATCCCTGCAGCGATACCTCTCGCTTTTCGTAAAAGGCGACTAAACAAAGGTAAACAAAAATCACATCTAGGCAATTTAGAAAACACCAAGGTGAGCCTAGGGACACATATACCACCATTAAACTGCCCCACAAGTGTGCATGCAAATCAGTGGGTTGACACGACTGGAGATCACAGGTGTTGTAAGAGCAAGAACAAACAAAAAAATAAAAATAAAAATCTGGAGCATGCCCGTGTCAAAAAAAGGAGGGGAAGAAAGGAAACGGTCAAGCCGTAGCATTATGGAAAAGAACGCTAAAAGGAAAAGCACTACCCCGCCAGGCACTACAAATGGTCGTGATCCTGGGACGAGCAGCAATGCTCGGGTAAAGCTATAGGATTTCCGGGGGATAGCAAAGTAATGCAACGGCGTAAGCCACACTTAAGAGTCGCGAGTTGGAACGTTGGAAGCATGAGTGGGCGCAGCTATGAGCTTGAAGAAATGATGGTTAGAAGGCGAGTAGACATCCTGTGCGTACAAGAGACGAAATGGCGAAACACCGGTAATCGGGCACGTTTCTTGGACGTTAAAACAAAAGCCTACAAGATGTTTTACTATGGATTGGAACAAATCGCCATCATCCTTGCGGCAGAGCTACTTGGCAACGTCTTAACCATTTCAAAGTCCAGTGACCGTTTGATGGCTCTCAAATTGATGATGCATGGTGAGGTGTGTAACATCGTAAGCGCATATGCCCCTCAAATAGGATGCGAACAAAAAGAAAAAGATGCATTCTGGCTAGATTTCCACAACCTTGTCAAAATCATGCCAAAGGAAGAGCTTTTGTTTGTTGGGGGAGATTTAAACGGACATGTCGGGAAGACAAGCGTAGACTATGAAGGCTAACACGGAGGGCTGGGATACGGCACCAGGAACTCTTCAGGTGAAGATATCCTAAACATTGCAAGTCGTACGGTCTTATAGTGCTAAATACCATGTTCGTCAAACAAAGCCGGCCACGAAAGCCACGAGCTAAAGATTGCAAAGTGATCCTGGGAGACGCGATCGCCCCTCAACACCGTCTCCTCCTGACTGATTTTTTTATGGATGCGAGAAAGAAGTCAAAGCAGCAAACGAAGGTGTCTGATTGAATCAAGTGGTATAAGCTGGATAAAGGAAAAGACGAAGCTTTTATTACCAACATGAAAAACTACCTCTCTTCCATTATCGATGAGGTCGGTAATGAGGAGTGCAGAGCACAAGACATGTGGGATTCCCTACAACAATCTGGCTTGGAGGAAGCCAAATCACTGCTCGGAACATCTAAAGGCCCCTGCCAACACGCAAAAGAAACCTGGTGGTGGACAGACGAAGCCAAGGCAGTGATACACGAAAAGAAAATGGCTTTCCAAGCTTGGTTAAAATGCTCTTCTACTAATAGAGAGGAAAAAGCTTGCCGTGAAAAGGTATATAGATATTGCAAAGGTATCGCGAAGAAAAAGTGCGCCGAATTCAAAGCGAAAAGCATGGAAGGCCTCTATCAGGAGTTGGAAGAAATATCGTCTTCCGCGTCTGACAGGAACCAGGCTACCCAGGAGCTTCGACAAAACAATTTGAACAAAGGAGCAAATATCTTTAAGATAGCCGCCCAGAGAAGAAAAAATGCTCAGGAGATTCGTTTCCCAAAGTTTATTAACAATGCTGAAGGCCAACTCCTTGTGGAAGACGAAAAAATTCTCCACAGATGGCGACAGTATTGCGAGGAACTTCTCAACGAACAGTTTCCCCGAGTGTACTTTCCAAGAGCTGCCCCGAATCATGCCGAAATATCCGACATCACAGTCGAAGAAGTTCGGTACGCGGTTAAAAACTCCAAGAAAAGAAAAACTGTTGGGCCGGACGGGATACCCTCTGAGTTCTGGAAAAAGATGGGAGACATCGGGTCTAGATGGCTCATGGTTCTTATCTCCAAACTTATGAGAGGCGACGACACTATGCCTAATCAATGGAGGGAAAGCTATCTTCTTCCTTTGCACAAAGGAAAGGGTGATACGCGAAATTGTGATAACTACCGTTCTGTCAAGCTGATGTCGCACAACATGAAGATCGTTGAACGGGTATTAGATAGCCGACTGCGGAAAACAATACGAGTATTTGATGACCAGTGCGGGTTTGTCTCGGGTAAATCAACGACAGATGCAATCCAAAGTATAAGGGTCATGATGGAAAAGCATCGTGATTCTTCAAAGGACTTGCATATGGTGTTGGTTGATTTCGAGAAGGCCTTTGACCGGCAACCAAGAGATCTTTTATGGGTAGCGCTAAGACAAAAAGGAGTTCCCGAAATCTACGTGCGAGTGATCATGGACATGTACAAGAGAGCAACGACAAGAGTAAGATGCACCGCAGGAGTCACCGAAGAGTTCGCAATCAAAGTCGGTGTACACCAAGGGAGCGTTCTCAGCCCACTGCTTTTTATAGCAGTCCTTGATTGCTTGCTTGAAGGAAAAGTGACGGACCCCAATGTGCACCAGCTATTCTTTGCTGACGATGGGGCCATTATAAGTGATGATCAGGCGTCCCTACAACGAGCACTTGATGTGTGGGTGGACATTTTTGAGGGACACGGGTATCGTATTAGTTCAAAGAAGACAGAGTATCTGTGCTCCCCGTTCTCTGACCCTCATCAGCCTATTCCAGAGATTTACTTGAATGGAAGAGTGCTTCCCAAGTGTGAAAAGTTTAAATATCTGGGATCTATGATTAATAGAGAAGCAACTTGTGATGACGACATCAAACATCGCGTAAGCGTAGGGTGGATGAAGTGGCGGGAAAACTTCGCCATCTTCTGTGATCGAAAAATGCTCCCTAAGCTGAAAGGAAGGCTCTACACTTCAGTTGTACGTCCGGCGCTCACATACGGTTCACAATGCTGGACAATGCACAAAAAGTATGAGAGCAAATTAACGGCAGCTGAGATGAAGATGCTTCGCATGACAGCGGGAGTAACAAAGCGTGACAGAATTAGAAGTTCAAAGATCCGAGGAAGCCTCCACGTAAAAGAAACCATCACAAGAAAGATAGAGCGCGACCGACTCAGTTGGTATTGCCATGTACAAAGGAGAGATCCTTTGAACCCCGTGCAAAAGGCGATATCAATCAACGTTCCAATTTCAACACGCAAAAAAGGCAGGCCGAAAAACAATTGGTGCAAACAAATGCAAAAACACCAGCATTTGATTGGCCTCAGCGATGAAGTAATCCCAAACCGGGAAGCCTGCCGCTACTTTCTGAGGTCAAACCGGCGGGACCCCACAAGCGGACCAGTAGGAATGCAGTTAAGTGGGAAGGTTATGGTCCTACACTTCTGACCATAACGACGCCGGAAAAATAAAAAAAAAAGGAAAAAAGAAGGTATATCAGAGCTGCGAATTCGTTTTTCTTCTCCCGTTCGGAGCATGCTTAGAGTGCACACTGAGTTTCATCCGGAGACCATTGCCTGAGACATGGCACTCACAATGGCGTCGGTAGTTTCGCCTACAAGCTGTGTCCACCGTCCGAATTTACCACTCTGCGATGCTGAGTCATTTCAGTTAATATGTTGTGAATGTTTAGATTTTAATGCATTTTTTGGTGGAGCAAGCTGCACAAGGCTTTTTATGAGCTGTAACGCCATCTAAGTAAGTGAATAACCTGCCAAAGATTTAACCAGATACGTCAGACCCTTCTCAAAAAAAGCATGAGCATTAGAAATTCCACTATGCTTCCTCGATAGTGACTTGGATGCCGCTGCTGATATGATCACGAACATTCTTTTGCTGGGTATGAGATCCTTCATTCCACGTAGAGTGAAGAGTATCAAAACTAAAGCAAATGCGTGGTATGACTCGAGCTGTTAAGAGACTATCAGATTGAGAGAGCTGAGTTGCCGGACTTACACAGCCAACCCCTCTGAGGAAAATCGGAATAAGTTTAAACGAGCCATAAATGACTGTAATGCATTGATTCGACGTGTCAAATTCTCCCATGACAAAAAGTTGAGGCAAAAAGTGATAAATTGTCCCAAAGGCAGCAAAAAAAAATTGGTAATTTATGAAAAACATAAAAAATTCTGCCTCGTCCTCAATTCCTACGCTCATTTACAATGACATCCCAGCTGTCGGCTCCTTAGACAAAGTCAATCTGCTAGCCGCACATTTTGCAGCCAGCTCAACGCTCCAAGATTGCACTTTGTCTCCGCCTGTACTTGAGAGCGTCCCTATCTTCCATGGGACAAATCTATTTTCGCATTCGTACAGTTGTAGAGTACTTGAGGATCTCAACGTGCACTAATCCTCTGGCCCTGATGGTATTCCTCCAATACTTCTGAAGAGGTGTTCTTTCACGCTGGCAAAACCACTGCATAAGCTTCTTTATCTTGCCTGCTCTTCTGGTCCGAGTAGACCCCTAAAAAGGCCGAATCTTAGTCTCCCACTTCCTATCGACCCATAGCGCTAACGTCCCTTCTTTCTAAGATCAGAGAAACGCTGATGAAATATACTCAATTGCGGAAACTTCTTAATGACCCGCTGTAACTGGTGATTTGATGGCATATCTCACCGAAAAGTGGAATCAATCTTTGCACCATTTTGGCGAAAGCAAGATTGCTGCGCTCGATATTTCAAAAGCATTTGACATAGTTTGGCTCTTTTGTCTAAAATGCGTACTTAAGGTATCGATGAGTCCCTTCTTCTATGGATGAAAAATTACCTTTCGGACCGTTGAATTCAAGTTGTTTTGGACGGTTTCAATTCTGACATTCGCCAAAAAGGTAAGTGTTTCCCAGGGCTCTGCTTTGTCACCGACACTCTTCCTCATTTTTATAAATGGTGTCTCAACTGCTACTTCTAATCTAATACACTCCTTCGTTGATGACAGTACTCTTAGTTTTGCAAATTCTTTCCAAGACTCACGTTCCTGCTCTTCGGCTGTAGGACTGGAATGGCAAATTTCGACCTTGACAGCATAATTAAAGAAGGTATAAACAATAGAGTGGAATATAATGCTTCCAAAACACAATGCTGTAACTCAAGCTAAGCGTCAATCATCAGCCATTATCCTTGAATGGAACTTGTTTCAATGAAACCGAAAGACTTTTCATTCTTGGTATGTGTGTTAATAAAATGACCACATATTAGAGGTCTCCAAAAACGCTACGAAATGTCATGTCTAGGTTTCCTCAAACGATGCAAGAAATATTTCACCCCTTCTGATCTGACTTCAATTTACAAGGCCTATATCGGCTCCAAACTTGAGTACAACGCTCATATCTTGTCTGGTGCTCCCAAGACCTCCCTACACTTGCTAGAATACAAAAGCGAGCGATAAAACTCAAAGGAGGCAACAATATCGCGAAGTCGATTGACTAACTCGAACATTCACGCTATATCACTTCGTCGTTAGAGCATCCTTGCCTGATTTTGGATTGGCGGCATCATTGGCTTATTTTTCTTCAAAGATGAAGATGACAACCATCGACAAATTGATGACGATGATTGATGATTTTTTGAATTTGACATATGGTGCGAATGGTGTGAATAAAATCGCGCTTATTCTGTACTGTGGATCAAGAACCTGTTATTTAAGGAAATAACTAGTAGAGTAAAACTAATCTGAAATTGGGGCTAAAATATTTTCTCCTTCGAAAACTCTACTTTTATCATATTGGGGCATGATGTTTATCGAGTTTTCAGCAGTGTGCAATGTATACGTATAGGCAGAGTTAGGAGTCTACAATTAAATATTTGAAAAACCTTTTAAATCAGATGGTAGAACACGAGCATAGTCGATTTATCCCTTATTCGGATAGAAAGCTTTGTTAAGGTAGAAGAAATGAACGTTACAGCTCGGCCGCAGTTTTGTTCCCACTTCATCACGACTTTATGAGATGGGTAGTTTCGAGCTACAAGTTTTGTCGTATTTCAGTAATGTTCGGGTACGGAAGGAATGAAGAGGATTTAATTGATAAGGGTGCAGCGAAAACTGGTACTGGTAATGCAAATCCGCCATTGATATGCCATGATCATTATACTCCGTGTTCGAAAACACCTTTTGGGCGTGGTTTCAGCAGTATTGACCTACTTAAGCTACAGCTAACTACGTTCCCTGTTTCTCCTACTTTGGTAATATAGCGTGGCTCCCTCGATCATCAAATTACGTTCGAATGGACTTTCTCCTATCTTTAGGGCACAGTTTACGTCAATCATTTTAGGAATATCGCTGAGCTGGAAGAAAAAGAGCTTTGCGAAGTAAGCGAGATTGAATTTGTTTTGCTCTAATGTCTCATACAAAATGCGACGAAGTGATTCAGACAATCACGTCTGAGAGACGTAGTCTTCAAAAAATTAAACTCAGTTTACAACGAAAATATTGCCCCTACTTTTCTAAATTATATTGTAGAATGAATGTTTGAATCTCTAATAAAAACCTAACGACCGACTACAGGCGACCTTTTTAAGAGTCCCAACATTTTATATGAAAATGTCTAAATATTTTTTTTGGGATACTTGTAGCATATCATATTTTCTTCTATTTATTTATTTTTTTAGATAGTTAAATTACCTTCAGATTAAAATCAAAGACCAGAAAGGCATACGCTAGAGTCCATCAACCAAAACCCAATCAAACTCGGTTAGGTAATACGATAACGTAGCACAGAATGAGTTAGTTTGTTTAACAGGCGTTGATCTGATATGGGCATCAGTCAAGAAGACACATTGATACTGGCATGGTACCGGATCATTGATATAAATGAAAGAGGTCAACTCAGGATGACTTACGAGGAAGAATTATAACCACACCAGATCTCAGTGTAAAGTTAAAAAAAAGGAAAGGAATTCAACGCAACGGAAAGACATTCTATCCTAAGTCTATCGGAGTAAACACAGGGAGTCCAGTGATCTCTACAAGAGCAGAAAGTAAGCATCTCCTCTCTACTTTAGACCCCACCTTTCATCCACATTTATTGGTAACTCATTCGAGACTCAATTCACTATTCTTCCCTCCGAAAATACCTACTGTTTCAATTTCTGGAAAGCTGACTTCGCGAAACTAAGTAATCTGCTCAACAATATTAATTTTAGCTTCCTTCTCTACCCTCATTTCTTCAGCCATTCATTCACCGACCAGGACCTTCAACCTGATCACGACAGTTTTCGATATTTGGCTCATTCAACATAACTCCCAACCTGATCACCGAAAAAATACGCAACCTAAAGGACGATTACTCTCCCAGTCCCGACTGCCTACCTGGCATAGGTTTAAAAAGTGCACGAATCATTTTATTTTACCCCTTCCGCCTTATTTCAAAACTCTATCTCTCAAAGACTTTTGAAATATGCTTTTATCATTCCAGCCCACAAAAAAACACTCAAAAATGATGTGTCCAACTATCGTGCCATTGCCAAGCTTTTTTCGGAGAGCATCGTATATGATCCACTATTCTTTCACTGCAAACCCATATTTTCTCCTAACCAACATGGGTTCCTAAAAGGTCGATCGACAACCACTAATCTAGTCGGGTTTGTTTCACCATCTTTGTGTGCATGCGAAGCCGCAAAGAAGTAGACGTTGTTGCCACTGACTTCAGCAAGGCCTTTGACAAAATGTCTCACCAAATTATTCTCCCCAAGCTTACTGCCCTCGGTTTCCCTACCGGCTTTATCTCATGGATCAAATCTTATCTTGATGATCGTCAATATAACGTTATATTCGGATCTTCTATCTTTGATCCAATTAACGCTACCTCCGGTGTCCCGCAAGGTAGTCATCTCGGCACAATGATATTTATTCTAACCATTAATGATGTTGACAGGGTTATTCTGAACTCTCAGCTCGCCATATATGCCGATGACATAAAAATTAAAAAAAAAACATATCTTCCCTTTTCGACTCGTGCTTTCTCCAACCTGACCTTAAAAGGTTCACTACTTGGTGTCAAAAAAACCATCTTGAGCTCAATGTCAGTAAATGCCAAGCCATCACTTACTCCCGCAAGCGCTCTTCCAGAACCTACATGAAACCGTTGAAACCGTTCCCCCTGTCACCTCTTCGTTGATCTAGGGGTCATATGTGACCCTGAACTTAACTTTCGCCTCCATATCGACAACATTATCAAACGTGCCCACTCTGCCTTCGGTTTCGTGATGCGACGGTTCAAAGAATACTCGAATCTTTAGGTACGAAATCATTATACATTACTTTCCTTAGGCCATTTCTCGGATATGCTGGTCAAGTCTGATCCCCCTCTTACAAATCCCACACTACGCGTTGAAGCCATTCAACGAAGGTTTATTCTCTGGGCTGACCCCCTTAATTTACCACCATATACGGATCGTCTAAAATTAATCAACCTCCAACCTCTTAAAGACATTTTTTTCTTCTCAGCGGTAACATTGACAGCCACATGACATTATTGCACATGATTCCCCTTAACACCAACCCATCTTTCATCTCTCTAAGCCCATACGAGGAAAAGTTTATGGATAGAAGGTTCAAAATGAAATCAATACGAAGAAGTCGGGGAATAATTGGCCACCGGCAAGATTGATTGTTGATTAGTCAACTTCGGGTCTATTGGCATCAGTGGCCTGGTAGCCAATTCTTCCTTTTTTGCTTGCTTCCTAGCGGCCATTTCCTGGGTCCTCTTTTGCTTCTGTGCATACTTAGGCTAATAATCCTCCATGGTCTCCTGGCAACGATTTAGGTTGCCTTCTGGCTCCCATGTATTATCCTTGGCGGCGTAGTTGGTTAATTTCATCAAGAAGTAGCGTTGATACGCTCAACTCCATACTCATCACACCAATAAACAGGAGCGTTGCCTTCTAGCTTGGTGATGGTTACTTCCGGAAGTTCAATGTGAAGCACATGATGATGATACTGGTGGTGGTGATGATCAAAAATGAGGAAAATGAAATAGGAATGATCATCTTGTCATTTTATTGATCTTTTGTAGCAACAATATGTCAATTTTGACCTCATTTTCTCACAAACTCACGACCTCTATTTAAGATTATCCTTAGCGTAATCGCGAGCAACAAAGGGTGAAGTTCGTTTTTTTCGTAGAACATAGAATTCTCGTACTTTTTACGTATCTTATGCGTTTTTTGAAACGTTTACTGTTCTCATAAACAGAGGAAATCGTCCAAAAAGTGGTTAAGCAAAGCTTAACTTAACTCGCCAGTTTAACTTAACTCCCCAGTTTAATTTGAACTCGACTTGTGTAAGTCGCTGGGACATTTGTGTACAACAGCGTGCGAAATAAACAACAGCAGAGTATCTTGAATTTTCTAGAACTGGAGACACAGGTGTGGACACCTTCAGGATGCCAACGTGTCAACTTTCCCACCCAATTACTTTCAAAGGCATGCCTTTCTGCACAACCCTAATCGAAATCAATAAAAGGCGCCTTTATTCTCGAGGGGTGGAGTCAGCTGAACTTTGACCCCTTTATGCCACCCTCTGGTGTCAGACCTACCTATACCCTCCTACAAACCTCAGCTCTCTAGGTCAACGGGTGTTCCCGTGAAGTGGCCGCATGTTGGGGGTTGGTAGCTCTTTAGTATATTTAGATATACATACTCGTATCATAATAAAGGGTATCCAGTGGAAAATTTTCAAGTTTGACATAAAATAAATAAAAAAACTGAAAATTGCAGGCAATACTTTGTTTTGGGAAAATGTACTGTCATGTTGGGGAATTTATTTTTTAAAAATAATGTCTTCTAAATGACGCCCATTTCTTACTAGGCACTCTTGCAGCCGGACCCTCATATTTGCAATAAAGCTGGTTAAAAGGCGGCAGTTTTGCGGCGAGTATTCTCCTGCAGGGCCTGAATTGTTCGAGGATTGTTATTGTAAACCCTTGACTTGAGGTATCCCCACAAGAAAAAGTCGCATGGTGTGAGGTCTAGAGAGCGAGCTGGCCAGGGTATGTCTCCATACTTGGCTGATCAATTTGTTCGAGCACTAGCCCTCAGCTTCTCCATCGAGATCCTAGCCGTGTGTGGTTTAGCACAGTCTTGCTGAAATAGTGCTCTGTTGTTGTGCCTGGGGAACAGCTGTAGTTGCGGCAACAGAAACTCGGTCATCATTCGGCATACACTTCAGCAGTGAGCAGTCTCTAGTTGCTTAAAAAATAAGAGCCAATTATCCGTCGGCCAGAAATTGCACACCATATCGTCGTTTTGGGACAATGTTAACGTTTTTGCTGGCGTTCTCTAGGGTTGTTTGGGCAGCAGTAACGCAAGTTCTGTTTATTTTCCTAGCCGTCGATATGAAAATGTGCTTTATCACCAAACAATAGGTTGCTGTTTGAACACGTTCGAGCATTGTTCTTGCGAAGGTTTCTCGCAAAGCAGAGTCACTTTTTTAGACCTTGCATGATTTGGATTTTGTATTTTGAAAACGTATAACACGCACAGTTAATTGTTCATTCCTGCGGAGGCCACAATCTCTCTTATGGATTGCGCATAATTTCGTGTCGAAGCGACATGTTCCGGCGTCGCTTCTGATGTTGATGGTCCCGGAGGAGCTCTGTTCACCATTGTCCCTTCTTGTCTAAACCTTTGCCCCTACGACCAGATAAGTTACGTGCTCGGACCATCACTCAGTCTGCGTAAATTGAATTGAGTAAAAAAAAATTCGACGCGCACGAACCAGCGATTCGCCCGTTTTTAAATATTGCTCAATCTCGAATGCGCGGTGTGCTCCCGACCAATGACTCATCGCGATTAATAAATCCCTCAAAAATACGCATCGAACGATGACTTCCCACTTACCTCACCCCGCTGATTTTCGAACATTCGAAATTTCAAGTTGAAAGTTTCCTGCTGGACACACTTTAACCGGGTTCAATGACGAAAAGATCGGCGATGACCTGCTCATTCGACTGAAATTTCTGCCCGGCAAGTGACTTTTTCATGTTTGGAAACAAAAAGAACTCGCATGGGGCCAAATCTAGAGAATACGGTGGATGGGGTAGCAGTTCGTAGCCCAATTCGACCAATTTGGCCGTAGCGAGGGCGGAGGTGTGAGCCGATGCGTTATCATGGTGGAAGAGCACTTTTTTCATCGCCAAGTTGGGCCGTTTTTTCTTCAATTCGGCGTCGAATCAGCCCAATAATTTGGCATAGTAAAGACCTGTGACCGTTTTGCCCTTCTCCAGGTAGTCGATGTGGATCACACTTTGTGAATCCCAGAAAATGGTGGCCAACACCTTTCCGGCCGATGGGACAGTCTTCGCCTTCTTCGGAGCACGTTCGCCGGGTGAAGTCTACTGTTTCGATTGTTCCTTGGTCTCTGATGTGAACCAGTGGATCCGTGTTTCGTTGAGTGTCACGAAACGACGCAGAAACTCCTTCGGATTGCGCCTAAACAGCGTCAAACACTGCTCTGAAGTGGTCTCACGGTTGCGCTTGTTTTCTGGAGTGAGCAAACGCGGCACCCATCGCGCCGACAGCTTTCTCATGCCCAAAATTTCGTGCAGGATATGACCCACGCGATCTTTCGAAATGCCTACTGTCTCAATTCAGTCGGCGGTCTGCCAATACGAGATCGTGGATTTTTGTCACATTATCCTCCGTGGTAGCCGTTTTCGGGGCACCTGGACGTGGCTCATCAAAAACCGACGTGCGACCACGTTGAAACTCGTTAAACCAAGTTTTGATGGTCGCCATCGAAGGAGAAGAGTCACTGTACACAGCATCCAAACGCTCTTTGATTTCGCTGCGCGATTTCCCTTTCAAAAACAAGAATCGAATCACCGACCGACTTTTTCCATTTTTCTAAAAGCCGCGGACACTCCCGCTTCCACACGCGGTCAAAACAAAATTACGAGTCCGATCCGAATTTCGACAGTAGCCGTCTACTGGAATGTACTACACGATAGTAAGTTGCTCTTGCGATACTGGCGCCATCTGGCAGTGAGTCTAAGTACTTATCGGACCACCCTCGTATGTCAGATTGTAATAAACATGTTTTAGAATTAAATAATAAACAAAAGTGAATTCACATAAAAATGCTTTGGATGAGTTGCGGTTGGCACTGTTAGGGAAATAAATGTGATTAGAGACTCGTCAACAACATATTTCAGTGATGATATGATTGTTTCAGCGAGGACTTTAGTGTTTTTTCAACAGCTGCTTTTGACACTTTTCACGAATCTGTTCTGACTCCAGAGTAGGTGCAGAAAATCGTGTTCTGAAGTGTCCGAAATACCGTCACTGAACACAAAGCAGAACACTTTCGGACAGAATTTTTTCTCACTGAACAGCAAAACGTGTACTTTTCAGTCCAGAACAGTCCAGAACAGCCTCATTGAACAGACTATTTATTAGTAGAGAATATTTTTCGTTTGGCAGACAGCTGTCAGGTCATTTGATCGCATCAAAGATCAAATATTGGGACTGATTCGCTGAGTGAAAATTTATTTAAATTGTAAAAAAGGGATACTCTGCCGAACATGGTTTCCTCGCTTTTGCTCTTGAGTTTTGATATGAAATGTGCTCTCCGCTTTGGTCGATCTAACACTGTAAATAATGACAATGGGGCGACCGGGCTGACCATAAGTCGATAAGAATTGAGAACTGTTTTCCGGCGAGGACATTGCATCAACAGACACAATAATTGTCACTCAGTTTTAAGACGAATTCCTAAATGAAATTCTGATTTGTTCTTAGTCATCGTATGACCTTTATATATTGTAAATAATGTACAGGTGTCAATAGCATTTTGGGTTCATTCGATAACTTGAAAAACCGGTCGAAAATTGTTTACTTCTCCGAATGAGTAACAAGGAGACGATTTTAAATACACGTAACACACTAAACCTTGGTGTCATGCTCTCAATGAGGATATGAATAACTTGATCTGCATACATAGGCATGTGGTTAAACAACATCGACACCGACTAAAAGTCAACTGACAGTCTATGAAGTCGAAGATAATCTTCACTTATTCGACTAGAAGTATAAAAACAAATAGTCTTTTCGGGAAATGAATCACGAACCAGTGATTTTGGGAAGAGGAATCAGAAAATAGCACGAATAATGTGGTGTCAAACTCTCATGACATGCGAGTACGTCACGACAAATTCAAGTTGAAGAGCCAATGCGAGATGGCTTTTTTGGCATTCGTTGAAAGAAAAAAAGCAAAAATAAAAAAAAAATTTTGGTTTGTTTTGTAAAAGTGAAATCAGTGAGTTCATTTTGTTGCCAACGGATGTCAAGCTGTGTCAATGTCGTGCACGAGCAGTCTAAAAACAAGACGAGTATTTCTAAAGGACGAGGCCTAATGAGATATATGTTATAGAATATGTAGTGGCATGAAGCCAAGGTTTCTTTGGGTGCGATTAAGGAGAAGGTTTCTATCGAAAGTGAAACAATGCAACGTTTCGACAGTGGTTAGAAGACGGGAGGATTTAGCTTTCCATAAACATACAGCTGCAATAGTAGCAAGAGTTGGAAAATTTAGGGCGGTCAACGATAGGATTACTAGACAGCTGTCCACGCCAGATCTGATGAAATTAAAATGAATAATTCTATTGGAGATGTGTTCTAAATGAGACAGATAATCGAATCCATGCACTGAAAATATTCTAGAAATCTCGTTAATGCTTGAAGTATCCTTTTTGGCCACTTTTCCTGAAATTTTGAAATTCAAGAATTTGCAGATGCAAGTGCATAATTTGCTTCTCCATTCCTCGGTGAGCACGGGACGAGCTCTATTCTGACGAATGGTGCTTGACAAGAGAGATGAGGGTGTTCTAAGTATGAATTTCGAACATTTTTTGTCGAAATTTTGAAGTTCAAGATTCTGCAAAGGCAAGTCCATATTTAGCTTCTGCATTCTTCGACGATCGTGATGACGAGCTCTGTCGAAAATGCTTGAAAAGGGAGATATGGGTGATCGAAATGTGAATTTGGGACATTTTTTGTCGAAATTTTGAAGTTCAAGATTTTGCAAATGCAAGTGCATAATTTGCTTCTCCATTTCTCGGTGACGGGAACGAGCTCTATTCTGACGAGTGGTGCTTGACAAGAAAGATGAGGGTGTTCTAAGTATGAATTTCGAACATTTTTTGTCGAAATTTTGAAGTTCAAGATTCTGCAAAGGCAAGTCCATATTTAGCTTCTGCATTCTTCGACGATCGTGATGACGAGCTCTGTCGAAAATGCTTGAAAAGGGAGATATGGGTGATCGAAATGTGAATTTGGGACATTTTTTGTCGAAATTTTGAAGTTCAAGATTTTGCAAAGGCAAGTCCATACTTAGCTTCTCTATCCCTCGGTAAGCACGGTGATGAGCTATTTTCTGTCGAATGATGCTTGGCAAGGGAGACAAGGGTGCTCTAAATTTCGGACTTTTTTTTGTCGAAATTTTGAATTTTTGAAATACAAGTCCATTTTTAGCTTCTCTTTTCCTCGGTGAGCCCGGGGGAGAGCGCTTTCTGGCAAAAAGTCTTTAGTAATGTAGGCTGCTCGAAGTATGAATTTTTCACTTTTTTTGTCGAAATTTTGATGTTCAAGAGTCCATATTTATCTTCTCTTCCCTTCGATGATCATTGGAACATGCTCTATTCTTAAAAGAGGGCCTTAGTTACAGAGCAGCGCTGCTTACAATGATGGTTTTGAGAAAGAAAATTTCTCAACGCTTTTATTGAAATGTCTCTAAGATGCACAACGGTCTCGTCAAGCATTGTTACTGTTAAAATAATGATGACATTGATGGTTATAAGGCACTCTAAGAGCCTATCAATAAAATCTTTTCTCATTAGATTTAAAACCGATAGAAATAAAAATCTGGCAGCACGTGGAAGACCTCTGGCTGTTTCGTGGCCTTACCTGATCCTGTATAACCTACGGCATAGTAGTAAAGGAATTCGTTTTAGGAAGACAATTTTGTGTAGGCTCTCTAGGCTCTTTCCTACTAATTTCGATATCGAAGCTGCTGTATGGATCTCGAAATCTTTTCTAAAAGCCTTGGCTTACAAGAAAAGAAAACCGTCCACTATTGAAATTTGATATAAAATGACAAAAAAAATTGTATGGACCCTCGACTAAATTTTCCGTTTACTAATTTGGTCATGGCTCTAGCGCACAACATGAAGCTAATCGAATTCACTCAAACCCAGAACACGCGCTGCTCTTTCGAAAATAGATTTTTGGCTAAAGATACCAGCTATTCCAACCGAATCCATGGAAGTCATTAAATAAATCTTCTCTCCTACGATCCTCTGAATGCAAAGTGACAAGCTTGAAACAGATGCTACTTAAATTATTGTCCCGTAATCCATGGAAATTTTCCTTCACCCAAAACTAAATCTGTAAGAACTCCCAAATGGAAAGACATCCAACACTCGGATCGTTCCCGGTAGCTTGAAAAATTATTTTTACGAACAGCAAACATTTTTAGAAAAAGATCCAACTTCAACGTCGCCGCCACCGCGACAAGACCTATATCTGTATCTTATTGCATAGCTATCTGTGCCGCATATAACGAGAGAAGACGACAACGATGAGGACGACGACAACGTTGGACGGAACACACGTTGTCATGTTGTAAAATTAGAATTTACCGAGCAGTTCCGTTGTCGCGGGTTTATTGAACCCCCCAACCGAGTTCCATAGACATACGACTCGATGAACGCTAATGCCACAAACCTACTATGTAGTCGCGCGGGTCGATTCAATGGGGTAATTATAACATTTCCTGGCAAGCGTCTCGAACACGGGCAACAAAGCACATCGCACTTGCTCGGTCCCACGTACGATTGCATCTAGCGGTAGTTAACGTTTGTCGCTTACGAGTAATTAAAATAAATGAAGCAAAAAAGGCGAAATTAAGAAACAAAAACAAAATTAAAATAAAAAGTAATTCAAGCAAGAGATCCACTAGCCAAAAGCCAAGAGCGTTGCTGTTCACAAAGCAGTCATACCTTGGTGCCAAGTTTCTGGGTTGCCTTAGTGTCGATGCTTGACCTTCTCCCTCGAGGAAGGAACTGGTGGCTGATTTGACGTTCGCTTTCGGATTCGTATCGCCATTTTCGAGAGACTTTGGTGCGCCGAAAATTTTCCTATCCAAGCTTTCGGCGGCTGAGAGCGCCGGCCCGTTGCTAGACGGACTTGGTGTGACCACTGGTGCCGGGGCTGGTGCAGGTACAGGTGCAGGAGCTGGTGCTGAAGCTGGAGCTGGTGTAGGAACTGGCTTCGGAGGTTCTGGCTTGGCTGGTGTCTGTACTGTCGGTTTTGGTGGCGGAATTGGCTTCAACTGCGGTAATACTAATGGCGTTGGTTTCGGTGTTTCGGGTATCTTTGGCTTCGTCACTTCAGCGGGCTTATTTTCAATAGCATTCTTCGCGGGTACCTTGTTGCCTTTGAAAATATCAAAGATCGACGTCCAACCTAGACGTTTTCTAATCGAAACGATGAATCGAAAGGAAAACACAAAGAAAAAGAAAACAAAATAAAAATCAAAAAATCATAAAACAAAATGTACGGTAAATACATAAAAATAAAAATTAAATTTTGAGTAAATTAAAATGTCATTTAATACGAGATCGCCTCAATGACATGCTCGCCTCGTTCATGTGCCAGCTCCACTCGTATGTACATCACACATGTGGTGATAGATGCATTCCGGCATCGTATTCGTGCATCTGCCAGACACGGTTGTGCGCGACTCGAGAATGATTAAAAGAAATAATTCACCCAACCGGTGATGCATGTCTGGCCGTACCCAGAAAATGTCAGGAGCTCAAAAGAAATCCATCAAGCTAATTACAGATGCGGCTTTGGTCTATTTTTAGAGCTTGGATTTGCAACATAACCACCCCAAGCTGACTTAAGTAAGACCGTTGAGCTGGATTGAGTTACGGGTTATTTATTAACAACGTTATTCAGAAGTTTGTGATTATGGCACGCTGTTTGTTTAAATGCAAATAAATATTGAATTGACTTGGAGGGACGTGTCACATGGTGACACATGGTGCCATATGGTGTCACATAAAGTACTCGTACTTTGTTTAGTAAATCATTATGTAATGGTAATTGCTGCAACAAGTGAAGACTATCCATCCCCCGAACTTAACTGGAGAAATTTTCATTTATAATGTGATCATCGAAGGGAAGATCATCTCTTGAGTCCAGTCACATATTTCATACTAAGTTCTTGGATCATATAAGAGCTTCCTTGCCTAGTGTATGATCTTAGGTTTTTACCTTTTGTTAGTCATTAAAGATCATCTAATGACATCCTTAGCAAATCATCCGTGGTCGTGGTGCAATGGTAATCATCATCGACTGTTAGCGGAAGGTCTGTAGTTCCAGTCGGTCCATATCCAAGAGCAATTCCTATACGGAAAAATTGTGCAACAACATCAGTTGTAAATGAGAGATGATCAAAAAATGACGAAGGCATAACATTCGCAGTATAAGATCACTTCAAAATTCATACTCTGTGTGTGCATTTCCAAAATAACACCTTAATGACATGGAAACAAAAAACAGTTACTGTGAACTATAACCAACGCGAAAAATTCAATCGAATCTCTCGAATCCTATCTATGACAACTACCCCCGGAGAGTAGTGAACGAACATCTTCGACACAAACCATCTCCATCCCGTCCAAGTTATGTGACAAACACCATAAGAGCGTAACTCTTATAAAAAAACAAAAGAAGACGTATATCGAGATCCCAAATTTAAAATGGCGGCCGACTTTTGGAAGGTGGTTACCTGAGATATGCCTGAGTCGGTGTATAATTAACACGCCTTTTTGACACCACATCTAGCTTAACTTATGCTCAATAAAAATTCATGTCAAACACTTCAAAAATTGTCTGAATAGTTTGGAGGTAATTTGTCTTTAGGTTAAATGGGTTAAAGCCTTGGGAAAGATCCAAAAGCAACTAGGTCTCTTATGAATTGAAACTTGGCTGTCGGAAGGCCTTTTTTCACCTGTCTTCAGCTACTTCAACGACATAATAAGAAGGTATTCTTGTGGTCTGCTATGACCGATTGAAGCAATCACTACAGATCGCTACCGACTACAATTAATGAATGCCCTTAAGCCGTGTATTAGAGGACAATCTCCCAGAATACTCTGAAAAACACGACAAAGTTCGCCCGTACTTCGCACATTTCAATTTTTTTTTTGTAAAATAAAAACTCTACGAATTAATTCCAAATCCTTATTAAGGGTTTTTCAATTGGCGGTGGTAGATTTTGGCCATGATGTTTTGGTGACATCTGTCAAATTTGTTGTTTATTATTTAGTTACTGATGCCAAATTACCATGGCAAGTTACACGACTGAACAGCACGTACAAATGATAAAACATTATAATCAAAATGAGTGTTCGTTAGTGCAAACCACTTTGGTAATCAATCATCCAACATTCGTACGTCAAAGGAACGCAAGATCGACGGAGAACATCGCCGTGGTCTGTGAAAATGTACAGCAGAACCTGAAGCAGTCGATTTTTTCGCCGTGCGCAAGAACTCAGCTTTTCGCAGATTTCAACTTGGTGAATTTTGCGTTGGGACTTGGGACCCGTACAAAACCCAAAATTCATGACCATAGACAACGCCGTTTGTTCGCTGACTGGGCCTCGTAGTGTTTGGCAGAGGACCCCAATTTTGGCAGAAAAATCATCTTTAACGACGAGACTCATTTTTGGATAGATGGATGTGTGGTGTACGAGGGTGGTCCGATAAGTACTTATATTAGCCTACAAAAGGAAAACAAAAATTTTGGAGAAATGGTGATTTTTTTTCATTATAGTCTCCTTTTAGCTCGATACACTTGGCCCAGCGATGTTCCAACTTCTTTAACCGTCTTTAACCCGTCTGAAAAATACGTTTTCTCGAGGTCTGCAAAGTAGGCCTCCGTAGTGGCGATGACCGCCTCATTCGACTGAAATTTCTGCCCGGCGAGTGACTTTTTCAAGTTTGGAAACAAAAAGAAGTCGCACGGGCCAAATCTGGAGAATACGGTGGATGGGGCAGCAGTTCGTAGCCCAATTCGACCAATTTGCCCGTGGCGAGAGCGGAAGTGTGAGTCTGTGCGTTGTCATGGTAGAAGAGCACTTTTTTCTTCGCCAAGTGGGGACGTTTTTTCTTCAATTCGGCGTCGAATCGGTCCAATAATTTGGAATAGTACAGCCCTGTGACCGTTTTGCCCTTCTCCAGGTAGTCGATGTGGATCACACCTTGTGAATCCCAGAAAACGGTGGTCATCACCTTTCCGGCCGATGGGACAGTCTTCACCTTCTTCGGCGAACGTTCGCCGGGCGAAGTCCACTGTTTCGATAGTTCCTTGGTCTCTGGTGTGTACCAGTGGATCCATGTTTCGTCGAGTGTCACGAAAGAAACGCAGAAACTTCTTCGGATTGCGCTTAAACAGAGTCAAAAACTGCTCTGAAGTGGTGTCATGGTTGCGCTTGTTGTCCGGAGTGAGCAAACGCGGCACCTATCGCGCCGACAGCTTTCTCATGCCCAAAATTTCATGCAGGATATGACCCACGCGATCTTTTGAAATGCCTACTGTCTCAGCTATCTCGCGCACCTTCAATCGGTGGTCTGCCAATACGAGGTCGTGGATTTTTGTCACGTTATCCTCCGTGGTAGCCGTTTTCGGGGCACCTGGACGTGGCTCATCAAAAACCGACGTGCGACCACGTTGAAACACGTTAAACCAATTTTTGATGGTCGCCATCGAAGGAGAGGAGTCACCGTATACAGCATCCAAACGCCCTTTGATTTCGCTGCGCGATTTCCCTTCCAGAAACAAGAATTACCATTATTGCTCTTTTTCCATTTTTCTAAAATCCGCGGACACTCCCGCTTCCACACACGGTCAAAACAAAACTACGAGTGCGATCGGGCTGAAAGACAGTAGCCGTCCACTGGAATGTACTACACGATAGAAAGTTGGTCTTGCCATACCGGCGCCATCTGGCGGTGAGGCTAAGTACTTATCGGACCACCCTCGTATATGAGACGACACCAACCCACGCGAGGTTCACCAGGTGATATTGCATCCTCAAAAAGTAACTCTTTTGTGGGGATCTTTGGCCGACGGAGTCATTGGCCCCCTTTTTTGAAAACGACGTTGGTGAGACGATCACAGTGAATGTCGAGCGCTACAGAACGATGATAACCAGTTTCTTATGGCCCAAATTTAACCTAGACAGCATGTGGTTTAAGCAGGACGGTGCTACGGACCAGTGGGCGCCACGACTGACATTCTACATAAATGATTTGAGGGTAAGGTTATCTTTCGCAGAGGCGACGTGAATTGGCTAGCAAGGTCATGCGATTTGACCGCACTAGACTTTTTCTTGTAGCCCCATAAGAAAGTCGTAGGTTTATGCGAATAAATCACAATCGATGACAAATGGTGTGTATGGTATTTGTCAACTTCTATCATTTATTGAATGACTTTGTAAATTACTTTTTTGACAGATGTCAAGAACAGTCTTTGGTAGACTTAGTTATGGAGTAGTTCACCACGCAACAAAGTATTTTTATTATTCAAATTTTTTAAATGTTACTTTAATTAATTTTCTGAATCTTCCGGTCAACTTAATCGCCTTAGTGAGTTTGGAATTCGGGCAGTGATGAAATGTTTTAAAGAATTGGGGTAAATTCCATATCACCCTGCTGAGACAGCATGTAGGCACCAAAGCATTATCACCGCGGGCGAGGGCGTTCGAAACAGTGTCAACATATAGATCCCACGTATGGTACTTGACGACGAATATTAAAAATCTAGAGAGACAGTTGCAGTGAATGGAGCGTATTATTTCAATATGTTTATCAAATATTTAATTATTTTCCAAAGTTAAATGAACTGGGTCTGGAAGATCTCTGATGATCAATCTTTCCTTCAGACCGTGCACAAAATTTGAAGATTTCTATTGGGTTATTTGAAGTGTAAAGTCTATGCACATATGTACGTGTAAACAAGGGACTTTTTAAGACCTTAAATATAGCATCCAAAGTGATGTCCGAAAATGTTTATCTTTGGATGGTCACCTGCTACCGAGGTCGTGATAGTCACATGAACTTTTATTAAAAAGAAAAATAAGTTCATGCCATTTCATTAATGTTTCTGACTTAACTTTTCAGTATACGGTACCTCTAAAAAAACACTCTTGAATATGCCTTGGTATAGGTACCGGATTTCCTCAGCAAACGATTGCGTTCTGCTTGAACTGTCCTTTTTAAAAATTCAGTCAGACCTCTGTAAGTCGAACATCTTTAAATCGAATTTTCTATAAATCGAATAAATGTTTCAGAACTTAGACCTAAGACAAATTTTCCCATATTTTACACTCAGTAAGTCGAGAACTTCCTTAAATATAACTTTACGACGAAATCGGAAAATGCTAAAAAAAGTCTGAAGTTGACATGAAATGCGGCATTCTTCGAAGTACATTATTTACCATTATGAAAAGTGGGGTAAAGATTCGTAAAGAAAAGTTGTAGAAAAAGGCGAGAATTTAAATTTGTTTCGATGAAATCTTTTAAAATGTGCGGGGAGCTTGATTCGGCTTTACGAAAATGGATACAATTAATGGAACAATTAATGAGGGACAAAAATACGCCATTAACGGACCCTATGAGAAAAGGCTCTATATTCTACAAAATCGAAAGGAATACAAGTCTTTTCCCAGCGGACAAGCGAAGGCTAGCTGTAAAAATTCAAGAATTTGAATTCACCATTGAAATCGGTAATGTTAAATCGAGGTGGGAAATTGTTAAAAAAACGCCGTGTGAAGAGAGTCAGATGAGTCCGCGGGGTCTTGGAAACGGACAGTTTAGCTATCGATATTGAAGCGTAATGCAAAAAAGGATGTTTCTAATACAGATTAGACAGGATTTTTTATAAATGTTTACTAAATAAGAACCTCGCTTTCAAATGCCATGGCAGAAAGCATAGTAAAGAATGCTGATATGAGCGGAACTGAAAAAGTTCAGTAAAAAGTCCAGTAACAAAACGCCCTTCTTCTATTTTTGAGGAGTGGATATTGAAACTCGACCAAGAAGTCACGAAACAAGGTCGGAAAATTGTTTTATTTCTTGATAATTGCCCTGCACTTTTTAAAATCTATTCAGCTGTCATTTTTAGCCAAATATAACGTCAAAACTTCAACCCATGGATCAGGGTGTGATTCAAAATTTGAAATTATATTACCGTCGTTTGCTGGCATGTAGCAATACGGTTCCTTCATACATTTTGGACAAGCGATGTGAGAACACAATAAGGAATTGTTTGGACATGCTGGCTTTGGTGCGACTCATTCTGGGACGATGAAGATAACATTCCTTTGGCGCAACTTCTCACATCACTATCCCATACTGGATGTAAGGTATTTGCGCGTTGGTGGAGGCAATCTGAGTTTAGAAAAAATCATTACTTTTGATAAATTATGTCGCCGTTACTCATTTTCCTAGTGACAAAATCCTAACAATAAAAAAGATGATATAGTTGATGATGATGATGATGATGAGCAACATTTAATACTAGGAGGTGCTTTCTAGATACCAGTGAAGGGACTTTTCCACTTACGAGGGTGGTCTGGTAAGTACCTAGCCTCACCGCCAGATGGTGACAGTATCGCAAGGGCAACTTACTATCGTGTAGTACATTCTAGTAGACGGATCGGACTCGTAGCTTTGTTTTGACCGCGTGTGGAAGCAGGAGTGTCCGCGGATTTTAGAAAAATGGAAAAGAGCAATATCGGTCGGTGTTTCGCTTCTTGTTTTTGGAAGGGAAATCGCGCAGCGAAATCAAAAAGTGTTTGGATGCTGTGTACGGTGACTCTCCTTCGATGGCGACCATCAAAAAATTGGTTTAACGAGTTTCAACGTGGTCGCACGTCGGTTTTTGATGAGCCACGTCCAGGTGCACCGAAAACGGCTACCACGGAGGATAACGTGACAAAAATCCACGATCTCGTATTGGCAGACCACCGATTGAAGGTGCGCGAGATAGCTCAGACAGTAGGCATTTCAAAAGATCGCGTGGGTCATATCCTGCATGAAATTTTGGACATGATAAAGCATAAAAGACAACAAGCGCAACCGTGAGACCACTTCAGAGCAGTGTTTGACGCTGTTTAAGCGCAATCCGAAGGAGAGACGAAACATAGATCCACTGGTTCACACCTGAGACCAAGGAACAGTCGAAACAGTGGACTTCACCCGGCGAACGTGCATCGAAGAAGACGAAGATTGTCCCATTGGCCGGAAAGGTGATGACCACCGTTTTCTGGGATTCACAAGGTGTGATCCACGTCGACTACCGGGAGAAGGGCAAAGCGGTCACAGGGCTGTACAATGCCCAATTATTGGACCGATTCGACGCCGAATTGAAGGAAAAACGGCCTCCGCCCTTGCCACGACCAAATTGGTCGAATTGGGCTACGAACTGCTGCCCCATCCACCGTATTCTCCAGATTTGGCCCCGTGCGACTTCTTTTTGTTTCCAAACTTGAAAAAGTCACTAGCCGGGCATAAATTTCAGTCGAATGAGGAGGTCATCGCCGCCACGGAGGCCTACTTTGCAGACCTCGAGAAAACGTATTTTTCAGACGGGTTAAAGAAGGGAGCATCGCTGGGTCAAGTGTATCGAGCTAGAAGGAGACTATATTGAAAAATAAATCGCCATTTCTCCAAAATGTTTGTTTTTCTTTTGTAGGCTAAGTACTTTTCGGACCACCCGACCACCTCGTATATACAAGAAATTTGACATTATCGAAGATCATTTCGATGATGTAATAACAAAAAGTAAACTTCAAAAAACAGTTACGGATTTTTTCAAAATCAAAAAAACAATTTTTTATTTAAACTCAATACTGACTCAAATTCAACTGAGTATGAGTAGTACTCTCTTCAATAAAGAATGATTCAGAAAATGATTTCGTGCCCATATGAGTTGAGAGGCTCATTTTTAACCTTGGGCTATCGCCGTTGCCGTCACCGTTTAAAATTCATATGAATTATGAGATGCACGAGCATATTTGGATCTTTCATATTATATACATATTTAACAAGCAATAATTTAAGAGCAAATTTTTTTCTTAAGTTTTTTACAACCCTTTTCTATCCAAAAACAAAAATTAAAAACATGCTAAATAAATCATCGCGAATGACATTGCTTTGAGCATTGGACATAAAACAAAACCAAGAAATTATATAATTTCATGAGATTCAGAAGATATTTTCTTAATTCTTTTTGTCTTTTAAGCATTCTTTTCTTTCAATAAATTACAAGAAAAAAAAATATTCCGATTGTTTGCCAAATAAATTAGCCACGAATTTCATTACATATTACTAATTCAAATTTATTCATCCGAGAAAATATCTTAATATCTCTGTATCTACATATATACAATATTATTCGTGAAAGTTAAATAATGGACTCACTTTTCTATAACCTTATATACGCGAGGGAAAATATTAGAAAAAACAAACAAATTTATATTTAAATATTTACATTCCTGGTTTCTTTGTTGTTTGTCTCTTTTTTTTTCAAAATATGTTTTCTAAAAATAAGATACGAAAAAACGCAGCGGGATGCGTTCGACGTTAATATTCACAGTGTGGGGCAAAAGTAGCAAAAGTAATTGAATAGTGGAATCGAATTGAGGCTGAACGTAACATTAGGAAGAAACTTAATTCTCCTTGTGGTAACTTTTCACTTATTCGCCTAATCACTCCCTATTCTCTACTTTTGGAAGAAAAAACAAATTAACAACGGTGAAAATATTTTCGGTTCTGGTTCTTGCTGAACGCATAGTCAGAAATTCATACTATCTATCCTTATCTGGACATATAAGTATTTATCGATCAATCTCTACTTGGTGGAGCTAATACCCACTCTATCCTATTTTGGTTTTAATGAACCAAATGAATTTTTTGATATATTTCTTAAATCACAGGTTTGTCCAAAAAATAAGGTGACTTTTTCCTTTCCTAGGGAGGGAAGATAGAAAGGGAATATCGAAATGAGAAACAATTTTGCTTTTTTGGTCAACAATAATTTCTAGCAGTTAGATACAAGGACTATGTTATATTACTACCGCACTCAACTCGGTAAAAAGATGCAGGATCGTTCGGTCTGCCAGTGGGCGCGTTGTATTTTGTTTTTTTTTTTTTTGGTTTTTCCGACTTGGCTTGATGCAGCGTGGTTCAGGATTTGGTCTTTTATAGGACGACGGGTTTCTTCTTTTTGATTTTACTTTTGACCCGGTGGGTGAATGACTTGTCACCGGGATCGGTGAACACAGACGATACCGCCTCGGGCGCGGGCATCGTGATGACCTTTCGATTGTTGACAGTCTCGACACTGCTGTTGTTGCGCTGTTAATGTCATTTGCTCGTGTGTGTCTGAACAGCAGTAGTGACCAGGCCACCGGTCTTGAACTTGTTCGGAGCGACGTTTCTGCTACTGGATTTGGGAAGAGGCGTCAGCCATTTGTTGGTGCTTGGTAATACCGGAACATGTTCTTCCGTGATATAGGGTTTTCCAAAAAGGACTTGACAACTTTTTTTTAAAATAAAACGCAAACCATTTCAGATATTTCAAAAACTTTATTATCGGCTTAAAGTACAATCAAAATATTTATGAATGGAACTCAACTTCATTCATATGGCCACCGCGAGCACGTTTGCGGTGTTCGATTCGTTGGACCCAATTTTCGATGACCCGGCCACACATTTCGGCCGAAACGGCCGCTATTTCGCGTTCAATGTTGGCTCGGAGCTCTTCCAACGTCGTCGGCTTGTTGGCATAAACCAATGACTTAACGTATCCCCAAAGAAAATAGTCTAGAGGCGCTAAATCGCACGAACGAGGCGGCCAATCGACTGGTCCATTTCTTGAGATAACACGATCATCAAACTTACTCTTCAATAAATCGATTGTAACGTGTGCTGTGTGGCTTGTGGCACCATCCTGTTGAAACCACCTGTCGTCCAAGTTCATATCTTCCAATTCGGGCCAAAAATAATCGGTAATCATAGCGCGATAACGCTGGCCATTCACAGTAACGTGACGATCGTTATTGTCGACGAAAAAATATGGCCCAATAACGCCGCCGGCATGCAAACCGCACCAAACAGTTATTTTTTGTGGATGAAGTGGTGATTCATGAAGCACATGTGGATTTTCACCCGACCAATAACGCATATTTTGCTTATTGACGAACGCATCGAGCCAAAAATGAGCTTCGTCACTGAAGATGATTTTGCGATGAAATTCATCATCTTGGCGCATCTTCTCCAGAGCCCAATCGGAGAACGTACGTCGCTTCAAATGGTCCATCGGCTTCAATGAGTCAGCTTGATCTTGTATGGGTGTAAACCAAGATCCTTACGCTGTGGTCTGAGCAATGCCCAATTCTTGAGAACGCCGTGGAATTGACTGATTTGGATCGTTTGCTACGGACGCCTGAACGGCAGCGATATTTTCGACACTTCGACCAACCCGTTGTCTCACTGACACGGCAATATCACACAACGAATACGTAGACTCAAATTTTTGCACTAAGTTTCTTATTGCCTGTCTACTAGGGCGAGAATTACGACCGAAAATTGGAGTTAACGCTCTTAAAGTTGTGGTCACCGACTCCGAATTTCGGTAGAAAATTTTTATAATTTGCAGACGTTGCTCGTTCGTGTACTTTACCACAATGAAAATGTTGAGCTTATTGAATAAATTGACAATGACAGTTTGATGATTAGTGAAGGGGTGCGTTCACAAATTAAATTCAAAGCTGTCAAGTCACCATTGGAAAACCCTTTATAATCGAATTCAGGACTTTGGAGGTCTCGATCGGTTGAAACATGCCTTTTTTCTCGTGAGTATTTCCCCTCAGATATAATACAGCTGCGCCAGCGCTTTTTCCAATCCTACAAGAATTTCTGACATGAACTTTTTAGTATAGCATTGAGCTCTTCCAGCGATGCAACCTTAACCCCTTTTATCATGGCAAATCTCCGTCCTTTTATGGGTCTTTTTAGTTTTTGGAAGAGAAAAAAAATGCACGTCCCAGTTGGGTGAGTACGGAGGCTTTTGTTTTTGAACAGAAAATTAGGCAAAAGCAACGATGCAACAGTCATGCATTTTTTCCCCACATATTCGGATGTTTTTCATTACTTAACACAAACGGCGTATAACTTCGACGTAATATTCCTTACTGACCTGCTTCCTGGTTCACGATGTATCAAGCCATTTCGGCGTTGGCTCTTCGGTCGTTTCGATTGGGATTATTGGGCTTTGGTGTGGACGCTATAACCATGTTTGATTACCAATGATAGCCCTTTTGAGGAAATCTGGATCGTCATTAACGCCATCCAACAGCTCCTGAGCGATGCTCATCCGAGGGTTCTTTTGGTCAAAACTTAGCAACAAATTGAACAAACTTCGCTGACACTTTTTAGGCCCAAAATATCTAAAAAAAAATGTATCGCATGGGCCAACTGATATGCTAATATGCTCAACACCTTCTATGTTGGTAATACGATGAGTTGCCATCGCAATTTTCTTCATTGCTTCAACGTTTTCTTCCGTAGTGGACGTGCTGAGTCGTCCAGGGCGGGCATCGTCATTAACATCTTCTCGGTTTCCTATGAAGAGCTTGTACCACTTATAGAAATTTTTTTTTACTTACAGTAGACTCGCACATAATTTAAAGCAGATTCTTTGATCCATATTTTTCAATAACAAAAAATCGCCAAGCACACCAAAACACGTCTAATCTTTATATCTGTGAAAAACAACTAGATATCCAAAATGGATGATATTGTCAAAATATGTTAGGGAACATGCGTGTCAACATAATAAGGAAAATAAATTTGAAAATCAAATGTAATTAGCTCGCGAAATTCAAAAAGTCACTTTATTTCTTGAACAACTCTTGTATTAAAAACTTCCTGAACTTTTTTTATAAACAAAATGCATACAAATCAATTGAACAATCGAAAATTGTATTTACGGTTTATGTAAATTAACGTTTTAATACTACCTATTTCATGTGAACGTTGTCCGCAACTAGCCCTTAGATGTCCAATTTTCGGGCACATTCTTGAGTATATCGATCAGTATCTATATCAAGATCAGTATCAAGACATCTATCATTGTCCTTTATCTGCTAAAGCAAGTGATTTTACATTACTCCACGAAAAATAATCCGGCCGAGTCAGATCACATCATATTTTTGTAATTGTAATTTATTTATTTGGATCAATGTTAACACGTAGATACAAAAATCTTTAAATTGTGTAACAGTTATAATAGATTTATGATTTATATTTAAATTTAAAATGAAATTTTATATAAAGTAAAGAAAAATATAAAAAAAGAAAAAAGAAAAGGTATAAAGAAACATTTATAACAATTTTAACAGTGTCAACTATCGCGATTTGAAAAATAATATAAAAACAATAAATGAAAGAAAACTATGTGCAAAAGTGTTGTTTCAATTTTCGTTTGAAGTCTCCGAAGCGTGACGCCCGCCTTATGTGAACCGGAAGCGAGTTCCACAGTCTTACGGCGTATACAAAGAACTGCCTTTTCGTTGTGGTATAATTGTATGTTGGCGCAATAAGAATTCTACTTCTAGCTGAGGAAGAGAATTGCAATCTTTGGAACAGATAATCTGGTGCTTTTCTTTCTTTTAAATTAAATAGGAAAGTCAATATTCTGTGATTCATATAATTCTGTAGGTCCATTCCGAGAAATTCTCTCACATAATTGGAAATGTGGTCTCTTCGACTCAGGTTGTATACGAATCGTATTGTACTATTGACAGCGACTTTAAATTTGCGATAACTGAGGCTATCAAGATCACAGAAAACTGGATGAGCATAAAAGAGGATCGGTAGTAACATTGACTTAACTAGCATTGCTTTGATGTTGAAGGGTAGACAGTTTCCTATTTGATAAAGGGCTCTTAGCGAGCTGTAGATCTTAGCAACTAGATTCACAATGTGGTCTTCCCAGGTAAGATGCTGATTGAAAATAACTCCTAAGTTTTTAGCACTGGAAATGTATGGCAGAGGTGACCCATCGATAAAAAGTTGAGGTAAGGTGTTAGTGTCAATGCGTGATCTGGTAATAGCTACGGCCTGACTTTTGCTAGTATTAAGCATTAATTTGTTTCTACGGGACCACAAAACAATTGAATTTAGGTCTTCATTAAAACGTAATGTTGCATCTTTCACAAGTCCCATAGGATAACTTAAATGCAATTGTACGTCATCTGCAAACATCTGGATTTTGCAGTTTTTTAGGACTGAAGGAATGTCGTTGTTGAACATAGTAAACAACAGCGGACCCATTATTGAACCTTGTGGGACACCAGCTTTAGTTTCAAGGAATGTTGACAGTTTCTCATTTGCATATACAGCCTGAATGCGGTTTTTCAAGTAACTTTCCATCAGCTTAAGTGCCGTCGAGTCAAAATTGAAATAGTATCTGAGTTTATTTATGAGTATTTCATGGGGAACAGTATCAAAGGCTTTCGAAAAGTCCAATAGTACAAGTGATGTTGCATTATTCTTATCCATTTCAACACGAAGGTCTTCAACCAAGTTTACAAGTGCCGTAGTACAACTGTAATGCGGTCTAAAACCGGACTGATGTGATGAAAGGAGAGAGAATTCGTGAAGGTATTCATGGACTTGCCTACTCATAAGTTTTTCGAAAACCTTTGAAATAAATGGAAGAATGGAGATAGGGCGGTAAGTTATGCTTCTATTCGCTGAGTTCTTGGGGATAGGAATAATCTTAGATGCTTTCCAGGACTTCGGGTAGGCAGAATAAGTAAGAACGCTGTTAAAAATATATGTAAGTTCAGACAGAACTTCGTGAATAATGATTTTCAAGAATTTTGGATGCATGCCGTCCAGACCAATAGCATTAGACTTAATAGCGTTAACGGCATAGAGCACATCACATTCGTACACTCTTCGAAAACAGAAATTTCTTGATGTGGAGGAGTTATGTGACATTATTGGTGTTCGTACTCCGGTGTCATTGCAACATGCGTATGAGTCATTTGAGGCTGTGGCAAATTCAAAATTTAAATTTTCAGGGCTTACTTCACTAATACGAGCATTAGTTGCCTTCTGTCTGCCGATACCTAACTCTCTTATATACCTCCACGTTTTCGTCCTGTTAAGATTTGGTTGAAATTTTGAAGCAAAAAATTTCATTTTCGCCCTCCTTATTTCTTTCTTCACTATATTCCTTGCAATTTTATACTCATTAAATAGTTCAGGAATTTTGAATCATATTCAAGGCTAATTCACAGGTTCATTTCTTGAGATGATGTTTTCGTCATATTGTCTCCAAATAACTGCATGGTTACGCCCGTTGTGTGGCAAAAATAACTCATTTACATTGGAATTATTGGAAACAAACATTCACGAATCATTGTTCGGTTACGCGTGTCCCTTAGGCATTTTTAAAGAAATGAGGTCCGATGATGCCGCCTTCCCATATATCGCAACACAGATAGGGGGTTTTCCAGATGCATTGGTAGCTTAATGGGTCGCTTGAGGCTGCTCATCAACCCTAATATGAGAATTTTGTTGGCTAATGTATTCGTTAGCTAAAAATTAGTCAGAATTGTTGATAAAAATTTGATCAATTGGGGGCTGTTTCAGGGCCCAAGCGCAAATGAAGGTCAGGCCGCTTCAATTGTTGAACGAACTGGATTTTGTATGCCTTTACACCAAGATAACTTTTGCAAACATGCCATAATGCTCGATATGAGATACCCTAAGCTTGAGAACAGCGACGACTTAGATGGATCATGAGCACTATCATTTAGGGGAAGTGCATAAAAGGCCCTGTTCTTTTATTGCTGATTATACTGATTTTGGAAATCAATTTCCATAATTTGTAAACGTTGTTCAGAGGCGCGTTTATTTATAATGAAAAGCCCATGAATACTGAACAAAAATATCACATGGACATGGAATCTGTCATACGCACTCTGCCGGAAAATTTCTATTAAAAAAAATACATCGCAGTAACTCACTATTTATAGGATTATCCAACAAGAGGTATCATTTTAAATCAATAAGGAACACACCACTTTCATGAGAACTGATGATGATTTTACTTTAGTCGAAAGCACAAGCTCCGAGGTTTGTAATGGAATACTCTACCTGTCAATGTCTGCATCGATTTCAAGCACAAATAGTCATTCTATTATTTGAAGCTGTATTACGTAAATTACAGCTCTGTAATTTTTTTTAAATATTTTCCTTCAGTTCATCAATTGTTTGCAGCTCATTGGCATTGAATTTATCTTAAAAGTAGCTCCAAAAGACAAGTTCGAATGGTGTTAAGTCTGGACGATCAATAGAAGTGGCCATTTCAGGCTAAGAAAATTGATTACGCAGTAGAACCAAAGCTGTACTGTGTGGCATGTGGTGCCGGCCTGCTGAAAATAAACATCATGTCAATATCGTTGGGTAATTCGACCCATTGAATCGTTAGCATCAAAATATTGTCCCCATACCTCGCTTGCCTAAACTGTAGAAGGAGAAGTTGTTGATTTTTGGGCCTTAGGGATGACAGTTTTGTTTATTTGCGTATCCAGACAATAGGAGCCTCATCACTTAGATCGGTTTTGTATAAAACCTCACGATCTTGCTCGTTTATGTCTATAACCATTTCAATTCGTCCAAATATTGACAATTTAAAAAATGGCACTAAATTTCAAATAACACTTCTTGTTGGATGCATTCATAGCCTACCGACGTTGATATCAGAATTTATTCATGAGATCTGCGAGGTGAAGAAAATAATTCCGAAAATGATGGAATTGGATCCCAAACGGTCGAAAAATTGGACTTTTCACAACAAGACAAAGAATTTAGTCCACAAGTTTGGGTCCAATGAAAATTAGGCGCCAGTACCAACATAGGGCGTAGTACTCGAAGAGGTGTTAACAAGCTAGAAAGGGTAAGACTTTTTCTGGCATCTGATTAGATTCAATTTGGAGTTTTCACCAAGTCCTGTTGAGCATGATTGGATCCAAGTTCACAGGGTTTCTCGCGAACCAAACGAACTGCCTTTTTTAGGTGTCGCCTATATTTTCAACGACACTGTGCATTCTTGAAAACCTCTTAATATCGACTTGACAACTAAACAAACGAGCAAAATATGATTTTTTTTCCTCTGGCGATTCTGTCTATTTTCAGATATTCTAATAAAATATATTCGTTTGGACGATAACAGAAAACTCTGTTCAAATTATCCGTAGTTTGGAGGAAATCGTGTCTGTTTACGTAACGTCTCTGTACTCGCTGTTTTGCATGGAATACTAGACTACTAAAGGCTTACATAACAATGACCAGAGTTCAGTTCTACGTAAGTCAAATGGCCCTGGCACACACTGCATGCCATATTCCTAGGCCCGTGGCCATAGTGTCTATAAATAAAAGCAATTATCTACGGCGATCAGACATGCCCCGAGCCCCACTCGAGAAGAACGTTTTTAGTTATCGTCGATCAATCAGATTTTCTGCTAAACAAACATCCAGACAGAATCGCGTCAGTGATGTTGTTGACTAAGCACCAAGCGCTCTTAAGCTCTATCTAACCAAAAACATACGCAGATCGGAGGGGAGTCAAATTATCTAAATAAACCCGTCCCGAGTGCAGTCGAGTAAACAATTGTTTTCGCATGGAGCCCATCAGTCAATGTAGCTGATCCCGTCGAGTATGATTGTTATCCAACCGGCTGCGCGATCATATGACTGCTTCCTCACCTGCTTGCGTATTTATTTACTCGTATCTCCCTGCCTACCGGCTCGTCACCTCGAGTGCCGCGAATCGGCATAGACATATACGAAAATGTCGATTCTACTGCATCGACGTAGCATATAGTTCTGCTGCCAAAATCGCCCGTACCTTGGTTGTACGTTCAATCACTCACGTAGCACACCCCTTCCGCTGCGTGCAGCAAACACTTGTCACTTCGTTTATCTAGATTGGTGGGAGTGTGCAATTTTTTCCTTTGTATTTATATTCTATAAGGTTTACGACTACAGATGAGGGTGTAGGTATATCTGGTGCTCATTACCATCGTTTAGCGGTGTAATTAACTGATGATCACCAGTAGATTCGCATACCACGTGAATACGTTCGATAAATCAATCACTCTGCGGAGATAAGGCCGAGGTAAGAGCGTCATAGCGTGAGTGTTGGTGGAACCGTATCGAACTTGTAATCGAACAGATGGTTCCGAGTGGTTTTTACAATTCTAAATACTTCAAATGGGTTTTGAAGATATAACACTTGCGAATACATCAAGCTTGAAAGCTTTCGTTGAGTATAAAGAAGATCTTACTCACTGTGCCATATACACATGCAGAAGTAAATAGATTAGGTTTAGATCATTCTCAGTTGTTTAGATAAATTGCTTAAGCTCGTCGATCATATGACTGCGCTCACATCTACTCGTATGCTATAAATCTTTTCGGCTGTTTTAAAAGATTGATTTAGCAAATTATTATTCCTATTGATCGGTGGAGTTTAAATACTGCAAGTTTGCTTGCCAATATCTGTTTATGTTTGGGATATTTTATGGCATATTCTCATTTTATAGATTGGCTCTACCCTGTCCCATGATAAAAAAGGAGCAAATCAGAAGGCATACAATACAGTAAGTTCGATTGAGCACGTTATCGAGGTTTCGCTGCCCGGTGACGAAGAGATGAGTGCAATGACGGGTCGCTGCCCTATATGTACATCATACTCAAGCCATGAGGTAACGTTAAAGACCGACTAAAGCGATCGATGATCCACCGAGTGACTGATCGTGCCATGAGTGTGCTAATCTTGCACAAAGTTCTAAGCGAAATCAGCGTTACCTGTATAGGTACGAGTATGACATAATTCGCTCGTTAACAGGACTATGTAAATTAGGCTTGTCAAAAACGCAATTAGATTTCAAAAAAGGTAAAAATTTGTTTGTACGATCAATGTCAGAAATAATTACGCAATAAATTAGTCATGCTTTTGAGGTAATGAGCTTTATGACTTTTTGATTGACCAACGAATTATTAAAAATTGTAGAACAACAACAACATCTCAACTTGAAGGTATGTAGATCCGTGGAAAGAGCGAAGATCACTGGTGAACGAAATTTGTCGGAAATAAGTTGAGAAATTGGGACAAATTCGAAATATACCATCGATCAAGGCCAGGTGAAGGGTATAATTAGCTTAGAATTAGTGTAGACATTCGGGTCCCGAATGACAAGTGATGACAAGCAAATTTATTTTCCAATTTCAAATGTTAAATAATTGAATGAGATCATTTCTCAAATGCTTTTAAAAACAATGAACAAATAAAGCAATTAAAACGACAGAAATGACAGAAAATTCTCCAAATGCAATGAGTAACAGCAAGCCTTAATTGGAAGACACGGTTTAAAAATATGACTGAAAGTATGAAATTTGAACATTTTTTTCATTTCGATTTAATGGGATATTTAAATCTTTTTTTAATTAACGGAAATTAAGTTTGAAAAATACTCATATGCCTGAAAGTATGCATCGCTATTGAATCTCCAATAAAAGCTTCGCGCTAAAGCTCGGTCACAGGGTGGACATACAGACTTCTTAGGGGGAAACTATCATGTGAAATGAAAAACCAAAATCACGGATTTTGGTAAATTATTATGATTTATGAGAAAAGTTTTGGTCACATTTTTTAATTTAATTTTTTTTCTCAATTTTAAATCTCGTTTTCAACAGGTTTTTTCATTTTTGATTTTTCTTCCTGCTCGTAAGGGAAGAAGTTGGGGGACTGTCCCTACATGTCCCAACTTAGTTTTTAAGTTTTAGTTTTTAACTCAATTTTTATAAGCGTTGACAAAAATGCTCAAAACTAGCTTAAATAGAGGAATGCCTCCTATGAGATAAAACCATTAAGACGCTCCGGTAGCCTTTCGTGGTACAAGTAGTTGGGGTAATACGACTCGGAGATCCGGTCATCGACGGAATCTTGGCCTTTGTAACGTGACTTCGAATAAGTTTAATCAGAAAATTGTCCTCTTGTCCATCTTATTAGGGTAAAATATCGCGTGCTCAGATTCGGGTGTTCAATGTAATCCAAGACAAGTCTCTCAAACATCCGAATCCTTTCCAATAAGCTGGCTCTCGAGTTGAACCACACGGGACATTTACTCGTATATGCCATCATAGACTTGATTGTGTCTATGTAGCTGATTACCTTCACTCTGGAATCAAGTTGGGTCCTATATAACAGTCATCTTGGCAGAGCGAAAGCGCCCCGCTTCCCATGGTCCGCCGTCTGGACCGAAAATTGAGAAGCAGCGAAAATGTTTCTAGCGGTTTCGACCTAGCGCTTGGATTAAAATTGATTCTAATTTCTGGAAGTTAACTTTCAACTTAAAGTCTGCCTAATACTCGATAATGTCGTCGATCGTTGGACGTAGTCTGTATTCACGCACGCTATCGAATGGTGAAGAGGAGCACTGAGGTAAACGTTAGAAAGGATCGGCAATTCCATTGTGGCCTATTGCACTCTTTCAAATTTAAAAATTTTGAGTAGAAGTCACGTTGTGATTTTCGCAATGAACTTTCTGCTAAAATGTCAGAAATCATATAAAGAATGCTCAACAAAGTACAAAGGTTAGCCGCTGTTTGGACCTATACAACGGGAGCTATGAGAAGCACGCCGCAAGTAGGGTTGGACACGATACTTCATCTTCTTCCTCTGGATCTATCCGTAAAAGGTGGCGCTGCACAAAGCGCTTTCAGACTAAGGGAGTCCTCTTTGTGGAAGCAAGCGAACTATGGACATGCGGCCATACTCAGAGTAATAGATGACCTGAGAAAGAAACATGGTTTTAATAGCCTCGCCCCCAAAATGACTTCTCTGTGAGAATACCAATCCTTTTCCCCGACAGAGAAGAGTGGCTACCAAACGCCGTGATCAACGACCACGAGATTATCCTCTTCACCGACGGATGGAAAATGGACGCAGGCACTGGGGCCGGGTTCTACTCTGACACCCTGCACAAGCAGGAATCATTTAGACTTCCTGATTTGTGCAGCGTCTTCTAAGCAGAAATCCTAGCAATAGAGAAAGCAGCCAAACACCTACAAGTAGCCGATATCCCACCATCGGACGGTGAATCTTTGTAGACAGCCAGGCTGCACTGAAGTCAATAGGATCCTGTACAACGAGATCAAAGGCCTGTCATGAAATGTCGCGACTCACTGAAGTCCATCAGATACCACAAAGTCAAACTCTGCTGGGTCCCGGGTCACAGCTCAATCGCAGGGTACGAAAGAGCGGACGAATTGGGCAGCCAAGGGTCTGAAATGGACATCAGCGAAGCGGACACGTCATTGCAACCACCGATCAGCGCATTGTACCGGACGATCCGTATGCTTGCCGGAGTGATAACAGGACACTGTCACATTGGGGCAATGCTCCGGAAATGGAACTCGGGATCCAGCGATCTCTGCCGGAGCTGCGGCGATGAGGAAGAAACCGAGACGATCCAACATCTGCTTTGCCACTGCCCAGCTCTCCAGAATCGGCGCCTAGCTTCGCTGAGCCAAAGATTCTTTACAGAGATTGCGGACGTAGCAAATGCAAAAAAAAATCATAAAGAGCACGGGGTGGTTTCAGCCACGATGTGATAGGGCAGGTTAATTGTATGTGTACTCCACAAATGAAGGGAATCACAATGGCCCTTTGGCCTCCGAGTGGAAGTGATGCTCAACCATCACACTCCCCTTCCTTAACCTAACCTAACCTAACCTTGGGCTAAAAATCATCTTTTCTAACGGGGCGCATTTTCATCTCGGCGGCTACATTAACAAACAAAATTGCCGCAGCTAGGTCTCGGAAAACCCGTACGTTATTGTCGAGAAGTCAATGCCACACAGCCCATGCCGCAATCGATCTTTTGCGCACCATATTCCCAAATCGTGTTATCAGCCGCCTTGGCGATGTCGATTGGCCGCCTCGGAACCGTGAAGGACTGATGTTATGCCAACAATCCGGAAACAATTCAAGCACTTAAGGCCAATGTCATTCAAGCAATTCGTGAGCTACAGCCCGAAACCACCAACAAGGTCTTGGAAAATTGGGGTGACAGAATGAGCTACTGCGAAGCCAGCCGAGGCAGCTACTTGAATAATGTTGTATTTTATTTGATTAATTGGAATATTTGTTCTTACTAATAAAGCCATAATACATGGAAAAAATTTAATTTTGTTCATTTTATCGCATTTTTAAAAAGAAACTTGTATTTGGCCCATCCTTTATACGAGTAGTTTACTTAAATCCAGTCGGCTGAGCTTGTAATATTGTAGATCTTCTAACCATACGGTGGCGGAAATTGATTAGACAAGCACCCATGCATTTGTAATGTTGCATATCCGATACGAGTTTGGATGCGGCATGAATAGTGACGTGCTAGGCCCTGAAACCGAATCTGACGACTGAATCACTGACGACGGAATTATTTGTTTTAAAATCGTCGTTGAATTTTGAAAAATCACGGTTCTATGATCGCCAATGATCAATATCACTCCGAAGGTAGAAGTGATGAAGTAGGGGTCTGTTTTCCAGGTCATGGCTTAGGCGGTCGCTGTCATTCACGTTATATGCTCCTCCTTATATGATCGCCTCATAAGACGAGCAATTTCCCAACGCTCGGGGTGGTCGTGGTGCAATGGTAGTCATCATCGACTGTTGAGCGGAAGGTCCATAGCCAAGAACAATTCCCATACGGAAAAACTGTGCAACAACTACAGTTGTGAATGAGAGATGATCAAAAAATACTGACGAAGACATTTCACTCGCAACATAAGATCCCTTCAAAATTCATACTCTGTGTGTGCATTTCCAATATAACACCTCAATGACATGGAAACAAAAAAAGTTACTGTGAACTACAATCAACGCGAAAAATTCAGTCGAATCTCTTGGACGCTATCTAGGACAACCACCCCCGGAGAGTAGTGAACGAACATCTTCGACACATACCATCTGTACCCCGTGCAGGTTGTGTCACAAACACCATAAGAGCGTACATCTTTGAATCTGTTCAGGTTCTTGCTAGTCATTTAAGGAACTAGGCAGATAGTACAGAACAGCCCAGCGAAATGTAGAGGAAGTAAGAGGGAGTTCTCCAAGCCTCACCAAACCGTATTAATCGGGATTGTATAAATAAACGTGCAGTGACCGGTACAAATCCACATCTCTATGTGGCGGGGCGGGTAGTGGTAATAAGAAATTTGGATCCCAATAGAACTTAAAAAATAGAATTTAAAAATATTTTTTTAAGGTCCCCAGAACTATAATATTGCGTAAACAAAATAGGATCAGCCAAGCGACAATTCCAGGTCTTCTATCTTGAATTTTACAATTTTTTACCCGGATCTGTTCAGACGAACAGAAGAAAGAAAAGCCTTTGCATAAGTTTTCCCTACCCCAGCCTTGGAAGGTAGAAGACTAAACCGTACACGCAATTTCATTTCATGTTTATAATTCACATTCACTTCGCGCAAGTTTGGTTTGTTTGCATATAGACGGACGGACAGACAGTGTTCCCGAACTTTTCGTGGAGGCAAACACTCCATTTATTGAGCTTAATTCAAGCTAGGTAGGTAGGTAGGTAGGAGTGGCCGCCTGATATCAAGATGCCAGGCCCAATTAGCGCTTATGCGCCGTTTTGATGCCACCACTCAGTGACCTAATGTGCTATTATTAGAGTTTCATATCCATCCTGTGGAATTAAGGAATTTGATGATATTGCAGAATCCTATTTCCCTGAATTCTGATAGGTCGTCGAAGGAGATTTTGCCGAGTAGGCGCTGTCTGGTTCTAGCTAGAGCCGGACATTCACACAGGAAATGGGTGAGAGTATAGTAGTCGAAAGGCATACGTAAAAATTATACAGTTTATTTTAGAGTGTCCGCCTAGGGCCAGTAAGATTCCTAAATTTGTAAGGATAGTTAAGCTAGTTTTAAGCATTTTTGTCTAGGATAAGATAGATCTAAGAAACTATAAATAAAAAATGAATGAATTAAAAAAAAAAAAAAATAAAAAAAAAAATTAATGGGTGAGAGTTTTTTTTTCCAGTGGGTTCTTGCAACTTCGGCAGTAGGTGTTGAATGGGATGCCTAACTTAGCAGCGTGGGTACCGACAGGCCAGTGGCCAGTACAGATGGCTACAAATCTGGCAATCTCTTGTCGGGGTCTGTTAGTTGAGGGTTCTTTTCCTGTTATAGGAGGGCCATGTTTTCCTTGATATGACGCAGTTGCTAAGACTGCACCATCTGGAGTTCGCCCTCGAGAGAAAGTGTTGTAGAAGGTTTGCCTTGACCAGTCTAATGGGGGAGAGTACTGCCCATGCCAAAGAACAGTCGAGGGAAGAGCCGCGCCTTGCTAGAGCGTCAGCCTTTTCGTTTCCCTCTATTTTGCTGTGGCCAGGAACCCAAATGAGAGTAATGTTGAAATAGTCTCCTGCACAGCTGATTTCATCCTTACACTGTGCAACTAATTTGGATTTTATGGAGTGAGAGTCGAGGGCTTTGATAGCTGATGGGTATCAATATATATATTGACTTCTCTCTTGGTAATAGGATAGCGCGTGAGTAACTTGCAAGCTTCCTTAATCGCTAGTACTTCCGCTTGGAACACGCTGGCCGAGTCTGGAAGTCGCGGCGATTTGGGATATTCAGTTCCGCTGAGAAGATACCCGAGCCAACCCCACACTCCATTTTCGAACCGTCGGTGAAAAAAGCTACCTGATGGTTCTCAGAGTGCAGTCCCTGTTTCCATGCCATCCTGGATGGGAAGTGTACATAGGCGGCTTTACTTGGGTTGTATGTGGGTGTCGTGAAATCGGTTGCAGTCGTGGCCAGGTCGCTAGGTGATAGGTCCAGCACCTTGCTATGACCGTAGGGTTTAGATGACCAGAACCCAGATTCTCTGAGTCTAATGGCGCTACAGGCTGCATTATATCTGGTGAAGAGGTCCAGAGGGAGGAGGTTTAGGAGTACGTTAAGTGCCTCGGTCGGAGTAGACCGAAGGGCACCGGTTACCCCGATACTGGCCGATCTCTGTACTCGGCTTAGTTTTTTTTTGTTGTATGCCTTACTTAGGGCAGGCCACCATACGAGTGCTCCGTAGGTGAGGATGGGGCGGATGACAGCCGTGTACATCCACAGCACCATTTTGGGTCGGAGTCCCCAGTTTTTGCCGAAGGTTCTGCTACAGGCATAGAAAGCGACACATGCTTTCCGTGCCCGATGTCCAATGTTCATCTTCCAACTGAGCTTGGGGTCTAGGATAATTCCTAGGTATCTAGCCTCGGAAGACAAGGAGAGTGACTGGTTGTTGAGTCGAGGGAGATTAAAGGACGGTATCTTATATTTGGTGGTAAACAGCATCAGTTCTGTTCAGTTCTGTTTTACATTTCAAGCTAACTTAATCAAACTTAATAACTTAGAAGAACGGGTGCGGGGGGCGCGATCCTTAGAAACTAAGATTGGGAGAAGGGAAGGCTATTGAAAGGACGGAGTCTTAAGCATGGAGTGATGAGGTTGAAATCGAAGTTAATATTCGAATTAGCACTTGCCAGTATACGGGAAATGGGTTCATTGGAGCCGTATGAGGTGCGGGGGGTGTATAGATAGAAGAGACGATGATTGCATGTATTATGAGGGTTAGTGTTAAGAGATATGGAGTTTTAAAGGGTGGCGCAGTGAATGATGCCTGTTAGAAGTCTATGAATGATGAGAATGTCAGATACCCTTCTTCTTTCCTCCAACGTACTCAATTTGATTAGCTTAAGACGGTCTTGATAGGTAAGAAAATAGAACTGATCCAGAGCGGACCTCGAAGAGTGAAACACAGGAACCGACGTTGAATGTGGGTTTGTTGATAAGTAGACCACATTTGAGATGCGTATTCAAGAAGGAGGCGAACAGGATGGGATGGAGTCACGTAGGGATTGGAGGATTTTTAGACCAACGTCTGGTCACATAATATGTCAAGATCGCGGATAACCTGAACGGTGGAGATGAGCTGATTATTGAGGAAGTACAGACGGGGAGGAGGTTTGATTCGCTTACGTGAAAATGTGATTGATTGGTATTTGGAAATGTGAAGCTCCAAGCTATTTTTGGAGCACCAGACGGAAAAGCTGTTGAGATCCGATTGAATAAGGGAAGAATCTTGTTGCGAATAAATGGTCTTGAGGAACTTGGTGTCGTCAGCGTACAGTGAGAGGTGGGAATGTTTGATGACAGGCCCAATGTCGTTTACGGTAAGAATAGAAAGAAATGGACCTAGGTGGCTGCCTTGCGGAACGCTGGAAGAAGCTAAGAAGGGGTTCAAAAAGGCAGATCTAAAACGAACACTGTAGCAACGGTTATTTAAATAAGAAGATATCCACTTCAACGCAGTGGGTTCAAAGCAATGGGAAGATAGTTCGAAGAATATTAGTTTGTGAAAGATTTTGTCGAAGGTTTTACTGAAATCAGTTGAAATGATGTCGATCTCGTTTCCATTCTCTAATGCTGAGAGGGTGAAGGACACAAATTCGACAACGTTTGTGGTTGTAGTCCTGCATTTGAGGAATCCATGTTGATATTACAGAGGAAGCTTAGAGTGTCATGCCAGATACTTTCGAAAAGTTTGGGTATATGTGGCTTTAGTTGTTTATATCAATCCTCGGACGTTTTTTGTGAATAGGAGTTATAAAGCGGTTTTCCATATCTGTGGAAATTCTCCAAGGGACAGGGATGATTTGAATATTTTTGAGAGCGGGACAGAAAGAATGGAGGGAAATTTGTTTGGTAATATGGCAGGGAGACCATCGAGCCCAGGAGTAAATTCATCATGAAGTTGATTCAGTTTATTTTCGATGTTATAGGGGTCAATAATACGTGGGAGAAATGGTTCAAAGGAAGAAATTTGGTAAGTAGTCGAAGTAAGTAGTGTCCGGTACAGAGGAGTCGTCAGCGAAAGATTGTTTGAAAAATTTGGCAAGAAAGTTGGCCTTTTGTAGTTTACAAACTGAAAGAAGGACTTAGGATCCTTTATAAGATTGGCTTGCGTTTCGATCAAATGGCGTTCGTAGAGAGAGTTATGAAGCTCGGTAAATTGCGGATAAGTAACAATATAGTAAAGTCATTGGGGGATTGAGTACGATGGAAGATTGCTTACAGTTTGCTTCTTTTGTTTCTTACAGAACCAAACCTGCGATTATACCAAGGAGGGGAGGTCAATAAATGTTTGTGGAATTCGTAGGACTTAGGAGACTGGAGAGTCGTGAAAAAGTAAAAGAAGAAGGGGAGGATGGTAGTTGTCGATGGTTGATAAGGAAAGGGGACAAAGTGAAACAGAGGAACTAAGGGGGTCTGTTGTGAAAATCTGGTTTAGCTGTCTATCCATGTAAAATGCCACTAGCTTGGCTAAGGTTTGAATCAGCTAGGCGATATGAGAAAAGACATTCTTTGGCAGCAGAGGGATTAGTGGCAATGTTAAATGATTGATCATCTGATGGTGCCCGTTTAAGAAAAGGAAGATTGAAATCACAAAGAGAAGGATATCATCATGGGGATCCGGTAAATCATTAAATCTACCCCAGCTTTGCAAGGTAAAAGACTAAAAGCACAGGTAATGGCGCTTGAATTTATTTTAAGTGTTACTAATCATCGGAGCAGTTCGGCCAAGTATCAACATCGTCGGCAAAGGTAAACAGCCATAGGTTGTAGGTTTTGTTCGGCATTTGATGGGCTCAGTAAGGGGTAGCTAATAATGACTATTCTAAACCTATATACGCCGCTATACGAGCAGAGACACGACAAGCTGATTTTGTTACATGACACACGTAGCACAGGTCGTTGAAACCTACATTGAAATGGGAAGTCCTATCCCATCCATTGTATTCTCCAGGTGTGGCTTCTTCCGACTACCACCTATTCTGATCGATAATGTGCGGCCAGGCTGAGTAGCACCAAAAGTTTCGAAGAAGCCAAAAATTTAGTCAATTCGTGGATCGCCCCGCAAGGCGAGCAATTTTCCAATGCGGAATTCGTGTGCTTCCAGAAAATCTGGTAAAAATTGTACCTGGCGATTAATACATGTTTTTTTACAACTTATTTTAAATAAAGTATTAATTTTCATATAAAACAGCGTGAACTTATTCAAGGTCATAATAGAACATGGAGGATCAACGAAGGCTTCAATTCCTCATTGTAACATCTGGCGTCTAATCTTGGTCATAGGTGAGGACTAAGATTATGCCACTAGTATAGAGAGTTTTATAAGCATTATTGTCGTTTTATAGACATTATCGTGAGATAGCTCGAACCTAGACAGGCACTTAAAACGAAAAGTACTATAACTGCTGGTGTACATTGAATTGCAAGAGGAAACTTTGCTTAGCCAAAGATGTGATGATATTTAAGAACTACTATGTGGACTTGGCAAAGATTGTAGACACTTTGACAATATTGACGAGTTTCTCTCGTTATGTGGTTTTTGAATGAATGGCTCATTTTGTGGGTAATAAAATTTATTTCAATTCGAATCTAATTGTTTTAAGGAAAAGTTAATTTTATAAACTTTTAAAGCCCTTTGAAAATTATATAAAGTTTTTCTCCTCTTTTTAAATTAAATATTAATAATATCGACAATTAAAATATTCTTTTCTTGTTTTGTGGACACTTACCTTATTTCGTCGAGCGCTAGTGAAAGGTACCATAAGGCAAACATGATTTAGGCTAAAATGAGAATAAAAATGGGATTTAAAAAAACCGATTTTTCTTTTTCTTATTTTGTGTTCTGTTGTTTTAATATAATATGTTAAAGGGACATAAAATAAACTTAAAAAGGAGTTGTGTAGATGACGAATTGGTGAGTCTAGTTCCTATTAATTCATGAAAAATGTGATGAACTCTATGGCCTTCTTTCTTTGTTTTTTTTCTTTTTTTTAATAAATTAATTCTTTAACGGCTAGCTTGGCCATCCTTTACTGATTCAATCAGAAATGGAAAAGAGTCTAGTTATGGTGGTTCTGCTGTCAAAGATAATTTGTAAATAAAAGATCTCTTGAGGCCTAGTTCTCTTTTATATAATTCTTAAGTATTCTATGTGATTTCAAGCAGGATCTTACAGCTGGCAGGATCACACACACCTAGCTATGTGAGAATCTCCAGGATACCTCTAGACTTCCCGACCTGGATGTGTATTGGATGATTGTAAAAACTAACTGTTGATTACATAATTTCTTCAATTGTTTCCTAACGTTTAACAAGCTTACTTCGTAAAAACTGCGTGCTTCACCTTCAAGAAACTTGGTAAGGTACTTGTCGTACTTGTCGACAGCTTCGACAGGATCTTATCAATCAAAATTCTGAAGAAATCGGAACAGATGAAAATCTGAAGGAGCAAGGTCTGTGGATATGATGGTTTTTTTTCCGTTTTAGTTTTCTTAAATTTTTGCAGCGTCTATCTGGTTCCATTTTCGATTGTGGCCAACCAGACTTAAAATTTTCTTGTTGACCTAAGATATTCCTTACAGTATTTATTCGCAGTTATTGTTTCGCTAGATGAAGGGAGCTCGAAAAAAAATATATTTCCAGAATCTTACCAAACACAAACCTTCATTGAATGCAAGCCAGCTCTTACAGATTCTGGATCTTCGTTTCTTTGTCCGACTTCTTGTTACCCGTTACCACTACGATCTAAACCAACATTTCTCAACCTTTGAGCATGTGCGGACCCCCAGCTACGAATTTATCAGTCGGCGAACCCCTCCCATCAATAAAACTTATAACATTCGGTATAAACTTTAAATAACGTAACTCCCAGATACGAGTAAAAATGATACATTAAAAAAAAAAAATTGCTTTTATAAAAATACCTTTTATTAAAATGTTATTAGAAGTACATAAGCAATAAGTAAAATAATTAATGTGATGGCCGGTGTTGTTTTTTAGCTACCAAGTTATTTATATTTGGATCAAACGAACATAACTGAATTCTTAAATCAGGTTCAACGTCTAATTTATTTCTATATTTATTGTTCGTATAAACAAGAGTTGAAAAACCTTTTTCACATACATAAATATGATGTAGAAAATGGAATTAATATTTTAATAGCCCTTTCGGATATAAAAGGATATTGCTTTCTAGCACTTAACCAGAATTCATACAGTTTGTTGTTTTTAACCCTCAGGTGGGATCATTGCTTTTTACCCTTCAGTGCGATCATCTGCCTCAGAGGCAGATATTACCAAATGGACATTTTTTACACAATCATTGCAAATTTTTTTTGAGCATTGAAGGCAGGTTGGTGTGTCACATTCAATGCACTTGTAATTGGTTGCTCGCTTTTTTTGGTAAGGGCAATATCTACAAGTTTTACGTTTCTCCAATAAATCACTTTTTATTACAGTCGACGTTCCTGGTTTTGGTTCTTCTCCTAGAGTCTCCTCGATCAGCACAAAAAAGGAGCTTACCTGAACAATTTGTACGCCACGGCCGAGATGACCCTCTCTCTTTGAAGGTTGGAAGCACACTGAAGCAGAGAGGGAGGGTGACCAGCTGGATTGCTCGGGGACGCCACCTAGCGGTGATAATAAGAAGTGGGTCTGCCTGTTAGGCAGATGATCCCCCCTGAGGGTTAAATATAAGTTTTAAAGCTGAATCACAGGAAATATCAATAAGCTGGTTTTCTTCTATAGCTGCTTATTTCACAAAAGTCTGTTGAAAATGGATTTTTAATCCATAATTTACTGTTATCAGGAATTGGAAAGTATTCTCGAAAACTCTTTTTTAGTTCAGTGAAATGTTTGACAAAACTTTGGAAAAATTGAATCCGGTAAAATATCGTTGGTAGTTGCTAAGAATTCAGTTAGTGTTGAAAATGGTGAACAATCCTTCTTTTCAAATCGTTTTTGCTTCAAATTGGAATACAGTAACTGTCTTTTGTGAGTTTTGTAAATCCATGTTTAACTCATTTAAATAGCCGAAAACATCACGTAAAATCATTAAAACGGTCGCGCAATTCAAATGACAAATTACTTTCTTTAAGAAAAAACGTTCCTTCGCGTAGCTCGAAAAAGCGTTTAAGAATTTTTCCTCGGGATAGCCAACGAACCTCAGTATGGAGTAATACCTGACTGTCGATGCTGCCCATATCATTACATATTTTATTAAAGATTCGGTGATTTAGCGGCCTTGATTTTATAAAATTGATTATCTTCACAACTTCATCGAGAACTACTTTTAATTCTGCTGGTATTCGTTTTACCATCAATGACTCTCGATGTATGCAACTGTGTTGCCACGTAGCTTCGGGTGCAATATTTTTAACAAGAGCACGTAGACCACTTTTACATCCGGACATTGCTCTTGCACCATCAGTGCAAATGTCTACACATTTTTTCCAATCTATTTCACATGATGTAATATACTCATTTAAGAGATTAAATATGGCTTCTCCGGTAGAATGGTCAGAAAGAGGCAGACAGAACAAGAAATCGTCATTAACACAGTCGTTAAATTCGTACCGCACATACGTCATCAGATTGGCATTGTTAGATATATCCGTGCTCTCATCCAATTGGAGAGCAAAATAGGAACTCTGCTTTCTTCTTCTTTTCCTTTTTTCTCCGGCGTTGTTATGGTCAGAAGTGTAGGACCATAACCTTCCCACTTAACTGCATTCCTACTGGTCCGCTTGTGGGGTCCGCCGGTTTGACCTCAGAAAGTAGCGGCAGGCTTCCCGGTTTGGGATTACTTCATCGCTGAGGTCAATCAAATGCTAACGCCTTTTGGACGGGGTTCAAAGGATCTCTCCTTTGAACATGGCAATACCAACTGAGTCGGTCGCGCTCTATCTTCATGTGATGGTTTCTTTTACGTGAAGGCTTCCTCGGATCTTTGAACTTCTAATTTAAAAACTAATGTGAGCGCCGGACGTACAACTGAAGTGTAGAGCCCTCCTTTCAGCTTAGGGAGCATTTTTCGATCACAGAAGATGGCGGAGTTTTCCCGCCACTTCATCCACCCTACGCTTACGCGATGTTTGATGTCATCATCACAAGTCTATTAATCATAGATCCCAGATATTTAAACTTTTCACACTTGGGAAGCACTCTTCCATTCAAGTAAATGTCTGGAATAGGCTGATGAGGGTCAGAGAACGGGCAGCACAGATACTCTGTCTTCTTTGAACTAATACGATACCCTTGTCCCTCAAAAATGTCCACCCACACATCAAGTGCTTTTTTTTTAGTTTAGTTTAGTTTAGTTTAGTTTATTTCATCAAACAAAGTTACAGTGCTTTAGTGATTACTAGAATAATAAAAATAATAGTATTGTAATTGTACAAGATATTGGATATTAAACATTCCCACCATTAAAGACACTTAAAATTAGTAGCAATTTATTTTTGAATGCAAGTCTACTTAAATTAAAATCAATCATATCACAAAATATATTAGCGACTCTTAGGCACCTAGACAATGGTTCGTTGGCAGCATAATTTGTTCTGTGGTATGGAATTTTAAAAGACAACTTGCTTCTAAGCATCCTCCCAGGAACGTAAAAGTTTATTAAGGCCAAAATATCGGCACAATCAATATGATTTGCCAATAAATCACGAATAAACATCACCTCAGAGTATTTTCTACGAATTTTAAGAGGTAATATTCCAAACAATTTACATCTTGTTTCGTAAGAAGGCATATCTATTTCCCAGTGTAACCTTTTTACTAGGATTCTAGTCAAGCGTTTTTGGATTTTCTCAATTCTAAAAGAATGAGTTTCATACGCAGGATTCCAAATAGTATTACAGTATTCCAGTGTAGATCTAACATACGCAAAGTACAAACTTTTCAACGTGTGGGGATTGCTGAATTCTTTTGAATTGCGCAAGATAAAACCCAACATTAAATTGCCTTTAGCAACTAAATAATCTATGTGTTTAACAAAATCAAGTTTATGGTCAAAGATAACTCCAAGGTCTTTTTTGAAGGTAACTATTGAAAGAAAGGAATGATTTATTTTATAACGGAAATTAATAGGTGAACGATTTCTACAAAAAGTTAAACTCTGACATTTAGAAATATTTAGGTGTAGGGAGTTAAACGAACACCAATTGGATAATTTCTCCAGATCATCTTGCAATAAAATGCAATCCTGTTCTGTTTTTATACACCGGAAAAGTTTCAAATCGTCCGCAAACATTAGGCACTTAGAATTTAAAAACACGTTGGGGATGTCATTTACAAATAAAAGGAAAAAAAGGGGGCCGAGATGACTTCCTTGCGGCACACCCGAGGTAACTTTGATGGGTGAGGAGAGAGTGTTGTTTATCCTCACATACTGAGTACGGTCCTTTAAATATGTTTTTATCCATTTTAAAAATTTAGAGTGGAACCCAATTTTTTTTAATTTAATAAGTAATATATTATGATTAATCCTATCGAATGCTTTAGAGAAATCTGTATAGACAACATCAATTTGATACCCTTCCTCAAAGCTATTAAAAACACAATTAGAAAACATTGTAAGATTTGTGCTGGTAGATCTACCAGCAACAAATCCGTGTTGATATGGAGAAATAATGCTTTTTAGCAACGGAAATAATCTATCATAAACCAACTTTTCAAAAATTTTTGGAATTGTTGTAATCTTGCAAATAGGTCTATAGTTAGACACATACTGCCTATTTCCCGATTTATAAATTGGTGAAATTTCAGAATTCTTCCATTTCCTTAAAAACTCACCACTCTCAAGGGAACGGTTGAAGATAATTTTTAGAGGTATCGCAAATGCTTTCGAGCATCTTTGTAAAACAATAGGAGGGATTCTATCCATATCAAGCCGAGTGTCAGCTTTGACATCTGATAAAGCTTGTTCAATTTCGGAAGTTGAAAGCCTTAGATTACCAACATTTAAAAAGCTATCTAAATTATTAAGTCGATCATCAAAAAGTACATTAGAACTGATGGGTGCATAAACCGATTGAAAGTGTTTAGCAAAAAGGTTAGCAACAATTGATAGATCTGAAGATGATACGCCCTCGTGACGCATTAGTTTTGGAATCCCGATTGATTGCTTTTTAGCGTTAATAAACTTCCAGAAACTTTTGCTGTTAGTTTTCAAATCGCATTCAACTGATGATAAATACTGATTGTATAAGAATCTATTCAAAAAATCGAAGTTCTTTTGCAGTATTCTATACTGTTTGAGAATATCTTGATCATTGTTCGATCTACGAAATTGTTTATAGACCTTGTTTTTTCTGTTATTGAGGTTAATCAATCTTCTATTGTACCACACTGGTCTAGATCCGTCTTTAATTTTAACTTTAGGTGTATATAAGGAAATTGCATCATCCACAAATCTCAAAAATGAGTCGTAGCTCTCATTTAAATTATTATTATTAACGAATAATGCATGCCAGTCAGTACCATGGATATAATTACTAATTGCATTAAAATTAGCCTTATAAAAATTATATTTTAACTTCGATTCAGAAGTTGCAGGTGAAATATATGTATAAAATTCTAAATGCAAACTGAAAGCAACATGATGGATAGTGTTGGGAAAAAGAGAAAACATAGAGTTTTCAATACTCACGCACAATTCAGAATCGACAAAAACCAAGTCGAGAACATTATTAAACGAATTGTGAAAATAATTTATCTGTTTGAGATCGAATTGTGCGAAAGTATCGATAACTTCACAATCATGATTAAAAATTACATTGAATGGAACAAGAGTTTTCTCATCTGGATCAAGAACCCATTTAATGTTTGGCAAATTAAAATCACCTACAATAATAACTTTTTGATTATCTTTACGACTTTTTAATATAGAGCGACAATTTTCAATATGAGCATTATACAAATCAAAAGAACTACTTGGTGGAATGTAAGATACAATAAGAATAATTTCATTAATACAATTAAATTTGATGATAACAGCAATTTGATCCACGTCGAGAGCATCAGCTGCTGGCGGCAAGTCAATTTTAGTGCATTGTAGTGTTGTGCGCACTGCAGCGAGCACTCCACCTCCTTTCTCACAGTTTAGAAGAACATAATTGCGATCTTTACGAAAAACAGCATACTGATTGTTATTAAACATTTCAGCATCATGATGATCGTTATTAAGCCAGGTTTCAGAGAGGGCAATAATGTCGAATTGAGAAGATGACGAAAAGAGTAGTACTTGTTGCATTTTAGTTCGAAGTCCTCCGGTATTTTGATAGTACAGAGAGGAAAGAGAAGGAGGAGAACTAAACGAAGGTAAAGATGGCAACGTGGATTGTCAATTGGGAGGCACTTGAGGGAGAGGCTGCTGGGTTGATGTTGACGGTGATGGCTGTTGTAGCGGTGGTGGTGGTTGAGCAGATGTTGACGATGATGTTCCCAAGAGTAGAGGAGTGTGCATTATTGTTGGAACGGGAAGCCCTGAGTTATTGATGGTATTGGTGTTATTGTTTACTCGTGAGACAAACCTTTTAACTTGAACATAATATGGCCATAAAGACGAATTCATGATAGCAGAGTATTTAAAAGTCGGTACACTCAGTTTGAAGTGCTCGTTGTAGGGACGCCTGATCATCACTTATAATGGCCCCATCGTCAGCAAAGAATAGCTGGTGCACATTGGGGTCCGTCACTTTTCCTTCAAGCAAGCAATCAAGGACTGCTATAAAAAGCAGTGGGCTGAGGACGCTCCCTTGGTGTACACCGACTTTGATTGCGAACTCTTCGGTGACTCCTGCAGTGCATCTTACTCTTGTCGTTGCTCTCTCGTACACGTCTATAATCACTCGCACGTAGGTTTCTGGAACTCCTTTTTGTCTTAGCGCTACCCATAAAAGACCTCTTGGTTGCCGGTCAAAGGCCTTCTCGAAATCAACCAACACCATATGCAAGTCCTTTGAAGAATCACGATGCTTTTCCATCATGATCCTTATACTTTGGATTGCATCTGTTGTTGATTTACCCGAGACAAACCCGCACTGGTCATCAGATAGTCGTATTATTTTCCGCAGTCGGCTATCTAATACCCGTTCAACGATCTTCATGGTGTGCGACATCAGCTTGACAGAACGGTAGTTATCACAATTTCGCGTATCACCCTTTCCTTTGTGCAAAGGAAGAAGATAGCTTTCCCTCCATTGATTAGGCATAGTGTCGCCTCTCATAAGTTTGGAGATAAGAACCATGAGCCATCTAGACCCGATGTCTCCCATCTTTTTCCAGAACTCAGAGGGTATCCCGTCCGGCCCAACAGCTTTTCTTTTCTTGGAGTTTTTAACCGCGTACCGAACTTCTTCGACTGTGATGTCGGATATTTCGGCATTATTCGGGGCAGCTCTTGGAAAGTACACTCGGGGAAACTGTTCGTTCAAAAGTTCCTCGCAATACTGTCGCCATCTGTGGAGAATTTTTTCGTCTTTAAAGATATTTGCGCCTTTGTTCAAATTGCTTCGTCGAAGCTCCTGGGTAGCCTGGTTCCTGTCAGACGCGGAAGACGATATTTCTTCCAACTCCTGATAGAGGCCTTCCATGTTTTTCGCTTTGAATTCGGCGCACTTTTTCTTCGCGATACCTTTGCAACATCTATATACCTTTTCACGGCGAGCTTTTTCCTCTCTATTAGTAGAAGAGCACTTTGACCAAGCTTGGAAAGCCATTTTTGCCATCTTTTCGTGTATCACTGCTTTGACTTCGTCTGTCCACCACCAGGTTTCTTTTGCGTGTTGGCAGGGGCCTTTAGATGTTCCGAGCAGTGATTTGGCTTTCTCCAGGCCAGATTGTTGTAGGGAATCCCACATGTCTTGTGCTCTGCACTCCTCATTACCGACCTCATCGATAATGGAAGAGAGGTAGTTTTCCATGATGGTAATAAAAGCTTCGCCTTTTCCTTTATCCAGCTTATACCACTTGATTCTCTCAGACACCTTCGTTTGCTGCTTTGACTTCTTACTCGCCTCCATAAAAAAATCAGTCAGGAGGAGACGGTGTTGAGGGGCGATCGCGTCTCCCAGGATTACTTTGCAATCTTTAGCTCGTGGCTTCATGAAACTGGATACCAAATGATAGTCTATTTGAGTTTCATTTCCGCCGCTGCTATAAGTGATCAGGTGCCGGCTTTGTTTGACGAACATGGTATTTAGCACTATAAGACCGTACGACTTGCACATGTTTAGGATATCTTCACCTGAAGAGTTCCTGGTGCCGTATCCCAGCCCTCCGTGGTAGCCTTCATAGTCTTCGCTTGCCTTCCCGACATGTCCGTTTAAACCTCCCCCAACAAACAAAAGCTCTTCCTTTGGGATGATTTTGACAAGGTTGTGGGAATCTAGCCAGAATGCATCTTTTTCTTTTTGTTCGCATCCTACTTGAGGGACATATGCGCTTACGATGTTCCACACTTCACCATGCATCACCAATTTGAGAGCCATCAAACGGTCACTGGACTTTGAAATGGTTAAGACGTTGCCAAGTAACTCTGCCGCAAGGATGATGGCGATTCCGTTTTTTCCTTGTTCCAATCCATAGTGAAACATCTTGTAGGCTTTTGTTTTAACATCCAAGAAACGTGCCCGATTACCGGTGTTTCGCCATTTCGTCTCTTGTACGCACAGGATGTCTACTCGCCTTCTAACCATCATTTCTTCAAGCTCATAGCTGCGCCCACTCATGCTTCCAACGTTCCAACTCGCGATTCTTAAATGTGGCTTACGCCGTTGCATTACTTTGCTATCCCCCGGAAATCCTATAGCTCTGACCCGAGCATTGCTGCTCGTCCCAGGATCACGACCATTAGTAGTGCCTGGCGGGGTAGTGCTATTCCTTTTAGCGTTCTTTTCCATAATGCTACGGTTTGACCGTTTTCTTTCTTCCCTTCCTTTTTGACACGGGCATGCTCCAGATTTTTTTTTTTTTTTTTTTGATTGATCTTACTCTTACAACACCGGTGATCTCCAGTCGTGTCAACCCACTGATTTACATGCACACTTGTGGGGCAGTTTAATGGTAGTATATGTGTCCCTAGGCTCACCTTGGTGTTTTCTAAATTGCCTAGATGTGATTTTTGCTTACCTTTGTTTAGTCGCCTTTTACGACAAGCGATAGGTATCGCTGCAGGGATATTCTTAACCCGTCCCTGCACGAGGATAAAATAGGAACTCTGCTTTATTCTGTCTATAAGCTGAGTTTTGAGATCGCCGGACATATCAACAATTCTTCTCTTGACAGTATCATTAGATAAAGAAATTATGTCTAAATTATGTGCTGCTTTCTCACCTAACATAGTTGCCACTAATACCTTCGCTGCCGGTAAAATCAAATCCTCACCGATAGTATGAGCTTTTCCAGCTTTGCCTGTCAACAAAAAATCAACCTGGGTAAAATACAACTGCATCACTTTAGATTTTTTTAAATTTACCTATCATCAGGGACACTTGGTAGGATGGTAATACAGCATTTTCATTGCTACTTCCTTTAGCGACTTTCCTAAGAGATTTCTGATTCCTCTGTAACTCCTGTAGTTTTATGTTAAAAAATTCACGAAGTTTATCTTTATATTCCTTGTGCTTTGTTTCAAAATGTCGCTTTAATTTGGCAGGCTTCATCGATTCATTGCTCAAAACTACGCAGCACAAAACACACTGTGGCTTTTCCCAACCATTTGAATTTAAACACCCGAATCCAAACGAAAGATATTCAGAGGAATACTTTCGTTGTTTTTTAGTTTTACTGTCATCAACGAATTTTGAAGTCGATGTTCCCGGGTTAGAGTCGACATCTTCAGTAATTTTCCTTTTTAGCCAGCGTTCCATATTTTAGGAAAGCAACTGGAAATACGACCGACGCGGCGTCTAGCCATAATATGTCACGACCTGTCCAATGGTATACAAAAGTTTAATAACAAAAATTAAGCGCGTCATACAAAATAGTTTTTGCCACGTATGAAGATCGGGTACCATTGCAATGATCTAATGAAAAAGCGAGTCTTCTTCTTTTCCTTTTTATCCCGGCGTCGTTATGGTCAGAAGTGTAGGACCATAACCTTCCCACTTAACTGCATTCCTACTGGTCCGCTTGTGGGGTCCGCCGGTTTGACCTCAGAAAGTAGCGGCAGGCTTCCCGGTTTGGGATTACTTCATCGCTGAGGCCAATCAAATGCTGGTGTTTTTGCATTTGTTTGCACCAATTGTTTTTCGGCCTGCCTTTTTTGGGTGTTGAAATTGAAATTGAAATTGGAACGTTGATTGATAACGCCTTTTGGACGGGGTTCAAAGGATCTCTCCTTTGAACATGGCAATACCAACTGAGTCGGTCGCGTTCTATCTTTCTTGTGATGGTTTCTTTTACGTGGAGGCTTCCTCGGATCTTTGAACTTCTAATTCTGTTGCGCTTTGTTACTCCCGCTGTCATGCGAAGCACCTTCATCTCAGCTGCCGTTAATTTGCTCTCATACTTTTTGTGCATTGCCCAGCATTGTGAACCGTATGTGAGCGCCGGACGTACAACTGAAGTGTAGAGCCCTCCTTTCAGCTTAGGGAGCATTTTTCGATCACAGAAGATGGCGGAGTTTTCCCGCCACTTCATCCACCCTACGCTTACGCGATGGTTGATGTCGTCATCACAAGTTGCTTCTTTATTAATCATAGATCCCAGATATTTAAACTTTTCACACTTGGGAAGCACTCTTCCATTCAAGTAAATGTCTGGAATAGGCTGATGAGGGTCAGAGAACGGGCAGCACAGATACTCTGTCTTCTTTGAACTAATACGATACCCGTGTCCCTCAAAAATGTCCACCCACACATCAAGTGCTCGTTGTAGGGACGCCTGGTCATCACTTATAATGGCTCCATCGTCAGCAAAGAATAGCTGGTGCACATTGGGGTCTGTCACTTTTCCTTCAAGCAAGCAATCAAGGACTGCTATAAAGAGCGGTGGGCTGAGGACGCTCCCTTGGTGTACACCGACTTTGATTGCGAACTCTTCGGTGACTCCTGCGATGCATCTTACTATTGTCGTTGCTCTCTTGTACATGTCCATGATCACTCGCACGTAGGTTTCTGGAACTCCTTTTTGTCTTAGCGCTACCCATAAAAGATCTCTTGGTTGCCGGTCAAAGGCCTTCTCGAAATCAACCAACACCATATGCAAGTCCTTTGAAGAATCACGATGCTTTTCCATCATGACCCTTATACTTTGGATTGCATCTGTCGTTGATTTACCCGAGACAAACCCGCACTGGTCATCAGATAGTCGTATTGTTTTCCGCAGTCGGCTATCTAATACCCGTTCAACGATCTTCATGGTGTGCGACATCAGCTTGACAGAACGGTAGTTATCACAATTTCGCGTATCACCCTTTCCTTTGTGCAAAGGAAGAAGATAGCTTTCCCTCCATTGATTAGGCATAGTGTCGCCTCTCATAAGTTTGGAGATAAGAACCATGATGTCTCCCATCTTTTTCCAGAACTCAGAGGGTATCCCGTCCGGCCCAACAGCTTTTCTTTTCTTGGAGTTTTTAACCGCGTACCGAACTTCTTCGACTGTGATGTCGGATATTTCGGCATTATTCGGGGCAGCTCTTGGAAAGTACACTCGGGGAAACTGTTCGTTCAAAAGTTCCTCGCAATACTGTCGCCATCTGTGGAGAATTTTTTCGTCTTTAAAGATATTTGCGCCTTTGTTCAAATTGCTTCGTCGAAGCTCCTGGGTAGCCTGGTTCCTGTCAGACGCGGAAGACGATATTTCTTCCAACTCCTGATAGAGGCCTTCCATGTTTTTCGCTTTGAATTCGGCGCACTTTTTCTTCGCGATACCTTTGCAACATCTATATACCTTTTCACGGCGAGCTTTTTCCTCTCTATTAGTAGAAGAGCACTTTGACCAAGCTTGGAAAGCCATTTTTGCCATCTTTTCGTGTATCACTGCTTTGACTTCGTCTGTCCACCACCAGGTTTCTTTTGCGTGTTGGCAGGGGCCTTTAGATGTTCCGAGCAGTGATTTGGCTTTCTCCAGGCCAGATTGTTGTAGGGAATCCCACATGTCTTGTGCTCTGCACTCCTCATTACCGACCTCATCGATAATGGAAGAGAGGTAGTTTTCCATGATGGTAATAAAAGCTTCGCCTTTTCCTTTATCCAGCTTATACCACTTGATTCTCTCAGACACCTTCGTTTGCTGCTTTGACTTCTTACTCGCCTCCATAAAAAATTCAGTCAGGAGGAGACGGTGTTGAGGGGCGATCGCGTCTCCCAGGATTACTTTGCAATCTTTAGCTCGTGGCTTCATGAAACTGGATACCAAATGATAGTCTATTTGAGTTTCATTTCCGCCGCTGCTATAAGTGATCAGGTGCCGGCTTTGTTTGACGAACATGGTATTTAGCACTATAAGACCGTACGACTTGCACATGTTTAGGATATCTTCACCTGAAGAGTTCCTGGTGCCGTATCCCAGCCCTCCGTGGTAGCCTTCATAGTCTTCGCTTGTCTTCCCGACATGTCCGTTTAAATCTCCCCCAACAAACAAAAGCTCTTCCTTTGGGATGATTTTGACAAGGTTGTGGAAATCTAGCCAGAATGCATCTTTTTCTTTTTGTTCGCATCCTACTTGAGGGGCATATGCGCTTACGATGTTCCACACCTCACCATGCATCACCAATTTGAGAGCCATCAAAAGCATAATGAAAAAGCGAGTAATAAGAACAAATTCTAAAAATAAGATAAACTAGGCAGATCAGTATGCGCGGGCTTAACTCCGCTACTGAAAATTTTTGATCGAGCGAGCAAATTTGTTGTTTTATCAAATTACAATCATAACCAATACTCTCAAGTAAATACATAGCCATCAAAAACATAACTTGTAAAAAAAACCAAGTCTCGCAACTCAGTTCTTCTACTGTAAAAAGTTGTGAGATCTATGTAATACCAAGTCGGTTAATTTATTCAGCCCCTACTTAAGGGACCTTCTGTCTTAAGTTATTACGTAATTAGCTAACCTAACAACATCTTATAGTGACCATATTAATATTAAAAATCTTTTATGTTTTAAATAAATAGATTGACTTGTCCATCGCATGCATCTCACAAATAATACATATTATATTAAATTAGATTGTCTAGTGCGATTGCCAAGTCAATCTACTTATTTAAAACATAAAAGATTTTTAATATTAATATGGTCACTATAAGATGTTGTTAGGTTAGCTAATTACGTAATAACTTAAGACAGAAGGTCCCTTAAGTAGGGGCTGAATAAATTAACCGACTTGGTATTACATAGATCTCACAACTTTTTACAGTAGAAGAACTGAGTTGCGAGACTTGGTTTTTTTTACAAGTTATGTTTTTGATGGCATCTCATTTCTTTTTGTAGATAGTCCTACTCTTCTTCCTTTCCGGTACCTTCTACTTTTTGAATACCAACAACAGATTTTCTTAAAGCCCACTCTGTGTCTTATGAGCTTTTCTTATTTTTGTAGGTTGTCTTCCTCTTTTTCTTTTCCGGTACTACTTCTTGAGCTTCAGCTGCAGTTTTTCTCAAAGCCCACTCCCTGTCTCTATGGGTTTTTCTCAAAGGCTTTGATGTTACAATTTTTATCAAGTCTGGACGGTAAATGCTTCTTAATCTATTGTATTCACAAATTGAGGATTCCTGCGCTTTAATATTTCCAAAGTCGACATTAATTAGATGTAAGCCGCCCAGACTTGTAAATCTCGAAAGTGCCACGTAAGCTTGACCGGATGTGAATACTGCAGAACCGATATCCATCAGCGCATTATTTAGACTTAGGCCCTGACTTTTGTGTATAGTTATAGCATAGGCTATACATATAGGAAACTGTTCGCGATGAACATAAGCTCTATTAATAATTTCAAATTTAGTTTTGACCGGACCAAGCTCGTAAACCTGTTCTTTATCAAATGTAATGTATATTTTCTTAATTATTTTTGTATTTTCCGGATCAACCTTTACTCTTTGCACTATACCGATAGAACCATTAACTAAACCAAGACTCACGTCAATATTTCGCCTTAACATGACTCTTGCTCCTATTTTTATAATTATGTTCTCTTCTAGGCCCGCAGTCATAGAAGCATCGTCTTCATAATTTTTTATGCATTCACGAGCTCTTTTTGTTATCCTCTTTTTGCAATCTATGCTATCTACAGCTGTAAGTTTTATTTCGGGATGTGGGAGAGATCTAAGCATTGCAGTATTTAATTGTTGACACATGTTTTTTGTAGGTAATAAGCAAACGGTATCATCAGGAAGTTTCGAGAGGTGTTCAATTATTTCAATCAATCTGTTTTCATTTGAATTGGTTTTTAGAGTTATTAATCTAGTCGAGAGTAAGTCGCGTTCTTTTTGTGTAGTCACACCTAATCTTATTCTATTTAGCATTTCAACAAAGTTAGAATCATTAAGCTGTCGCATGTTAATAGTAAGTTCATCGTATACGAACAGTTCAATCCACAGATTCGGCATACTGAGGGAACCTAACAACTTGTTAGCTTCAGCAGTTGAGAGTTTTTCAAAAGGTGACTTTTCTCTTACCGGCGGAAGCTGTAAAAGATCCCCGAAAAGTACAAGATGTTTTTTTTCCAAACCACCAATTCTGATCATCGCTTGTGTCAAATATCTCAGACAAGCGTAAATGAATATATGTTAAAGTAACATTGGATATCATCGACACTTCGTCTATGATAAACAACACTACTTCTTTCAAATCTGATCTCAGAACTTGGAGCACTTCATCGGAAAGTGGCTTGTACCTCGGTGTTTGCTTGTGTTCCACAGGCAGCTGCAATAGTCTGTGTATAGTCAATCCATTCACATTGAATGCAGCTATGCCTGTTGGATCACTAACTGCCACTTTTTTGTTTAAATACATCTTAACCCAAACTTTCAGAGTTTTTATTAAAAAGCACTTTCCAGTGCCACCAGTTCCACTCACAAAACAGCGTAAAACGTCAGCGTTATTATCAGTTGTGTCCATTTCATGTGTGATCATATCGAAGACTCTTTTTTGATCGGCATTAAGTTTTGCGATCATACTTTGAAGATCAGTCTGCTCTTCTTCTACCAGATTGATTCTGTGAAAGTCATCCATTGCGTTTGCAGCTTCCACAGCTTCAAAGTCTAAAGGGTTTTCAAGACCATCGTCATCATCAACAATTTCCCTTTCTTCGTTTATCTCAGCAACTTTAGATTCTATCATTTCACATGCTTTTTGTATCTTATATCTTGACTCTATCATTGAATTACCATAATCGATTCCTTCTTTTAAATCTTCTTTCGCCAAATTAAAGGCCTCCGTGCAAGTATCACACCCCATTTTGAGTTCATCTAAGGAACGTCATGGCTTGAATAAAAGAAGTAAAGAGAAGAAATATTTCTCTGGTACTTGTTCTCCGTCGTAGAAATAGTGATTGATCAAATATGGGTTATCTCTTCTTTTCAGGAACTTTTTACCGTCATTTATCTCGTAGCACTCGACTTTAGAGGAGACTGGGCGTGTTTTAACAATATCGTAATTTTGAGCGAAACTGTACAAGTTAGTAGTCTCCAACTCTGACACCGAACATACAATTTGTTTTAAAATTGATTTAATTATAAGTTCATCAAATGGTTATTAAATATATGTACATAATAAAGATATTTATTTTATATTCCGTCAAATACATGAACCACATTGACCACTAAACCCAATTCCCCAACCGCCCATTGATTGGGTTGCATTGCATATTTTTAGGGGTTAATCGCCATCTAGATAAATTGAAAAAGGATACATACAGACACTATCCTATTAGTAATAATATTTGGTGTATCTAGAAAACTGGACCAAAATTGCAAAATATTTTAGTTTTTCCTTGATTTATACACTAAACACTAATTGTATTCTAAATTTCAAGCTTCTATGTCTGCTAGAAGTGGCCTAGAGTTTTGATGATCGGTGAGTGAGTGAGTGAGTGACAGAATTAGAAACTTTGACTAGTTATAATTCTTAAACTACTGGTTCAAATTTAATGAAATTTGAAATATACCGTATCTATGGGATGCCTACTTGGTTACTGAAAATTCAGGCTTCTAGTTTTATCCACAACGAAGTTATAGGGGGTCGAAAATGGCCCGAACTGCTTCGAGAAAAGGATGGTACGGCCGTGCCGCTTTTTTGCTCGACTTGGCGGGGGCACTGCCGTGCCCCCAGATAGCTAAGTGTGATACATCAAATTAATTGTCTACTTGCAAGGACGTTTAGATTTAAGATCATATTTTCGAGAAACGTGTTGTTCTGAAGCTTTGACCACATCTTTCGCACCTTTTGCCTTATAGGCTTTTCTGACGAAATTGAAAGCTCGTTGCATGCAATCTATGGATTCTTCTTGGGTACCTCTTAATAGTGTGATGATCCGATCAGCTTTCAATGCCTTTGCCAATTCCACAGTGAAATTCCTCACGCCCCATTGCTCTCGAATACCCGGCGCATGGGGATCATATTGCGTCAACTTGTATTTGCCATTAATTTTATCCACCAATGCGACAATAGCGTGAAACGAAGGAATAATTAAGCCAGTGAGTGGATCTATTGCTCTCTTCTTTGTGACTTCAATTTCTTGAGTGGAGAATACAATTACGCGTTTTGAAGAAGACTGAAAATGTAATCGGATCGCATTGACAGCTTGAGAGATTTTGGTCTTATATCCGAAACATGGACCATCTTTATCGACGTTATTTCTCACTATTTTTCAATCAAACAATTTCATTTGATAATTTATGGCTCATCTACAGACCTAGATCTATCGAATGACATGCTGCACACATGTGTGGTTATAGCCGATATCTACATTTAGTGCGTACAAGATTAGTCCGAAATCGTTTTCGGACCACTATATTCCCCGTACATGCACGCGCTAGGCCAAAAAGTGGGTGATTGCTCTCGCTCCGCTACGCTCCGCTACGCTCCGCTCGATCAAATAAATGGTGATTTTTTTGCTGTTCGGTTTTACAGTGTTCTTTTTGTGTCGAAGTCAAACGTAGTTAGTATTGTCATTTTATTTTGCAAAGACTTGCATCCAAACACAGCTTACAAATTTTTGAATTTTATATTTCAAATTCGTGCTCTATGAAAAATGTTTTTCACGCCCTTCGACCATCTTACAGTCGTCATGATTGACCTACCGAGCAAGCCATATTGACCAAAGTTTGCATCAATTTCACACTTTTGAATATCAAGCCATTGTAAAGTTCAGAGGAAAATATTGCTGCGTCACTGTTAATGAAGACCATGATTTGTCCATTCGCATCATTTGAGATTGTGTTACCCGACTGAGTTGAAAATTTTACGCAAAATAGGGCATCTTGGTTTGAAACGTTACAAAACACAGCTTGTTACAGCATCGAATTTTCTGTGAGTGAGCCTTTCACAAGCTTGAGAAAGATCTGCCTTTTTTTATCGAAAAAGTGTCTTAAGCGACGTAGCTCATTTCTAGTTGAATGAGTGTTTTAATAAGCAAAATTGCCGCATTTGGTTCGATGAGCAACCTCAGGCAATACAACAGTTGCTAATGAACTGTTTTCCGCGGTTTATGGTCCGGCGGAATCATTGGTCCGTTTTTTTTCGCAAAGATGATCATTTCAAACCTGGTCGACATGCCACACAGCACGCGAATCGATGGACGGTTTGAGAAATGAGTTCAGTGAGCAATTTATGTCTCCTTTGGGACCGGCGAATTGGCTAGTTAGATTTTGTGATTTTACGCCTTTAGACTATGCTTTATGGGAATATGTTGAATATCTTGTATGTATATGTCGTTGAGCCAGTGTCTATTGGAGACTCTTAAGACAACATTACACGCGTTATTAGAGAGTTACCAGCTAATACATATGTTAGATAAAGTGACTTAAAATTAATATTTCCGCAAGGAAATTAATGCATTTAGGCGATATAATTTTTAAAATGGCGAGTATTGATAGGTCAATTCTAATAAAAACTGTTTGACATTTGGCAATTTTTCTGTATTCTTTTTGATAATTAAAAACCAAGCGCTTAAAAAATCACAAATTGCGATATAACAAATTATATACACGTAGATGTCAGCTTGCCATACTCGCTGCATAAGCGAATAAGAATAAGTCGTGAGCTAACCATTACAGAAGTAAATGCAGTTCCAAAATGTTGGAAAAACTCTTTGGCAGAGAAAGATAATGGATTTGATAAAGCCTGTGATTCGCTTGGCTGTAGTTCAACTTATTCTCCACCATCTGTGAAGATAAAGTTAGATTCTCATTATTACAGCACAAACTTTGAATTCCAAATATTATGCTTAATTGACTTTCTTCCTTTTAAAGAACTACCGATCCGTTTCCATGATATAAGAGGCAATGGGAGTTCACGATTACAGTGGGAACGTGATTTCTGTCGATTTTCCACTTTCGGTAAAGTGAAATGTGACCTCCACAGCTGCAGATCTTCTTCTTTTTCTTTATGAGCTACAGCTAATGAAGAACGTGGGCCTCCTTTAAAAAGCTTCTCCAACTGGCACGATCTTTTGCAAGCAGTACCCACACTCAGTTGGTTTCGAGCGTCACCTAAAATTTGGCCGTCCTCGACCGAGTCGCCCCTCAGGGTTGGATTCAAATACTTTTCGGGCCAGAGCTGTAATATAAGCTCTACATGACCTAGCCATCTTAGACGTTGGCTCCGTAGACTGTCGCTGTACAGCCCGTACAATTCACTGTTAAGTCTTTTCCTCTATTCCCCTATTATGCAGATCAGACCGAAACTCGTACGCAAAATGTTCCTCTCAAAACGACCAAGGATCTCCGCTTTCGATAAGGTCTATGTCTCTGCGCCGAGACGATAAGGGTCTTGTTCATCGTCACCTTGGTTTTCCGAAAGGGCTCACCTTCTTAATTGACACACGAGCCCAAAGAAATAGCGGTTTTCAAGAGTTCTTCTGTGTTTGATTTCAGCACCGGTGTCATTGCTCCTGGTGTCTGTCACTGCCAATATGTGCGCTCTGGCCAAGACGCCGGTGGCTCGTTTCCTTTTTCGATGACAGCATGCCCGTTTTGCCCATTTACCGCCAGTCCAGTTTTAGCTGTTTCCACCTAAATGCTCGTAAAGGCCTCATTGACATCACGCTGAGTTCGTCGAATTATGTCAAAGTCATCGGCATATGCGAGGAGTTGTACGGACTTGAAGAAGATCGTGCCCCTCGTATTGACAAGTGAATTTTGAACGATCTTTCAAAAACGATGATGAAAAGGTCACGCCCTGTCTAAAACCTTTTTTTTGATATTAAAGGTTTCGGTTAAGCCTCTTCCGACACTTATGGAGCAGCGAGAGTTCTCCAATATCATCCTGCACAATCTGACGAGTTTAGCAGGGATGTTAAAACTAGAGAGGGCGCTGTATAGCTCGTCTCTAAGCACGCTATTGCATGCGTGATGGTGAGTGTCGACCTAGAACTCGTCGGTTTTTTTCAATGTTAAGGAGACTTATACCTCTGTAAAAGGCTCAATCAAACGAGTCTCCTTTCCTGTGGATAGCTACAGATAAAATACGATTTTTGCCTCTATTACAATACCGTATGTTGCCTGCGGAAACACTGGCTAATATCACAGGGCTTATGGAAAACGTCTACACAAAAGTGAAAAATATAATATATATTGTCTTCTAAACGTGTCACCACAATTGAAAATGATTATTTTCCAGAATAAATGTCAAAGCAGTCTGTGAAACAGTATAAAACGATTTACAGGGTGCATATACGTAATTTCTTTTATATGAGACCGTTATCTGCCAGACTGTCAATCAATCTTACCCAAAGTTGGTAGATACGTAATGCTTAGAAATAGAAACATTGTCGCATGCGAGTACTACTAAGTAATCCAAATGCAAGTAATTGATAAAAGATAAGAACTGGTATTCGTACTGAGTTTATGGGGAGAAGTACCTTATCTGAGTGATTCGTTTGTTTGGAATTTCTCTTTAGGGTATTGACACTAGTAGATCCAGTCTTGCTAACAAGCTGTGAACGCATGGGAATCGTAAGGACCAGTCAGAGCTAAGTACTGACTTGCCTTGGAAGTGACGCAAAGATGAGAGATTATTGTTAAATAATTCACGCACTTAGTTGCAAAGTCTTAAGCGGGAGGCTCATTAAAACCTGATCGAAGCATTAGCACACAGGAAAAATTTGACAACTTGATTCAGAGACCTCAGCCAACGATGATGGTTTCCATCAAACACGTTTAGCTAATGGCTTGAAATGTAGGAAAAAAAGGAGCTCAAAATCTAGCAACATTTTTGGATAGAAGTTAAGATTGTGGAAAAGATTATTACATTTTTGGAAAGCGTGCTTTCAACTTACTGCAGTAAGAATGACCTAGACGTGTTTAGCAGGAGTCTTAAATTCTATTCGAAACTTGGAAAACGGCATACGGCATAATCATTGTCGGAGAGTACGAGAGATATAATAGTACAATGAGTAATGACCATTTAGCCTTTATTCGAAATATCAAAAGGCCTGTTATCGCCACTGGTTTCAGATCCACGACATTTTACTACAAATTTGTCGCAATTCCTTGCAATTCTCTTACGTTTTAGACTTTTAGCACGCCTAAATGAATTATAGCTTAATTGGTCTAAGCGCTAACAAATTTAGGCACAAATCATGTTTAAGTTAGCAGATTTTTTTTTCAAGAGGTTTCATTTTTACTGCTTCTACAGATCGTCAATTTGGCAGTTGAAAGCTGATTTGTGGTGAGTGCGGTATGGCCTTTTACAATAAATAGATTAATGCCAGAACAACGCATCAAATTGTTCAAACTTATTTCGAAAACCATGGTTATCGTACGCTACTCTATTTTCTGGTGACACAATCGTCGATCTGAGCAAGTTATCCGGAATGCGATGAGGCGTTTTCCCACCATGTACACTCTAGTGGATAATACGTATCCCCAAAGACGACAAATAGTGCAAAGAGAAGAAGTTATTGCCGTTGTGAAGCGCAGTGTTGATGAGAATCTGAATGAGACGATTCGCCATCATGCACTGCCATTGGTGCTATCCTATCTACTTTGTAGATAGCCCTGTGACCGTTTTGCCCTTCCCCAGGTAGTCGATGTGGATCACACCTTGTGAATCCCAGAAAACGGTGGCCATCACCTTTCCGGCCGATGGGACAGTCTTCGCCTTCTTCGGAGCACGTTCGCAGGGTGAAGTCCACTGTTTCGACTGTTTCTTGGTCTCTGGTGTATACCAGTGGATTCATGTTTCGTCGACTGTTACGAAACGACGCGGCACCCATCGCGCTTACAGCTTTCTCATGCCCAAAATTTCATGCAGTATAATATGACCCATGCAATCTTTTTAAATGCCTACTGTCTCAGCTGTCTCGCGCACCTTCAATCGGCGGTCTGCCAATACGAGATCGTGGATTTTTGTCACGTTATCCTCCGTGGTAGCCGTTTTCGGGGTACCTGGACGTGGCTCATCAAAAACCGACATGCGACCACGTTGAAACTCGTTAAACCAATTTTTGATGGTCGCTATCGGAGGAGAAAAGTCACCGTACACAGCATCCAAACGCTCTTTGATTTCGCTGCGCGATTTCCCTTCCAAATACAAGAATCGAAATTATTACTCTTTTTCCATTTTTCTAAAATCCGCGGACACTCCCGCTTCCACACGCGATCAAAACAAAACTTCGAGTCCGATCCGGCTGAAATTTCGACAGTAGCCGTCTACTAGAATGTACTACACGATACTAAGTTCCATCTTGCGATACTGGCGCCATCTGGCGGTGAGGCTAAGTACTTATCGGACCACCCTCGTAAGATCTAGCTTGTGCTAGAGCTGAAACCGCGAGACCATTATGCGCGCCGCAGGTTCGGCGAATGGGCCAAGAACATGATTTAGTTTGATCCTCATTTTCAGCGCAAAATTTTGTTCTCCTATGAGGCCCATTTTTGATTAAATGGACAAGCAAAATTGCTAAATTTTGAATGGAGAAAACACACAAGCCTTAGTCGAGAAGCCCTTACAACCATTAAAACTCACTGTTTGGTGGTATCATCGGCCTAAGGAAAGGACAGTGCCGGCTAAAATGTTACCGTCAATGGAGAGCACTAGAGAAACATGATTTCTGACTTTTTCGTTCCTCAGTTGAATGGCATTGACGTGACAGAGCTTTGGTTTCAACAAGATTGCGCAATATGCCATAAGGCGCGACACCGTCAATTTATTGCGGGAAACATTTGCTGAGCGTATAATTTCGCGTAATGGACCTGTGAACTGGCCTTCACGATTCTGTGATCTCACACCTTTTTTTTGAGGGTAGAGGAAGACACTAGTCTATACGATAAACCAAAGGCGTTGGACGATTTGGAAGTCAACATTCGCCGTGTTATTACTGATATACGATCCCAGTTATTTGATAAAGTTTTCGAAAATTGGACTTCACGATTGCGTTTCATTCGAGCTAGCCATGGTGGTAAAATTATTAAATGGCATAAAATGATCTTTTAAACAAAGCTAATATCATAGGCACTAACATTAGCTTCAAGTATTTTATTTTGTATTGGGAAACTTCCCAATTCATGGCGCTGGCGACACATGTCGGTCGAAAATGTCAGAACAGGCTTGTCATATGGTAAGCTGATACTAGTCCCTTTCATTATGTCATTTTTCATCGGCGTGGCGGCATTTTTTTTTGCGTAGAAAATCGACTTTCGTCATGCGGGAATTTTGCTGAGGTTCATCGAATGATTCGTTGAGGCTTCTATAACAAAGAACGTATCACCAATGATTTCAATACTACAAAAGTGGTAATAAGGCTTCTGTCGCGTCACAATGAAGAATCATTTTTGAATCGCATCATTACCGCAGATGAGAAATAGGTTCTTGGCAATAACATGGTGAGATGCTCGGAAAAAATATTGAGTTGTTGCCTCATAGTCAATGCAGAAGTCCACTGTCAACAATCGTGCACATTAAAGTCGGTAGAAGATCAGAAACAGCCAGGTTTGGTTAATCGAAAAGGTGTACTATTCCATCAGGATAGCGTTCGCTCTCATACACCTAAGACCACCTGTACCCAGTTATAGAAGTTCGTTTGGGACAGAAGAGGTCATCCTTTTTAGCATCATCAGATTTCCACTTGTTCCGAAGTCTGCAAAACTTTTCTGATGAACAACCACTTAGATCTCGCAATGATGTCCAAGAAGCTCGTGTGTAGTGACGGCATTAAAAGTCGCCAGAGAAGTGGGCAGAAAGGTTGTATAATGAAGGAAATTACATTGATGACTAAATTTTCGTGACGTTAAATAGACAAAATCGCCCAATACTTATGCTACAACCTGATGGAAGCGATCAGATTGGATTTAAGGGTAAAGGTAAAGCTCATGGTCAACGTGTTTTGGGATACAAAAGGGAGCCTGTTAATTTATTATCTTGCAAAAGGCAGGACAATTACAGGCGAATACTACTCCAATCTTCTTGACCAGCTTGATATCGAAATTCGCGAGGAGAAACCGAGCTTGAAAAGGAAAAAAACACCTTTCACAATGGTGCGTTAGCGAAAACGGCGGAATATGGGGTACAATTTGCTCGACCATCCCCCTATTCTACTGATCTGTTGCCCTCAGACTTCCATCTATTACCAAACTTGAAGAAATTTGTATCAGGGAAGCGGTTCACATCTAATGAAGAATTCGAGAGGGGCGTAGATAAATTTTTTTTCACCCTTTCAGACTCTCACGTCCGGGAGGAAATATTGATGTTGGTGAAGCGCTGGACCAAGAGTGTTGAAATCAAAGATAAAATCATTTTTTGAAAATCGCAGTCTTTCATTGTCGGGCTGAGGACTTTTCATCTTACCCTCTAGACTAATGTCTGGAAAATCGTCAGATCAAGATTATTTTTTTGGGTGGGCTTCGAATTGGTTTTGTAAGCCTTGCTTCTGACTGGGTTCCTGTCTTGAAAGAACTTTGATGGCGCGATGTAGACCTTCATTGAGCACTAAAATCAATGATGTGGACAACATTTTATAGAGAACTGATCCAAAAAAATATGAAGAGAGCACCAAATTTCTCCACACCAGTGAAACCTTTTAACTTTGAGCATTATCAGAGAGCGGTCCAATAAGAGGTGTTAATTAAAATCAATCGAAAAAAATGGGACAATTTATTTAGAAAATGGTATTGGAATACACTATTTATCAAGGTTTGCTTACAGACAGCCATTATTTTGACGACATTTTTTATTAACTTTGACATGTTATTTTATGGGTTATACAAGATGGCACAAAATTAATCACCCTATCGGAAGGTGTTATAATTTTTGCAAATGGCGTCGTACGGCAATCATATTGACATTTGTGAACAAGGCAGCTGCAGTATATAAACAGACAAGAGTGCAAGAGCGTGGAATAATTGTTTCGATTTTTTTTGGCCAATAATCTGTCGGTGACGTAGCGCAGCCTGAATTTCGACGTCGATTTCCTAATCGTGTCGCGCCAACAGGACAAACATTCCGGCGTTGAGCTACTCGACTCGAACTGACTGGAACCACAGAAAACCATGCAGGGCGTGGCTGCCACCGGACTGGTCGTTCGGCCGAGAATATATGTATCAACTGTGGCTGCCGATGTCGCTGAGAACGAGGAAACATCAACTAGACGATGGGCCACGCAACTCGGCATCACCAGACGGACCCTACACAAGACTTACATATGTTCCTGTATAAATTGCATCAGTTAATGCCTGCTGAGCGCCACTTGCGTGTGAATTACTGTCAAGCCATCCTTAATCTCAACAACGAAGAAGATGATTTTGTACTCAAAACCTTTTATTTTTATTTTGTATAAAAGTAATTCAAAAACGAAATGATTAATTTTGCGCCATCTTGTAGATTATGAATGATTGGTGTAGCATTGGCGTATGCCGTATTACCGTCCCAAACCAGTAAGCAGTTTAAAGGGCAGTATTGGAGGCGTTACCGGATCAAGACCCATGTTAAAATCAACAAACATTTAAAGATCATTGCCCGTAACTCAAAAAGTAATCGTTTGTGAGCCTAGGGAACAGTCCAACAGCTAGGGAATCGGGTGCGATACGAGTTAAAGCTGAGAAAAGTCGAATAGCATTTTTCCACGAGCGAACTGGAGCTCCAGCGGCATAATTGGTAGGATTTCATGTGTCGTATTGTGACTGGAGATAAAAAAATGGATTCATTATGATAATCAAAAGCAAAAGAAATCGTGGGGCGCCCAGTCAAGCTAAACATCCATGGATCAAAACTCAGGCTACATTTGATCAGCTCGACAGCTCGACTTGAGTTGATGCTACCATCACAGGATCTCGCCACTGAACACATCTAAAACGTTGAGTCAAGAATTGAAGGAAAAAGGGGCACATTACGAGCAGAGACACGACAACGCTCGGCAAAATGTTGCCCAGGTCGCCAAAACCTGCCTGAAAACACTGAATGGAACGTCCTCCTTTAACGTATTCTACGGTCATCGCCCCTTCCGATTACTGTCTGTTCCAATCGATGAGCCATGGTCTGGTTAGGTAGCTCTTCCGATCTATCGAAGAAGCAAAAAATTGGGTCAATCAGTTGATCGCCCAAGAAACGTGCAGTTTTTTCCAACGTGGAATAGGTATGCCGCCAGAAAGCTGGCAAAAGTTGTGGCTAGCGTTGGGCATTATTATCTCAATTTTGAAAAGCCGGATTCCCATTTGTACCCCTGACAGCATCATAGAATCGCAGGGCCACGCGCTAATTCTACGCTTAAAAAGACCAATGCTTAAGCTCGATAGCACTGTTGTTTCTAGCCCAGAACGGACGTGGCTTATTGTAATAAAATGGGCTTCAAGGACTAATTTATGAGTTGTTGTTTGATTGTCGTAGCAGCTCGCATGACTTTGATTGACACGTAACGGCCGACCTAGAAATGAATAAAGAAGTTTTAATGGAAGTGATTTTCCTCATGAATGTACCCTTACACACGAATAGGTTGGAGCCCTTTTGTCTAAAAAAAGGAATAAACAACTCTGACGTCCCAAACTACCATTCATTCATTGTACCCGAGTGATATAAGGCCTGTGACCTCATTGAAAAGCTCACACCCCTACATAAGACCCCCCGATTAACCCAGATACTCCTCCTCATTCCTGAGCTTTCTCTAATATTTACATTTTATTCACCGTGTAGGGTAAGGAAGACTATTACGTCATAGCCCGATGAAACACTCATCCTCTCATAGAGCGACAATCGAGAGCACTCGAACAAACTCAAATGATTAATCGCGTTGAGTGGCGCACATGATCCACCGATTTCCTCAATGTTTTTATTTATATTCTTCGAATTTGCAACATTCAGCCAATCCCATCAAGTACAGCTACGAGTCGTACTAACTAAAAGCCGGCATTTCGATTGGCTATTTATAGTCGGATTCCTGAACACATTCATCGGACTTTTAGGTACTGAACACGAAGTGCTTGTACTCGTTCATAGTATTTTTAAGGATTTTCCGGTAATTATAGCAAGTGAAATAGATTTTTTCCCAGTTCGGATGGAGATTTCGTAATATGTTTGCGAGATGACGACAGGCTTGCTTGCCTGCCTCTCGTCCGAACCACTCGTACATTAGTCACTGGGGTAAAGTTAGACGTTGACATTAATGGTAGATGTCACTTGTTCACCAATTCATTCATTCTCATAAGTCACAAATGAGAGACAAGAGAAAAGCAAATTATGTTCCTGTTCCCACTTGGGTTTCGAGGCCTTGGACATACTTGAGAGGGTTAAGAGGATCGAGCGAATACCACGAAGCAAGGAAAGAAGACGACAAAATAGAAAAAATCGTTACGTCATGGCTAGTGCACTCACCTTTAAGTGATGAAAAACGTCGTATTCGAATGCGAATAACCTGAGAGGTCTAAGTCTTCTATCAAAAGATAGTCACACGCTTGTACCAGTTGTATAGGTGGGGCAAGTACGAGTACTTAGTTTAGTATCAACAAATTACCGTAACAATAATTACTGTTTCACTAAACACTTTTTTTCGGTCGAATATTTTAACACACTTTGAGCTTTTCTATTTGTTGGTATTTCTCTCTTCCGTGGCTGTGTGTCGGAAAAGTCACTCGATACACAGGTGCGCCGCGAATAATTATTCTATCGTGAACTATACTATGTAATAAGACAAAAAATAAACGGTAAACAGGACTAGATATAGTAACAACACTGGTTTACTGATTTACTGATTTGAATCCAAGAAATTTGACAGGAACTCTCTAGTATGAAATGAGCTGTAGCTCTGCCTCGGTACACAGATTCCTTCAATTGAAAACTAAAGTTTCGCACTCTCTGGCTCTCCGTTCAACTGATTGAGTGCATGAGTGTATACCATGGGTTACCTTACTCATGGAAGCCAAGTGCGATGATGGTGATGGCCTACGGGGCGGTGGAGCAGCGGTCGTACTCTATCGTGCTCGCCGGTTCTCTGTGATACTAGAAAGCTCGTCATGTTGCTCTGTCAAGTCGGTTTGGATAAACGAACATGTGCTTTTTCGCACTCATAGTCTCTCTCTTTTGTATTCCGTTTTGGCTAATATCTATAACACATGACGGGTTGCTGCCTCGTCTTGGTCATATGTCAATTTATCATTTAGTTTTTTTTTTTTTTTTGGAAATTCTACAGATTACCTCCTTGTTAATGAACTGTTTTTATCTTTAAGCTACATACGTTATGACTGCTCATTTCATAGAATAAGCAGATAAGGGGTAAGCGTACTTACTCAGAATATCTATACAACAATCTCGAAGTGGGTTTGTGGGTTTTCCTCTCGTATTAGGCAGTGAACGTAGATTTGAGCGAAAGATTCGTCATCGAAACGACCCGGTTTAGTTTAAGGCAAGCAAACTGCTGTGGTTTTCCATGTAACCTAGATAAAAGTCGTTTTGCATCAATTTTGGAATAGACTTTCAGTCTCGTTACAAACTTATAATTCGTCTTTACACACACACGAGGATATGTCGACGACGTTTGTTATGATAGGATTTAGGGATAACGTAGGACGAGCATTTTGTCTGTAAATAAACCAAAGTTTAATCTTTGTACATACAGTACACTCTCGGTAGAGTGAACTAATAAAAACCAAGCCTGTTCATATGAGCGAGATTGTTCACATTATCTAGCGCGCAAATTTTAGTGCAATAGTACGGGTAATCCACAAGTGTATAACGAGAAATAAATAAGTAAAGTTTTGACGGATAAGCCGTCTTTTTTAAGCAAATTTGTAACTTCGGGAACAAAACTGAACCAGTCTTTAAAAATGACTGCAGTCATCCAAGCTGATTTTGAGCTTCTGCAATGTACAGGTAAGCATACGTTCGTGAATGGGCGAGGCTTCAATTTGTGGCATTAGTGCACCCTAAAAAAGTTGTCTTCTGCTTCCCTGTTTTTCGTCCAGGAGCAATTTTCTCAGTTGATACGTTTTCCCTGGTAGAAGCCCCGACTCATCGGCGTTATAAATTTGGTCTGGTTTCAGATCCAGATCTTGAATTATTTTCTTAAATTGCCTCTTAAATGGACGCACAAGTTCTGGTTGTGAAGACAATTTTTCCCCGGATATTTTAAGATACCGAACACCAAACCTCTTTTTAAGTTTTTAAGTTTTTGCACCCAACCGGCACTTGCTATGAAGGTGGACTCATTGCCGTGCAGGCTTCTATTTATTTTTGCTTTAGGATTAAGCCACTTATAAATAAATTCGTCCTCCGCTGTTCTAGGAACCATTTATAAAGCGCTTTTCCATCTCAGGTAGTTCAGATGCTTTCAGTGTTCTTCTATTTCCAGCGTCAAAGTAAGTATTAGCCCCAATTGCTATAATATCGGCCTTCTTTTTGTTAATAGCACATATAGTCGATTTGGCTATTCTATATTTTTGTGCCAATACTGTGTCCGAAACACTTTGAATTTTGTTTTTATTTTTTGTAAAATTCGAATGGATCACGGCAAGGACTTTATCCTTCCTGCAACAACTCCTTTAAAACTTCAGCGACTTAGCAACTCATTTAAAGAAATTTCAAGAGAATATATATCCACCCCAGAATGCAAAACGTAGAACGATGACAGACAAAACAAGCGGTAAATTTTCTCGAAAGATTGTGCATTCTTTGTAGCTGGTTTATTCGTCATAAAAATATGGGTTCACTCTAAAGAGGTTTACTTGTTCACTCTGTAGAGTAGTCTGTATAAAATTTTCTGTGTTCACTATATTGGATTGTTCACTCAAGCGATGTTCACTCTACCGAGAGTGTACTGTATATGGAGACATAAAATGATGCGCCCTATGGGCGGAAATGTTAAACATTAGCAGACCAAACTTCTTCTTCTTTTCCTTTTTTTTTTTTTTCTGGCGTCGTTATTGTCAGAAGTGTAGGACCATAACCTTCCCACTTAACTGCATTCCTTCTGGCCCGCTTGTGGGGTCCGCCGGTTTGACCTCAGAAAGTAGCGGCAGGCTTCCCGGTTTGGGATTACTTCATCGCTGAGGCCAATCAAATGCTGGTGTTTTTGCATTTGTTTGCACCAATTGTTTTTCGGCCTGCCTTTTTTGGGTGTTGAAATTGGAATGTTGATTGATAACGCCTTTTGGACGGGGTTCAAAGGATCTCTCCTTTGAACATGGCAATATCAACTGAGTCCGTCGCGCTCTATATTTCTTGTGATGGTTTCTTTTACGTGGAGGCTTCCTCGGATCTTTGAACTTCTAATTCTGTCACGCTTTGTTACTCCCGCTGTCATGCGAAGCATCTTCATCTCAGCTGCCGTTAATTTGCTCTCATACTTTTTGTGCATTGTCCAGCATTGTGAACCGTACATGTCCATGATCACTCGCACGTAGGTTTCTGGAACTCCTGTTTGTCTTAGCGCTACCCATAAAAGATCTCTTGGTTGCCGGTCAAAGGCCTTCCCGAAATCAACCAACACCATATGCAAGTCCTTTGAAGAATCACGATGCTTTTCCATCATGACCCTTATACTTTGGATTGCATCTGTCGTTGATTTACCCGAGACAAACCCACACTGGTCATCAGATAGTCGTATTATTTTCCGCAGTCGGCTATCTAATACCCGTTCAACGATCTTCATGGTGTGCGACATCAGCTTGACAGAACGGTAGTTATCACAATTTCGCGTATCACCCTTTCCTTTGTGCAAAGGAAGAAGATAGCTTTCCCTCCATTGATTAGGCATAGTGTCGTCGCCTCTCATAAGTTTGGAGATAAGAACCATGAGCCATCTAGACCCGATGTCTCCCATCTTTTTCCAGAACTCAGAGGGTATCCCGTCCGGCCCAACAGCTTTTCTTTTCTTGGAGTTTTTAACCGCGTACCGAACTTCTTCGACTGTGATGTCGGATATTTCGGCATGATTCGGGGCAGCTCTTGGAAAGTACACTCGGGGAAACTGTTCGTTCAGAAGTTCCTCGCAATACTGTCGCCATCTGTGGAGAATTTTTTCGTCTTCCACAAGGAGTTGGCCTTCAGCATTGTTAATAAACTTTGGGAAACGAATCTCCTGAGCATTTCTTCTTCTCTGGGCGGCTATCTTAAAGATATTTGCTCCTTTGTTCAGATTGCTTTGCCGAAGCTCCTGGGTAGCCTGGTTTCTGTCAGACGCGGAAGACGATATTTCTTCCAACTCCTGATAGAGGTCTTCCATGTTTTTCGCTTTGAATTCGGCGCACTTTTTCTTCGCGATACCTTTGCAATATCTATACAGGGTGTCCCACGAGCAGTGTGCCAAAAAGCTAGAGCGTGTAGGTCTGGTCGAGACAAGAAAAAAATCGTATGGGAGGGGGGGTCTATTCCCCCCCGTTTAGCCGGGAGGGGCAATTTTCTAAAAAACTGACTTAATTTGAAAAAAAAAATATTAAAAATCAACAGTTACATCCACAATACCGGGGTATATTTTTTTGTAAAGCCAGAAACCTCTTCTTTCATCCTGTTTTTAAGCAAAGCTGCTTTAAGGAATAGTTTTTGAGAAATTAATTTTCAAACTCAAAATTTTGCAAAAAAAATAAAAAAAAAAAATTTCGAACTATTTTTTTTTCGAAATTGTATGTAATTAAGTACTAATTTTTTTTTCAAAAATTCAATACTCTTATTAGTTTTTAGTTAAAAGCAGAAAACCGGATGCAAAAATGTCTTGTAGTTTTTGAGAAATTAAAAAAAAACCCGAACCATTTTTTTCTAAGAAGAACCTTTCTTTTGGTTTTAACGCGGCTGGACTTGTAAGTAAATTAATGTATGAAACATTGACCTCTTTTTTATTAGGTTTATCAGGTTTCTGCTTTTAACTAAAAACTAATGAGAGCATTGAATTTTTGAAAAAAAAATACTACTTAATTACATACAATTTTGAAAAAAAAAAAAAGTTGAAATTTTTTTTTTTCAATTTTTTTTCAAAATTTTAAGTTTGAAAATTAATTTCTCAAAAACTACTCCTTAAAACAGCTTCATTTAAAATAAATATGAAAGAAGAGGTTTCTGGCTTTACAAAAAGGTATATCGTGGCATTGTGGATGTAACTGTTGATTTTTAATAATTTTTTTTCCAAATTAAGTCAATTTTTTAGAAAATTGCCCCTCCCGGCTAAACGGGGGGAAATAGACCCCCCCCCCCCTCCCATACGATTTTTTTCTTGTCTTGACTAGACACGCTCTAGCTTTTTGGCACACTGCTCGTGGGACACCCTGTATACCTTTTCACGGCGAGCTTTTTCCTCTCTATTGGTAGAAGAGCACGTTGACCAAGCTTGGAAAGCCATTTTCTTTTCGTGTATGACTGCTTTGGCTTCGTCTGTCCACCACCAGGTTTCTTTTGCGTGTTGGCAGGGCCTTTAGATGTTCCGAGAAGTGATTTGGCTTCCTCCAGGCCAGATTGTTGTAGGGAATCCCACATGTCTTGTGCTCTGCACTCCTCATTACCGACCTCATCGATAATGGAAAAGAGGTAGTTTTTCATGCTGGTAATAAAAGCTTCGCCTTTTCTTTTATCCAGTTTATACCACTTGATTCTCTCAGGCACCTTCGTTTGCTGCTTTGACTTCTTACTCGCCTCCATAAAAAATTCAGTCAGGAGGAGACGGTGTTGTGGGGCGATCGCGTCTCCCAGGATCACTTTGCAATCTTTAACTCGTGGCTTCATGAAACTGGATACCAAATGATAGTCTATTTGAGCTTTTGTTTTAACGTCCAAGAAACGTGCCCGATTACCGGTGTTTCGCCATTTCGTCTCTTGTACGCACAGGATGTCTACTCGCCTTCTAACCATCATTTCTTCAAGCTCATAGCTGCGCCCACTCATGCTTCCAACGTTCCAACTCGCGACTCTTAAATGTGGCTTACGCCGTTGCATTACTTTGATATCCCCCGGAAATCCTATAGCTCTGACCCGAGCATTGCTGCTCGTCCCAGGATCACGACCATTAGTAGTGCCTGGCGGGGTAGTGCTTTTCCTTTTAGCGTTCTTTTCCATAATGCTACGGTTTGACCGTTTCCTTTCTTCCCCTCCTTTTTCTGGCACGGGCATGCTCCAGATTTTAAGTTTTTTTTTGTTTGATCTTACTCTGCTTACTGATCTTACTTTGATTTTTGGCATTAGCAGACCAAACTACAACTTTCAATTCCCTAAAGAGGGAAAGTGGGAGAGAGGTTCCTCATAGGACATGATAAATGTACGGGTAATTGACATCGAGCGAAATTACCCTATTTAATGGCTAATCTCCTAATTTGATAGAGCGTACTAGGTATAGGTAGGCAATCAGAAATTGTATGAGAAGAAGGGATAATCATAAACCTTGTAGTTCACCCTTATATCTAACCTTTTTATAGGACACTATCCTGCGCTGTAGTTGGTTAATTGAACTCCAAGCTATCATGTAAGGAATTTGCTCTTGTGCTCGTGAAATTAGAATGTTTATCTTAACAGCTTCAAGTTTATTGATCTACAAAGTTCTCTGGGACAAGCCCCTTGGTCTCTATTACTTTAGCTGTCGATTGGAGCATTCAAACACGAATGCGAAGAAAAATTGGGGGGAAGCATCTTCTTCGTCAGCTTAAGCCCAGGACAGTTTTGCCAATTGAGACTGCATGCCTGAACAAGTCAGTTGGTGTCAGAGTAACGAACCAAAGATGTAGGCAGATTCTGAGGACTACTTGCCTGCGCCCATTGAAGCCAGCAAGCCAGCACATCCAAGATTTCATTTTCCAAGGTACCAGTAGGATCAGAGGCAATACAGTAAATATAGTGTTCCGAATTTGTTCAAGTAGTTCGGCCATTATTTTGGAAATGCTGGTATGATTCGATCGCACTCTAATTGTTGCTGTATATGCAGAGCCCTAGCTTTTCTTCCACCTTTGTTTCATACTGTGGCCAGTATGACAGCAGTATCTTGAAATACGAGGGTGGTCCGATAAGTACTTAGCCTCACCGCCAGATGGCACCATTCTAGTACATTCTAGTAGACGGCTGCTGTCGAAATTGGCCGGATCGGACTCGTAGTTTTGTTTTGACCGCGTGTGGAAGCGGGAGTGTCCGCAGATTTTAGAAAATTCGAAAAAGAGCAATATCGGTCGGTGATTCGATTTTTGTTTTTAGAAGAGAAATCGCGCAGCGAAATCAAAGAGCGTTTGGATGCTGTGTCCGGTGACTCTTCTTCCTTCGATGGCGACCATCAAAAATTGGTTTAACGAGTTTCAACGTGGTCGCACGTGGGTTTTTGATGATCCACGTCCAGGTGATCCGAAAATGGCTACGGTGGATAACGTGACAAAAATCAACGATCTCGTATTGGCAGACCGCCGATTGAAGGTGCGCGAGATAGTTGGGACAGTAGGCGTCTCAAACGATCGCGTGGGTCATATCCTGCATGAAATGTTGGGCATGAGAAAGCTGTCGGCGCGATGGGTGCTGCGTTTGCTCACTCCGGACAACAAGCGCAACCGTGAGACCACTTCAAGGCAGTGTTTGACGCTGTTTAAGCGCAATCCGAAGGAGTTTCTGCGTCGTTTCGTAACAGTCGACGAAACATGGATCCACTGGTACACACCAGAGACCGAGGAACAGTCGAAACAGTGGACTTCACCCGGTGAACGTTCTCCGAAGAAGGCGAAGACTGTCACATCGGCCGGAAAAGTGTTGGCCACCGTTTTCTGGGATTCACAAGGTGTGATCCACATCGACTACATGGAGAAGGGCAAAACGGTCACAGGGCTGTACTATGCCAAATTATTGGGCCGATTCGACGCCGAATTGAAGAAAAAACGGCCCAACTTAGCGAAGAAAAAAGTGCTCTTCCACCATGATAACGCACCGGCTCACACCTCCGCCCTCGCCACGGCACATTGGTCGAATTGGGCTACGAACTGCTGCCCCATCCACTGTATTCTCCAGATTTGGCCTTGTGCGACTTCTTTCTGTTTTCAAACTTGAAAAAGTCACTCGCCGGGCAGAAATTTCAGTCGAATGAGGAGGTCATCGCCGCCAGGGAGGCTTACTTTGCAGACCTCGAGAAAACGTATTTTTCAGACGGGTTAAATAAGTTGGAGCATCGCTGGGTCAAGTGTATCGAGCTAAAAGGAGACTATATTGAAGATTAAAACGCCATTTCTCCAAAATTTTTGTTTTTCTTTTGTAGGCTAAGTACTTATCGGACCACCCTCGTATGTTCACCATTCTCCACTCGGGGTTAGATACTAAAATGGAATAAAACAAGCTGTGTGTGAGGTATTAACAAAATTCTTTTTATACATATTTGAAACATTTTGAGAAGATGCTGAACACCAGTTAATGGACACAAATGGATCAGCTGAAGACTTGTCGCACCGACTTACACAAATTGTTACCACAGCCTGCGATACGGCGATGCCAAGGAAAACAGCAACCCGGAGAAGCGCCCCATGCTACTGGTGGAATGACGAGATAAAAACACTCAGATCAAAATGCTTACAGGCTCGTCGTAAAGTCCAAAGGGCAAGAGGAGGAGTTGGTTTTCAACAGCACCTCGACACCTTCAAACAGATGAGGCGGGACCTAACGAAGTGAGCAAGGCAAGATTCTTCAAACGTATGTGCGAAGAAGCAAACATTAACCCATGGGGCATGGCGTATAAAGCGGTGATGGCCAAACTAAAAGACTACAGATCCTCACAACTAACATGTGCAATACTGTTAAGAATCATAGTGGAGCACTTGTTCCCCAAAGGCCAGATGCGTTGCCCGCAATCGTCTGGGAAACAGACGTCGACAGTAACCTAGCCAATACGCTGAACGAACTGCAGAGAGATCTCGACAGAGTAGGAGACAAAAAGGCGCCTGGATCCGACGGAATACCGAACAAAGCATGGAAGACTGCTTTTCAAACAAGGCTTGAGATGTTCATAGCAGTCATGCAGAGATGCTTAAATGGAGGAGTGTTCCCAAAACCATGGAAGTTGCAACACCTAGTACTGCTACCCAAGGGAAAAAAACCACCCGAAGTACCATCGTCATACGGCCCGATATTCCTGCTCGATACAGTGGGAAAAATTCTAGAGCGGGTAATATACGATAGGCTACTTACTGTATCAGAGAAGAAGGGAGCCCTCTCAAATCATCAAGACGGATTCCGAAAGGCACGCTCTACTACCGACGCATTTCAAAAAGTAGTCGATATTGCATCTGAAGCCGTAGCAGGACACTCACGGAGGCGGGGGTTCAAGAAGTACTGTGCAGTAGTGACTTTAGACGTTAAGAATGCGTTCAACTCTGCCGACTGGGCCCTGATAAGAAGGTCGTTGGCAAGAATGGAAACACCTCACTACCTGCTAAGGAAAGTGTCCGACTACCTCGAAGACAAAAAACTGAGATATGTCACGGAGGAAGAAACTAAATATTACGACATCACCGCCGGGATTCCTAAGGGATCGGTGTTGGGCCCACTTCTTTTTAATTTATGTATGACGGTGTCCTGAGACTAAGATTTCCCCAAGGAGTAAACATCATCAGATTCGCAGATGATGGTCGCTATTGTGATGGTTGTAAAGCACACACACGAAGTAAAAGCAGCCACAAACACAGCAGTTGTCCAGATAAAGCAGTGGCTAGAATCTGCAGGCCTCGACCATAAGAAGGTGGCCGTCCTCTTAACAAGCAGAAAAACTGTAGAATACATCGATATTCGAGCGGGCAACCAGAATATCCGATCCAAGGAAGCGGTCAAATACCTAGGAATGATGCTTGACAATATGCTGCGGTTCAAATTCCACGTGGACTATGTGAGCAAAAAAGTATCTTTACTACAAACGGCTCTTTCCAGGATACTGCCAAACGTGTGTGGAACTGCAACTACCATCTTACGTGGTTCCTCTCTGGTTACGGTGGTTACCCTAAATACCTATATATATCGGTTCGGGCACGATACCTCTCCTCTTTGTCCAGACTGCTCAAACCAAGAGGAAGACGTGAGGCACGCAATTTTTGAATGTAGACGCTTCATAGATTGGAACTCGTCACTAAAGATGAATTTTTGGCCAAAATTGAGGTTCTCTTCCAAGCCCCGAAACGCTCCGAAGACCAGTCAGCGAACAAACGGCGTAGTCTATGGCCATGAACATTTAGCTCCTGGGTCAGTTGAATCTTGTACGGGTGAAGCCCCAAGTTCTGACGCGAAATTTGCCAAGCTGAAGTCTACAAAAACCCGAGTTCTTATGCATGACGAAGTATCGACTGCGGGTTCTTTTGTACACTTTCACAGACCGCGGCAATGTTCTCGGCCGATCTTGCGTTCCTTTTGACGTACGAATGTTGGCTGATTAATTACCGAATCGATTGTCTTAAATTTGGCTATTTGAAGACTGTAAAGGGCCACGGCGTCTACCGTAAAATGGGCGCAACGCTCTAACACTCATTTTAATAATAAAGTTCAATCATTTGGACGTGCTATTTAAACTTGTAACTTGCCATGATGATTTGGCATCAGTCTTTGAATAATAAACAACAGACGTCACCAAAACAACATAGCTACCACAGGCCGCCAAAATGTATCCGCGCCGATTGAAAAACCCTTTATTACTTTAATATTTGGAAAGCAGACTTCGCAAAACGAAATAGCCTGCCCAGCAATGTTAACCATAGTTTCCTCTTAAGCACACATATCCTTCAATAATACAAAGAACGCTGGAACGCTACACTGTGATACGGCCATTACGCTCTTATGGTGTTTATTACACAACCTTGGTGGAGTGCAGATGGTTTTTGTCAAAGATGTTCGTTCACTACTCTTCGGGGGTGGTTGTCCTAGATATAATTTGAGAGATTCGACTGAATTTGTCGCATTGGTTCTAGTTCACAGTAACTTTTTTTGTTTCCATGTCATTAAGGTGTTATATTGGAAATTCACACACAGAACATGAATTAATACTCTTGAGTTATTCTATTTCACAATTAATTAATTTAATTTCTTCATCAAATTATCTTTATCTTGGCACATCAAGAAACTGTTACTTATTGTCTTAGACCGAATTCGCACAACTACGAGTATGTGAATCCCTTTACCTCCAATACCTGAACTGATTGTATTCAAGTGTTACTTCCACTTAATTAACGCAAAAGAAAAAAGAAAAAAAACAGTGACAACCCCAATAACCAGGCATATCCAGGCAGTGACCCCAGATGGGTAGCCAAATTTGCCCAGAGCCAATCGTTTACTGACTCTGATCATGACTATGCCTGTCATAGTTTTAAAAAAATGCAAGGATCGTAACCTTAACTGCCTTATTTTAAAATTCCCTTTCACAGGGGCTCTTTCCCCAGCTTTCGAAAACTGTTTATATCATCCCAATCCAGAAAAAGGAAGCAAACAATTAAGTGCCAAACTACCTCCTTATTGCTAAGCTCTCATGCGTATCCAAACTTCTCGAGAATATTGTCAACAATGTAAAGTTATTTCACTGCAACCCTGTCTTTTCTTCAAACGGACATGGGTTCCTACTACGTCTTACCTTGCATTCGAGAATGCGAAGGAAGTAGCATTATATTATACTTCTCAAAATCATTGTTCTTAGTTACATCCCCAGTTTTCATCCCATCGATCAAATTCTTTCTAGAAAATCCTCTGTATAATGTTGTTCGGGTACGGAGTCCCTCAAGGTAACCATCTCGGCCCATTGATATTTACTCTAACCTTTTATTAGGTCAACTGTATCATCATGAACTCTAACCTTTCAGTAAACGCTGATGATATTATAATCGCCAAGTACCCTTCATCCTTTCCCTATCGTCAATTCGACCTTGTTCTTGTCTTCAATGTCAGAAAATGTCAAATTATCACTTACTTCCCTAATCGATCATCTCCTGTCCCCAAAACCTACATTAATTTGCATGAAGATGTGCTTAGCTTCGTCTTCACATCAACAACAATATTATATGTGCCAACCTCTCTAGACGCTACCTTCGTTAGGACCCTTTTTAAGCATGTTAGTCAAGTTTAGTTTCCCATTATGGGATGGTCACTGCGAGTGTTAAGGCCTATCAGCGTAGTTATATTCGTTTTGACCTACGTCGCCTTCCTTATAAGGAACGTTTGAATCTAATCAACCTACAAACCCTAAAAGAGAGACGCGGTATTGCAGACATACTTTTAATCCATAGACATACTTAGCGGTGATATTGTGTGGCTCCATACCGCCTCATATGATTCTCTTTGACACCGAAACCATCGCCCATGTCTCCTCTTCTGCATCGACTGCCATCGAACGATCTTTTTTTTGTAAGTTTAAATCAAGCTAAAGTTCCTCTAGGGGAACCATAAATTTGACCATTCAGCCCCGCACGATATTTTCAAAGATTGTTAAGGCATCCCACTATAACTCGTCTCCCTGCCTCAATCCCTTTTTAACATCGAAGGTCTTGAGCAGTTCATACCATATCAGCCTGACGACTTTGTCAGGGATGTCAAAGCAAGGCATAGCTCTGTACTGCCATTCAATGCTTTAAAGCCAACACATTTATAGGCCGCACATTTATAGGAAGCTATCAGAATGTTCACGAACGGTTTCAGACGTTCACAAAGCGAAGCAGAGAGGATCGTATAAGCAATGCTTAGTAGACTTATGGTGCTATAGTTGGCGCAGTTAAATGGGTTTCCTATCTTATGGATTGGGCAATAGATAACATCATTGCCATTATACAGCCTGTACAATTGGTCTTGTCGGTTTTCATCCGATCCATAATTCGGATTTTCGCTCTGGGTTCATAGCCTTGGCATGTTCGTTTTACTTTTTGTTAAACTTTTCAAACGTCATTCCTGCAATATAATCTCTCCATCCCTCCCTCCTTGATCTCGCACTTCTCGTGCTCTATCTTTTTCTTGTTCATGCACTCCCCCCCTTTCTGTTCATAGAGCTCACAGCCGTTATCAAGAAAGGAGTTTTGAGTTTTGCGATGGCTTCAAACCCAGCGCGTTAGCGCTTTGGCAACGTCTCTATTCCTGTTCTATTGTTCTTGCAAATTAGTAAATCGGATCTTGGGAGCGCTTGAGGGCGACAAAGTTAGCGACGGTTAGGGCTGCCTTATTTCGCTAGAACAGCAATGGCGGTCATTATAAAAGCACTTTTTATGGAACACCCTACAAAATATTTTATTTTCTAGTCGCGTCATTTCTAGAGAAAGCTTTATTGACGCATCACTGTGTGCGCCGAACCCTGTCGATGTCATCAGTGAATACAGTCAAATGTGCCGCCTTAAAATAGACTCTGCCTTTCACGTTGATCAATGAGTCTTACATGATGCTGAGTCACATGATACAAAGGTCTTGGCTAGTTGTTTATCGTTAACGAAGCAGCGAGACTTCATTGCCCAATTTGCCGAATTTGACATCAATGTCTGGTGCGAGACTCAGGCCGACTTTTTTGTATAGGGATTCTGTCGGAATTGCTAAGTCAATATTGCAAGCCTCCGCCTCGACCGATCATTATGTATTGCTGCAATCCTAGACCATAAGACTGATATTTTTACGTCAACCTCTCAAGCTTAAAGATTAATGGTCCAAGTGTCGAACAAAATTCATGACCAACTACGAGTATAAAAGGAAGGTCATGCATCGCATTTTTTCCCCAGCTGGACGCGAATTCATTTAAAATAAATAAAGTTCCACAAAACGGTCCACCATCTGCCAGTCATGGTGATTCATATTCATCAAGCTCATTTGCTTACACCGTGGCAGCAAATAGACGCTTTTTCTCGCCTCGCTTTCGAAAAATGTAAACAAAAAAAATCCATCCCCCATGTGACAGCCCAATTAAGCCGTTTAATTAAGTCCTCTCTGCACTCGTTCCATAAATTCTCATATTTTGAGTGTTTCCCATACATTCACAGGTATTGAGTTGACTCTGAAGGAGCTTTGAGTGCCTTTGAATTTGCTATTTGCCAAATCGACTAAACGACTGTTGGAAATGACACTGCAGCAATACTCGTCCCTGTCCACCTCCTTTGATGGTTTGTGCAAATTTAGCTATAGCACGAGTCGCCCTGGCGTGTCTTTTGGCCAGCGTTCAATTACTTGGGCGCCAATCAAATCAATTTAAAAGGGCAATGGCCAGAAGATGCAGTGTATCTTAAAGTGATTGCGTGATTTTCAAATTTACGAGACATTTCACGATAAAGTGGATGAGGAAACGAAAGTGCACTCATTTCCGACGCCGCTGCGATACAGAGGATGAGTGTGTACACGTGGGGAAGGTTGAATACATAATAGTTCCGGCGGGCGGTATGGAATATACAAGGTCAAAAGTTCAAGGTTGGGAAGCTTATCAGCTGGAAGAGATGCTCGAATACTGATTCGTTATGTACGGATAAAACATCCTTGTCCCAGTTTTCGTTACGCAACCACGTTCTTTTGGATCGGGCAGCGAGTGCTGCTGATAAGGTAGCTTTGTGGTTACATAACAGGGCGGGGGCGGTGATTCGTTCGACTGAGTGTTGCTGTAGAGCTTTTCAGATATTTCATTTAGTATGTCCTTAAAGGGTTTGTTATGCAATTTAAGGACGTTATGACAGAATGTTGTGGTTGACGTGTTTATTTTTATTTGTGTATTGTTCGCGGGGAATGAAAGGCATTTCGAGTCTATTTCGCAACTCACAATATATCGAGTGTTCTTCTGGGCCTGCTTCCACACTTTAACTTAAGGCTTGATTGCAAGCCTTAAAGCCCCTTTTGGAAGGTATGGTATTGAACCTGATTTTCTGAATTAAATTTTGTTTACATATCTCCACGTTTCACGGGGCCAAGATCTCGAAACCATACTGTTTGTATATGTATGTGTGTTTGTGTGTCCGTATGCATGTCCGTGATCGTTTTTTCGTCTCGTATATCTCTAGAACAAATAATGATATCGATTCCCAACCAATGTCACTCGACGCATAATTGCATAATGAAAAGTCGATTTGATTTTCGTCACTTCAATCCTGCGGCATTTTTTTATAACAAAAAAAAAAGAAAACAATTGTTTCTAGTCTTTAAGGGTACCAGGTGGGAAATGGGTAGTTTTGGACAGACTAGTCTTTCCCAAGAACCATTTTTTCAGCTTTTTTATTATGTAGCTTATGCTATAACTAGCAAAGAGAGAGCATCTGTTGTGCCAAAGCCAATCAAACAAGGGTGACTTCAACCTTCCCAATGAAGTTGAGAACTGATTTCGAAGTTAATTTCTTAAGAGCCACGATTTTTCCGAAAAGGATGCGTTTTCTAAAGATCTACATATGGGCCTACTTCGTCATCCTCCGCTTGGGGGAAGGATTTTTTATGCAAGGTTGGTTAATAAGGCCATACAACAAGAGGATTCATTCTGAATTCCGCACCATTGTTGAACCGTCAACTTTTAACTATTATTGCGAGGAGTTTTGATATGAACTTGTACCCTATTAAAAGAGTGGTAATGTATTACTGCCATTGTTCATTATCAACCGCCTTCTAGTTTAGACATTTAGTAAATTTAATTAATAAATTTGAATGCTTTTAGAAGGTTAGTGATGATAAAATACTCCAACCCTAATGCGTTGGAAATAAAAATATCGTCGCCGCTGACAGTGGGCAGAAGTTAATTTTGAAACGATTTTTTGAATTGGGCATCTTATGGAATACACAATCTTGCTTATAAAGTCCAGTCGACACAAGAATTGAAATATACTTTTGTTAAATCAAACAAAATTAAAACAATTTGAAGAATTCAATTCCGAGTGGTGAAGCTCATTTCCATTAATTCAAGTACGAAAAAAAAAAAAAACGATTGCACCTGCGGCTCCAAACGACCAATGATAGTTTAGTGGGTTTTTTTTGGCCTGGCGCTGTCTTTGGGTCATATTTTGTCGGAAGTTGTGTTAGTACTACGGTTTCAGTAAATGGATTACGTTACTGAATGATGTGCTATGGTCGTGGACTGTGTTTATTTTCTTTAGTAAAAAGGCACCATATGCCACACAAACAGTGGCTTGACGAATTTCATTTCCCGAATCGGAGATAGATTTAACACCATTTAACACACGGACATTGGGCAGATATTGTATTCCAATTCTAACTTGAGGGCCCGTACTTTAAGTATGGGGAACATATTTCACTTTTCATACAAATGTTGCGTTTATTTACTACCTAGTCCGGCCATAAGTTCTGTTACAAATATAAAACGCTATCAAAAAAAGAAAACACTCAACATATTGTATTCAAAATTATTTCATTTATTAGAACAATATTGATTTGGCTATTAAAAAAAAGTTGGGTTCATTCGAAATGACCGCCTTTTGCTTTAACACAAGCTTTGAAACAATGTGGCCATTGGACTATAGCGGCACGTACGGTTTCCATGGAGATCGTGGACACTGCTCTGGTTAATGCTGTTTTAAGGCTTTCCAAATTTCTGTGGGGAGTCTTGCGAGCCATGTTCTCCAATTCTGATCACAAACCATAATCCAGTGAATTCAGACCTGGACTCCGCGACGGCCAATCTTCTGCTGCTATAAAGCCAGGAATATTGACTCTGAGTCACTCCTGCATGGTTTTGGCTTTGTGCGCTGGAGCAGAAACCTGTTGGAAGATCAATCCAGAAGATCCAGACCAGGTATTGGCCAAACCCTTCACAATACCCTCTAGCACATCTTCTTGCTAAACCTTTGCAACAGTTTTTACGCCATTTTTACAGAAATTGAGGAATGTGACACCATGGTGAGAGACCCCCCACCAAACCACTACGGAAACAGGATGATGGCCACTTTGAACCCTTGGAACATATTTTTTCGCTTCCTTGAATGAAGTGACATAAATCTTTTCATTTTGTTTGTTGAAAACTTCATGCACGGTAAAAATTTTCTCGTCCGTAAACAGAATGTTTTCACGGCCCTTGTCCGCGTGCCACTGCAAAAGTCGCTTGCATCTTTCCAGTATAATTTTTTTTAATTGAGGAGTTAAAAGATGACCCGTGGACCGACGATAGGCTTTCATATGCAGATCATCCCGAATCAGCCTAGACATGAATCTGGTTGATATATCCAATTCCTTGGACATGATCTTCTGCTCCCTAAGGGGATGTCTCCGAATTCGTTCACGTACTGCCTTTACTACCACACTCGTACGGACGACGCGCGGGCGACCACTTCTTGGCCTGTCCTCTACTCTAGACAATTCGCCGAAGCGAGCAATAGCCCGATAAACCAATATTCTTGATATTCCGAGTGGTTTTAGTAACTCGAAAATTTAACCAGCACTCTTTCCGCACTTATGCAACGCTATGACCGCGATTCGATTCTTTTTTACGCCCCACTTCATGCTAATAGTTCGCAAACTGAAACCAAACTGACTAGTGTTCGTCACTGATCAGTGCATGTGTTCTGAAAAAAAAGTTAACGGTTCAATTCCCGGAAAAAGTTTTGAACGATAAGCGCTAGAAATAGAAACAGAACTTATGGCAGGACTAGGTAGTTTAAAATGATACCTCTTGTTGGATGATCTTATAGTTGTCAAATCTTTTGATATCATTTGTATGATTTTCTTCGATTGGCAGTCATTGAACTCTGTTTCTGAGGAGGGATTTTGTGATGTTACCGAGGGAAGGTTCGCACCTTCATATCTTTCGAACGATCTCTTTCCAGCTAGTAGCTCGTTAATTTCCTTGCCACTAATGCTCCTGTTTCCCGGTACCTTCTAGAGTTAGACGTTGTCATAGTAGGCCACATTGTGTCTTACTCTGTGTTGTCAGGCAATGTTGTCAATGTTGAAACTAGAACGAACGTGAAGCGAATCGTCGAATCACGGCTTCGATTTGCTTTTCTAATATGACATTTTGGACAATTGAATTCAAACGTGACAGTTCAAAAACTGCAGCCACTGACAATATCGTTCAAATTTACCAAATGGACAGGAATTTGTAACGGTTGTATATTAAATTCTTTTTTGGAGCAAAATGGTTTCTGAACTTATCTACCACTTCACAAAATTTCACATCACTATTCATTTTAAACGTGTTAAAGAGTTTAATGCCGTCGTCTCCAATGCTATTTAGAAGGATTGCAATTTTCCTGGCATCATTTCCTCCTTCTGTTAACCCAATCGCCACCGTATATAATGTGAGTTTTTGCTCCCAAAATGTCCACTCTTCATGTAGATTTGCGGCTTGAAAATTAAGTTCTTTGGCACTTTAAAATTCTCCATATTTCGTCTTGACTTTACTATTTCACTCTCACGTTTTCAATTGTCTTTACTTCTTTTCTACGCTGCCCACATCTGACACCATGTTACATGTTCGACATTGTGTTCAAGACTGCTTTATTTCAATGTCATTACAAAGAGCCTTACATTAAACTTAATTACCTAAAAGAGAATATCATAAAAAGAGAGCATACATATTTCTTAATATGTAGAAATTATTACATTCTGTTTGACAAGTAAGGTAACTATTAATATAACAACAAAAGTAGTCGATTGTGTACATTTAATACCCCATTCGGTAGATATTCTTTCAAAAGGCTTCCCTTTGGTATAAAGGCAGCTCCAGAAATATTCCATCGAATCATGGTCGATATTTTTAGTGACCTTAATGTGTCTATTTACTTAGATGATATTTTAATTTGTGGAAAAAATAAAAAAGAACATGATGAAATTCTTTATGCCGTGTTAGATAGAGCTCAAGCATCAGGAGTAAAATTTAATAAAGAAAAAAGTCAGTTAGGTGTGTCGGAAGTTAAATACTTTGGTCACATATTTAATGAAAATGGAATAAGTCCGGATCATAGCAAAATTAAGGCAATTATCGACATGCCAGCTCCCAAGAATAAAAAGGATGTCCAAAGATTTTTAGGCATGCTCACATATCTAAATCCATTCATTTCAAATTTGTCCGACAAATCACAGGTATTAAGAGACTTGTTAAAAAAAGACGTGATGTGGAACTGGAATGAGAACCATGTAAAATGTTTCAATAACTTGAAAGGAGCAATAGCGTCTCCGCCTATTTTAGCCTATTTTGACCCAAACATGCCAATTGTTTTATCGGTAGATGCATCTCAATTTGCAGTGGGTGCAGTGTTGCAACAAAATAAAAAGCCAATAGCCTTTGCGTCCAAAACATTTACAGAATGTCAAAGAAGGTATGCGCAGATAGAGAAAGAGTTGTATGCCATTGTGTTTGGTTGTCAGAAGTTTTACCAATATGTTTATGGGCAAACAATTTCTGTAGAGACCGATCATAAGCCTCTAATAAGCCTTTTTAAAAAACCATTGGTAAATGTTCCACCACGTCTTCAAAGAATGATGCTTTCTATACAAATACATGATTTACATGTTACTTATAAACCAGGTAGATTTATGTGGATAGCAGACACACTTTCACGAGCCCCACTCCCTGAAACAGAAATTTTGAATAGTGAAAAGGAAATAAATGTTCATGTTGGAAGCATATCCACGATACTTTCAATATCAGAAAGAAGACTGAGGGAAATACAAGAATGCACTAAGAATGACAAGACTCTGCAACTTCTTAAAAAATACATACATGATGGTTGGCCCGAACATAAGCGGCTCATTGATAGGTCTTTGTTACCATTTTGGCATGTACGACATGAAGTGTATTTTCAAGATTTATTGTGCTTTAAGGGCACAAATGTCGTTGTGCCTCAAAGTCTGAGACAGAAAATGTTGTCACTAGTACACGAAGGACACGTAGGGATAGAACATATGAAACGGCGTGCCAGATCCTGCATATATTGGCCGGGAATCAGTTATGACATAGCCAACTTTTCAGATCTATGTAATATTTGTCAAAAGTATAGGAATAACAATCCCAAAGAACCACTTTATCCACATGAGATTCCGAAATTGCCTTGGCATACCATTGGTATGGATATCTTTCAGATTGAAGATAATTATTTCCTTTTACTTGTTGATTATTATTCCAAATATATTGATTATTGCAAATTGAAATCTTGTGTAAGTTCAGTTATAATTCAGAACCTTCTTTCGTGTCATCTGAGATGCAGTCATTTTTTAAAGAATGGGATATTAGTCATAAAACAAGTAGTCCTCACTTTCCACAAGCGAACGGAATGGCAGAAAGGTCAATTCAAACGGTAAAGAAAATGATTAAAAAGTGTAGGCAATCAAATACTGACCCATATATTGCATTACTTAACTTGCGTAACACGCCTAATTTCTTTGGTTTAGCACCAGCTCAGTTACTTATGGGTAGAACCTTAAGATCTAAAATACCTCGACATATAGACCAATTAAAACCAGCGCCTGTAAATTGCGACAGATACAGAACAATGTTAAAAAATAAACAAGATCAAGTCAAGAAACGTTACGATAGGGATGCAAAACTTTTACCTGCTCTGAAAGTAGGAGATAAAGTTCTGTTCAAAATAAATCCAAATGGGGACTCATGGTCCAATGGCACAATTATTGAGGTCTGTAAGGAACCTAGGTCGTACATAGTTCGTTTTACAAACGGACGTCAATTTAGAAGAAATAGACGACAGCTAATTAAGAGAAAAAACCATGATTTTGTAATGATGCAAGATAAGGAATATATAAGTGAAAAACCAGTTGAACGAAATGATGAAAAAGATTTCATGAAATTAAGGTCTGGAAAATTAAAAATATCTGGCGCATAGGTTATTTATGTTTGTTAAATAAAAGCTAACTAATCATAGAATGAAATTTGTTAACTTCATAAAAAGGGGCATGTTATATTAATAGTTACCTTACTTGTCAAACAGAATGTAATAATTTCTACATATTAAGAAATATGTATGCTCTCTTTTTATGATATTCTCTTTTAGGTAATTAAGTTTAATGTAAGGCTCTTTGTAATGACAGTGAAATAAAGCAGTCTTGAACACAATGTCGAACATGTAACAATAGACAACCATCGAACTAAAGTGTTTGTAACTGAATCAAGATTTAAGCATGAGGAAGCTGACCGCGCGTCCAAAAATTTACATTTATAGGGCTCTTTCGTTGTAAAGGGTCCGCCATCTAACGTTATTTTTTTTCAAGTAGTGCTTATTTCGTGAATGGTAACACTTAGCTCATGTCTGATTTGACAGATAATTAGTTTTATCCTTCCGCTGAACGAATATGGTTGTGTATACGCTTGAACAACGCTTCGCTAAGTGGGCCTGCGATCGACTTACAGAAGATGCCGATTTTGCCAAAAAAATCATCTTTTCAGATGAAGCTCATTTTGATCTTGGCGGGTATGTAAACAAGCAAAATTGTCGCATTTGGGGCACAGAAAACCCGCACGCATACATTGAAAAGCCGGTGCACCCAAAACGAGCCACTGTTTGGTGCGGATTTTGGTCCAGAGGCATAATTGGGCCATTTTTCTTCGAAAATGAGCAAGGAGTGGCCGTTACAATCAATGGCGATCGTTATCGGGCCATGTTGAACGAATTTTTGTTCACAAAAATTGAAGAGGAGGATATTGGCAACATTTGGTTTCAACAGGACAGCGCTACGTGCCACACAGCCGAAGCTACACTCGATGTTTTGCGCCCTGTTTTTGAAGATCGCATTATCAGCCGCAGAGCTGATGTCGTTTGGCCACCTCGGAGCTGCGACCGTTGGACTATTATTTGTGGGGTGCCGTTAAAGATAAGTGTTACGCCGACAAGCCAGAGACAATTGACGCTTTAAAGGACAATATTCGTGAAGCCATTGGTGAAATACAGCTGCACACAATCGATAATGTGCTTAAAAATTGGACCGATCGTGTAGGCTACTGCATGGCCAGCCGAGGCAGCCATTTGAATGAAATTATTTTCCATTATTAACCGGAAGGATTGTACTTTCAAATAAAAAAAGAAATTTGAGAAAATATTCAGTAGTTTTTTTTATAGCATTTTCCAAAAAAAAAAAGTTATTTGGCGGACCCTATAGATTAGGCGCAATAAATCATAGTTTTGGCATCATAAAAAAAAAACTTTCATAACAGTGGAATGCAAAGGGCGAATCGGCTCCGAAAAAACTGTTCTTTCGGTCGGGAAAGTGTTAGCGACTGTTTTGTGTGATGGTCATGGAGTACTCTTATTAAAATAACTTCGAAAAGGAGGAACCATTATATTGTTGGAAAACGACGACATTGCAGAAAACAATAATTTTGTTTTATCAAAACAACGCTTATCATCTAGCCTTGAAATTGTCGATATCTATGTATAAAGTTATTTCAAAAACTAATCTCCATTTACATCATTTGTTTTCCATTCTCCCACTAAATCAAATATGCTCGTTTACGAAAAGTCCTTATACTTTTGGGCCAAGAAGTACTCAAAGTCCTGTTTTATGACATCTGGGTTTAAAAAAATTAAAAGTTCGGGGATATAGATAACTAGATAGAGTTTTTATTTCGTATATAAATTTGCAATGAGGTTGTCACACAATTGGAGGAAAATAATATTGACTTTGAAGGAAACTACGATAAAAACCTTCATAGTAAGTGAGGTATATGAGAAATAAGTTAATAAATAACAAATGAATAAATAAATAAATAAACAAATATAAATAAATATATAAATAAATAAATAAATAGATAGAATTGAATAAATAAGTTAGTAAATAAATAAATATATATAAATAAATGAACAAAATAATTAGCTAAGAAATAAATAAATAAATATAATAAATCAATAAATAAATAAGTACCTACAGAAAAAAATAAATAATCAGATAAATAGAACGAAAATATGTACAGAGATATTGATTAAGTATTTGGCTGGTAGAATTCCACTTATTAAAATAATTGACAGATATTCCAATCCCATTTTGTAGATTTGTCTCGATATTGAGATTAAACTCATGTGATGAGAACATACCTGTGTTGTCGGCGTAAATAGCTGTTTGACACTCATGAAGCCGTGGGAAGTCAGAAGTATAAATATTGTAGAGCATAGGGCCAAGAACGGACCCCTGGGGCACTCCCGCATAAGGAGAATATAGAGATGATGCTTTACCATGGACGTAGACTCTAAAACGTCTGTTGGTCAGGAAACTTTGTATAGTTTTAACTAAATAAATACAATGGAAAACCAAAGTTAATCATTTTATAAATAATACCATTGTGCCAAACGGAGTCGAAAGCTTTCTCAATATCTAACAAAACCAAGCCCGTAGATTTGCCCAAGGCACGGTTTTTCTTAATGTGCTGACATATTCTGAGAACTTGATGTGACGTGCTATGATGACTCCTGAATCCAAATTGCTCATCAGGAAAGATGCGCCTGTTGTCAATAAAATGTATAAGTCTTTTCTTAATAATCTTCTCGAAAACTTTGCTAAGACAACTGAGCAGACTTATCGGTCTGTAACTGTCGGGATTTTGAATTTGCTTTCCAGCCTTTAAAATAGGTATTACTTTCGCCATTTTCCAGGTATTCGGGAAATATTGGATTTTCAAGCATGCATTCACCAGAAAAGTAAGAAAACGTATGTATGTATACCTTATTTTGGTAGTTCTTTTAGATATAGATTTTTAATACCATCAAGACCGTCAGATTTCTTTATTTTCAGACTCTTTAGTACTTCAATTAATTCCATTTGGGATGCATAGTCGTTTGGGGATGGGCTATAGCTATGGAAAAAAAGTCTATTACAGCTTTCATTTACCGCAGAATTAGTAACCGTATCGCCGAGATTTTGTGAAACAGCATGATTTTTTATGAAAGTTGAGCCAAAAATGTTGGCTTTCTCAGTATCCGTATGAAGAGCATTACCTGAGCTAAGCAAACTAGGAGTTTTCCTGTTCTTATTTCTTACGATTCTTACTATATTCCAGAATGGCTTTGCATTTTTATCCAGTAAACTTAGTTTTCTGTTCCAATTGGTATTTCTATGCCTTTCAATTTCGGCAGAAATAAGTTTATTCAGATATTTAATTTGTTTGCGAAGAAAAGGAAGACGGTACCTTTGCCATTGTCTCTTTAAGGAATTTCTGATTCGTATGTATATAAGAATGATATCTGGAATCTTGGGGGAGAAATTAGTTCTAACTACTTTTGGGACACTTGAGTCTATGGAACTAAGGATATGCTCTGTGAAATCTTTAACGAGACTTTCAATGTATTCAGTTGAGACATTTGCTAGGTCTATTCAGGTGTATCTAAGTCTCGATTTGAGGATTTTACAGAAGACTGGGTTATGATCAGAACTTAGTTCGTTTAATGCAATCGGCTGGGAGAGTAAGCTCGGTGAATTAGTAATAAAAAAGTCAACCGTAGATGGATGACCTCTCGAGCCAGCTGGAATATATATAGGACTAGATGGAAACAAAACAGAAAAAGGAAACAGATTTGACAGACTTGTGAGCAGGTTACCATAAGCATTCCCTCTATTACAACCCCAAACCCTATGTCTACAGTTTAGGTCCTCCCCAAAAGTTAGGGGATATGATTAAACCAGATGAGGCAAAACCTCATATCCCAACTACAGGACCGTTCTCTGTGCTGCATGTGATCTTGTATTATCATGGAGCAGTGGCGACTTCTGATAGCAATAGGATTTGGTCGTGATTGTTTCTCCCCGTTTGAAAAATGAATAAATCCCTCAATCGTTGAGAATATTGTGATCATTACCTATTTGGGGTGATATTCAGACTTTGAAAGTCACCTCGTGTCTATTCATTCTCGCAATATTTTCCGACTTTCGTCGAGTATCCACTTCAAAATAATGCAAGAAAGGACCCATACGGTGTCTGTTAGTAAAAGAAATTGAAATCTCCAACCGTTAATACATGGGACACTTACATCTCCAGATTTAAGATGACTGAAAGTTGGTAACTTGTGAATGCAGTTATGCTTTGAACCTTGCAGTAAGACCAAAAACCATCGTAGCTGGATTTTTTTATAAGAGCTGCTGCAGGTTCTCCATTATCATCCTTATAAGGTGGTAAATGCACGTAATGTGGAAGTAGGGACCAACATTTCATAAGTCGAGAGCGGAATTGGCACGTTTGATAATATTGTCGATATGGGGGCGAAAGTTAAATTCCACAAACCACTTAAACAAAAATTTAACAGGAGAAACAACTCCATGACAGATAACGTAGGAGGTAAAGGAAAGCGCTTACGAGAGTAAGTGATAGCTAAACATTTACCAACATTGAACACGAGGTGATATTTTTGACATAAAATAGTGAACCTGTTTAGGTCGGATTGGAGTAAGCAGAAACCAGCGGGGCAGTGTATATGTTTCGACATTTTCATATATATCATTAACGAATACGAAAGCATCATTAATGGCTAGGATAAATATCAGGGGGTCGAGGTGGCCGCCTTGGGGATTTCGGAAGTGTCAGAAATAGAACATCTGAAAATAACATTTTAGGGACGGTCTTCGAAATAGGATTTGATCCACAGGATAAAACCAGGGGGAAACCAAGAATTTTTTTGATTTTTTGATTTTGGTGGGGGCTATACCCCCATTTTATTGTGCTTAATTCAAGCTACATACTTAATTTAACTTACAATCTAGGAAACTAAGAAAGATGGCGATTGAGACGGAGTTTTAGACAAGGTGTGCTGATGTTAAAGTCGAAACAGTTTTTCGCATTAACATTCCGCAGCAAACGGGAGATAAGTTCATTGGAGCCATAGGAGGTACGAGAGGTGGGTACATAGAAGAGACGTGGATTTCGGGTATTACGAGGATTAGTGTTAAAAAAGATAGAGTTATAAAGGAACGCGCAGTCGATGGTACCTGAGAGGAGTCGGTGGATAAAAAGGATGTCGGATATCCTTCTTCGTTCAAATTAATAAGCTTTAGGCGGTCTTGATAGGGAGGTAGGATTAGAGGATTGTCCTAGGGTAAGCCGCGAAGAGCAAAACGGAGAAAACGACGTTGGACACTCTCAATTCTGGAAATGTGTGAATGATAGTAAGGAGACCATACTTGAGACGCAAACAAAGGTTATGTAGAGAGACCGAGTGACGTAGGGATTGGAAAACTCTTTAGACCATCGTTTCACGAAGCCGAGTGCAGAATTGGCCTTAAGAATTATATCGCTGATATGTGCAAGGAAATTGAGTTCCTGGTCGCATAATATACCAAGATCACGGATCACCTGAACGGTGAAAAGTAGTTGATTATGGAGAAAGTAGAGGCGGGGAGGAGGTTTGTTACGTTTGCGGGAGAAAGTAATAGATTGACACTTTGAAATGTTAAGGTCGAGGAAAAGCTGTTGAGTCATGTTCTGAGGAAATGATCTTACAGAATTTAGCATCGTCGGCATATAGAGAGATGTGGGAATGTTTGATAACCATTTCAATATCGTTAATGGCGAGGATAAAAAGAAGCGGGCCTAAATGACTGCCTTGGGGGACACCGGAGGAAGCAAGGAAGGGGTTAGAGAGGGCAGATCTAAAATGAACGCTGTAGTTGCGATTTTCCAGGTAAGAGGAAATCCACTTTAATAAGATGGGCTCAAAGCCAAGAGAAGACAGTTTGAAGAGTATTAATCTGTGTGAAATTTTATCGAAGGCCTTACTGAAGTCAGTTGAGATAACACCGACTTCCTTGCCATTTTCTAAGGCTGAGAGAGTGAAATAAACGAATTCAATAAGGTTTGTGGTTGGGGGAGATTAAAGACTTGCATTGAAAACTTAAATTATCATACAAAATACTTTCGAAGATTTTGGGTATATGAGACAGTTTGGCGATGGGACGGTAGTTGTTAATGTCATTCTTCGGACCCTTTTTGTGTATAGGTGTTATAAAAGAGGTTTTCCATATCCGGGGAAATTCACCTTGGAAAGGGATAGGCTGAAGATTTTTGAGAGAGGTAGAGAAAGGGAAGAGGAACATTTTTTTCAAAATATAGCTGGGAGGCCGTCGGGGCCAGGGGTGAATTCATCGTTAAGTTGCTTTAATCTTTCTTCGATGATAACGGGGTCGAGAGAGAGAGAAATGGTCCAAAGGAGAAGTTTGGTAAATAGTTGAAATGATCGGTGGTATGATCGGGTGCAAAGGAATCATGTGAAAGATGATTGAAAAAGGTGGCAAAAAGGTTGGCGATGTAATGATGATCATTGGAAGTTTCATTATTGAAGGAGAGTGAGTTTGGGTAGCCATCAGATTTTCTTTTGTAATTAACGAATTGAAAGAAGGACTTGGGATTATTTATAAGGTTGGTTTGCATCTCAACTAAGTAGTGTTGATAGAGAGATTTATAAAGCTCTACAAAGTGCAGGTAAGTACCGAAATAGTTAGAGAAGTCATTTGGGGATTGAGTACGAAGGAAAGTTGTCCAGAGCTTGTTCCGTTTGTTTCTCAAAGAACGGAGCCTGCGATTATACCATGGTGGGGTTGTGGAGGAGGTTTTATGCCAAGAAAAGGGTACATAAAGGGAGAATGAATTAATTATTTCTTTGTAGAATATAGATATGGCATCATTTACGGTAAGGTTGTTGAAATTAAAAGGGGCATTATTGAGATATTCATTGATTTGACGGAAGTTGGCTTTGTGAAAATCGTGAGAGAATCGAACAGTGGGGGGAAAGTTCTGTATAGGGGAGTTGTGAAAGAACGAGAGAAGAAGGGGAGGGTGGTATTTGTCGACGGTTGATAGGGACAGCGGAGAAGCTGAAACTGAGGAGTTAAAGAGGTCACTTGTGAAAATGAGGTCGAGTTGTCTGCCCATGTAATTCAAAATGCCGCTAACTTGGTAAGAATCAGCTAGGCAGTCAGAGACGAGGCATTCTTTGGCTGCATTGGGATTAGAGGCAATGTAAAACGATTGATCGTCTGAAGGGATCCATTTAAGGTGAGGAAGGTGGAAGTCACCGAAAACTAGGATCTCGTCTTGGGGATCTCGTAATTCAATTAAATTATCGATTGTATCAATGGCCAAGTTATATGTTTCAATAGGTTGTGATGGCAAAATGTAAAAAAAGTAGAGCGATATCCGGGGTAGTACAATCTTAATGGAAACAAAGTCGAGACATGGCGAAGATGAAGTTGCTATGAGAGAGGAGTCAAAGTTTCGGACAGCTAGAAGAACACCGCGGCATGGACAACCATCAGTAGGTCGGTTAACATCATCGCGATAAACGTTAAAGTTGGATGGGAATAATTCAAGGTTGTTTATACTTAGGGATTAGGGATTAGGTTCGCTTCGGTTAAGGCAAAGATTTCAAAAGGTAACGCATGAGATTGCTGCAGGACTGCCTGAGTTTTAGAGCGCAGACCTCTTACATTCTGATTATAAAAGGTAAGAGGAAGGTTTTCGGGGGGGCGTTAGAGTGGCAGGGAGGGTGAGATTTTTAGGGCCGAAAAAACCTATCATGGTCAGCTTTGCTACGCTGAAGATGCGATATGCGCTTTGAGTGTATATATTGTCTGAAGGTATCAAGATTGTCCCTTAACCTTGATCCGTTGGGGTCAATAGATTGCTAAGAAGGTGGCAGTAGGGGATCAACGAAAGATTTGGAGGGGACTGATGTTGAAGGAAATTGGTTTGAAGATGGTGAGAGAGATGAGGATCTGGCTGTAGCAGAGGTGTTAGATACGGCGGGTGTAGAGGGATTAAGGATGTGGGAGCTGCGAAAATTAGGATACTTGGCTCCGGACTTAAGGTCGAAATTTGGGAATGAGTTTGGATTCGGGTCGTGTGTTAGGGTTTGAGGTGATACGGTTGTATTGGCAGAAGAACTATTTGGGTTCAGATTAAAGCTGACCCGTTGGCTTTGAGGTTTTGGTGGTACTGAGGGATAAGACTGTAAATGGGAAATTGATGGGTGAACAGTGAATTCAAACAGTATAATCTGAGGGTTTTTCATATAACGAAAGTAGTCATGATTGGTTAGAAAGACCTACTTGGTGAACGACTGGTGGAAGAAATGGGAACAAAAATTTGCAACTATTTTCGGATCATTGGCGGAAGTATACTTCTCAGATTTTCTTTTGCATTTATTAAGTGATAGAAGCCATTCGGCTAGGTACCAGAGGTAGAGAGATTCGCAGAGTTGTGCAAATTCTGTAAGTAAAAAGATCGGGAGCAGAGCAGGATTTAAGGTAAGCCTGCCACCGCTTCTTTCTTTTGTTGCGCTGGGAGATTAGTCACTTGGTGTATCAGGGTGGAGTTGGGATGGATAGGATAAGGCGAAAGATGAAATTGAAGTAGAATAGGGCAAGAGTATCATCTAAGGACATGTGCGTTGTACGATTTAGGAGAAAATTCAAATTAATATTGCTGAGCAGGATATTTAGTTTCGTGAAGTACTTATGGCGTGGGCAATGGTGAAATTATTGTCGAATCCAAGGTAGAGAGGAGGTGATTATTTGCGGTAATAACGCAGTATTCGGCATCAGATGAGATTAAGCCAAGTTGTCGATTTTTGTTGTTGGTGATGTTACTGAGTTGGAGGAGATCAGAGTCGGAGATACGATCTGTGAAGAGGATTTCCTTACCAGGCGCGGTGTTAGTCGCGATAAAGTGAATCTCATCGTCTGACTAGGCTATTTCAAGTACGGAAGGTCGACATTCACCACACGTGATAATGATGTGAATGGGGTTAGCGATATCAAATATGATATTTATGAAGCTGATGGCAAATTAATAACAATAGGTGGGTTATGAGGGACGGACGAAACAGGAAGCAAGGTGGAGCTTATAAAGTCAAAATCAGCGGAGTTCGACGTTTTGAAGGGTAATGGATCATAACGGTTGTGAATTGCTATGGAGACTCCGCCCACCGTGACCATCAGCGCGAAACAGACTAAATCTGATATGGATAACTCACTGTCTCTGATATTGAGGCAAAAATCTCGTTTTTCGGATTTGAGGGATTTTGCGAAATTTTTGGTGCGTAGTCGTCTAACATTTTGGTAATGTTGATGTTGATGTAACGTTGCTTAGGTTAGGATTGAATATAGTTTCTGAAGTTAGCCCGGGTTCTCCGCTTGGAGTTGACATGAGCATTGAACGAGAGATCGTTAGTTATGTAAGTCATTGGCTGAAATATTTACTCTCGTGAACTCTCGTGAAAAGAAGGGTTTTTCTTCAGTTCGTGAGAGTGAGTTGTAAAGCCTTCTTAGTGTATTGATGTCATGACTTTCGTTTTGGTGTTGCCATAAATAGAGATACAGTTGGTTCTCGGTCGTCGACCCGTCTCTGTATATTTCCAGTGCAGTGCCTCCCATTGTCGTCGGTTGGGAATTTGTGTTTTATAAAGAATCTTGAAGTCAAGGATCGGTATTAAGTAGTCCGTGACTTCACTTACATCATTGTCTTGGCGGAATACGAGCGTGCCCTATGTATTGCCTATATTTGATATCCCAGCATGCCCTATTTCTGAGAACTTCCAATGAGCCGATTCCTTAAGTCGCAGCGCCGATTTCTTTGCCTCTTCCTTGCCAAAAAGATCCAAGGGGAGTATCATTTCGAGGGCTGCAGTGTGGGCTGTTCGCAATGCCCTTGTTATAGCGATGCACGTCATCCTTTGAACTCTACTTAAAAGTTTGGCACAGTTACATCTGCAGTGCCAGCCACCAGACTAAGCAGCCATACATTAGTATAGGTCTAGCAGCCTTGGTATACAGCCAGTATTAAATATGGGCTTTGATATTCCATCTGGTGGCCAAGGCTTTTTTTCAGGTGTATAGTGTAGTTGTTGCTTTTTTGATGCGTTCTTTGGGATTCTATTTCCAGTTGAGCTTCCTATCGAGTATCACGCCAAGGTTTTGTAAGTTCCATTGAGTTTTGGTGGAGCGATTGAAGAATCAGCGTTTTCTTGTGAATAAACCTAGATTTGGAGGGAATAATTTTTACTGGCTCATTTAGCCAGTTTGTCTAGGCCTGTTTCCATCAAATTTCGGATTGTTGGGAGATGTTTCCCGCTATCATCCAGGGATAGGAGTATTTCGTTTACAACTAGCACCCACAATTGCGGCGACAGTCATTTTGTCTGGCAGCAGGCGAATTTCGAATGAATCAACTTGCTTGAAAGCATTTGTTTGATCCAAAGTATTACATTACCATTAACTTCTAGTTTGCTTAATGCATTGATGATGGCTAGCGGTTTTATATTGTTGAAAGATGGAGGAACGGAATCACGGTGAATTCTTTGTGTGGATCTGAGATGGTGAGGGACGGAGAAGGATTGACGGGAGTTTTGAGCGACTCAGAAGAGGTGTAAGGGGTTGGATTGAGAGTGGGAGAGCGTACAAAACTAGGGTGTAGCCGACCGTCTTAAATATCCTGAGGTTTGAGGGAAGGAATTATGTATATTAGTGTGATATGTAAGCCGGGTTACGGGTGCGGGTTTGAAGGACATGCGACTGTCGTGTCGGTTTTTTATGAGTGCGTTTGGGGTTCGGGGTTGATATGGGATAAATGGAATTTTAGTGCGGATTTGGCATAAACTTAAGCCTACTTAAAGGGGTAGTCTCATGTGACCGCATACATTTTATCGCTTTTTAGGGAATTTGTTTTTTTTATAAGACAATAAAGTTCAATCATTTAATTTTTTTATATGTATTTATTTGTATCTTAAACTGTATCAAACAATTTTTTTTCCTATTTTAATTTTTTTAAATATTTTTTTTTTTAAATTAAATTAGACACCAAAGAAAAAAAGGTTACTGGTCATGGGAATAACGGATGTTCAAGTTGTCTGAAATAAAAAAATCGAATGGTTTATTGTTCAGTAGGTCTGTCGCTATCGGCCCTACCATAATTAATCAATTTTATCGAAAAAAAAAATGGCGGACTGTAGAAAAAAATCTTGTTTTTTTTTTGTTAAAAATCGTTTAAAAAAGAAAAGAAAATATTTTTGAAAATAAGCAATTTTGGTACGGCCGATAACCATTAATGAGTAGAAGAACATACATATATATGTAGATTTCAAAGCAATCGGTCGAATAGTTTTTTTTTTTTTGAGAACCATGACAGTTTTAGAAAATGATGTTTCGAGAAAAATGCGTTTAAAGTTTCAAGAGCAGAATTTTCGTGAACAATTTATACTTACACTAATCTGCTATGCCTGGACCATACAATAACCCTTCGGTGGCTTCATACGCATAATTTTCTGCCAGTTTTTGTGACCTGAGGGAAGCCCTTGCCTTTTTGGATGCCTCGGACGTGGATCGCTCTGCACGTGTTATTCGTCGTTCATCGTACTCCTCAGCATACGAGTAGGCGTTTCGGCTAATTTGCATACCAAAAATCTCCATCATTTTAAGGATGGGTGAAAATCCTTCACGCAGCTGTCCATGAAGCAATTTCCAGCGTATTTTTTCCAACAAAATGATGAAGTTCCAGATGCAACTTTTAAACGACTCGTTGTTGTTCTGAGTGTTCCCAAGCTCATTTGTATCAGATCATCAGATGATAATTCTTCGTAAATTAGCTTCCAAAAACTTGCTATTTCTTCATCAAATGCTGGAGGATGTGTGTAAATTTCCTCTGTATTCTCTGCCGTATGTTGTAAATACTTGCACCATGCAATTGAACAGTACGAGTGCTGGTTAAAATGTAATGATAGTATGTAGCCACACTGCTTTCTTCATTTCTTCTTGAGAATCTGGATTTCTCAAAATAGCCAAACCATAGTATGTACTTAGCTTAACCATCACGGCATTGGTCAATGCAAGAGTCGACTTCTTTGTTGCAGCACTAGTGGATGATTTTTTTTTCGATGTACATTTTGTGACAGCAACTTTACCTGCTTCATCTTTTTGATTATTTTTGGCCTTCTTATTTTCAGCTTCTTCCAAGCCTTTTTTAGCTTTTAAATACTGGTTATGTGCTTTTTTAGCTTCTTTCACTCGTCTATACATTCTTTTTTTGACGTGCAAGACGCACTCTTTTTTTTCTCCCACAGGATCGTCGTTGTAAGGATCGGCATCCAGTACATTTTTAAATGTTTTGCTGTCACCATCTCCAATGTATTTACTACATTTTACTTTAAAGTATTCGACAGACCGCTGAAACATTTCGATCACACCGTCAAATTCCATTTTACCGGACCTTCCTTCACGATTTGCTTCACCATGCTCAATGTGATTTTCATACCACTCCAAAAACTCGTCTGACTCTTCCCTGCCAATCCATTGCTTGCATGCTTTACACAATTTTATTAGAATATTTCCCTATCAAAGAAACAACACCCAGCAGTGAGGTGAAACCACTCTTGGCCATCATCACCATCACCAGAAACCGTGATTTTATCTTCAGCACAACCCTTTTCAACATTCAATTATTTTTCTTCTGCAACAGTATCAATTCTGACTTAACAGCAATATAAATTTGGTCGAGCATACCATAATATCCATTTTTACTAATTCCATCACACAAGTCTATTAGCGAACAAAATACATAAATTTATTCCAGCCAGACCGACTCCAAGAAGTCGCATAATAAACACAAAACGTCTATTGATTTCGTAAGCATTTTTGACCATAGGAGAGAATTTACACATAACTTGAATCCTAGTACTCGCAGTGATTTTCTCAAAAATGTAACGTCACTATCGCACAGCTTGCACTTTAAAATTGATTGCAAGGCTGTAAACACCAGCGAGAACCACAATGCTGTAGCTGAATCCTTCGTCAATCGGTACATCATACAATCACTCTTGTCTTTTAATTTTTCAGCTGATGTGATCACAAACTCGGTATCGGTTTCAGCAGTATACTGATTCCCTCGAAAACTCCTTTTCCTTTCTTTTTGCCCTGGATATCTTGTGGAGCATCTCGAGCCTTTTCGATTCATTTTTATTTTTTTTCCTGTTTGACGTTGACACACAGAGCTTCAAAAGTGTACTGCTAAATTTGTTCTAAGATTTTATATATACAGTGAACATTGGAAAACGTGAACCCCCCAAAACGTGAACACTGTATTTTTTACATTGACTGCTCTAAAACGTGAACAAATCTAAAAACTCTACAACGTGAACAGATTTTTTTTTACATTTCTACATAAAAATGCACTGAACTAATTTCCAAGAGTTCAGGGGATCCGTTAATATTAACAATGCGTAGTATTCGGGGGATCCCATAATATTGACAACAGTATGTATTTGGTACGTATTGCTATCATCTCTCATTCAGTTGCTATTACATATTCTCTTGCATAATTTGGGTTGATCAACGTCTTATTTTCTGTTCAAAGAAAGTGAAGGTTTTAACATTAAACGAAAAAGCTGAAATTTTGGAAAACTTTAAAAAAGGAGTAAGCGTGACAAAGTTTCATGGAGTGGTTCCACCAGTCCTTTCTACCACAGGCAAACATTTTACTTATCCAATTAATTAAAGGTTTTTAACATTTGGACATTTTAAGGTTAAAACTTTTCTGAGTCAAAAAAACTTGCCACATAAGGCTCTTCTATTGTTAGATAACGCACCTTCTCATCCTAGCGAAAGTGAACTAAAGCTGGAAGATGGGAACATAAGCGTCATGTTCATGCCGCCTAATGTAACTCCGATGATCCAACCTATGGATCAGAATGCCATAAAAATAACAAAATTGTACTACAGAAACAGTTTGCTAGCATCGATTGCAGCAAAGGAATCAAATCTTATTGAGTGCATGAAACGCTTGACCTTGAAAGAAGCTGTTATTCTCTTAGAAGACTCATGGAATAGAGTCAACACAGAGACTTTAGCTAAATGCTGGGCCAATATTCTAAGTTTTTTAGGAAATGAGGAGGATGAAGAGGACAATATGCCATTAAGTGTTTTGAAGGAGATGTGGTACTCAGAGCTTAAGCCGTTGATAAGATCTACAATACTACTACGAATAATCAGTGGCGAAAGAAAAAAGACGAGAGAACGTGTATCTAAATTTCGATTAAAGAAGCAACTTCCTCAACTCGACTCAGACGTTTCAACCAACATCACTCCTCAGTTCTCAGGAAAGGCGACCTCACGCGCTCGAAAAGCTTTACCGAAATGCCCAGTGAAGAAAAAGCTAGTATTAGAAAAACTTTTGAAGGATACCGGTGTTGCAGTGCCCTCTTGCTCTAATTGCCCAAAAAAACATGCACTAGCTTTGAGTGAAGATGTTGTTGCAAAAAACGAGGAGTTCTATCAACGCGATGATATAAGCCGACAGACTCCAGGTTTGAAAGATTTCGTCACCATTCGCCACGAAAAGAAATCAAAGGAAAAGGTTCACATTCGGCATCTATACGCTTCTCTATCTGAAACGCATACTTTGTTCATAAAAGAACATGGTATGATTGTGGGGAAGAGAAAGTTTTCAGAATTAAGACCTAAACATGTCTACCTTTCAAATAAACTTCCTCACAACGTATGCCTTTGCAAATATCATGAGAACTATGCTCTAGCATTAGACTCACTTCATAATGTAATTAAAAGTCCAAGGTATGATCACGGTTTTATTGGTGCTATCATTTGTGATAATCCAAGAAAAAAATGCTGGTTGAATACTTGTAATTCCTGCAAACAATCTTTAGAAAATTCTCTTTTTAAGATATGTGTACAGGCTTCTGATAATTTGTCTGCGGAAGTTACTTGGTATGTGTGGAGAGATTTTGATGGCAAACTAAACAAGGTTCAAGAAACTGGTACAGTCAATGAACTGATTTAATATGTTTTGAGTATGACCGCAAGTTTTTTCGAGCACGCTTACATCAAAAGGTGTCAAGCCGAATCATACCAAAAAGACAAACTTGCTATATCGTCCAAAACATATGATCCAGCTATTGCGTTAGTGCAAGTGGACTATTCAGAGAATTACACATGTATAGCTCAAGATGAAATTCAAAGCTTCCATTGGATGCAGCCACAGATTACTCTATTCACTGTTTCAGTATGGTTTCATGCTGAACAGCATCCAATAGTCATTGCATCAGATAATCGGCATCATGACAAAAAAACGTCAGTGATATACAGGGTGTCCCACGAGCAGTGTGCCAAAAAGCTAGAGCGTGTAGGTCTGGTCAAGACAAGAAAAAAATCGTATGGGGGGGGGGTCTATTCCCCCCCCCCCCCCCCCCCCCCGTTTAGCCGGGAGGGGCAATTTTCTAAAAAATTTACTTAATTTGGAAAAAAAATTATTAAAAATCAACAGTTACATCCACAATGCCGTGATATACTTTTTTTGTAAAGCCAGAAACCTCTTCTTTCATCTTGTTTTTAAACAAAGCTGTTTTAAGGAATAGTTGTTGAGAAATTAATTTTCAAACTCAAAATTTTGAAAAAAATGAAAAAAAAAAAATTTCGAACTATTTTTTTTCAAAATTGTATGTAATTAAGTACTAATTTTTTGTCCAAAATTCAATTCTCTTAGTTTTTAGTTAAAAACAGAAAACCGGATGCAAAAATGTTTTGTAGTTTTCGAGAAATTAAAAAAAAAACCGGAAACATTTTTTTCTAAGAAAAATCTTTTTTTTTGGTTTTAACGCGGCTGGACTTGTAGGCAAATTAATGTATGAAACATTAACATCTTTTTCATTATTTTTAAAAAAAATTGGAGTTTTATGAGGATTCAATAAACTGACACAGTATTGGAATAACCCTGGATTAATCCTTTTTTTTCATTGATAACGCCTGAAAACTGACCTGCCAATATCGTCTGGGTCCGCCCGCCGCCAATGGGTTCAACCGGCTAGGACCTTAAGACAATAAAACCGCAATTTTTGGATTTGGTCTGACGTAATCCCTCCCTTAGTACAAGGATAATAGCTATTATGCTTGGAGTGCCCAAATCTAGAGTACGGAGAGTGCTTCATACCGAAAACTTACACCCGTACCATTTTAGGACAGTTCAGGAACTCACCTCAAACGACAAGTTTTTGAGAGCAGAATTTTGTCGATCATTACTGCTTCGAAATGAAACTGAACGAAACAATTTTGGAAGGATATTCTGGACGGATGAAGCACAGTTTACCAGAGATGGGGTTACTAACTTCCACAATTTGCATCATTGGAGTAGCACCAATCTACACAACAAAAAACAAAATAAATCACAACACCGCTTTAGCTGTAATGTTTGGCTTGGTATTGTTGGACAAACTGTAATCGGGCTCCGGTTTTTGAATGCCGTTATTAATGGAGAATCATACTTGCAGTTCCTACGAGACCTTTTGCCCGATTTGATGGACAACGTTCCTTTGGCCACAGCAGATAATTTAATCTACCAGCAAGATGGAGCACCAGCACACTACTACAAGATGAAAGAAGAGGTTTCTGGCTTTACAAAAAAGTATATCACGTCATTGTGGATGTAACTGTTGATTTTTAATAATTTTTTTTCCAAATGAAGTCAATTTTTTTAAAAAATTGCCCCTCCCGGCTAAACGGGGGGGAATAGACCCCCCCCTCCCATACGATTTTTTTCTTGTCTTGACCAGACCTACACGCTCTAGCTTTTTGGCACACTGCTCGTGGGACACCCTGTATATTGATAGGGTTCTAAAAGAGTTACCAAAGAATATAAAAGAGGTACACCTGTGGTCCGATGGCCCAAGCTCACAATTTAAAAATAGATACATTGCTGAGACCTTAAAAATGCTCGAAAGTAGAAATAATATACACATAATATGGAACTTTTTTGAAACATCGCATGGAGAAGGTCCTGATAGGCGGTGCTTTAAAAAGAGCAGTGAGAAATAAAGTTATAAAAAGAGAATTTGCAGTCTTCAACGCTAGACAATTTGTTGATGCGGCTAAACATTCCTCTGTAAAGGTGATTAACGTTTCACCAGAAGAACATGAAGAAACTGCAAAGGAAATGAATCTGGATGCGATATTTTCCGATACACCAGCAGTAAAAGGCATATCAAAGTGTCACATAACGTCTTGGCTAAATAATAAGTTTCAAATGGCGCAAACATCAAAAGAATTGAGTGAATTGAATTGAATTGAGGGGAAAATTAAGTTTCTACAGCCAGGTATATACATCAGATAGCGACAGCAGTGATGATAATATACCCCTATCCATGTTATAAATTATTAAACAATAAAAATAAGTCGTTTCACCCTTAATGCATTTAAGATAAGTTTTCATTTTTGAAGTAAGAAGGGGAAGTAACGCGAGTTACCGTACATTTTTTAAATTTTCTTTAAAATTTCGCCTTAAGTATTAATTTTCTCATTAATGATGCACAGATCTGTTCTTCTTCATTTCAATTCTATGTAACATATTCACTTTATTTGGTAAATTTCGCAGAAAATTTTTAGTAAACTATACTTGCAAAACCCAGTGTCCAAAAACTGTAACGCGAGTTACCAACATGATTTTATTTTTTATTAAGTAAGTATTTAGTTATCAAAAAATCTTTGTTTCTACCTCGCTCTGGAAATGGTTATTAGGTAAGAAAATAATATAATTTGTGTAATTTAATGTTGGCATTGAGATGCAAATTTTAATTCATTAGCTATGAATCGTTCCGAACGTAATGCGAGTTACCATGGAATCACCCATATATGTACATAGGTAGGTAATGTACTAAAGTTGACCGTCAGAAACTCCGTACGCAGGTATAAAAGACCGGTGAAACCGTAGAAAGGCAACAGCTGCGGACCTGGCGCGCGGCAAACAAGTCGCATAATAGGAATTTCGGTCTCAATTTTTCACAGCATATTTTCGACAGATTTTACTATCGAAATATGAAAAAAAATAAGTTTTTTTTCGAAGTGATCACATGAGACTACCCCCTTAAGGTGTTATGGTCACTTCATCTAGAGCAAAAATAAAGTGGATACAATCTGGGTGTCATTCTGTTGATGGTCAAGGTCAAACAATTAGGTACTATGAAGGGTGAGGTTGCCTTTTAATAGAATACTTACCACTGGGCTTCAAATCTGCAATTGGAACGCAAGGAAAACAAGTAAACAAAAATACAATTTCGAATTTCTTCATTCTACAATTATTTTTTTATTTTTATTTTATTAATGCATATAACTTTGAATTTTATTATATTTAATTTATTTATTTATTTTTTGTTTTAATTCAATACAATACTTGTTCTCTTGTTCTTTTACAATTTATGTAAATTAGTTTTAGTATTCATCCTCTATAGGGTGTACAAAGTTTAATTGGTTGTCTTACAACATTTCAATATTTATGTAGTTTCTGATAAAATAAAAAATTAAACAATTTCAGGTTAAATTAAAAGAAAAGAAATATTTAATATCATGATCGATAGTTATATATTGTATATTCATTGTCACAAAATGATTAGCAACATTTCGATTTATTTTACCAAAAAAAAAAAAGAAGAATAAAACGATCATTTGAACAGTTTTTCTTCGTTGCGTTTAAAAAAATCAAAAATAAAAATAATTTTATTCATCATTTTGTTTATATGCAATTTTAGATTTAATTTTCTTCTACAATTTTATTGAAAATAATTGATTCTCAGACACTTTGATGTTAAGACGTTAAATTGATTTTCATTTCATCAATTCATTTGTTAAACAAGTGCTTCCAGTTATTCGGCTTTTTTTTTCTTTTTTTTCGTATTTTCTTTTCGACTCTCTTTTTGTTTCGTGTTCGTAAGATATTACTTAAAATATATATTTTTTTCATTCAGTTCTTATCACTTGTGTTTGATTTGTTGGATCAAGGGGTGACTGTTGTTATCCCCTGGATTTTTCCTCGCACGCGCATAGTGGCTGGGGGGGTATGCGCGCGACGGTTAATGCGTTTAAAATCATTGCGTTTCGTTTTTCTAACTTTCATTTGTTGTTATAATTGTTTGCTTTTTATATATTTCAATTTGTATTAAGGTGTTCATACTATAATATCACAGGTTGATTGATTTCTTGTTTTTATTTACTCTCATAAATTGCTGATCATTTGCATCAGGATAAAATTCACTTAACAATTGTGTATTGGTTGTAAGGTGTACGTATTTTCTTTAACTTCTATATTTTTTGTTTTTGTTTTGTTTCGTTTGCACGCTCGCCATGATAATTGTTGTGTAGATGAAAAAATAACATTTTCTCTCAGTATATAACGATTTTTTTGTTTCATATAAATACAGATGCGATCATGTGCATGGGTATGTATATATATATACTATATTCTTCTTCTCTCTCTCGCTTTATATACGTTAGGCATTACGATATTAATGTAACGTTTGTGGTTTTTCTTTAAATTTACTTAAATATACTTCCCTTAGTGCTTCATCACGTTTCCTATACGAGTAATAAATGGAATGACCTCAATAAATGACTGATATTTTGTCTATCTTCTGCTTATATTTAAAAAAAAAAAAACAAAAATCGATTTCATAATTGTGTTTCATCGCTCTAATGTGAAAAACAGAAAAACAGGTTACGAGCACGTAGAAAAAAATTAAATAAAAAAATATTTACTTCAGTATCGTATCATAATTTGACGAAAAAATATCACTTTTTCTAGTCATGTGCTATCATACATGATTGAATAAATTGTTGTTTGCTACGCGGTGTGTATAAGGTTTTTTGTTTTTTTTTTTTGGAATAGTAAATAACTTGTGTTTCCTTTAATTGATCTCAATAGTTTGGTTCATGTTGGTAACTTAACTACTTTACTATTGACTAATAATATTACTTAGATTATTGCATCTGATGATATTTAGCATTTATCATTATCACTTGTTTTTTTTTTAAATATTATTTTGCTTTTTATCTTTGTTCTTCAGTTGTTCACTTACTTTCCTAAGACTCTTCTTACCTCCTTCTCTAGGCTGTTGTTTGATTTTATATTTTCTTTTATTTATTTTGAAATAGCTGCTAATGGTAAACTAAAATAAGAATAAAAACAAATGAGAAATTAATTCGGAAAATATAGCTTGTTCCTTCATTAGCAGCACTTCTATCACATATAATTGTTGTTGTCACTTGTATTTTGGTTTCTTTTTTTTTTTTTGTTTTGTAAAAATATCTACAGAAGATTTCGGTTTTATTTATCTACAGATACATGTTCTTTTTTTTTTCTATACATAACATTCGTTTTATATTTATGCAATTTAAGAAATAAGAAAAGGAAAAGATGTAACAGATTTCTATAATGGAAGAGTCCTTTGTTTTTTATTTTTAGAGTAAATTTTAAAAAAGTATTTCGCTGCTCGACGGTGGCGCATCTACTACTTGTTGTTGACTCAGTCTTATTTAAAACATTCTTGGTTGGAGTGTTTCGAGAGAATTGTACTGTGGCTAATGAAACGATTTTGGCAAAATTATTCTACATTTAAGAAAATAAAATGAACTAAACTTTATTTTTTTATACCTCGTGCTCACCTAATACAACAGCAAATAAATAAACAACCAACTAATAGTGTTCTAACTACTTTTTTTTAAGGCAAGAATTATTTAACGTGACAGAGGCGGCTTGTTTTAGTGGTGGAACGCTACGTCCCCCTACCGATACTGATGACTTACGGATGAGAAGGTCATTATATTGGTGTATGCATTCATTTTAAAGGATTTATAAGAGATAGCGCTAGGCATACTGTAGCTGCGTGATATTAAAGCTACGCCATCTGGCTTCAGTTTTTAGTATATATGCACCGTCAATGAGTAAACAAAATAATTGTTTGATCTGCGAATATGTCGGAATACGTTTCATTTGATCATACACCATTGATTACGACCTTTAGAGTATTGGTTTCATCGCTTGAAAAGTGTTACTTAGTCGTGAAAGATAAGAAACGCCCGGGATAGCCAAAATAGTTTGAAGATAAAAAATTGGAAGATCCCTGTCAAACTCAAGGAGCACTTGCAGAATCATTAAATATTGAGCAAGTCAGGGAGTTGGGTACCATAGGAGTTAAGGTCGTTCCGTCGGAAGGCGATTTTGTCCAAAATGCTGCTAAGTCTTTTGCATCGCATTTTTACCAGCCACGAAAAGTGGATTATAGTAATCTCAAACGCAAAAAATCATATGTCACACCCGGCTAACCAGCCAATCGATCACAGATCAGATGAGAGTGATCTATTATGAGCTGCTGAGAAGTGGTCAAAGAATCGATAGACCTCTGTACCGACAACAATTGTTGCGTTTGAATCAAACAATAAAGAATAAAACGTCCGGAATCGGAGACTAGGCACGACGAAATGATTTTCCATCATGTCAATGCTCGAACACGGGTCGGGCAACCCGTTAAAACTTAATTGGAAAATCGGAAGGGAAGTATTACCTCACCCGCTATATATTCCAGATTTTGCGTCATCCGATTATCACTTGTTTCGATCCATGCCGAACGCCTTTTCTGAAATGCGCTTCATTCGAAGGTATCAAAAATTGGATCGATTCGCTCTTGTATTTAAAACGTGGTTTTTGTTTTGGCCCGGAATCCATGAATTGACAGAAAGGTGGGAAAAAAGTCATAACTAGCGACAGACAATACTTTTATTGAATTATTTTGTACCCATTGAACCAAAAAAATCATTTAAAATCATTGCATACACCTGATACTTGGGGTCTAGACATTCAAGAAATTGTTTCATGGACTCTGTTAGGGATAAATAACAGAGCTTCATAAGGCGCTGTGAAAAGTATTGAATCAAACAAGCTTTTAATTTTTTTTCAAAATATTCCAAGGAAATCGTTACAATTCGTTCGTTTTTTTTTTTCAACCACGCTAAGTTCAAGGTAAAAATCCAAAGAGGTATTGGACAGAGGTGGGGGTAATTATAAACTGAGGTTGCCAAGAGAGTTTCTAATGTGGGTTTGAGTTTTCATGTAGGATTTCAATACCCGGAAGACGTGGAAGTGTGTTATTTTTGGGAGTTGAGAAATTTTGTCGATGCCTAAAATGTGATTTAAGGAATTGTGGAAATCGCAAAGTGCAGTAAAACCTTTTAGAAGCTTGGAATCGAAAAGCTGGAAAAAAGGAAAAAGAAGGGTAATTATACACGTTCGCGGTCACCTGGTTTTTGGGCGATAAACAAATACAAAATTCAACCGATCTTCATGATTTTTCTTTTGAAATGTTCGTTTTAACGGCGGATTTCATATAAAATTTGAAAAAATCTCAATCACGGAATATTTTTTTTTTAGCTTTTACTGCAGCGAAAAATGATGTTCTTAGTAATAAAAAATCAAAAAAATTACATTTTTTAAGGTAGATTACAAAAAAAAATAAAAAAATTAGTAGAGGTTTGTTTTTGTAAAAACTGATTTTTTTTCAGCGTTCAGAGCTAAAAAACTTATAAAAATACTGATTTAAAAAAAAAATTGTATTTTTTTATATGAAATCCGCTGTGGAAGAATTATGAAAATCGGTTGAATTTTGAATTTTTTATCACCGAAAAACCAGGTGACCGCGAAAGTGTATGATTACCAAAAGAAGTCGTCTGAAGGACTGTGAAACTCGTAGTCTTACGAGAACTATCGAACACAGGATCTCCATCATTGTAAATTGTTAGACGGTTGAACTTGCAATGTGAGCCTAGCTTAGTTAGAAATGGGGCTACGTCCTCCAAAGTGTTTAAATACCATAAATATCTGCACAAGTCCAAATTGATGAAACGTCACGTCGATGATTGACTTACATTTGATGGAAATCTCACATAAAATGGGAATATTTGGTGTCATGCCATCTTTAATCTCGACGAGCTAGATCGAATTACTACTTCTGAAACGAAGGAAAGAATAAATATACCTAGACGAGCCCAGGGAAGTGGTTTTATTATAAGTTGGTCATCGTCCAAAAAAAAAAAAAAAATTAGGAGTGAAACAGTCTTTGTCGATGGTAGAATTAATGCTGTTGAACGCCAGGAGTTCTTAGGGGAACATCTACTGACTAGCTGTAGATAAAAATGTTTTCCAGCAGGATAATGCACCCATCCATGTCTCCAGGATTATGGAATTCAATTATCATGGCCAGTGTTAAGTCCGAGGATTTGTTGGGAATCATACATAGTCAAAAAAGTCTACGACCAGGAGTGGCCTTCCACCGACAATTTTGAGGAATTGAAGAAAAATTAATAAAAGAGTGGAATGAGATATCAGATGAAGAATTGGCCTTGTAATGAGCGTTCCAAGTCGATTATTAGATGTAATATAAAATGGTCTAAGAATTTATGGGAGACTTGGAAACATGTTTAAGTCAATTATTATTCACAGCACTATATAAACGGAGAGGATTGAAAACATGAACTGAATGTACCCTTCGACTAGCATATGCCTATCCATCCTACAATGTCCTTGAGTAAACAAAGGCAATTTCTTTCCATCCAGTTTCCATTATGGCACTTTATGGTGGGAGTTCGATGTGATTATGAAGACACAAAATTTTTATTGCCCATTTGCACATATCTGGTGTGAAGAGTACTTCTACTCCATCATGACATGGCTTCGTGCGAGTATGGACTAGAGCAAGACTAGTAAAAAGCATTCATCCACCATCCATCCACGTTGAATTTGTTTTTTTGATTTCCAGAAATTGATAAGGAAATAGTCCCTTAGCTGCTGTAAAAAGTGATTACTAAATCGCATGTTTATAACCACCTTAGGGGACATGTTGCTTGGGTCAAGGTTATCACGAGGATCGATGGGTGGTATGAGAGACTTTGTGGATGGAAGTTATGAAAGGTCATTAACAGAATTAAGATAAGAGTCAGAATAATATTAAAAACAAAACAAAACAGAAAAGAAAAGGAATAAAAGAATCCGACTATAGAGTAGAGTTGAATACCAATTTCCATAGGGTGTACAGGTGAAATTAGCGGACGACGAAATTCTGCTCAACCAGCCAGTCATTCATTCAAAGTCTTGGGCATGTGTATTAGGTTCCACTATAAAGAAAGCTTAGAAAACTACAATATTAAAAAAATATCCAGAGGCATGTTCGTATTCGTATATAAACTTTCCCAGATCGAGCTACATCAAGAGATTTAGAAAACAAAAAAACAACTTCAGTACAATTCCTCCATTTTATACTTTGTTTTCAGGTACTTGTATGTAACGTTATTAAGTGTCAGATTTCAATTCGAATGCGGCCACCGCCAAAACTTGGACTAAAAATCCGACTGACGCAGCACTTAAGCAAGAAACAACAAAGCGAAGATAGTGAGAGCAACTATCCTTTGGTCTTCATTACATCCCGTCTCCACTTGTTCTCCTTTTCTTTTCTCTAATTTCGACTAATTTACGCTAAATCTCGGCTAAATAAAAATCTACATTTAAGCGGCAATATTCGTTTTTTTGTTTTACGTCAGTTTTCGATACCACAGTTCTCATACATATGCTTGCGGACCTAATTCATGTGTTGTTTTGAAAGGAAAACAAAAAAAAAAGTCACACCGTCAATCATATACTACAATACATACAATCCATATACAAAATATTTAATTTAATACATTTTTTCTTTGCCATAAAAAAGGTGTTACACTCCTAAAAAACATAAAGTCGTAGATGTTTCCTATAGTTGTTCGGTTCTTTAGATCTTACTTACTTCTAACGTATATAGAATTTTTGTTTTGTTTTTCATTTTGCTATGTAAATACAAATTCTCTTGTTGTTGGTTGTCGTTTTAAATCATGGCATTGATTGGTTGATAAATATATAATAAATCCTCTGCTTAACCTGCTTCGGTCTAACATTTTTCTCTATTTGCTATCGGTTGTTTAGCGTTTTATTGTACATTTATAAATTTCTTCATCTATTTCGCGTGTTTTCTAATATCACCTTCGGATCAACATCAACAAATATCGATTTGTTTTCTTATATCACATTTCATTTACTTAAGTTGTTTGTTTTCTTACATTTGTCTAATGTTCTTTGAAAACGCATTTAAACGCATGTTCTTGTTACCCATCAACATTTAGAATATTGTAAACTGTTGTTGATTTTTTTTAGTCTTGCTTAGAGCAATCGTGTTGTTTGGTTTTAGTAATTTAGTAGAAGATAGGCAATTCTGCTTGGCTGATCACAATAGTTTCGATTTCAATTTTAATTTCATTAACATTATTAAAATTGTTCTTCAGAATTACTTTGTTGCTTTTTGAGCTGCGTTGACATTTGAGCTACTTAATTTTATTTATTTATTTTTTTTTGTTTGATATCACATTGGTCGTTTTCTCTTTTTATTTTTATTTAGTTTCTCAATGTTCAATTGCCTTTTGTTGTACTTGTTTTTAATTTAAACCTTTTCCATGTGTTTTGGTTCGTTTTTCGACTACAGATAGTAAATTGTAAATGCACTTTTGTCTTTTTTAATTTTAACATTACATACGTTGCTATATCAAAACGGATCGTGAGCTTACATGTGGTTTACTATAATTTTTTTTTTTTCAACTGTCTGCTTTTTTTTTTTTTGGAGCCTACCCTAGCCGTATCGAGCTGAAGTCGTTTTAATACTTCTAATAGAAAAAAAGGAATTAGAAAACGAAACAAGTATAGGAGGTTTCGAAAGCGTGAACATCAATCAAGTCGATGCCAATTAACTTTTTGGTTCAAGGTTTGTTTTACTAAAATTTATTTAGAAACGCCTTCGGTTCAACCCTTGAAAATAATAAATTCCAAAGATTTTTGGTAGGCTCTATCGTGTCATCGCGTTTTTAATCAAAACTAAGTAACGACGAATCCCAGTCAGACACACTATCAAAGCACATTTTATAATGCAGCTTGGTGAAGAACCCGGTGAAAATATTAAGTTATTTAGCTCAACATTCAAAATTGAACTTGAGGCGCTTGACTCATGATTTTTGACCCTAGAACTCTAGTGATGCTGATGAAGGACGTGCTTTCGGCGCTTATTTCCTATAGTCTGCTCTTTGAAATGCGTTTTCAACCGTTGAAGTCAAATAACACATCAGGAGAGGCAGTAATAAGCAAGTTTTATTAATTTTTTTAAAATAAAATTTAAAGCGAATCGAATTTCTTCTTACTTTTCTAGTCATGGGTGATGGAAAACTTTTTATTAGCTGCTACCAAAAGGCGAATGTCGATTCAATAGTCAGGCTCTCAAAAGAGGAGTTGCAACTCTTCGAGAAGGGATGAAAAAGTGCGCGTTAGGATCTCATCTGCCGAGAGCAAGATCATGCTGTCTGCTGATGTTGGATTTCCTTGGAAACCTCGAAGCACAGAATTTAAACTGTCTTGCACTCGGTATGGGCATGTCGTTTATTTAAAATCTGGATCAAATCTGCCCAGGACCAAGGCCTTAATGTAACAATCATGGTTTGGCGGATCATGTTGGCATTTGTTTCCCAGGAAATATCGTTGGTATGGGTCTTCCAATAGGACAACGGGTTGGTTTCAAGAAAATGGAATTGATATCAATCTACTAGAAAATGTGAGGACTGACGTACAAAAAAGTGTTTCTTAAGAGCAATTAAGCACTCTCAACAACCTATGTTGTTATGTGACTGAAGAGAAGCCAGTAATTAGTTGGCTCAATGCCACGACTTTGTATGGCAGTTATTTCTACCAAAGATCAGGCAACGGTATTGTATCAAATACTAAAAAACGGAAGCTATTTTGGTACCACATTTTTCGACGCAGAGGAGTCGTTTTTTTTTAAACTTTGTTTGTAGAGTAAATTCATTCTTTTCAGTAGCAGCTCAATTGACGCGGGGAAGTCAACGTCCCTTTTATGTGATATGAGTGTTACGGGGTGATTTTTTGACCGTAGCTGTGCCAAGTAGGTAATTATGTTGCTTGTCTGTAGGAAAGAAAAATCAGTTTGTGGTTTGTTTCGCTATAGAGTAGTCCGATAAAGAAAATGGTATTGTCGCCGTAGCTTTACATAATTGTAAAAAATAGAAAAAAGTGATATTTTTAAAGTTATTTGAAGAGACTGGAGATATAAAAGAAGATCACTTACGATCGGTAAGTTCAGTAGAATCCACTAGGAAAGCAAAAAAATCATGACTCAACTCAAAAACTAATCAAAAATCAACAAGTCATAAATAATTACCAAGATGGACAGAGGAATTCAGTATAGCTACTCAGGGCATATCGAAAAATCGAAGCGTCTATTTCTGAAATTCGCAAACGACCCTCACAGAAAAATTCAGTCAAGTTGAATTTCCTCATCATCTGGCGGCAATCATGGTGTTGGTGGGGTGTCTCCTACGGGGTAACAGACCTCAATTTTCGTGAAAGGGGGGTGAAAACGTCGTACCAAGAAACAATTTTGGAGAAGGTCGTTGCTCCACCTAATAGCACTTAGTTTCCAAGCCAGCAGTGGACTATGCACCGGCACATAAAGCAAATTCTACCCAAATATGACTTCAAATCAATGTTCCACACTTTCTAAGGACTCTAGAATGGCTGATTTGAATCCCGTGGAATACAAAGTGCAAATATAGTTCAAGTCCCTAAAGACCCCATTTGTCTCAGCTATGTTATAAGCATTGTTTAAGTAATTATGGGACGCGTCATTGTTCGAAGGAAGAAAACCTATAATTTTATCGAAGAGGCGCTTCCTCGTTCTCACCTTGTCATAACAATGACACGATAAAGGAGCGGAATCTACCAACGAAACAGAAAGAAAAAAGAAGGCGTCCATAACGACAATACCTTTGCTCGATAAACGAATTATTTGCAGGATCCATTTGCAACATCAGCCGCATTTAAAGTGAATTTATTTCTCGAACGATTCGAAGACGATTGCAGGCAAGAAACTTGAATGGAAAAATCGTAGAAAAGGTTCTATTGTTGAGCGCTAGGAATACAAAGCCGCGGTTTAAGTTTTTCACTTTAAACCACATATTAGCGAATAAACCAAACCGGAGGAACGTTCCGTACAGCGATGAAACAAATATAAATCTATTTGGATCTGATGGTAGTAGGTTTGTAGGAAGCAGAAATCAGGAGCTGAATCCTAGAAACACTAAGAGAACAGTTGAACATGGTGGCGGGAACATCAAAATTTGGGGTTGTTTATATGGTTTATTGAGTTCGTTTATCTATTTTTTTGGATAGGACGCCGACATTTTTGGAGAGCGCAATGTTTTTTTATGCATAGGTCCATAGGCTTTTGATATATACGACTCCAAACATACAGCCAAAATTGTGACGAGGCGGTTCAAGATTTCGATTTTGCCATGGCCTTCACGATCGCCAGACCTAAGCCCTATCGAAAATCTATGGGAAAATTTGGGGAGAAGATTTTCCAAGTAAGAAATCATCGAGTAAGCAGACGTAAGCTACGTGTTGTGCTACACCCCCCGAAACATTCTGAAGCCTTATCGAGCCCCAAAGATGTGATGTTCTTAAAAAACAAAGGCCATCCAACGAAATATTGAGGCTATGAGGTAACCCTTAACTCATACTATTGTCAAAACTACCTTCTAAACAATTTTTATGTCTTCTTTTAAGGGCCACGCTCTTATTTTTTTGGGCATGTATAAAAGGTCTTTGAAATACTTTTATAAGACTTCCCTTTAAGTCGAACGTCTCCGAAGTCGAATTCTCTTTTAACTTGATTCTTTTCTCCATCTTTTCACTTTTGGCTTCTGTTGATGAAACAAAGGCCGATGAAAGGAAAAAGCAGATCTCATAGGGTGTCAGAGGATTCAAATCGGAGAACATTTTTAATGCAGATGAAACAGGAATTTTCTTCAATGTTGTCCGGAAAAATATCTTGGAAGTAAGCACAGCAAAGAACGTGTCTTGATCCACGATGGTCAGAAAAATGTAAGCTCTTCATGATCGAAAAGAAGCAAAAATCCTTTCTGCTTAAAAAAACATAAAACCTTTGCCGGTGGATTATGTTGCCAACAAACGTTCTTGGATGACGGGCTTTCGAAGCTTGATGCAAGATTTGGAGTATGAAAGCACAAGATTTGGCAACCTTTTGACAACATTGCCCAAAGGAATTGTTCATCATCGATTACTGACCAGCTTATCTAAAACAAGTTGAGGATAAATTAGAGTTTAAAAAGCTTGAGTATTTCCCCCTAGCATGACCTCAATAATATAGCCGATCCAATGGCGTGGATACAGGATGTAACACCGGATTAAAGACCGAAACATGGGACGATGAAGATGATATTCTGTTAAATTTACTGACAAACGAAGGGAACAGTGAAAGAAGGCATCGAGAGCATCTGGAATAGGCTAACTCAGAAGGCGTGAATTGAGAGGAATATTTTGAATTCGATGACGGTAGTCAGAGAAGTACCTAAAAACGAACCAATTTTGGAAGTTCTAATATGTACATGCTGCTGAAGCTAAGGAAATGATGAGGCAGATGGAGCTGAAGAAGCCGAAATAATAAACATTGAAAAGTCGGAAAAGAGTGGTATTGAAAAAGCAATTGATATATTGCAATCTGCAATTGAAATGACAGACGATGAACGGATGAGGTTCAACATTGTTTTAAACGGGCGAAGACTGCTGCTACAGCGATGTCTCAATCAAAAATTACGATTTTTTTAAGTAATTTTGTTTATTTTTGAATCCCTCTAACTCGAACCAATGTTGACGGCCCGGTAAATTCGACATACAAGGTGCCGACTTCATGAACTTTATATTGGAATAATCAAGTAAAAGTGTCATATTTCGACCTCCATTATACATGTTTAAGCTCAGTAGCTGCTTTATAGTGCCTCGTTAAACAGATGGAGGAAATGTGATTGAGTTATTGTACCGCACTAATTTCAATGCAAGCAATTTCCTTCGACTAATTCAAAGAAAATAAGAAAAAATCCAAGTCAAAACAGTGCACATACACCTGCGATCCAGACGAGTATCGTATTCAACGGAACAAGTTCGGCTTGTTTTGTAGAAAATGTGGATTTGTTCTTGTTTGTGGAAATGTTCTAAGCGGTGGATATCCTTTTGTATACCCATGGGACTAAGAAACAGAATTACAAGACTTAGGGGTAAAAGTTTCAAAATCGTCGACAAAAGTCCTACAACTATTCAGACTATAAGAAAAATTATAACGACAGAGGCACCGTATCAAATAAACTCCGTTCCCTTCGCCCAAGAAAGCTAGATGACCGCGATATTCGAAGGATCATCTGTAAAGTAGGCAAAATGTTCGACGTTAGTGGAGGTGTTCGCGAACAGATTTAAGTGTTCGACGTTTTGTTTACGAAGAATAGAAATGTTCCTATCTTGGCTGTGTTTCTTCGAGCATATTCGTCAATGGATGGCAAGGATTTCACGAAAAAGTTCGCAGTGGATGGTTTGCTTAACGCAAACTCTCGAATTAGTGCCCCAAAATACACGGAAAACACTTCGATTTTATGAAATTCACCCAGAAGCTGTTATGAAATCGGAAGGGTTAAGGGGAAGAATTTCAAGGGAAAAACCATGAACAAGTGAAGTTAACCGTCACAAACGTCAAGTGAGTGGCAAGTCGCTACATACCGAAGGATCAGGATTTTTGGAAAACGAGACTTTTCATGGACGAGAGTAAGTTAACGTGTTCGGGGATCCAATGTTTAGGTAAGAAATAGAGGTGAAAAATCACTGAAACACGGTGGTGGGAACGTGAGGCTCTGGGTGTAATGGCAGCTTCAGGCGTCGGGAGGCTAGTTTTTAAATGGATCATTATAAATCCTTGGTATGTTGTGTGATAACATGCCCAACTTTGGTGAAGGACTAAAACTCGAGAGCAGCTACGTTCCACCAGGAACGACCCTAAGCATAAGGCAAAAATTGTAGAAAGAGTTTCTGGTTTTTAGGGTCCCAAAACTTGACCCGCTTCGACAATCTAAAGACTTAAATATCATAGAACAAATCTGGGATGAAATGGGACGTTTTTTTCGAATGCCTGAGCTTCAATTACCTCAGACGTCACCGAAAATCTAGTCCTTTCCATGCCAAGAAGATTCCAGAAGCTGCCCAGGAATCAAAAGTTGGTCCACCAAATATTAAATTTATTTTATTTGATCTTTAATCAATCAATTTACTTCATAGCTTAAATGTATGTAGACTTTTTGGGGTTGAAATTTTGTTGTTTTTTCTTATTTTCGTTAAGTTATTGGGAATGAATGACTTGCTCTTGTTTTGAATTATGCTGTTGACATGATTTAGCACTTCAGGGCTATTTGGAGACTTTGTCACTTATTCTAGAACCGATTCACTATCATGTTCTGGATTGAGAGAGAACAATGAAGATCACGTTCAGTAGGGAGGGAACTAGATTTTCATTGAGAGAGTATCGAAGATTGTCTGTTTCCAGGATCATGTCTACTCTCCAAACAAAACTGAGTCTCTGTGATGTAAAATTGATGAATCGAATTGGGGACCACCTTGAAGTCCAGCTTGTGCGCCAAGTGGAGGATATGGGTGAAACGGAAAGTTGTGGCTAGGATGGGTAATGCTTTGGTTAATATTTGCCAAATTTATTGTGAATCATTCAGGAGTGTATGGCAAATCATCATAAAAAAAATAATAGCTTTGAATAACGCAGTGCTCTGTTCGACAAACATTCATTGGTCAAATCCATCTATTGGTCCCATTTTTATCCTCGTCCCAACCCGCCCGCCGGGTCGAATATTCAACGTTTGATGGTAAAATTCAAAACCCGATTGCGTAGTTCACGCCTCTTGCTTATGATGATTTTTTACACCTGCCTGATTGCTTTAAAACAAGTTTTCCTCCCATCCCGCGCGGTATCATGGCACAATGCCAACAATTACTGTGCAGTTTGAGAGAATTGGTAGTTATTCCAATATTTTCAGGACCACCACCGAGCGGCAATGAGGGCCGTAAGCACAACAGTGCGAAATCTTCTCCACAAATGGTGATGCGTCAATGCTAGAACAATATAAATAACAGACAGGTAGAAGCAGTATGGGCAACCATAAAAAGTTTTGTAAGAAAGCAGCGAAAAACAAACTCGAAGCTCTGAAAGACCAGCCCTGGTTCGACGAAGAAGGAAAAATAAAAGTCAATAATATTCCAAGACTTGAAGCTCTAAAAAATTCTGAAATAAAGCAGGTACTAAGAAAGGAAGTCAGGCAAAGATTCGATGTTCACGCTAACGAGTACCATTGCTGTAAATTTTGTTAAACTTATGTATAAATTCAGGCACTTTTCCTTGATTTCTCTTTGTGCGATGTTCACGATATTATTATCGCCATCTCCTCCCGCTTCGCTTCAGCTCGATATCGACACGGTTTTCTCTTACATTCTCATTTCAGATCTTACGTTTAATACCTATTCGCATAGTGCTTATATTAATTTTTGTCGTAAACATACATTTATAAAACAAAACAGGCGGAGATTCGATTCTCCACCGCAAAACCATTCGCATTGATATCTGTAAAACAACATTAAGGACGTGTCACATGTCCCGAGGTAGTTAAAAACAAATTTCAAATACATAACGGACAAAAAGCAAAAAAAAAATAAATTCAAAATATCAATAGCGAAAAAGAAAAAGGACACTCGTCGAATTTTCTTTCATTTTCCTTTGAACAGTTATTATTTAACTTAAGTGTAGTAATAAACAAATAAACATGAAATTTTCCTTCTCTCTAAATATATGATGAACGTATTTTAATTACAGTAGAAAATAGATGTCCTGATGAATTTGCGCAATCAACTTTTTCTTCGTTTGTCTTCTTTGTCTATTGTGTATGTGTTTGTTTGTTTTTCTTTTTGAATATTTTCTCACTAATTCTAGTAATAATCGACGTCGATATGGCGATCGTTTGCTCTCTTCCTCTCTCTCGTTTTCTCTCGTTCGTAATATGAGTGTGTGTGTGTGTGGTCATTTGTTTTCTAATTATTTTTAAAATCACAGAATGGTTATCGATATACAGGTCTATATCATCATTTGTTGTTGTTTTCTCTGGTGTGTTTGATTACCAAGTCACCGGAAATGACTTCCTAGTTTTTATTTTATAGAAAAAAAAAATGAGAAAAACAAAAATATATATAAAAAGAGCGTCGGCTGATCTGTTCGGGAAATAAAAGTCTTCTCGTGACTACACTTTGCATTCGCGACTATGTGATATAACAATTGGGTGTTGTTGTTGGTGGGGGAGGGTGGGTGGGGGTTGTTTTTTTTGTTTGTAAAAAGTTAGTCATGAATTTCCATAAATAGAACAATAATAATTAAAATATGAGAGACGTGCGAGTAAAGTTAGGAAGCAGTTGGAATAATAAAAAATATATATAAAGGTTAGGACGTAAACTGGTATAAAGAAATATACTCGACTCGATAATGGTTGGTTTGCGGCTGGATGACCTTCGAGACGACTTGGTACATTGTGTGCACAGTTTAATATCATCACCCGGACTTACTTTGATGTCTTTTCAGATGTTGTTACATGGCTTACGTTTTAAGTTGAGAAAGAAAGTTAGTTCGATCGTAGGTCGGATCGAATGAGATCGAAAACGTATTCGTCGCGTACGTAGTCCGAGACGGGTGCATAACCGAGCGATGGATGTAAGTTGCCTGGATTCAAGGGTTTCCAACGTTGACCGAGCAAGGAACTTATTTCCTACAAACATACCGAGTGTTTTAACGCGACTAATATTCATACCTTTCAACTTACCTCGATAAATGACTCCATGCTAGCGACTGATGGAGTGCTATCAATCATCGAGATCTCCAGTCGTTTCAATGACCGTCCTCGTAATCGTGATATACCGACAATATTGTGCGCGTCCAACACGTAACCATGAATGACTATTTCTTGTAGGTTTTCACATCGCCACGATAACATCACGAACGGATCTTGACCGGATCGCAGGAACAAATCCATTACATTTCTATCAGGATGCTTAAAGGCCTTCAAACACATATGACTCATATTAACAGGCCTTCCCTGAACATCGACAGAACTTACCGAATCGATCCATTGAACGCTTTTCAGAGTGTTCTTGTTGTATAGCGACATCCACTCGAGAGCTTCTACATTTATCTAAAACAAACACAAAAAACATGAAATTCAATTGCCCACCACCACTCCGGTTAACTTACAAAATCACAAAACAACACCCGCAAATGGGTTATTGGCATATTTTGTCGTAAAATCCTAACTTGAAGAACCTCAACAGCCTCGTAAGCGTAGACAAGCGACACAATCAAATCGATATTCTGAAAACGATTCGAGAACTCTGACCAGGCGTGCTCGGATATACCAGGATGCTCGCGATCCAACCCATGCACGCAGATCATTAATTTCTTAAGTGGAAGTATTTGAATTGTACGGAGAATGTCCTCATTCAGTGTATCATAGTCGAGAGATAGGACCTAAAACAAACGCTATAGGAAGAAAACTAAATTCATCAGTTCATCCGTACCTGAAGTGATGTACATTTCTCTAGGAATATTGGCTCCAACACAAAGATTGGATAGTGACTAGGATCGTATTTGATCGAGGCGAATGTTAGCTCCTCGACTTGCTGCGGTTTCGCAATGGCTTTGAGGAAATCAGCTCCGTAGTATGTCAGCGATTCAATAGCGCCCATATCGAGCACTTTCATGATCGGCTTCTTTCGACTTAGGATAATCTTGATCGGCTCCACGAAGATTCTGGAAACACACACAAAATCTCTTGGTTACTCTATATCGATCCTGATCGGTCGACTCACTGTTCAATGTCCAGATCGATGTCGATCTCCTCGTCCATCATATCACCAGGCGCGACAAGGCCAACATTGTTGGTTTGGAAACGTATTCCCTGTAAGCAATCACTTCTTGCGATTCTATGGGATGAAATATGAATTTTAAAATACCAAAAGACGGGGCATGAGCTGATTAAACTTACTTGTAAAGTATCGATCGGATTTTCTCGACGTGGTAGAGATTCAGAAAGTCGAAAACAATCGTCAATTCGTTTGTCAGATTGAAGAGCGTGTGCAGGTAAAACGTACATTGTCGGTCGTTGTCAATGTGTAAAGTAAATTTGAAATTTTGGAAAAATCTGTAAAGAAAATGAAAAGGGGAGTCATTAGCGGTATACTACATGGAATTTGATTCTATTTAATGGTCGGGAAATAACAATAAATATTCCAGAGAATGTCCTCAAACTGGAAAGAGTGTAAATACCCATATCCCAGGTAGCAAATCAATTTGCAACGCCAAATCCACTTAGTTATAAAACACACCTCCTTTGATCTATTACCATAATTAGGGCGCTTTTTATGCTTTGTAACCTACTGAACGGATGAGTCAGACGAACGTGGGGAAAAGATAGAGGGGAGGCCAGGTTCCACGACACTTTTACCATGGCAAGGACGTTAACATGCGTTAAGATAAAAGCTTTAGGTGTAAAATGTAAGATGGTGACGGAAGTCTACGTATAAAAGGCATTTTTTTTTGGTGGAGGCTTCTACTATCTGTTGGGGCACTCAGACACAAATACTGGTCCATTATACTACCAGACAGACACATCGTCTTGATTGTATTGACCCGTTGTCCGGAGAAAAGTGAGGCGTGCTTCTGTGATGTAGAGTTAAGAGATTCAGCACATACCACGTCGGCCCCAAGGGTGCGTCACCGTGCGCGAGCGAAGGGGGACAGTTGCAGAGAAAGTGTTCTGCTGTGTCATCCTCCTCGCAACATGCCACACAGGTAGGCGGTCTCACTGATGCCAAACACGTAGAGATGCTTGGCAAAAGTGTAATGGCCTGTAAGCCTTCTGCAATCATTTCTCCTTAAGGATAAGAAAAATGTTGCGGACTTCTTGCAGGCATCAGGGCGTACGCGCTTAGTCATCCTGCATCCTGGATTCTCCCTCCATCTAGATTTCCAGGGGCATAGATTCCAGGGGCTTTGAGAGCATAAAAGGCATTTAATATTAAGAGTTAAATTCAATGCCAAAGAACCAAACAAGTTGATACGCAAAACCCGGTTCGAGCACCGCAAATGGGTAAAACAGATATGAGTTGGCTGCTCAGGGAAGAGAAAACTTACGACAGCCACGTCTTCTTCAATAGATGGGAGGTGAATTAATTCATACAGGAATCGATGTGGAGTCTATTGCTTTTATCGGAGTACCCCATTCTTCATTCTGGAGACACGGTAATGCGATATCAGACCATTCCTTGGATCTTTTTGTCAACCTTAAAGTTAAGTAACGTCGGCAGGCTGCAGATGACAGTGAGGATTGCCTCCATAATGTCGATAAGATAACCCAAGACCTTCGATCTGAAAAAAAAATTCCATGCAAACGAGCCATTCTCATGTGACTTCGTCAACATCGTTAAACGCAGATGATATTGACAGCGGTCGTCAATAAAGCCTTTGAGAGACTGGATACTGCCTTCAAACCAAAACGCGCAACACCCATACCTTGGTCATAAAATTGTCTTTGACGTAGTCAAGGATTTCGTTTATCTTGGCTCACTAATGACAAGCGGGAACATCAGGGCTAAAACGCAGATTAGTTCTTGTTAACCGCGGCTTGTTTGTTCCCAAGAGGCAATTGAGGGCCCTTAAAACATCTTGATGATACCGTTTCTTGATAGGGCATAGAGGTTTCAATACGGACCGTTTGTGTTAACGGCGAGTAGAATGGAAGGTACGACCACGAGCTGTACGGCGTTTACAGATCCAACGACTGAAATGGCTGGACTATGTAGAACGAATGGAGTTTTCGATTCGTGTCTAAGGAGGGACCTCAATTCACAAGGCGTCTGCCACTAGAAGCCGCTGACCAAAGACCATGACGACTGGAGAAGCTTGTAGAGACATATAATTAAATAAGTGAAGCAGTTTTGGGTATGACAAATTGCATGGAATTGCATATAATCCATAATGGTAGATGTTAGTCCAGAATATATGATCATTACACCTTGGTCTAACGGTATGCGTGACGCGGTGCATGGTGGCAGAAAACAAAACTGCGGGTTTAGATGTTCTATGTAAAGCCGTATGCATTGTCTAGAATCAAGAGAACTTTCAGCTCGAGATCTTTTGATTCTACAAGTATGTAGCACCTGACTTCTCACAAAAAAAAAAAAAAACAAAGTCAAACTAAATTTTATTTATAAAAATGGAAGGTAAAGGAAAAGAATTTTTTTTTTTAAATTCGTGCAGGTTCAAGAGTGCATGGTGCTTGTCACACAACCTAGACGGGGTGCAGATGGTTTGTGTCGAAGATGTTCGTTCACTACTTTCTGGGGGTGGTTGTCATAGATAGGATTTGAGAGATTCGACTGAATTTGCATTGATTGTAGTTCACAGTAACTTTTTCGTTTTCTTGTCATAAAGGTGTTATATTGGCTTTTCCATTATCGATGAGGTCGGTAATGAGGAGTGCAGAGCACAAGACATGTGGGATTCCCTACAACAATCTGGCCTGGAGGAAGCCAAATCACTGCTCGGAACATCTAAAGGCCCCTGCCAACACGCAAAAGAAACCTGGTGGTGGACAGACGAAGCCAAAGCAGTGATACACGAAAAGAAAATGGCTTTCCAAGCTTGGTTAAAGTGCTCTTCTACTAATAGAGAGGAAAAAGCTTGCCGTGAAAAGGTATATAGATATTGCAAAGGTATCGCGAAGAAAAAGTGCGCCGAATTCAAAGCGAAAAGCATGGAAGGCCTCTATCAGGAGTTGGAAGAAATATCGTCTTCCGCGTCTGACAGGAACCAGGCTACCCAGGAGCTTCGACAAAGCAATTTGAACAAAGAAGCAAATATCTTTAAGATAGCCGCCCAGAGAAGAAGAAATACTCAGGAGATTCGTTTCCCAAAGTTTATTAACAATGCTGAAGGCCAACTCCTTGTGGAAGACGAAAAAATTCTCCACAGATGGCAACAGTATTGCGAGGAACTTCTGAACGAACAGTTTCCCCAAGTGTACTTTCCAAGAGCCGCCCCGAATCATGCCGAAATATCCGACATCACAATCGAAGAAGTTCGGTACGCGGTTAAAAACTCCAAGAAAAGAAAAGCTGTTGGGCCCGACGGGATACCCTCTGAGTTCTGGAAAAAGATGGGAGACATCGGGTCTAGATGGCTCATGGTTCTTATCACCAAACTTATGAGAGGCGACACTATGCCTAATCAATGGAGGGAAAGCTATCTTCTTCCTTTGCACAAAGGAAAGGGTGATACGCGAAATTGTGATAACTACCGTTCTGTCAAGCTGATGTCGCACACCATGAAGATCGTTGAACGGGTATTAGATAGCCGACTGCGGAAAATAATACGACTATCTGATGACCAGTGCGGGTTTGTCTCGAGTAAATCAACGACAGATGCAATCCAAAGTATAAGGATCATGATGGAAAAGCATCGTGATTCGTCAAAGGACTTGCATATGGTGTTGATTGATTTCGAGAAGGCCTTTGACCGGCAACCAAGAGATCTTTTATGGGTAGCGCTAAGACAAAAAGGAGTTCCAGAAACCTACGTGCGAGTGATCATGGACATGTACAATAGAGCAACGACAAGAGTAAGATGCACCGCAGGAGTCACCGAAGAGTTCGCAATCAAAGTCGGTGTACACCAAGGGAGCGTCCTCAGCCCACTGCTCTTTATAGCAGTCCTTGATTGCTTGCTTGAAGGAAAAGTGATGGACCCCAATGTGCAGCAGCTATTCTTTGCGGACGATGGAGCCATTATAAGTGATGATCAGGCGTCCCTACAACTAGCACTTGATGTGTGAGTGGACATTTTTGAGGGACACGGGTATCGTATTAGTTCAAAGAAGACAGAGTATTTGTGCTGCCCGTTATCTGACCCTCATCAGCCTATTCCAGACATTTACTTGAATGGAAGAGTGCTTCCCAAGTGTGAAAAGTTTAAATATCTGGGATCTATGATTAATAAAGAAGCAACTTGTGATGACGACATCAACCATCGCGTATGCGTAGGGTGGATAAAGTGGCGGGAAAACTCCGCCATCTTCTGTGATCGAAAAATGCCCCCTAAGCTGAAAGGAAGGCTCTACACTTCAGTTGTACGTCCGGCGCTCACATACGGTTCACAATGCTGGACAATGCACAAAAAGTATGAGAGCAAATTAACGGCAGCTGAGATGAAGATGCTTCGCATGACAGCGGGAGTAACAAAGCGTGACAGAATTAGAAGTTCAAAGATCCGAGGAAGCCTCCACGTAAAAAAAACCATCACAAGAAAGATAGAGCGCGACCGACTCAGTTGGTATTGCCATGTTCAAAGGAGAGATCCTTTGAACCCCGTCCAAAAGGCGATATCAATCAACGTTCCAATTTCCTTTATATCAGTCATTAATCGTCAAAAAAGGCTCAAATATGCTTATGACCATATAAACAAGCCATTCGACTCTGGCAGCGTGTCATTTTCAGCGATGAAAGCAAATATAAAGTTCGAAAAATTGTGTGGAGCAAGGTAGGAGCTGCCGAATACCAACTGTTAAGCATGTTGGTGGTGGAGTAATGGTTTGGAGGTGTACAGGAAGTTTTGGGGTAGGACAAATGGACTTTTTCGGATCTACTATGGACAAATATGGATATCTGGATATTTTATAGCAAAACCTCAAACCGAGCGTGGCAAAATTGAGTCTTAATAACAATTATTATTTTATGTATGATAATGACCCCTAACATACGTCTCAGATTGTTAAACTCTGGTTATTCTATAATGTTCTCAGGCAGTTGCACTCACCACCCCAATCGCCGGACTTCAATCCCATTGAGCATGTGTGGGATTTGCATCGAAGGAAATGCGTAAAGTGGCTTTAAGACAGGAATGGGAAAGAATTACTCCCGAAGAAAGCTAAAACCTTGTCAATTCGATGCAAAACCGATTAAAGGAAGTTATTAAACGGAGAGGCTATCCCACTAGTTATTAATTTAATTGTTACTGTTTTCTATTGTTCTTTGTTCTGAGATTTGAAATGTTAATTTTTTTTTTACTAATACTAATGTGTTTTTAGCACTGCACGCAGAACTCTGCTACTGAGTGTAAATCGCTGGAGGATTTCTTTGAAGGAAAATCTGATCAAATTGATGGCTGACGAACTCTCAAGGAATAAGACAAGTGTGGGTCGACACCTTAAAAATCACTTTACAAGGTAAAGTCCCTTCCTGTTCTTGGAAAGTCGTAATTTATAACAAGCCCTGGAAAAAAAAACTAAGTGGTATTTGACTCTGCCGCTCATTGTGATCACCTTTGTCATATAAAGCAAAGCATGCAATGTTAAATCCAGCAGAGCAGCATTTAGGACATTTAACCACCACCAGTGCCACGTACCTAACATCCCACAGCTCGTAAAATCTTTTAAGTATGTTTGTTCTGTACACGATAAATTTATCGCTTACACCAGAAAAAATCAGCAAAATGCTAATTTGCAATATTTCACCCCGAAAAATTAGGTGCATGGGTGTAAAGAATTAACTGTTTTCGAAATACGCAAGGCGAGGAATATTTCGTAACGCATTTTTTCTGTTATAAAAAATAATTCAATTCAATTTTGTATACAAACCTTATCAGCCGTTCACGGTGCAGAGTTGATAACTCGAGATATGCAAAGCGAAAGAAGCTCACGAACGTACATAGGCGCACGTAGATCTCTCTCTAGGAAGAATTGATACGAGTTCAAGATGGAGATATGTTAACATACAAATTTGAAAGATCGGGTCAACTACTTCCAAATAGTCTCCGAGACGGAGAATATATTCTGTTCTGTAACCCTTTAAACGAGCAACCTGACACAATTAATCTTAGCACGAAGCTTCATTGAAGAACCTGACGCCATAGATTGCTTCTATAGGAGTTTCAAGCTTGATCTTGACAGCCATTTCCCTCTTCGCGACATACTCTCAGAAATTTGGGAACTCTTATATTATTTCGTATATTACGTCCACAACAGGTGCCCTGGCCCCTCGGGAAGTTTGATCGATGAACTTGAAACCGATCACTCCCCTACGCTCAGTACGAAATATATGGGTCGCAAGCTAGAGCTCTTTATGAACATTAGATAAATTGTAGAAGTACAGTGACTGCATGTATGTACGTCTGTGATCCAATGTATACCTAGTGTGCTTCTCAACAATTTAGCCCTCTCATGTTTCTAATGTAACGATCGGCTCATCGACCAACCCAAATGATCATTCAATAATGCCAATAATTATACTCATCTGTGACGGAAGCATTAAACGCTTTGCAAAGAAGCCAATTGCTTCGTCGAAGATGATCTTGTACTGATCATATAAATCTTTTTCCATGTAAGCAATACAGGACAAACACAAGCGATGATAGGTGTCATTGGGACCACAAAGCAGCGCATGATGTTCCTACATTTTTAAGTTTAATGCTATGAAACAGTTTTCTTGTCATACCGAGGAATTTATTAGCTCCATCAAGGCAAGCCCCTGGATATCTATTAAATTAATCCGCGTTTCATGCCGCTAATGCTTGGTCGTGATGACCAATGTTGGTAAATTTCCACCAGTTCTTTCTACTTGCTTGAGACCATTTAAAGGTTGATTTTTTTGCTGTTTGGTTTTTCCGTGTTCTATTTTGACCGGTCACGCGTGATTCGTAACATTTTTTTAAAGTCAAACATGCTCATCTAGCATTGCAATTTCATCATGAAAAGACCTACACCCGAATAACGCATACAAATTATTGAATTTTATTATCAAATTCATACTTGGTGAAAAATGTTTTACATTTCACGGTCGTCATAATCGACCTATTGACCAAACAATTCAAGCCCTAGTAACCAAATTTCGCACCAATTACACGTTATTGGACATCAAGCCACCTACCCGTGTGCATTAAGTGTGCACAGAAGAAAATATTGCTGCTGTATCCGCCAGTGTTCATGAAGATAATAATACATACTTTGGCCATTCGTCGACGATCGCAACTATTAGGATTGTGGAACTCGACTACGTGGAAGATTTTACGCAAGAATATTGGTGTACATTTTACAGGGTGCGCCATCTCATATGGGTCGATGTAAACTTCGAATAACTTCAACAATTGTCAACCGATTTTCATATGTCATAGCATTTTGGAATCGTCAATTCAGTACAATTTTAACCATAAATCGCTTCACACCAAAAGAGCGCGCGGAAATAGTTTCAATGTTCATTAAAAATGAACGTTCGATTGTGCTAAGTCAACGTGCGTATCATGGAAAATATCATGATCGTGTTGCGCCCAAAAAAGATACAATTCCTCGTTGGGCCTCGATTTTTTTTCAATTTGGTTCTGTGGCAAACCCTCGTGAGCAACCTAGGTTACGTCCGCGGCGTTCAAACTCATCTATTAAGTCTGTGAAGGCCAGTGTTCAAGAAGGCCCAAGTTTGTCACACCGGCGCTGTTCGCAGCAGTTAGCCATCAGTGGGACCACTTTGCGGAGAATTTTAAAGAATGATCTTCACTTATTTCAAATCCTCACGAAGAGCCGCTATATGATCAAAAAGTTACTGTTTTGGGCCGGTGTATGCCCTAAAACCATCATTGGACTGTATTTATTCAAAGTTGGCGATACAGTGGATGGCGATCGATATCGGTGGATGTTGGCCTATTATGTGGTCCCAGAAAAATGCGTAAAAAAGGCTTATTTCACTTTTAGTTTCAACAAGACGGCGCGGCATGCCAAACTGCGGACAAAACAATGAACCTTAAGTAAGAAGTTCCCTGGAGGATTGGTGTCAAAAAAGGGCGATATTGACTGACCCTCGAAATCGCCGGGTTTGACTCCTCCATTGAAAAGCAAGGTGTAGGCTAACGGCCCTAAGACAAAGTAACAGCTCAAAAGCAACATTCGTGCGGAAATCGCAGAAATTTCGACCGAATGCCCGAAAATGTCATGGAGAATGCGCGAAAACGAGCCCATTTTTTCATCGGCAATAAGGGCGGTCATTTAATTGATATTGTTTTTCAAAATAAATTGTAAAGGCCCAAATTGAATAAAAGTTTTTGAATTTCCAAAATCGGTTGAGAATTGTTGAAGTTATTCGAAATTTACATCGAGCCATATGAGATGGCGTACCCTGTACAAACTGCAAGAACTAAAGTCGAATGATCTGCCACAAGGCTCGGTGAGTGGGCCTTACAAGAGTTGAAGGCAGAAATGAGTTCGGTGAGAAATTTGTCTCTCGTTTCGGGCTGGACAAATAACTGGTTTAATCGTGCGATTTGAAGACTTTTGACTTTTTTTATGGGGATATGTCGAATCGTGGTTAAGCTTAGATCAATTGCAGCCTTGGGAGACAATATGATATGTGATAATACCTAGATATCAGCCAATATGCTTTAAAAATTAACTCAAAATTGGATTCTCCGTACGGACCATATAAAACGTAGTCATGATCAACATTTGCCCGAAATAATCGTTGGCAAGCATTGATTTATCAACCCATGTAAAAACTGCATACAGTTTTGCAATTTTCCTGTCTTGTGTTTTGTCAATTAAAAACCAAACGCTTAAAAAATCACAGATTCCAAAAAAGGCTTAAAGAGCAACCGCCTCGAATTGGCCATCGTGTATGCCTGATTTTAATCCAATTGCGAATTCGTGGCGTTTCCTAAAAATATTGGAAATATTCAACTTTTCCATGAAGAAGCCAACGTTACTTGGAAGGGTTTTCTGCAGATCTACTACCACAAGTTGATGGAGTCTATGCCCCAAAGATTGCAGGCACTGATTAAGAATACTGAGTACGCCACTAAATACTATGTGCTTTCAATTTTGTGTAGGAAAAAATCAATATTCACTGCTAAAAATGTTTTTGCGTTTCCAATTCCATGCACGTCACATACGAGGGTTGTTCAAAAAATAAGGTGACTTTTTGTATATCGCGAGCTAAATACGTTCGATTTTGGAGCTTTTGTTTTTGTTACATTGGCACACATATCCCCTAATACTATTTGTTATTTTTTTTTTTGGCCAAAAATAATATCGTAATCATGCTCAGCAGCTGTATACCAGGGATGAGAAAAAGCGCTCAGGCAAGTGCATTTTATCTGAGGGAGATTAATTCTTGTCACCCTCGAAGTAATAGTATATTGAAGAATAAATAAATATTTTCCGAGAAAAACTAAAAGTCACCTTATTTTTTGAACAAACCTACAAATATGACGAACCATGACACGACTAAGCTAAGTTAGATGTTGATACTGCAAACATCGTGTAAACAAAAGTATCAACGATGTCCAGAAGGCCTCTGTATTGAGAGTAAGTAAATGCTGTACTGAAAGGCACATTAGTCTACCGCTGAGTAGACGGAGGACGACAGTTTCTCGTGCCATTCCGATTTGCACGCTATTTAATCCTATTTTTAATGCAATCGAAATTGTTAACCGCATTTATGTATATTAATACCTCTAACCACAGTATCCAGTGGCACTAGTTAGACCGTCAACTCGGGCAAATAAAACAAACACTCAGCAAACAAAGCAGCCGACACGATAAGTTTGATTTTCGATCCACACCGCATACTGGAACTAAGCAGCGAAGACGCTTCGTGAGAAACGCCAACAAATGCTTTATTTATAGCCGAATATGTGGCCATGTATGTCGTTGCGTTCTTTTGTTTAAAGTCGCTAAACTTAGCGAGATATTTTCGTCTCTAATACGTTTGCCATAAACAAAACACTGTGCTCCAAGAAATAGGAATTCTGATTCACTCAAGGCAAGTGACAGGCAAGTACAGCCCTACTAGAGCGATCAAGGTGCCGTACAGAAGTAGAGGCAAGAAGAAATCAGTTGTTGACCACCCATTATCTACTACCATTGATTACATAGTATTTCCGCAACCATAATTCATGTCTCGTTCCCAATATCAGCATTGAACAGTCAACGAATGCAAGCAAAATAATCGATCACAACATTCCACTGACGACAACAGTCTGTTTATCTCGACGCGATTGTTGTTTGATGGACTTCCTGTTACTAATTGATCTCTCCCGTTCGTATGGGATCTATGGAAAGCCAAGCAAAAGCGACAGACAAGCCAACTCTGGTTGAATAAACAAGATCAGGTTCGTTTGCCGACGCAGCATTAGCGGAATGCGAATGGCGTTATTTGTTATTTATCCATGCAAGACAATTCGATATTCATGGTCACTGTTGCGGCCTAGTTACCAAGCAATATCTACTCGCGAGAACGCGATTGTACAAAGATTTTGCACCCATTCACACGCTAGCGTCGATCATTTCTTTTTCAATCAATTAGACAAGAAATTCTCATTAGTTATTCAATGTGTCGCGGAGCGTTCGAAAAGTTGCATCACCAAACGTGTCGGCATGCCAGTCGCCCATTCTTTTTGCTTCGCCAGTTATAGAGCTGCAGTAACCTGCCGCGGGGCACGTTTATAGAATGCAAACTGAAAGCGCAGAAATCGCCAAACTAGAAATCTAAACAGCCCGACCGCGAGGGAGACGAGGAGGCAGCAAAGAGGATGAAATACTTTCTCTTCATTACGTGTAACATGCCATGGCAATATCAACAAATGACTAAAGACTACCGACCAGCACCAGCCATGCTTTCATAATATCCACGAACGATTTCTAATGGAAGTTAAGTGCCACCGTCATGTAATGACTCTGCCCCCGTGCATGTAATACATGCAGCTGCACTTGCACTTGCCTTCTAATTGCACCCGTCGTAGTCATTTGTTTAAACAAAAACAATTCATCGCATGCATGAGTAATAAATAAGGAATGAAAAAAAAACAATCACACTTACCTCTTCTGAAAGAGAATACTCCGCCAATGCCAGCAAACCAAGGAAGCACTTAATCGATCCTTGCTATCATCCAAAAACTCAAACACACGGCTAAGGGCAAGGGCTGGAACTTCGCCCCATTGTGGGCTTTTGCTCATTTTCTATCCTCTAACCCGTTCGCCCCGTCACAACTATCGCCGCCACCACCACCACCTCCACTACCACCACTTTTCCTTGCGAAAATGATGGTAAACACCACACAATAGTATTGGCCCACTCCCGACGGCGTATCCGAGATGTGGTAGCCAAAGTCCCAAATAAAAATTATTCAAAAATAAAAAACAAATAAAATAAAATCAGTCTCCGGACTTTTCGCCTTTCAATCCGTATCGTATCCTCCCTCTTCCTATATCCTGCCTTTCCTTTTCCCCACCAACTGGGCGGAAGGGGTTCGACGAGGGGGAACGTGTGCGTTATGTGTCGATTCTCTACTCCCTCTCGTGATACGGATATGCGGACAACACAATTCAAAATTTGATGACCCTGCGGAGATTTCCTTTTTTTTTCGCATACACTACGTTAATATGTATGTATGTAGCAATCCTTATAATGATTCAATGAAATGTTGAGCTTTTTTGAACACGATGAATTTGGAGAACAAGCAAGAGCAAACCGAAAGTGACAAACAACAAAAACAAATTAAAAAATTATGACATACGTTGAGAAATCCATTTTAACGGTAGAATATAATCACCTTTTGTGGAATGAAAGCGAATTTCTTAGGAAAACAACAAAAAAAATTATAAAACTTTTTCCGATTTGAGATTACTGTGATTGCGTCGAACGATTGGTTGTTGGTTTCTTGTGTTTTGGTTTGCTTCCTGTTTAGTTGGGATTTTTGCTTTGTTTTTTTGTTTTTGCTTTCGTATTTTTGCCTTATTTTGCCCGTTGTTTTGCTGGACAACTTTTCACTGCACAGTATAAAATAAAAAAAATAATAAGAATGACTACGGCTACGACGGCGACTACGACGACGACGAAGACGAAGAACGAAAAAGACGACAGCGAAGGCAACGGATGCGAGGAAAGGAATAAACGATCAAGTGTGCGAGCGAGATGGCTGGCGAGTCGGATGCCTGTTTTCTCTGTTCTACTTGCAAATACAAACAGAAAGCAGCTGATTTTGACAGCAATATAACAGCAGGGCAGGTAACATGACGAGTGAAGTTTGCTGGTTCGAGGTTTGTGTTTGGGTGAAAGACTGAACTTGCGGACAGGGATGGCACATGGTTTTAAGATTCCATGCTTTGTTTTAAAATTAAAATGTACTAAACTGCATTTAACAGACTAGGTGGGAGCATAATTGGGGTAAGCGTTGGCGTTCGTCTTGTTATCTTCAATCAGATATGACAGAGCTTTGAATGACATCTTAAGTCAGAGATCTGCAAACGTCGTTTTGCAGGATTCTGTATTTATAATCCGAAATTTATTCTAAAATTAAGGTGAATTCTGCTTTTTCTCGAATAATATTTATTTATTCATCCAAATCAATTTTTTTACCATTCAAAGTAATAGTAGAAACACAATGTGCCGTTCGGTCGGTCGGTCGCGCGTTAACAAATTGACTAGAAACAATGTTATCTTAAGGGGAAGCACATAATACAACTTCAGGCGTTTGATCGGATTTTTATCGTAAATATCGTAAGCCCAACCTTAATAGTAGAAACATAACGTGGCTTTCGCGCGGTCGCGCGTTTAACAGGCTTTGCACTGACTTACGATAAACATATGTAAAACGCGCGACCTAGGAATTTCTATAACGAAATGTGGCTTTAGGCGTTCAGCGGTTCAAAGTTCGAGAATAGGACAGAATGAAAGCAATGTTTCCTCAAACACTCCATACATATGTATGTATGTACATTAAGCATTTTTTTTCCCTTTTTTACAAATACAAATACACGAAGTAACCTACATATACATACAACCATTGTCATCTGTCAAAACGCACGACAAAGTAGAAAGTAGCTCTACTTCGGCATTGAGGTTGGGCTTACGATATTTACGATAAAAAGCCGATCAAACGCCTGAAGTCGTATTATGTGCTTCCCCTTAAGATAACATTGTTTCTAATAAATCTGTCAACGCGCGACACACCGAACGCCACATTGTGTTTCTACTATAATCCTCCTCAGATGTAATACCCTTGCGCAAGCACTCTTTCGAATCGTCGAAGCATTTCTGATATGCCTTTTCGGGCCTTTTCAGTTTTGGGAAGAGAACAAAGTCGCAAGGAGCAAGTCTGGTGAATACGATGGCTTAGGCACGGTTATGGCTTCGGGATATTGTCCTATTGGATATTGACATTGGGACATTGTTTATGGTTTTTGGATATTGTCTGTACAACCTTTCGGTAAGAACTCATGATGAACAACCCCATTGTAATCGAAGAAAACAAGACTTTAACATTTGATCGAATCTGGCGTGCTTTTTTCGGTATTGGCTTTTCTGGTCGATTCTTACGAGGGTGGTCCGATAAGTACTTAGCCTACAAAGAAAAACAAAAATTTTAGAGAAATAGCGATTTATTTTTCAATATACCACCGATGCTCCAACTTCTTTAACCCGTCTGAAAAATACGTTTTCTCGAGGTCTGCAAAGTAGGCCTCTGTGGCGGCGATGACCTCCTCAATCGACTGAAATTTCTGCCCGGCGAGTGAATTTTTCAAGTTTGGAAACAAAAAGGAATCGCACGGGCCAAATCTGGAGAATACGGTGGATAGGGCAGCAGTTCGTAGCCCAAATCGACCAATTTGACCGTGGCAAGGGCGGAGGTGTGAGCCGGTGCATTATCATGGTGGAAGAGCAGTTTTACTTCGCCAAGTGGGACCGTTTTTTCTTCAATTCGTCGTCGAATCGGCCCAATAATTTGGCATAGTACAGCCCTGTGACCGTTTTGCCCTTCTCCAAGTAGTCGATGTGGATCACACCTTGTGAATCCCAGAAAACGGTGGCCATCACTTTTCCGGCCGATGGGACAGTCTTCGCCTTGTTCGGAGCACGTTCGCAGGGTGAAGTCAACTGTTCCTTGGTCTCTGGTGTGTACTAGTGGATCCATGTTTCGTCGACTGTCACGAAACGACGCAGAAACTCCTTCGGATTGCGGTTAAACAGCGTCAAACACTGCTCTGAAGTGGTCTCACGGTTGCGCTTGTTGTCCGGAGTGAGCAAACGCGGCACCCATCGCGCCGACAGCTTTCTCATGCTGGATATGACCCAAGCGATCTTTTGAAATGCCTACTGTCTCAGCTATCTCGGGCACCTTTAATCGGCCGGCGGTCTGACAATACGAGATCGTGGATTTTTGTCACGTTATCCTGCGTGGTAGCCGTTTTCGGGGCACCTGGACGTGGCTCATCAAAAACCGACGTACGACCACGTTGAAACTGGTTAAACCAATTTTTGATGGTCGCCATCGAATGAGAAGAGTCACCGTACACAGCATCCAAACGCTCTTTGATTTCGCTGCGCGATTTCCCTTCCAAAAAGAAGAATCGAATCACCGACCGATATTGCTCTTTTTCCAATTTTCTAAAATCCGCGGACACTCCCCCTTCCACACGCGGTCAAAACAAAACAATTTCGACAGTAGCCGTCTATTAGAATGTACTACACGATAGTAAGTTGCTCTTGCAATACTGGCGCCATCTGGCGGTGAGGCTAAGTACTTATCGGACCACCCTGGCATGATTCGATGTTATATCCATGATGACCCTTTTTAGCAAATCTGGATCGTCATTCAAGTCATACAACAGCTCTTAAGTGATGCTCATATGATGATTCTTGGATCAAAATTTGGCAATTTCGCTTACATACGTTTCATGCCCAAAATATCTGAAAAGAAGTTATAGCATGAGCAAACCGATATGCCAATAACCTCAGCAACTTCTCTGATAGTGATTCGACGATTTTCGAGAACAATTTTCTTCACTGCCTCGACGTATTTATCCGTTGTTGACGTTCTAGGCCGTCCAGGGCGAGCACCGGCACTAACATCTTCTCGCCCTTCTCTGAACAGCTTGTACAGCTTATAAACATTTTTTTTTTGCTTAGAGTATACGCGCCAAAAAAGCCGAAAAAACAGAAAAGTCACACAGGCTCTTTAAATTGCGAGGGTAATCTTTTCACTGACAAGCAGCAAATGGTAGACGCGTTTAAGCAGCACTTTCAAATGCTGCTTAACGATCAGAGAATAGGGGGAGTGGTATGGAGCGAAGAAATCCCTATTCGGCACAGCAAAAAGCTGAAGAACAACAAAGCCGCGGGCTCGGATGGTCTTCCATCAGAGCTTTTCAAGGCATTTTGGATGCACCAAACGGATGCGGAATCTTTACAGATATTAGTGACCCGTACCATTGGCACGCACGATTCACAGACCCTACTCAGTTGCCTCGAGTCTGCACCTACGTACTAAACCACGCCCTGCATCCTTCGCTGGGTATTACTGCCCGGGGCTGGAAAGCAATTTGTGCTACTCCTGTGCTTGTAAGTTTCTCCTGTTTCTACTGCTCTTGTTGCCTCTGCTGCTTTGTTTGCAGCTTCTACTCTCCTCAACTTTGTCTGCACATTCTTGGTTAGTGCGCAGATATAATCAGCCAGTATTCCTCCGACTTCATCATTCGCTAAATTATATTTTTTGGTCCCGGCAGAGTACCTCTCCAATCTGCGAAGCGTCTACATTCGAAGATCATGCGCCTCACGTCTTCCTCTTGGTTTGGAAAGTCTGGACAAAGAGGAGAAGTATCGTGTCCGAATTGATATAGTCATTAACGGTAGCCACCGTGGCCAGGTTGCAGTTTCCTTGTGTTCGATTTAGCCACCCTTTCTGGTGTTATCCCACCGAGACTGCCATTGGGCCATTGGACCTTTCTTCCTCCTTGATTTTCCTTACCTCCCCGGCTTCGGTTGGCCTTGATGGTTTTCTCCGATAGATCCTTTTCATCTCCTCAGCTAGAATGTCAATGGGGATCATTCCAGCAATGACAAATGTGGCTTCGTTCGAAATCGTCTGGTAGCCGCTTATTGTCCTCAGGGCATAGAGCCGGTATACCGACGATAGTTTTCGGCAAATTTCCTTCCTCTTAAGCGCTTCTGCCCAGACTGGTGCAGCATACAGCATGACTGAGCTCACCACTCTACTCAGCAGCATCTTCTTCGCATCTCCCAGCCCACCAACGTTTGGCAGTATTCTGGAGATGCCTTTTTGCTCACATAGTCTGCGTGTGATTTGAAACGCAGTCTGTTGTCAAGCATCACTCCTAGGTATTTAACCGCTTCCTCGGATCGGATATTCTGGTTGCCGGCTCGAATATCGATGGATTCTATTGTTTTCCTGCCTGTTCTAAAGACGGTCTCCGTCTTATGGTCTGCCAGCTCAAGGCCTGCAGATTAAAGCCACTGCTTTATCTGGGCTGACTAAACTTCGTGAGTATGCTTTGCAACAAACACGATAGCCATCTCTGCAAATCCGATGATGTTAGTTCCTTCGAGAAACCTTAGCCGCAGAACTCCGTCTTACATTAGGTTCAAAAGGAAGGGACCTAGCACCGATCCCTGAGGAACCCCGGCGGAGATGTCGTAATATTTGATCACTTCTTCCGTGATTTATCTGAATTTTCTATTTTTAAGGTAATAGGGCATTATTCTTAGCAGGTAGTAATCAGGTATCAGGGTCAGGCCAGTAACTATCAGGGTCAGGGTAAATGCGCTTTTCGCGTCTAGGGTCACCACTTCGCAGTATTTTCAGATTATATGTTTTCAGAGTATATTCAGATGCAATATCGACTACTTTCTTCTTTCGATCTTTCCCATTGTATCTAGAAGACATATCGGGTGGTATGACCGGGTGGTTTGTTTCCCTTGGGCAGCAGTATTAGGTGCTGCAACTTCCATGGTTTTTTAAACACTCTTTCATCTAAGCATTTCTGCATAACTGCTATAACATCTCAGGTTTTGTTTGGACAGCAGCTTTCAATGTATTGTTCGGAAATCTGTCGGGTCCAGGCGCCTTTTTGTCTCCAACTCTTTTAAGGGAGCTTTTCAAGGTTGGCGGCGATGTTTTGATAAGGGAGCATGCACCAGATCATCAGTAGAATATCAGTGCGGTTTCTTGACTGGCAAGTCGACTATAGACTCAATTTTCACACTCACAAATCCTAGTACGAGGGTGGTCCGGTAAGTACTTAGCCTTACCGCCAGATGGCGCCAGTATCGCAAGAGCAACTTACTATCGTGTAGTACATTCTAGTAGACGGCTACTGTCGAATCGGACTCGTAGTTTTGTTTCGATCGCGTGTGGAAGCGGGAGTGTCTGCGGATTTTAGAAAATTGGAAAAAGAGCAATATCGGTCGGTGATTCGATTCTTCTTTTTGGAAGGGAAATCGCGCAGCGAAATCAAAGAGCGTTTGGATGCTGTGTCCGGTGACTCTTCTCATTCGATGGCGACCATCAAAAATTGGTTTAACCAGTTTCAACGTGGTCGTACGTCGGTTTTTGATGAGCCACGTCCAGGTGATCCGAAAATGGCTACCACGGAGGATAACGTGACAAAAATCCACGATCTCGTATTGTCAGACCGCCGGCCGATTAAATGTGCCCGAGATAGCTGAGACAGTAGGCATTTCAAAAGATGGCGTGGGTCATATCCTGCATGAAATTTTGGGCATGAGAAAGCTGTCGGCGGGATAGGTGTCGCGTTTACTTACTTCGGACAACAAGGGTAACCGGGACATAACTTCAGAGCAGTGTTTGACGCTGTTTAACCGCAATCCGAAGGAGTTTCTGCGTCGTTTCGTGACAGTCGACGAAACAGGGATCCACTGGTATACACCAGAGACCAAGAAACAGTCGAAACAGTGGACTTCACCCGGCGAACGTGCTCCGAAGAAGGCGAAGACTGTCCCATCAGCCGGAAAGATGTTGGCCACCATTTTCTGGAATTCACAAAGTGTGATCCGCATCGACTACCTGGAGAAGGGCAAAACGGTCACGATTCGACGCCGAATTGAAGAAAAAACGGCCCCACTTGGCGAAGAAAAAAGTGCTCTTCCACCATGATAACGCACCGGCTCACACCTCCGCCCTCGCCACGGCCAAATTGGTCGAATTGGGCTACGAACTGCTCCAGATTTGGCCCCGTGCGACTTCTTTTTGTTTCTTAACTTGAAAAAGTCACTCGCCGGGCAGACGATATGGACATTATTGCGTGTTTCCAACGTGGTGTTGTAGAAGCTTTCAAAGCGATTGAAGAACAGGCGAAGCGAGCTGGTCTGAGAGTAAATGAGGAGGCAACCAAGAACGCACCATTAAACAAGCGACAGCTTCAATTTCGAGGCAGCTAAGAAGTTTGTCTACCTCGGGGCAAACGTGAACTCCACAAACGACATCACAGTGGAGATCCGGAGCAAAATCACCCTCGGCAACCGCTGCTATTACGCCCTGTCAAAACAGCTAAGGTCGAAACTCCTAACTCGAAAGACCAAAATATGCTTGCTCTTCAAAACACTTATCCTGCCAGTCTGAACGATAAGCAGAACGGCAGAGCTGATTCTGGGATGAGTGCATGAGTACAAGACCGCGGATGCAAGACTGATAACTGGAAACAGCATTCACGGAACCGTCAAGGATGAAAGGCAGTTTTGGCTCAGGTTCAGATCCTCAATCGGTCACTGGCCTGAGATATGAAGTAGTAGTATAGCCGCCAATTGGCAGGGTTAACATTTAAAATACACTGAAGCACTTAATTTTATTTTTCAAATCAAACTGATTACAGACTGCTTGAACCATTTTTTTCAATAGCAAAAAATCGCCAAGCTGACAATATCAACATATGTTAGGGGACATGTGGGCCAATAAATTTAAAAAACAAATTCAAAATGAAATGTAACGAGCTCGATAAATTCCAAAAGTCACCTTATTTTTTGAACAAACTTCGTATATTAATGAGCAAAAGTAACCATCAACAGTCGTAATTTGCAGATTTTTGTAAAACGATTTATCTTTGGCTTCGAAATACTCTTCAGTTCTTCATTGGAGCCAAATCTCTTTCCCTACAACATTCTTTTTAGGTCAGAAAACAGACCGTAGTCGCTAGGCGCCAGAAGACACGATAGAGGCAATTCAAGGCGCAATTCGTGCAATTTGCCATTGCTACGATCGACTTGGCACAATGCGTCGTTTTTCCATAATTTCTTCTTTCAAAGGTAATCAATTATCACTTAGCTAACTGCCGTGTTGATACTGGAGTATAGTGATGGCTCCATGTTCCATTCTCCGTCACATATCGAAACAGCTCCAAGCAACATTTAATCGACTTTGAGCCAACGCGGTCTCCCATTGGAACAGAGGTCTGTGATGCTCAGAACATCTTACCCAAATGGTCATGTAAAACGGTGAATATATGCCAAAACCAATTTTGGGGGTCCAAAACGTTCAGAACCATGGGTACGGGCGCGTCTAAAATCAGCAGAGCGCTTATCTATAACTTATCGTGATGGAGCATCTGTGGGTACTAAAGTCAGAATGTCATAAAATTTCGACACGTATAGCTTAAGGGTTGGTACCTCTGAAAGTTCATACAGATTTGCCAATAGTGGTGCCATCTATACGTCGGTCTATTTAAAGGAGGACGAAACGCTGGCCCGTGTGGATCTGGAAAATAACATTCAAAGTCTTTGCGAAGAGCTGACATTCAAGGAACAGATCCATCAGCAAGAAATGTCGGAGACTCGTACTCGTCGCCAAGTCGAGATCAGTGAGATCGATGGTCGTCTGTCAGAGCAGTACGAAGCCAAGCTGCAGCAACTGCAAGAACTGCGCGATCAATATGAGGGATAAATGCCCGCCAATCGTGACGAAATCGAGATATTGTACGAGAACAAGATAAAGAATTTGCAGAATTTGTGAACGCAATCGAGGAATTGCGTACAACAGCACTCGTATCGATACGCTCAACTCGCGCATTGGTGAGCTTGAGTCGCAAAATTCGGCGCTGAATTCGAAAATTCGCGACTTGGAGCAGTTGCTCGATTCCGAGCGCGCTCGTCACAATGCGGACATGCACAGCCTCGAACTCAACCGTGGAAATGGCCCAACCATTGCAGGAATACCAGGATTTGATGGACATCAAGGTTTCACTCGATTTGGAAATCGCCGCCTACGACAAATTGCTTTGCGGTGAAGAGTCGCGCCTCAATATCTCCGTCAACAGCCAATACAGCCAGCGTAAGCTCATTTAGTCAGTCGTTGCGTTCAACTCGTGCTACTCCAATGCGACGAACTCCTACTCGCGGACAGTTCACTGCCAGCGGTCAGCTTAAGCGCAAACGCACAACAGTCGAAGAGTCTGAGGACCGCAGCGAGTCCGAATACTTTGTCACCGGCACTGCTAAGGGTGAGATTCAAATCGCCGAAGTCGATCTGGAGGGTAAGTACGTTAAATTGTACAACAAATCAAACAAGGAAATCAGCCTCGGTGGATGGCAATTGCTGCGATCATGCGGGGCCGACGAGACCTCATTCAAGTTCCATTGTTCGGTCAAAATTGATGCCGGTGGTACCGTCACCGTTTGGTCGGCTGATGCTGGTGTCGCCCACGAGCCGCCGACAAATATTGTTAAGAAAACACAAAAGTGGTTCGTAGGCGATAACATGAAGACGGTTCTGTTCAATAACGAGGGAGAGGATGTCGCTGCGTCGGAGCGTATCAAAAAGACAGTCACGTAACTCGCCATAGGTCTTCAGCCAGAGGTTACACTTCCGCACATCCACTCATAGGGGCTGAGGAACTCTACCATCAGCAGGGCGATCCACAGGGGAGGAAAAATGTCGCCTAATGTAAGACATGGACTAAGGTTCTCTAAGCAAAAACATTATTTTTGCAAAAAATATTTTTTTTTAATTTTGATTATTCATAGATTTACCTACATTTATATTATTTGTGTGAAATCAGTAAAGTTCAAGTCCGTCCATAGTCAAGAACAAGAGAGATGATCCAGAAGTGCTGACGGAGGCATAATGCGAGTGTTATATAGATCAATAGGATCACTTCAAAATTCATACTCTGTGTGTGCATTTCCAATATAACACCTTAGTGACATAGAAACCAAATAAGTTACTATGAACTACAACAAACCCGACATATTTAGCCGAATCTCTCGAATGCTATCTAGGACAACCACCCCCGGAGAGTAGTGAACTAAGATCTTCGACACAAACCATCTGCACCCCGTCATCTTTTCTGACGAGGCGCATTTTCATCCCGGTCGCCACGTTAATAAACAAAATTGCCACATCTGGGGCTCGGAAAATCCGCACGTTATTGTCGAGAAGCCAATGCATCCACAGTGGATGACAGTTTGGTGCAAATTGTGGAGGGGGTGGCATCATTGGATAATTTTTCTTGGAAAAAGGTTGGGAACAACGTTTCGGTCAACGGTGGGTGTTACGGAGTCATGTTAAATTGAAGACATGGATTTGGACGACTTCTGGTTCATGAAGAATGGCGCGCCATGACACAAACGATCTTTTACGCACCAAATTCCCAAATGGTGTTATCAGCCGTCTTGGCGATATCAATTGGCCGCATCGGAACTGCGATTTGACTCCTTTGGACTTCTTATTTTATGCGGAACCTTGAAGGATTGATGTTATGCCAACAATCCGGAAATGATTCCAGCACTTAAGGCCAATATCATCCAAGCAATTCGTGAGCTACAGCCCGAAACCATCAACAAGGTCTTCAAAAATTGGGGTAACAATATGCGCTACTGCGAAGTCAGCCGAGGCATCCACTTGAATGACGTTGTATTTCATAATTAATGGGAATGTTTGTTCTTACTAATTAAGCCATAATACATGGAAAAAATTTAATTTTGTTCATTTTATTGCATTTTTAAAAAGGAAATTTGTATTTGGTCCAAATTTTACATCCAACACCAACTTCTTGGCCAACCGAAGGAACGACCGAAATGGGCCTTGGAAGCAGACGCCTTCATAAGACTTAATTTACCAAATCCGGGAACATGTTGGATTATTTTTATCCTAATTTCATATTAGAGTATCTGCCAAGAAAATTTCCTGTTCATTCAATAAAAAAGAATAACAAAATTCGAAAGCTTTATGCCTTGTGAACGTATCCAGACGGCATATGACAACTAGCAATGCAACAGCTGACAGCGAAAGCTGTCAAATCCCTCGCCGGCGTTCGTTCTTTATTTCGTAAGTTTGAGTTGTTTTCGTTTAAAATGGATTTTCTTCACAGCAATTATTAGATTTGAAACACTTTCTCGACGTTAAATTGTTTTTGATATTCATTTTGTGCTGTATAACCTCATAAGTCATGGAATTCATTACATAAAGTTGGTTCACGTCGATTTCAAATGTAGTCAACACGCTCCTTTGAATTTTCAGATCCAAGTTGAGATGTGATTTTGTAATATTTCCTAACCAACATGCTATGGCTCGGAAATCACGCGAAAATGGTGCTCAACAAAAGCATCCAGGTTCGATCAACAGCCGCAGCAAGTCGTCTTTTTTCCTGCCTCACGACCAATGATTATGGACGAGAAAGGAGAAAACCTCTATCCTATCCACATCAGAGACGCCACCTTGCTACAGAACAGGGGTTGATTATGGGCTTCTGGCAAACGCTGTCCAACAGCACACCCGTGGCATACATGCAACAAGGATTAATTGAAATCCACAACTTTACCGGCTTGCCATGGTGGACAACCATCATTCTCTCGACTTTTCTGTTTCGCTCTGTGGTGACCCTACCACTGGCGATCTATCAAAATAAAATTACAGCACGTTTGGAGCAGATAACTCTGGAAATGCCGGCTATAGTAAAGGAACTTAAGCAAGAAACGGCATTTGCTATGAAAAAGTTCAACTGGACGGAGACACAAGCCAGGAGGGTGTATAATCATTCGGTGAGTTATCCTTTCAAGACAATGAAATCATGATTTAATGAGGGATTCATTGTAGCTTAAGAAACAGTGGAATAATCTGATAATCCGCGAGAACTGTCATCCTGCGAAGACCCTGATCGTTCTATGGGGTCAGATCCCACTGTGGGTGTGCCAATCGGTCGCATTACGTAATTTGGTGTACGTATTGCCCGATCCCTACTCTCTGGACGCCCGGATTATATTCACCGAGCTGACCTTGGGTGGATTTGGATGGATTCCGAACTTGACAGAAGTCGACAGCTCGTTTATTCTTCCCGTGGCGTTGGGAATCATCAATCTGGCTATTATAGAGGTATTAATCACATTCTGAACCACATAGGCGTAATTGATTGTATCCCATTCAGCTCCAAACCATGATAAAGACGCGTCCCCCCAGTCGATTGCAAAAATTCGCCACAAACGCTTTCCGTGTATTCAGCGTCGGGATGATACCTATAGCCTGTAATGTACCATCGGTGAGTTGGAGTTGTTTTGCATTTGTTTTCGAGGAAAATTTCATTACTCCTTTCCCTAGGCACTCTGTGTTTATTGGACGGCGTCTAGCACGTATGGTCTGTTGCAGAACCTTCTCCTGCTCTCGCCGAGTTTCAGGAGAGCCGTGCGAATACCCAAGACCGAGAGCGAGATTCAGAATCCATATCAACATGTTTGGACGGTAATAAAAGCAAGAACGGGAAATGGACCGCCTCCAGTACAAACAAAGCTCGATGATGACCGAAAGAAATAAAAATCATTGTCATAGAATCCATCGCGTTTATGTGGGGATCTGCAACTTTGTGAAGCATGGTTCGTTTTTCATAGCTTCACATTGTTTATCTGTTTCTTGTGGACCGTATTTGCCGAGTCATCCTCGAAGATGCATCGCTATGAAGACTACAATGTCAGAAAGTTGTCACACTCTCGAATCGCGCTTGCAGTAAACAAACTCACGTTTATCCAGCGCTTAACATGTCAGACTCGAAGGCACCTTCTCACACCAGCATCTGTTTCACTCAATTCTTATCGCCACTGCGTATCTTCAGATGCAATGTTGCCCTACATACTCCCCCTATGCCAAGCCACCTGTTACCCTGCACGCTGTTGTTCAAATGTTTACCAAATGTGGAAACTCATGATTCGTTCCATGAGCGACGGCGAGGTACATATGCGAGATGGATTTTTATGTAGCATGACATTCCATACAGTGCTTGGCAAATATTTGTTTATGCTTATTACCAGTTCGTGGGATGCATTTCGGGGGAAACATCTGGAAAATTGATTTCGAACCTTAGGGCGATAGAGTTTGGAATGTTTGCCTGGGTAACAGGTAGTGGGAAGTATTTGTAGAGAGCAATAAAAACGACATGCATGTGACGTAGCTGTCTTGTCTGATGTATTTGGAATGCAGCGGTAGGTACACACAGTCATCCGTTTCCAAGCGAGGCGTAATGATCATGAAAATAAGTTCTCATTGCTGGTACTGAACTGAACTGTCTTCCTGAACATTTTTCTAAATAAAGTCGGAAGCAAACGTGTAGTGTCGTGTAGTAATAGGAAAGGCAGGTTTTAGTATAAATACGTTATGTTACGAGGTATCAACAATTATGGGCGAAAAGTGAGATATACAAAGCTACAAGGGACGGCGGGAAAAGTATCAATTTTCTTAATTGATGATACCATGATGTCATGTAACCGGGGTTATTCTCTGGGACTGAACTGGTAACCTTGTGTTTTTCACAAAAAAACCACCACAGGTATAACCATAAGTATAACCGGCACCTGAAACACTGGAAACATCTTTCCTTTATCAGCTTCAAACCCAAAACATCAACAAGGTATGAGACCATCCCTAGTGAACTAAAAAGAGACCGAACGTCTCCAGTCCAAGCTTAAAAAGACGTGACATGACATATCGGCTAAACGAATCAACTAACGACACCCAAAATAGATGTCCATTACCGAAAATCCTAAAAATCCAAAACCTCCGCCGATATACGAGGGTGGTCTGATAATTACTTAGCTTCACCGCCAGATGGCGCCACTATCGCAAGAGCAACTTACTATCGTGTAGTACATTCCAGTAGACAGCCGGATCGGACTCGTAGTTTTGTTTTGACCGCGTGTGGAAGCGGGAGTGTCCGCGGATTTTAGAAAAATGGAAAAAGAGCAATATCGGTCGGTGATTCGATTCTTGTTTTTGAAAGGGAAATCGCGCAGCGAAATCAAAGAGCGTTCGGATGCTGTGTACGGTGACTCTTCTTCTTGGACGGCGACCATCAAAAATTGGTTTAACGAGTTTCAACGTGGTCGCACGTCGGTTTTTGATGAGCCACGTCCAGGCGCCCCGAAAACGGCTACCACGGAGGACAACGTGACAAAAATCCACCATCTCGTATTGGCAGACCGCCGATTGAAGGTGCGCGAGATAGCTGAGACAGTAGGCATTTCAAAAGATCGCATGGGTCATATCCTGCATGAAATGTCATGAGAAAGCTGTCGGCGCGATGAGTGCCACGTTTGCTCACTCCGGACAACAAGCGCAACCGTGAGACCACTTCAGAGCAGTGTTTGACGCTGTTTAAGCACAATCCGAAGGAGTTTCTGCGTCGTTTCGTGACAGTCGACGAAACACACACCAAAGACCAAGGAACAGTCGAAACAGTGGACTTCACTCGGCGAACGTGCTCCGAAGAAGGCGAAGACTTTGTCCCATCGGCCGGAAAGGTGATGGCCACCGTTTTCTGGAATTCACAAAGTGTGAGGGCTCGGAATGCCAAATTATTGGGCCGATTCGACGCCGAATTGAAAAAAAACGGCCCCACTTGGCGAAGAAAAACTGCTCTTCCACCATGATAACGCACCGGCTCACACGTCCACCCTCGCCACGGCCAAATTGGTCGAATTGGGCTACGAACTGCTGCCCCATTTACCGTATTCTCCAGATTTCGCCCCGTGCGACTTCTTTTTGCTTCCAAACTTGAAAAAGTCAGTCGCCGGGCAGAAATTTCAGTTGAATGGGGAGGTCATCGCCGCCACGGAGGCCGACTTGCCCCCCAATGTTCGAATCTCTCACGATTTTCACAAAGCCAACTTCCGTCAAATCAATGACTATCTCAATAATGCTAATTTTAATTTCAACAACCTTACCGTAAATGATGCCATATCTATATTCTACAAAGAAATATTTAATCCCTTCTCCCTTTATGTACCCTTTTCTCGACATAAAACCTCCTCCACCTCCCCACCAATCCCCAAATGACTTCTCTAACTATTTCGGTACTTACATACCTGCATTTTGTAGAGCTTTATAACTCTCTCTATCAACACTACTTAGTCGAGATGCAAACCAACCTTATAAATAATTCCAAATCCTTCTTTCAATTCGTTAATTACAAAAGAAAATCTGATGGCTACCCAAACTCACTCTCCTTCAATAATGAAACTTCCAATGATCATCATTACATCGCCAACCTTTTTGCCACCTTTTTCAATCAATCTTTCACCCATGATTCCTTTGTACCCGATCATACCTACTGCAACTATTTACCAAACTTTCCCTTTGGACCATTTCTCTCTCGTAGTGTCGACCCCGTTATCATCGAAGAAAGATTAAAGCAACTTAATGATGAATTCACCCCTGGCCCCGACGGCCTCCCGGCTATATTTTTAAAAAAATGTTCCTCTTCCCTTTCTCTACCTCTCTCAAAAATCTTCAGCCTATCCCTTTCCCAAGGTGAATTTCCCCGGATATGGAAAACCTCTTTTATAACACCTATACACAAAAAGGGTCCGAAGAATGACATTAACAACTACCGTCCCATCGCCAAACTGTCTCATATACCCAAAATCTTCGAAAGTATTTTGTATGATAATTTAAGTTTTCAATGCAAGTCTTTAATCTCCCCCAACCACAAACCTTATTGAATTCGTTTATTTCACTCTCTCAGCCTTAGAAAATGGCGAGGAAGTCGGTGTTATCTCAACTGACTTCAGTAAGGCCTTCGATAAAATTTCACACAGACTAATACTCTTCAAACTGTCTTCTCTCGGCTTTGAGCCCATCTTATTAAAGTGGATTTCCTCTTACCTGGAAAATCGCAACTACAGCGTCCGCTTTAGATCTGCCCTCTCTAACCCCTTCCTTGCTTCTTCCGGTGTCCCCCAAGGCAGCCATTTAGGCCCACTTCTTTTTATCCTCACCATAAATGATATTGATATGGTTATCAAACATTCCCACATCTCCCTATATGCCGACGATGCTAAACTTTTTAAGATCATTTCCTCAACACTTGACTCTTCCCTTATTCAATCGGACCTCAACAGCTTTTCCACCTGGTGCTCCAAGAACTGCCTCGGCCTAAACATTTCAAAGTGTCAACCCATTACTTTTTCCCGCAAACGCAACAAACCTCCTCCCCGCCTCTACTTTCTCCATAATCAACCCCTTTCCACCGTTAAAGTGATCCGTGATCTTGGTGTATTATGCGACCAGGAACTCAATTTCCTTGCACATATCAGCGATACAATTCTTAAGGCCAATCCTGCACTCGGCTTCGTGAAACGATGGTCTAAAGACTTTTCCAATCCCTACGTCACTCGGTCTCTTTACATAACCTTTGTGCGCCCTATTCTCGAATACGCGTCTCGAGTGTGGTCTCCTTACTATCATTAACACATTTCCAGAATCGAGAGTATCCAACGTCGTTTTCTCCGTTTTGCTCTTCGCGGCTTACCCTGGGACAATCCTCTGATCCTACCTCCCTATCAAGACCGCCTAAAACTTATTAATTTGAACTCGCTGGAAGAACGAAGAAGGATATCCGACATCCGTTTCATCCATCGACTCCTTTCAGGTACCATCGACTGCGCGTCCCTTTTTAACACTAACCCTCGTAATACACGAAATCCACGTCTCTTCTATGTACCCATCTCTCGTACCTCCTATGGCTCCAATGAACCTATCTCTCGTATGGAATGTTAAACTGTTTCGACTCCTTGTCTAAAACTCCGTCTCAATCGCCCTCTTTCTTAGTTTCCTAGATTGTAAGTTAAATTAAGTATGTAGCTTGAATTAAGCACAATAAAATGGGGGTATAGCCCCCACCAAAATCAAAAATTTGCAGACCTCGAGAAAACGTATTTTTCAGACGGGTTAAAGAAGTTGGAGCATCGCTGGGTCAAGTGTATCGAGCTAAAAGGAGACTATATTGAAAAATAAATCGCAATTTCTCCAAAATTTTTGTTTTTCTTTTGTAGACTAAGTACTTATCGGACCACCCCCTCTTATGGTCAAGGAGTCAAAATAATAAATATACTAAAAAACACGGTAAATATAGAGGTCAAGATCCAACCAAGTGATTCCCAATATTGTGTAATAATTATCCTCAAAATGCTCAAAATGTTACAATGAACACAAGATACTAAACGTACAAGCCTAAAGACCAAAGAGGGTTAAAGGTCATTAATGCAACAATATTTCTTTGCTCCAAAGCCTCTTTTTTTGTTGATTTCAAAACGTTTAAATCACAGTGGCCATGAGATTCAATTGTCATCAAGTTAAAACCAAAGAATTTTTTTGTGACCAATGGTTTAAGATCTGACTTTTTTAAATGACTTTCAATTCTTTTAAAACGATCGGTGATTCCTTTTTTTCAACTGGAAGTTGATCTAGGTTAGGTTAGGTTAGGTTAAGGGAGGGGAGTAGATGGTAGAGCATCACTTCCACTCGGAGGCCAAAGTGCCCATTGTGATTCCCTTCATTTATGGAGTAGATATACAATTAACCTGTCCTATCACGTGGTGGCTGAAACCACCCTTTGCTCTTTATGAATTTTAGAAGATACGATATATCAGCATTTGCCACGTCCGCAATCTCTGTGAAGAATCTTTGGCCCAGCGAAGCTAGGCACCGATTTTGGAGAGCTGGGCAGCGGCAAAGCAGTTGTTGAATCGTGTCTCGGTTTCTTCCTCATCGCCGCAGCTCCGGCAGAGATCGCTGGATCCCGAGTTCCATTTTCGGAGCATTACTCCGATGGGACAGTGTCCTGTGATCACTCCGACGAGCGTACGGATCGAGTTTCGGTCCAGTGCCAAGAGCTTTTTTGTTTTTCCGATCACTCTGGTCACCATGATCTTGTCGTGTGGCTGTCGTTCCTTGTAAGCCAAGACGAGTTGGCTTCTTTTATTATTGTGTCATTTATGATCCGGTATAATGCGCTGATCGGTGGTTGCAATGACGTGTTCGCTTCGCTGATGTCCATTTCAGACCCTTGCCCGGCCAATTCGTCCGCTCCTTTCGTTCCCTGCGATTGAGCTGTGACCCGGGACCCAGCAGAGTTTGACTTTGTGGTATCTGACGGACTTCAGTGAGTCATGACATTTCATGACAGCCTTTGATCTCATTGTACAGGGGTGGAAGACTATGAAGACTACCACGGAGCTGGGATACGGCACCAGGAACTCTTCAGGTGAAGATATCCTAAACATGTGCAAGTCGTACGGTCTTATAGTGCTAAATACTAAAATGTTCGTCAAACAAAGCCGGCACCTGATCACTTATAGAAGCGGCGGAAATGAAACTCAAATAGACTATCATTTGGTATCCAGTTTCATGAAGCCACGAGCTAAAGATTGCAAAGTGATCCTGGGAGACGCGATCGCCCATCAACACCGTCTCCTCCTGACTGAATTTTTTATGGAGGCGAGTAAGAAGTCAAAGCAGCAAACGAAGGTGTCTGAGAGAATCAAGTGGTATAAGCTGGATAAAGGAAAAGGCGAAGCTTTTATTACCATCATGGAAAACTACCTCTCTTCCATTATCGATGAGGTCGGCAATGAGGAGTGCAGAGCACAAGACATGTGGGATTCCCTACAACAATCTGGCCTGGAGAAAGCCACATCACTGCTCGGAACATCTAAAGGCCTCTGCCAACACGCAAAAGAAACCTGGTGGTAGACAGACGAAGCCAAAGCAGTGATACACGAAAAGATGGCAAAAATGGCTTTCCAAGCTTGGTCAAAGTGCTCTTCTACTAATAGAGAGGAAAAAGCTCGCCGTGAAAAGGTATATAGATGTTGCAAAGGTATCGCGAAGAAAAAGTGCGCCGAATTCAAAGCGAAAAGCATGGAAGGCCTCTATCAGGAGTTGGAAGAAATATCGTCTTCCGCGTCTGACAGGAACCAGGCTACCCAGGAGCTTCGACAAAACAATTTGAACAAAGGAGCAAATATCTTTAAGATAGCCGCCCAGAGAAGAAAAAATGCTCAGGAGATTCGTTTCCCAAAGTTTATTAACAATGCTGAAGGCCAACTCCTGTGGAAGACGAAAAAATTCTTCACAGATGGCGACAGTATTGCGAGGAACTTCTCAACGAACAGTTTCCCCAAGTGTACTTTCCAAGAGCCGCCCCGAATCATGCCGAAATATCCGACATCACAGTCGAAGAAGTTCGGTACCCGGTTAAAAACTCCAAGAAAAGAAAGGCTGTTGGGCCGGACGGGATACCCTCTGAGTTCTGGAAAAAGATGGGAGACATGGGGCTCATGGTTCTTATCTCCAAACTTATGAGAGGCGACACTATGCCTAATCAATGGAGGGAAAGCTATCTTCTTCCATTGCACCAAGGAAAGGGTGATACGCGAAATTGTGATAACTACCGTTCTGTCAAGCTGATGTCGCACACCATGAAGATCGTTGAACGGGTATTAGATAGCCGACTGCCAAAAATAATACGACTATCTGATGACCAGTGCGGGTTTGTCTCGGGTAAATCAACAACAGATGCAATCCATAGTATAAGGATCATGATGGAAAAACATCGTGATTCTTCAAAGGACTTGCATATGGTGTTGGTTGATTTCGAGAAGGCCTTTGACCGGCAACCAAGAGATCTTTTATGGGTAGCGCTAAGACAAAAAGGAGTTCCAGAAACCTACGTGCGAGTGATTATGGACATGTACGAGAGAGCAACGACAAGAGTAAGATGCACTGCAGGAGTCACCGAAGAGTTCGTAATCAAAGTCGGTGTACACCAAGGGAGCGTCCTCAGCCCACTGCTCTTTATAGCAGTCCTTGATTGCTTGCTTGAAGGAAAAGTGACGGACCCCAATGTGCACCAGCTATTCTTTGCTGACGATGGGGCCATTATAAGTGATGATCAGGCGTCCCTACAATGAGCACTTGATGTGTGGGTGGACATTTTTGAGGGACACGGGTATCGTATTAGTTCAAAGAAGACAGAGTATCTGTGCTGCCCGTTCTCTGACCCTCATCAGCCTATTCCAGACATTTACTTGAATGGAAGAGTGCTTCCCAAGTGTGAAAAGTTTAAATATCTGGGATCTATGATTAATAAAGAAGCAACTTGTGATGACGACATCAACCATCGCGTAAGCGTAGGGTGGATGAAGTGGCGGGAAAACTCCGCCATCTTCTGTGATCGAAAAATGCCCCCTAAGCTGAAAGGAAGGCTCTACACTTCAGTTGTACGTCCGGCGCTCACATACGGTTCACAATGCTGGAAAATGCACAAAAAGTATGAGAGCAAATTAACGGCAGCTGAGATGAAGATGCTTCGCATGACAGCGGGAGTAACAAAGCGTGACAGAATTAGAAGTTCAAAGATCCGAGGAAGCCTCCACGTAAAAGAAACCTGCAAGAAAGATAGAGCGCGACCGACTCAGTTGGTATTGCCATGTTCAAAGGAGAGATCCTTTGAACCCCGTCCAAAAGGCGTTATCAATCAACGTTCCAATTTCAATTTCAACACCCAAAAAAGGCAGGCCGAAAAACAATTGGTGCAAACAAATGCAAAAGCACCAGCATTTGATTGGCCTCAGCGATGAAGTAATCCCAAACCGGGAAGCCTGCCGCTACTTTCTGAGGTCAAACCGGCGGACCCCACAAGCGGACCAGTAGGAATGCAGTTAAGTGGGAAGGTTATGGTCCTACACTTCTGACCATAACGACGCCGGAAAAAAAGGAAAAAGGAAAAAGGAAAAAGGAAAAAGGAAAAAGGAAAAAGGAAAAAGGAAAAAGGAAAAAGGAAAAAAGGAATGCTGTCAATCCGATAGGATTGGCAGGTTTTTGGGCATTTTCGATCTCGCGCATTCCTTTTCCTACTCCTTTTGGAATTCGGAATATTGTTCTGTCTGCAGGCCAAGTACTCATAACCTAGGTAGATAACGCAGGTAAAGATCAATTGACTGTAGTTAAATCAATTTTAAATACCACTTAAGAGCCGTACTGGAGTAATCGATTGGTGGTGTAAGTTCATTCCAGATTTTTGCCTTTTAGAAGCATCAGGCACGCATTAAGAGTTCCGATTCCGAAGCCCGTAATAGCGCATGAGACAACATCGCGGATGACGTGTTGCATGCACTGTTTATGTCAAAAAATGCTGCATTTAAGTATAGGCAGTTCGTCTAGGTTCATTTAGACTTATCTTGATCTCCCTGGTTTTGTAAACAAGTTCAACCAACATTTATATTGTAATTGCCAATTATATTGTAACATTCGATCGTCACACTATATGTCGTCACTATATACACCTGACTCTGACGTGCAGTTATCGCGGGTTCATGACCAAGATTCATCCAAAAAGCAATAACTTCTAGCATAAGCCTGCGAAAGTAAGACATGCATCCGCGTAAATGGTCATAGCTCACGCTGTTCATTAGAACTTCCTTTTGTATTCTAATCCAATTGAGCAAACAACAAAGTTAAATTGGAGTTCCACCCATTCACTCCTCTATAACGTATACCGATCCATTCGACGCAACTGAACTGAGAACGCGACAACATGATCTGCGAACAACAGAACATGCCTCCGACAGATTCGCATAAAAGTGCAATTGTTATCAATTGAATCCATTCAATGAATGGATTCTAAGAACGATCCGCCGATCAGCTCTCTCTCTACTGATCCTCAACCCTCTGCTCGTCACAGTCACGTTCTCATCACATCACCCTTGTGTTCCGTCACACTTTAATGTGTGTGACAATGCGGGTGCACAGTGGGAAAACCCACCCCCTGTGTATTCGATAAGAATTCAGCCATAGACCAGCACAACATACGTCAGCGGAAAGTGGGAACAGAGATGCAAACACATGTATTCGGTGTGAGAGCGAAAAGGTCTTGAAGATCGTCGCGAACGATAAGAGCTATTCTACATCTGAGAGCGTTAACGGCAGCCAGCAACCTTATCTTTGGTGCTCATCATCAGCGATCTTCATCTCCGAGTGTTCTACTTCGTCCAAGTGAAATTGATTCCGATTTTCATTACGTTTCAAAACGCCGAAGATGCTCGACGCGAGCACATCGTATCCAATCGCGAATTTTCAAACCGGAAAACATTAAAGTGCACCCCTGCACCCAACTACCAGGATCCAAACAAGGAACACAATACGGAAAATCAACAGAAAAAAAAAAGCAGCGATTGCGTTGCGATATAATTAAAACGCGCGCAGTGTACTAAAATGCTGACGAAGATGCTAGTAGTACCTTTGGTACTTGTGGTTTTGTCTATTGGTGCCGTTCTATCTGTTAGTATGATTCATTACTAGATATTGCGGATAAGAAACGAGTGGATGTAGTGCGAAAGCTACCGCGCCGCCAGGTCTTTTATTGTTTCCCTGACGCCTGGCATATTTTATTGCGTTCATTTGTCGTCGTGTTCTTGTTTGTTTTTTTCTTCTTTTCAGTGCGATTGTTTGTTGTTCTTAATTTAAAACAATAGTAAATGTGTAAAGTGAACTTCTGGCGTGTACACTACTACTCACGGGCAACGTCAACGTACGATTTGTGTTGTTCCCTGTTGTCCGGGCACGGCGCCGAAAGTGCAATTGGAAAAATGTTTTTTCTCAATTTTTTTTATTTGGTTTTTGAAAACGCTTCGGTCTGAATAGTGCGCGGAATGCGTTCTCGAGGATGTGTTGAGTGATTTAAGCTAATAGCTTGAGTGTGACCTTTGCGACCCTCGAGCGCGTTCGTTTCATGTACTATGGACGCGATCACAGTGGAATTCATTCCGATCAGATGAGTAGAGGATGTGTGTAGTGATTACTGGGAATTTTTGATTACTTTTCGATTATCTGTTGTTCCATGGAAATGTCGCAATTAGAATTTGTTTTTATTTTTCGTTTTTGTTTTTCTATTTCGACTAGTGATAATGCGTACTTCGATGTGATCTTTGACGCGATTGATTTAAAGGAAAAAGGCCGGGGTTGTGGAGTAGGTTTATGTGAGGCATCTTGTCCAAATAGAAAGCGATGGATCGTTATTTTGACTATTTTTTAAATACTCAAAAGCACAAGTTGTATTCAAAAAATAACAGAAAATAAGTTCTCTACATCATTCCATCGTCAAAACATTTGTGGAACTAGCTGTCCATACAAAGCCCTCATCTATAGTTGCAAAACGACCGTCCTTTAAAGCCTTCATTACTTTGGCGAACAAAATCGGAGTCATACGGAGCCACGTAGGGCGATTATATGGCTAATGCATCAGCACAGTGTTGTTTCTAGACAAATTTGGTATTTACGGAAAAGTAACAAATAATGAGGCATAAATTGTTCCGTCATAAATCCCGTGTTTTATCCGTGATCGTTTCACGCACATACATTTGTACAGGGCGGTCCAAAATTATTTGTTTGAACTTTTAAATATTTTTTCCTCACTTTTTGAACATGAAATCGCTTAAGTGGGCCTTCTCATCATTTGGGCTCTTTCTAGAGCATTTTTAGGCCAGAACTTTGTTCGACTAGTTCTCGCACTTTTGTCGACTACTTTCCGCGAAGGAAGAAGTCTGGAGCGGTCAAACTGGGCGATCTTATTTGCCAATGTAAATCGCCAAAATGAAATATTAGTCACCCGCAAACATATCCGTCAAAACACCTATTGTAAAAGGTTTTTCAATTGGAGCGGGTAGATTTTGGGGGTCTGCGGCAGGTATCTGTTGTTTATTATTCGGTAACTGATGCCAAATCACCATGGCAAGTGACACGATTGAACCGCACGTTCAAATGATAAAACTTTATTATCAAAATGAGTGTTCAACAATGCGCGTTGTGTCCATTTTACTGCAGACGTGTTGGCCCTTCACAGTCGACTCTTCAACGTTTGGTAGCCAAATTTAAGACAATCGATTCGGTAATTAACCAGTCGACATTCGTACGTCAAAAGGAACGCAAGAACTTCGCCGCGGTCTGTGAAAGTGTACAACAGAACCCGCAGTCGATACTTCGTCGTGCATAAGAACTCGGCTTTTTGTAGACTTCAGCTTGGTGAATTTCGCGTCAGAACTTGGGGCTTCACCCGTACAAGATCCAACTGACCCAGGAGTTCAAAGTTCATAACCATAGACCACATGGGCCTCGACGCTTATAATGAAATTCGACCGTATGTCGTTCACTTTGTCGCTGGAGTTCAAAAGATGTTGAGCGTAATTTAGACGCGATTGAAGGTTTGCAGACAGTATATGCATGGACGGTCAGCACTTTAAAAATAAACATTTTCATTTTCAAATCAGTGGCGATTTTATCGTCGAGTACTGCAAGGTTTTTCGGCACTTCTTCGTTCACATGTTGTTCCAGTCTCGTCGAACTGAACAGTTAAACACCAAAATTCACTTTTCGCCGAAATCTGTGGTGAATTATTCAGCGAAAAATATAGCGTTCCATGACTGACCGACGTAAATTCTGAATCAGTTTATTTCACAAATATGAAAACAAAGGTGATGATTGCTGCCATTTTCAAGAGTCTTCCAAGGGGTGGTACATTTTGGGCCATCTTGTAAATGCACAAAACTTTCACCATTCACTGCTTTAGGTATTTAATTCGATATAAATAGCTCTGTGTCTATGAGAAGAAAGTAAAGGATCAGTCAACAAGAGGTGTCATTTAAAATTTCGCAGCATTTTTGACGTTTCACCTGTCATTGGGATACAATTAGAAAAACGAAAAAAAACTAGAAATTTCAATAATGTATTTATCTAGCAAAAAATCACTACAAAAACGGTGAAAATATCGCTGTAACCCTTCGTAGAACTCATATTGTCTTCCGTCCTTATTACAGACCCTCTCCCATAGCAACTCCGAAATTTAGAGCCCGGTGACCGCCCTTTGCCAAGCCTTCCTGTCACGAGTGTGTTCTTTGCGTGTTTCACTGTTCTGTTCCATATCTTCCAGGTTCATCCTTATATTGTCGTCCCATCTACGGCGCAACTTTCCTTGCGGTCTTTTTCCTCACTCATTATTCTTTTGACTGTTTGTCCACTGTCCATTCGTTCTACTCTACTTAGTCTTCACGATTTTATCACTCGCGTTCCTCGAGCTCTTGATTGTGTAGTTTTCTTTCTCGCACTTTCTCTTTCTCTAAAAAATTATAGTAAATTTGATGATTTTTTAACGTCTTGGACTCGTAAGTGGCCTAAAGACCCACCCCACTAAGGCTAAGATGACACAAGAATATTTACGTGATCAGTAGAATTTTGTAACAGGAGGTTATGCGGTTTATGTCAGCGAAATCTGCCGGAGTACGGGTATAACAGTCAGATCATGATTGCATGGAGGTGCTTCCCCATGGCATATCCAGCGCCTTTCAAAGTGTTTACGAGGTCTCTACCTCTGTTGTACTCCACTCGAAGATATTTATTATACTTCTAGATTACTGGATAACGAAACACCAACGCCATCACAATTACCGAAAGATCTAGATTTGTGGCGGATATATAAATATCTGGTCGGCTCCTCTATGATTCATTCAATGAATCACAAACCAATTAAGTGTGAACTTTCACGAAGAGGAAGAAGAGGTCATGGTGCAATGGTAATCATCACCGACTGTTGAGTCGAAGGTCTGTAGTTCAGGTCCATCCATAGTCAAGAGCATTTCCTATACGGAAAAACTGTGCAACATCAGTTTTGAATGAGAGATGATCAAAAAGTGCTGACGAAGGCATAACACTCGCAGCATAAGATCTTCATACTCTGTGTGTGCACTTCCAATATAACACCTTAATGACATGGAAACAAAAGAGCTACTGTGAACTATAACCAACGCAAATTCAGTCGAATCTCTAAAAACATATCTAGGACAACCACCCCCGGAGAGTAGTGAACGAACATCTTCGACACAAACCATCCGCACCCCAGATTGTGTGACAAACACCATAAGAGCGTACACTCTTGAACCTGCACGAATCATAAAACAAAAATAAAACAGAAAAAGCTACAAAGTGTTCAATTTATTGTCGATGAGCTTAAGAGAATTGTGATTATGATAGAACGAGTATGTGTATGGAAAACAGAGAAAGACACAGAGCCAGCAGATATCTTTACAAAATGTCTGACGCAATTTCACGGCTTTCACGGTTTCTCGGGTTTTCAGTTCCTTCATAGCCAATCTAGTATTGATGAAATCGCCTGCAGTACATTTGTCTGAGAAGAGTTTCTCGAAATCACAGTTCGTAGTTGGCAATAACCAGTCTTCCCGCCTACACAAAATAGTTGATTGAGGGAAGGTTCGTTTCTCGTCTTCCACTGGCTATACTGGCAGGTTTATACAGAGCTCATCATTATGTTCTCAATTGCGTAAAAACAACTTGAACAAGAGTGAACAAAGAGATCTTAGACCACATCATTAAGCATATACACAAAAACTGGCAAACTTGGTAATGTCAGGCCAATGTTAAAAATTCATCGATAACATCGCGTCCACGCGCGCCGTTCTTCACACTTGGGTATCCCCTGCAGGTCTATCCGACACATAATCCGTGACGATTTAAAGGTATTGCCATACAAAATTCAATAAGCTCATCGATTGTGTGAATTTTGTGGTGATCATGGTGAAAATCGACGATGAAATTTGGTCAAAAACTATGATGAGTGATGAGGCCCATTTTTCTTTGAATAGTATCGTGAATACTAGGTGGCCCTAGTGGTCGATGGAGTTACTGTTGAACCACGTTATTAGCTCTAATTAACAAGGTTTTTCACAGCAGCACAAGTTCCATATAACAGCACAGTCTGCCGAATTGCGTGTCTGGAAACCATGATTTTCGATCAGCTTTGATTTTCTATCACCATTTGAAAAAAAAATGCTGCAGATTCGCAATAACTTTAAAGCTTACAGGGAACATGCTCTTGGTTAACCAGAGCCGTTTGAGTGGTTTAAAAAATTCAAAAGCGATTTTGACATAAAACGAAGCGGAGAAGGCTAGAACACCGCGAATTGCAAGCATTGTTGGACAAGGATGCCGTCCACATGCAGCAAAAATTCGAGGATCAATTAGATGTGACACGAGAAGCTGTCTTGATAGGTTTCAAAACCATACGAAGTATCCAGAAGATGGGAAATTAGAGAAATGCTGTGGCTAGGTACAAAACGAAATCATTTCTGCATCGAATGGTGACTGGCTATAAAAAGTGAATGCTAAACGTATATTGCCAGTCGAACCATCGACAAGAATTGGAAGGCGGACAATGTTCTGTGTATGGCGGAATTAGTAAGATGTGATCTATTATGAGCGTTTAGAACCTGACGAAACCGTTAATACTGAGCGCTAAAAACAACAAATTACTTACTTAGACAGCGCTACAGTGAATCAGGGCCTTAACCAACAAGCCTCTCCAGCCGGCACGATCTCTAGTCAGCTGCTTCCAGTGCCGCACGCCCAGTTAGTTGAGGTCCCTTTCCATCTGGCTGCACCATTTCTGCTTCGTCGTTCCTCGGAATTGGAGTCGAAGACTCTTCGGCCGGAGCGGTGGTGTCCATTCGCTCTACATGTCATCTTAGACGTTGGATCCGTAGGCGCCTGACTAGGCCAATGCCGTTGTACAGCCCCTACAGTTCATGGTTAAATCTTTTTTTCTACTCTCCGTTGACACAAATGGGACATTAGGTATGCATGCAGAATTTTCCTCTCGAAACGCCCATAGCTTTTTCCTCCGCTTTTGATAATGTCCAAGCCTCGGCGTTATAAGGGGTTTTTATAGAGGTATAGAACTTTGAAATGCAATAAAACAAAGATGATTTTTTTAAATTGACATGAAATTGACTTTATTCGAAGGATAATCTTCTGACATTATAATTTAAATATAATTTTTGGCATATGACGCCATTGCTGGCTCGGACTTAGTCTAATATGGAGGTCCAATTTTCGATGATTTTTCCAACGTATGTGGCCGTATATCGGCAATAACGCGGCGAATGTTGTCCTCCAAGTGGTCAATCGTTTCGGGTTTATCGGCGTAGACTAGCGACTTCACATATCCGCACAGAAAATAGTCAAGCGGCGTTAAATCGCACGATAACTTGAAATTATGCGGTTACCAAACGTTTTCTTCAATAAATCAATTATGGCACGAGCTGTGTGACATGTTGCGCCGTCTTGTTAAAACCACAGCTCCTGCACATTGTGGTTGTTCAATTGATGAAAAAAAGTCAGTAATCATGGCTCTATAGCGGTCACCATTGACTGTAACGTTCTGGCCAGCATCGTTTTTAAAGAAGTACGGACCAATGATTCCACCAACCCACAAAGCACACCAAACAGTCAGTTTTTGTGGATGTAACGGTGCCTCAACATACACTTGAGGATTATCATCACTCCAAATACGGCAGTTTTATTTATTGACGTATCCATTCAACCAAAAGTGAGCTTCATCGCTAAACAAAATTCGCTTATGAAAATTGGGATCAACGGCAATCCTGTTTTGGGCCCATTCACCACCAGCCGTAGCGGTCATATGCCCGAAATTATATAATGTCAGAAGATTGTCTTTCGACTAAAGTCAATTTCAGGTCAATTTAAAAAATTCATCTTTGTTTTATTCCATTTCAAAGTTCTATACCTCTATAAAAAACACCCTTTAGAAGAGTACCGGGATAATTAAGGTCCTCGATTTAAATCAAGCTTTGCATGACCAAAAAAGGTAACACAAAGTGATTTTGCTTCATGACAATCACACAGCACAACTGATGAGTCACCCACGTGTTGTGTAGCGCTTCACTTCTTACGACAATATTGCAAAAATGCCTCAATGACTGGTTTACTTCAAAAGAGCTTTTTTTTTTGGCGTTCATGATTTATGAGTTTTTGACGGCGCAAACAATTTTTGGTTGCGACAAGAGGGCACTAAGACTGACACAGTCCACGATCGCTGTATTGCGTCATCTGCTATTTGCTTAGTTGCGAAAAATGGCTACTAAGGGTTCAACGTTTCGTCAATAAGGTACGGAATACTTGAAAGTATTGTCCTTCCTCTCAAAAATCGGTCTGAAACGGCTCGTAAAGTGATGGAAAATGCCAGAAGCAAGCTTATTGCGTATCGCTTTGGCGTGATGGTTTACGCGATATCATACTCAAAAAGTGACTAGAACCATTTTTCAAGGTTTTTTTCTGTGTTTTTTTTCGCCAAAGGTCTAAATGGCCCAACTGCTATGTGGTGCAGCTCCTTTAGACGACGTTTATCTTCAGCGGAACGGCGCCATTTGCCACACAGCTGATGGAACAATGGCTTGATTGTATGACAAATTCCCTTGACAAGTAATTTTTCGAAATGGAGGCTTCAATTGGCCGCCGACATTGTGCGAAATCATTCGCTTAGACTTTTTCTTTTAGAGCTATTTTAAAGATCAAGGCTACGCCGATGCTTCATGAACGATTCATGCACAAAAAAAAACATACAGAGACGCATTTATACAAAAACGTGATTAAAAATTTTCTCAAAAGGATGATTGTTTGTAGTCAGAGCCGAGGAATATCTCTGGCGGATATAGCACTTCATTGCTAACGGTAAAGTTAGTGCCTTAGTAAATACATAAAAATATGAGCAATTTTTACAAGTATGTTTAATTTTTTCTTTGGTTAAAAATGACACCTCTTGCTGGATGCATTTGCATTTGCCGAGAAAATACATTTTGGGCAAATAATATTAATATGTTTGAGAGTTCATTCGTTTTATTCCCAGCTCTTGCCAATTATAATAATTTCGAAACAGAAATCAGACAGTGACTTCCGCCTTTAACTGATTTTGACCTTGAATCAAAACTATTCCACCCTAATGAGGACAGCAATCAGATTAGTAAGATCCACACTTATCAGCTCCAGTCGAGTGCATAACAAATTGCAAACTTTGCTTAGAAACTCATCGCTCACTACGAATTCTGCAAAGCCATTCATTCGAACGTGATAACGAACACCGAAGGGTTGACTTGACCGCCCCACACCGTGCACACATTCCGCATTCCTCCTTTGAACGCAATATTTACACTTGTATAACCGCTCGAACATAATTTTCACTTTAATTTCGATTAAACATATTAATAATTGGTCACTCCCCTCTCGTCCCACAGATTTACGATCCAAACCATCAGGAGAAAAACAAGTCTTATCGACGTGACCCATACATCGCACGGGCACTAGAACGCCATCACCAGTTTCTCGGTAGCTATTCGCCCGAACCAGTCGGAACGAGAGTCTCCGAATATCATCCAAGGTTATCAGTGGCCCCGGCAGCATACAATCAGCAAAACGAAAATATTGATCAACATGAACGGCATGCCAACTACGGTCGAGATTTTGCAAATAATATCGACGACTATTACGACGGCTGTCCGTCGGGATTTACAGGACAATTGCCGTATCCGTACGATTGTCGACGATTTGTTAATTGCTGGAAGGGACGTGCATACATTCAAACCTGCGGGCCGGGAACCGTGTTCAATAGTCAAACGCTGGAGTGTGACAGCCCGGCTAAGGTAGTATGTCACGGACTGAATAAAAAGAATTCCGAAACACAAGGCAATCGTTTGGGAAGAGTTCAAACAGATGATGTTTCCTGTCCGCGGGGCTTTACCGGATTGCTAGCTCATCCACATGATTGTTCAAAATTCCTGAATTGCGCCAGCGGCACCATGTACGTGCAAAGCTGTGCTCCCGAAACAATGTTCAATCCGACGATAAAGGCATGCGATTTCGCCCACAAGGTCGACTGCAGTGGTAGGAGTGGCGGAATCTATGGTTCGACGTCAACGGTGACTTCGCAAGTCCCTGTGGGTGGACATCGTGGTGGTAAAACTTTCGAATCCGTGGCCCGGGGGAATCAAGTAATTAATCAGGAATTGCCACATCGAAAGGGTTGGCCACACCACCGCCATCATCATAATCATCACCAACACCATCAGCATCATGGCCATCATCTGGATTCATACGGAAGCGGTGGTTATCATCACAATTGCACCGATTCCAGTCACAATCACCATCAATCACCATCCGCACCGCCACCTCCCGCATCTACACCGTTCAGTTCAAACACGCCCCTGGTCTATCGAGATCGTTGGTCGAATATGAATCGCACGAGGCCACCATTAACCGCCGACAGGCCCACATGGCAGCCTACAACATCGAATCGTCATTGGACTAAGACAAGCAGCTGGACTCCGATACCCGACACAACCACTACCCCACCATCCAGACTACGTCCGACTTGGCAGAGTCACGGCAGCTCATGGACTACCACCACCGCTCGTCCCTCAAGTAATTATCCTTCTTACACTTATCCTTCCGATCGCACCGACACTACTACTACCACCGAAAGCACAAACATTTACTATGCACAGCCCGTTTACGATGATCTGACCTCCGAAGAGGTCTTCTCCCAAGTGGAGGGAGCCGATGTAAGCGAGATAACCATTCCCTTCAATCGGCGCAATGCTAGTAGAGGAGTCCCCTTCCCACCTTCACATGCTTCCACGGATACCATAGACATACCAAACATCAATCTAATGCCTCCACACCTTCCTTCTCCATCCGATGAGGGCCAGTCTCTGATTCCCGAACAATTGCCTGACTTTTCGGTACAAAGTCCCTCGTATGTGCCTTCACCATCGTATTCCAGTCATACAACATTTAGCACATCATCTAGTGGTCATAATCCCTCCTCTCAACCCTCTGACGATCGCTCTTCAATGGACGTCGTACACATTCCTAGCATGCACCTTTTGCCCCCTCATGAATCACCACCACCTTCGACTGACGATAGACAGCCTAAGCAATATCCTTCCACTCGTCCATCTTCAAACCCTTCATGGGGAATCCCTAGACCAGAACCAGATGACCGGCCGAA